>OZ012704.1:35238829-35932738 GCA_963942595.1 Cylloceria caligata | reverse complement strand
CAAAACATTATTTTTTAAATTACAAATAAATATCACATGATTTAAAATTATTTTATATTTTTTACTTACCAAGCTCTGCTGCTTTGCTGCTCATCGACATTGGCACGTATTCCATGATCTGCTGTGTTAATGAAACAGAGACGAGCGATCCGTCTTCTTTCTAGCGCAGACCTTTGCTGATGCTTCGGTTTTACGACTGTCTCTCTCTCTCTCTCTCTCTCTCTCTTTCTCTCTCACTGTGACTGACGTCGGTGTATACTTTATAATATTTCGAGCGAAATGTACATTATATACAATTATTTACAAAAGTTTCTTTATCACAAATAGCTGCACATACGTAGAATTATTGCGTTCGCAACGCAACACCCGATGCATGATCAGCGATATGACCACGAAACAGCACAATTATTTCGGACAAAATAATTTTCATAAACTCCGTATCCTCTGGCGTTAGCAAGATCGCGATGTGTTCGAGCGCTTCTTCAAAGAAGTCCTTGGAACCGATGATCTCATACGCTACTGCACGAGGCATTTCACTGACAACAATCTTTTCACGGACATATGATACCACCTCGTTCATACACCTCTGAATCGTTTCACTTTTGCTCTCTAGAGCCTGCATATGAATATCAATTCTTCTACTTATTTCGACGAGCATATCAAATGTAGACCGCTGAAGAACAATGTTTGGAGAGTATTTTCGGAAGCGTTTCCGTTTCGATTCTCCAGATTCCTCTTGATTCTCGTATTCCTCATCAGCGCTACCGCTTATTTTACCAAATGACACAGCTCTGTGCTGGTAATACGAGGTTAAAAGTGTGTAATGCGTTGTGTGCTCTATGCGGGTATTACACATTTTCTCGGCATCAGTCCCATGAGCTTCGAAATATTGTTGTACGCGAGAAAAATCACTTTTAAACACTCGCCACTCGTCCGCACCGAGTGTAATTTCGGTAAAAGTATTCGACAATATTTTCACCACCGGTGTAAGCGTACACGTAGAGTTCAACTCGAACCCGGCTACGATTATTTTACCAAATGATTTATTTAAACCGTACATAACGGGGTTCGCGATATACTGCGATATCGCATGAGGCTTAGCACCGTTATTTGCCATTTTTATTGCTTTCCTGTAGACTGTAACTTTTCGAATGAATCGTCGGTGGTGTTCATACTCCGTTTTATACAGATTTCCCCCACCACCTAACTGCATTGCCTCTTCTTTTGATAATGCAAATCATACGCCTGAAAATTGCTAGCCAATATCCTTTGATATTTGTCGCATTCTCCTCAACAGCCTAGTAACAGCAGCAGATATATCCCAAAACTCTTGCATACTCGCGCACACTTATGCGCACACGCACACATTGACATACAGATAATATGTATCATGAAAACTAAATAATATTCGTCGGTGAAATTTGATGATTTTCCTCATGGCCGAGTGCCTTGAAATTAGATGAAAACAATATGGCTTTCATCAGCGAAACTCGATAACTAAGTACATCACCATCGCTAAATATTTCCCTAGGTCTTGCTTTTGTAAAGCGATCGGGTGCGGCCATCTTCTTGGTTAGTGGTATTCATTACATCGTTGCAGTATATGCAGAGAGAGAGAGAGAGAGAGAGAGAGAGAGCTTGTTAAAGGAATATATATAAAAGTAAGCCGCTTTGAAAATTCTCTAGTTAATTGTCTGATTTACTGTGGTTACTACTACTACTACTACTACTCTAACAGCACAATCATGGTCAGAGTGGTAAAGCGCTCATTGATAAGAAAATTGATAGAGTTTATATTGAAGCGTAGACCGTCGTTGCATTCGCGCTGGGGTAGAAGAAATTTACAGATCACCCTATGGGAACTTCCGACACAGGCGGTTGTTCGTAAAATTCGCGGTATGCTGTGCGAGTGTCATCAGCGCGATTTAGTTGACGCGTATAATATTGGATTGTTTGATAATCAAATAATTATTGATTCGGTAGTGCGTGTTATTCGTCGACGAGGTTGGCTGAATGAGACTGCTCTGCAACCCATACTCAATGAAAGACGTAAGTAATATACAGCGCTAATTACTTTTATTTTATTTCCTTTATTTCATAAGATTTTCATATAGTTCGACGGTATGAGGACGCAGAAATGGGATCCGACACCTATGATTTCGATGAGGAGGGTAGAACTGATTCAGATGATCATAGCAGGGACAACGATGGCGACAGCACCGTAGGGAATCGCTGGATAAATTTTACCCAGCCATTCTGCATAAACCTACAAACGGTCTTTTCATGGCAGGCCCCTCGAGAGAACCAGATGAATCCGTCGCAGGCCCATCACGACAATACAGTTCAAACGATGATGCCAACAGCAATACAGACAGCGAGGAAGAAGAAGAAGAAGAAGAAGAAGAAGAAGAGGAGGAGGAGGAAGAAGAAGAAGAAGAAGAAGAAGAAGAAGAAGAAGAAGAAGAAGAAGAAGAACAGGAGGAGGAGGAGGAGGAGGAGGAGCAAGACGTAGACGATGACGACGAGGAGGAGGAGGAGGAAGAGGAGGAGGACCCTGTAGATTCAGGTAAGCTTTTAATAATACAACTACGCTGACAAAAATAAAAAAATTACGCGGATAATAATAGTAAAATGAAAAAGCAGGGTACGAGACGGACCCAAACGTTTTTCGCTTTGCACGATTCACTGTGCCGAGACGGCCGACAATCGAGTTGGTTTACGAAATGCGTCGGCGGTTCCCGGGTGCAGTCGACGGATTCGAGGACTAGAAGCAAATATAAGTTTGTAATTCTTACGTTACACGAATTATATGCATAGTATATAGCCAGCGACGAACAAAAATTTAAAGTAAATTAAATAAAAATTCTAATAAATGGTTTAATTATGCCTGCAGGTGGACAGACTGGCGATGGAAGGACTGCTGCACGGGGTGGTGATATTTTGCCTCCTGGTGAGCGTTTCGGTATCGACAACGAGCAGAGACGTTATTTTTCACGCTTTAGGATGCAGGGTCGAGAGACAGATTTTTATTTTCGTCAGCCACCGGTCGGTATCCATCATCTGACATGGTTCGAGGGAGGTGTACGAGATGTTCTCACACGTCTTACAGAATCGTGCGAAGGACATGATTATGTGGGTATGACTCTGAGCGTACCGTCTTTTGCGCAAGGACCTGTATGGTTATCGTTTCGACCAGCTCGTGACATCGTTCCCGACGATATATGGCGACTAATTAATAGTGTAGCTCAGAGCGCGCGCGAATTTCGAATAGACGCTGGTACATGTAGAATGACGACATGTATAGTACGAGGCGTCGAAGGAGCTGGTGTGGGCACTAGGCTTACACACGAGTCTATAGCAAAAAAGTCAATTTTACGCATAAGTTATCGCGATAATTTGTGTCTACAACGATCCCTTGTCACTGCCCGAGCGCATGCCGAACGCGGTCAAATACGTGCGGGTGTGCTACACAGACGATGGTGTCAAATTCGGAACGGGCTTCGAGGTGCGCAATATACAGCGGCGATAGAGCTCACACGTAATGCAGGGGTAACGACACCGTCTAGGGGGTGTGGTGCGCGCGAAATTCAGCTCTTTCAGGAGTATTTGGTTCACGAGGGTATAGCGATTGTTGTTTATGAATTTCTCACCTTCGGAAAACGCGTTCCGGCTCTGTACGATGGGCGAAAATACGTACTCACTGCAACAGGTAAAATTAATCATACACTCTTTATTCTCTATTACGAGCGTTCTCATCACTATCAACCGATATTAAATCTCGCCGGTGCGCTAGGTAGTCGGGGGTTCTGCACGCAATGTAATTCCAAGTATATTCGAGTACTCGAGCATCGATGTAGCTATCAATGTGCTCGATGTAAATCCACTTATTGCAACGGTAATAGAGACTCTCAGCCTGAGTATTGCGCAGACTGTAATCGTTCGTTCTTTGGTGCTTTTTGCCTCGCTCATCACAAGAGTGAGGGCTCCGCGGGTATCACGTCTCGTAAATATAGACGGTACAGCGTCTGTAACGCATTGAAAATCTGTAGAGGCTGCTCGCGTATGATTAAAACCACAGATAAAAAGATGCATGTATGTGGTATATCGTTTTGTGCTACATGCAAACAAACGCGGCCGACTACGCATGCATGTTTTATAGCACCTCTTAAGAAATCAGATGCGCAAAAGGAGAAGAAAAAAGACAAGTCTTCCACGAGATTTTTATTTTATGATTTTGAGACGCAGCAACACGCGCAATTGCATGATGATAAATCGACACGAATTCACGAGCCGAATTTATGTGTCGCACAATGCGTATGTATGGCATGTCTGGATATCACAGATATAGAGACAGATTGTGCTAACTGTGGTAAACGTGAATTCGTGTTTATCGATGATCCTGTTGGGGATCTCGTAAAATTGGCATTATCGCAAAAATTTAAAAAGACCATCTGCATCGCCCATAATACTAGAGGTTTCGACGCACAATTTATTCTACGGTATTTAATCGAGGTGCAAAAAACACAGCTGCCCTCTCTGATTATGAACGGTACGAAGATTGTCTCGATGAAAATTGGCGATGTCGTTTTTCTCGATAGTCTAAACTATTTACCCATGGCTCTTAGCGCTTTACCTAAGGCCTTTGGTTTCGCTGATGAGGTGGCAAAAGGTACATTTCCCCATTTATTCAACACACGGGAATATCAGAATTACTCAGGTCCTCTGCCGGCTTTGCATTTTTACTCACCCGATACTATGTTCTCAGCGGATCGCGAGTGCTTTTTAAAATGGTATGAGGAAGAATCGAGTCGCGTAGATTATAAATTTGATTTTGCGACGCAATTTGTGCAATATTGTCGTACAGATGTTACGGTTTTGAGACGAGCGTGTTTAGCTTTTCGAGAGTTACTTATACGTTGTGGGAGCGTGTGCCCCTTTACAGAAGCATGCACGATAGCATCAGCATGTATGAGAGTATTTCAAAAGAATTTTCTACAGAAAGATCGCATTGCGGTGTTACCACCAGGAGGATATCGCTGGGGCGATAAGCAATCGCGCAAGGCCGTCTTATGGCTCGTACGGCTCGAGCGTGAGCTCAACTGCGTTATCGCTCATGCTGGACGCACGAGAGAGTATCGCCTTCTGGCCGGCCTACCGGCCGTGGACGGTTACTACGTGGATGCGGGGGTCCATCACGTTCTTCAATTTCATGTCTGCTTTTGGCACGGTTGTCCGCGATGTTATCGCGTGAATAGAGATGCTCGAATTAAATTCGGCGATACAATGGATGAGCGATACGAGCGTACCATTCTTATTTCTGGGCGAATCAGATCGAAAGGGTACACTCTAACCGAAATATGGGAATGCGATTTTGACAGATTACTCGAGAATAACGAGGAAATGTCGATATACGTGAAAAATCACGCCATGGTCAAGCAGGCGCCTCTCGAACCACGCGATGCATTCTTTGGCGGTCGAACGGAAAATTTTGTAAGCTTGTACGACGTCGCGAATGGGGTGCAGATACGCTATGTGGATGTTTGCTCGCTGTATCCGTGGGTATGTAAGAATGGAAAATATCCCGTTGGACACCCGAAATTGTACGTAGGTGACGAGTGTCGAGAACTCGTAGGACTTGAAAACGATCTAAGTGTCGTCGAGGGTCTCGTGAAGTGTACCGTGCTGGCACCGCGCGATTTGTATATACCCGTACTGCCTGTTTGCATGCATGGGAAACTACTGTTCCCTCTGTGTAGAACGTGCTGTACAGATATGGACACATCCGAGGTTTGTACACACGATGACACGACTGAGCGAGCGTTTGACGGCACATGGGTCGTGGACGAACTGAGAAAAGCTGTGTCGCTCGGATATAAAGTGACGCGTATCTATGAAATTTGGCAATACGTTGTTACGCAGTATGACTCGACAACGCGACGAGGCGGTCATTTTGCCGAGTACTTCGATACATTCCTAAAAATAAAACAGGAGGCGAGTGGTCCGCCAACAGAGTGTAACGATGACGAGGAAGCAATAGAGCGTTTTATAGCATTGTACAAGGAGTCTGAGGGTGTATATCTCGAGCGAAGTGCTTTGCAGCCAAATCCGGGTTTACGTTCACTTGCGAAATTGGCTCTTAATTCATTCTGGGGAAAGTTTGGTCAACGAGAGAATCTCACGAAAACCGTTATCGTCTTCACGCGCGCGGAGCTAATGAATTTACTAACGAGTCCGGAGATTGAGGTGACGGGGATGCTACCGGTTAATCACAAGATTATGTATGTAAACTATATGAGCAACCACGATGCTATCCAACCATCACCGACATCAAACACCGTGATTGCAGCATACACGACGGCACAGGCACGCCTAAAATTATACAGTTATCTTGAGGGGCTCGGGCGACGAATATTGTACTGCGATACGGACTCCTGTATTTACGTGAGCCATCCCGATGGTAACGAGTATGAGCCGCCAATCGGTCAATTTCTAGGAGATCTTACGGATGAATTAAGTGAATACGGGCCTGGTAGTTATATAACTTCGTTCGTTTCGGGTGGACCAAAATTTTGCGCATACCTTGTTCGTAAACCCGACGGTACGATTATTGAAAAATGTAAAGTGAAGGGTATCACGCTAAACTTTGCGAATAGCCGTCACGTAAATTATAACGCATTACGATCTTTCGTGACAGGAGCAAGGAGCGTACCTATTATTTTAAAATTCGACGCTATTCGACGTACGGAATTTCATCATGTAGTAACGCGTAAAGAAACGAAATCATGCGAGCCTGTTAACACGAAGCGAAAACGGCACGGGCTGTACTCTAGTGTACCGTATGGCTATTGTGAAATACGCTAATTAGTATAACGCAAAAAAGTATATAGTTTTACGGGTGAATTCGCGATATTTAAAAATAATCTTTTTGTCTAATTTCATGTAACATATTTACTGTGTACAATACATTGAAAAAAATTGATTTATCATGTATAAAATCGTTATCGGATCGTTCTTTTTGTGCTGCTATTCGTAACAGTAGCTGCTATCTCTCTACCGTTCCCTTTTGTGCTGACTTTCTCATCGTTGATTCCTTTTGTCCCGTCTTTCTTATCGAGTGTTTCCTTTTGTTCTGGCTTTCTCGTGCTACATCCGCGGATATAATATTGCTGTTTAGAATTTGATGATTCGTAAAATTTGTATATAGAGATGTATGCATAGTGAAATAAAAATATTGCTCAATTTGTGAGAAATATAAAAGTTATCGTTATTTAATATACATACAGCGTAAACACCAGCTTATACCGCGGGCCCGCGCCTCATCAGCTAGTGCAGGCGCGCCGCGTCTTATCAGCTCTTTAAGGCCGCGAAAATAGCTGATGCCGCGGGGTCGCCGCCGCCGCCGCCGCAGCCGCAGCCGCGGTATAAGCTTATTTGAGAGTCTGCCGATTGATTTTGATAGACACTCGTCGATATGGATACACGTTGGAAACATCCGTGGACAGCTGTGATAAGCGGTCCTACGGGATGTGGTAAAACATATTTTGTAAAAAAATTCTTTAAATACATGCGCGAAATGACGGATGTCCCGTTCGAGCGTATACTTTTTTATTACTCAGAGTGGCAGTCCGGGTATTCAGAGTACGGTGATAAAATCGAATTTCGCGAGGGTTTACCGCAAGCAGTAGACTACTCGAATGACGCAAGACCTAAACTTGTGGTCATTGACGATCTAATGCGCGAGGCATCCAACAATACTGTGGTCGATCTTTTCACCAAGGGTAGCCATCATAAAAATCTTAGTGTCATTTTCATCACGCAAAATCTCTTCCATCAGGGTCACGGGCAGCGCGATATCGCCTTAAACGCTTATTATATCATTGTCTTCAAAAATCCGCGAGATCGCGCGCAAATTCAGCACCTAGCCCGCCAGGTATGTCCCGAGAATCCACGATTTTTGCAGGAAGTATATTTCGATGCAACAGCCGCACCGCACGGCTATCTATTATTCGACTTAAAACAATCGACGCCTGATAATTGTTGATTTCGCGCCTGTATATTTCCCGATGACCAATACCATTACGTTTACGTGCCTCAAAAAGCAATAAAAGTTCGCGATGCGTCGCGCGATGTACCAGTAATGCGCTTGTAATGGCGTTGCGCGGACCTCTCGATAAAAAGCAGATAATTATATTGCAGGCGTTGTGTTATCTGAAGCAAGAGCAACGACGTGCAATTTTGCGCAAAGCAGATGTAGCGCTTGTACGCTGTATATGCGAGTGTGCTCTAAACGTTTTACAGGGAAACGTGAGTCTGAACAACGTGCAAAAGAATCATCTTCGGAGGCACGCGACAATTCTTCGACGACTAGCCGCCAAAAGGGGAAATTGGAGCGGTAAGAGGAAGATCATCGTCGAGCACTGTGTCGGATTTCTCAAGTTGCTTCTTGCGCCTGTCTTGGCCTACGCGAGACATGGAATATGCCAGAAAGATGGTACTTATTCCTCATGATAACATACATCGTCTCACTGGACTCGCCACTACTGCTGCTGCTGCTGCTACTACTACTACTACTACTACTAGTACGGACCCGTTGCCTTCCGTACAGACTACCGGTACGCCATTATCGCGCCTCGACTTTGAGCTGAGTGAAATTCTAAACTCTCACTCGTACAAGAGCGAGAGAGAGAAGTGGATAGCGTACCAACAGGTTTTACAGCGTTATCTTCACATGGTCGAGTACGATAATGCCGTACCGAATATTTCATCAAAACGAAAAGTAGCAATACTCGATAGCCACGAGAATAAATCCGACGACGATTTAATGAACAAAGTTAAATCGCGGCTCAATGACACACTTATTATCGATAGCGTACCAAAAAAATTTAAATCTAAAGCAATATTGTTGCTTCGCAATTTGCATCGCAGCGCCGTTGGTAAAAAAATGACATGGGATCGTAACGGCGTTGTTTCCATAGACGGCAGAAGAATTTCAAATTCCAATATCGTTGATCTTGTTAACGATGCTATGTGAGCTAGAAAACGCGAGAAACCCATCGGACGATCTCACTTTGCCAAACTCCTGCGAGCGATACAGATGCCGCGTGAATTTATCGGTAATCCCGCGTTACTATACGAGCCTACACCTACATCATCCTCGACACCACAGCGGCGTCTTATTTTACCGCGCGAAAACGATAGTAGCAGCAGCAACAGCAGCAACGGTAGCAACAACAACAACAACGACGAGGCCGAGACCGCACACTCAAACAGAGATTTAATGCTAACGGCTGAAAACGACATCATCAACGGGGAGGAGGGGAATGAAGAAGAGGACGAACAATTGCAAAACTTCGCACAAGTAGAATATCGACCACCCACACAGTTAGAAAAGAAAAAGAAAAAGAATCCATTTAACTGGTCATCGCTAAAATTATGAAAATTCTTCAAAAAATCTATTATGACACCGCTCATCCTGCTTCCTATTCTCGAGCAAAAAATTTAGCCCAGGTGGATCGTAGAGTAGCGCGAAAAAATGTTTTACCATGGCTCGAGACACAGGATTCATATAACATGCATCGCCTCGTACGACGACGATTTCCCCGTCGTACGTACAGTGTGAGTAATATAGACGATGTATGGAAGGCTGATTTAGCTGATCTTCGCTCGATAGCCACGTACAACGATGGGTACGCGTATCTGCTTGTTGTTATTGATGTGTTGAGCAAATACGCGTGGGTCGAGGCTTTGCGTGACAAAACGAGCGCAAACGTGGCCCGCGGTCTCACACGCATACTCGCGCGCAGTAACAATCGTCGCCCGCAACAATTGCAAACTGATCGAGGCAAAGAATTTATCGGCGCACCGTTTCAGCAAATTCTCAAGAAAAAGAATATCGATTTTCGCGCTGCTCGTAACCCTGATATAAAAGCCTCGATTGCCGAACGCTTTAATCGAACAATAAAAGAGCGAATGTGGCGCTACTTTACATACACGCGAAATAAGCGTTACATCGATGTTTTACAAAGTTTTTTATATGCTTATAATCACACTAGACACAGCGGAACGCGTATTCCTCCGAGCGAAGTAACCCTCGAAAATGCCTCTATAGCCCGAGACAATTTAGCACGGCGTTACGAGCGTAACGCGAAAAAAATTAAAAAGCCTAAATACAGCGTCGGTGACTTGGTACGTATCAGTACAGCTAAAGCAGCTTTCGTGAAAGGATATGAGCGTGGTTGGAGTAACGAATTATTCAAAATTCAACGAATATCGGTTAATCGAGAGCCATTCGTGTATATTTTACACGATCTGAATAACGAGACTATCGACGGTATTTTCTACGAAGCAGAATTATCACGAGTACGAGTGCCTCCGTCATCTGAGAAGACGAAAGAGAAGAAGAGGACAAAGAAGAAGAAGAAGAAGAAGAACGCTCGGGATCATCGTCCGTGATAAATATGAGCTCCAAGGATAGCTCTTTCTTTGTCGTACTACCGAGCAACAGTAGTATGCAGTATTTTCCGGATAATACGACGACGAAATTTATTACAAAACTACCGCGTCAGATACGCCTGCACGGAGAATAGGCTGTTTCTCTTGTGGAAATTGCTTATCCGATGACTCTTTTACATGTTCCTACTGTAGAAAATCTCGTAACTTTTGAGGATGGTGATTATGATTTATCGGGTTTAAATCTTTTAACACGGAGGAGCGCTGATAGAGACCAAGTAGCACCTGGTGTATATCGCTCTATAGACGCTCTTTTGGAGGGTATAAATCAGCTACCTCACGTGGCCGATCATTTGCACTTTAAATCGCTTCCGAGCGGGCAGGTCGAAGTGGCACGCGTATGCGACGATCTACGCTACCACGACTTTCGCGTATCGCCCGCTATCGCAAGGCTACTAGGATTCTCGGAAGAGGCTTGTAGGCCCGTAATGATAGAACCGCATTGCGAATACACAGGGTCGAAGCCTGCATCTCTCACCGGTGCTATACCGGGCAGCATGTTTTTATACACAGATATCTGCGAGAGCTATTTTACAGGCGATGTACAAACACCCCTCTTACGAGTTGTTCCCATTGATACTGATGACTGTCCGTATGGTTCGATAAAAATTGAATCGTTTTCAACGCCACGATATATACCTCTCTTGCGCAATAATTTACACACTATCGAGATTGATATAAGAGACGAATTTGGGGATCCTATACCATTCGAGCAGGGAACGTTAACTGTGACACTACATTTCAAAAGGTCCCACGATTGATTACACCACTATGGATGATATTGACAGTGTGCAGCACGGATGGGGCCGTCGCGGGTACGGTGGTATTAGCCATGTTTATATCGGAACACCTAATCAGCGAGGACACGGTATCGGTAGCTTTCTCGGGGGCCTGTTTCGTCGAGTGTTACCACTTTTAAAGAAGGGTGCTAAAGCAGTTGGAAAAGAGGCGTTGCGCGCTGGTGTAAACGTAGCCGGTGATATCCTCGATAGAAATATAGCTGTGAAAGATGCTATTCGCGAGAGAGCGCGAGAATCAGGTAGTAATCTCAAACGCAAAGCCTCTGAAAAAATTGACACTCTCATGCGGGGGTCTGGTTATAAAAAGCGCAAAATTTCACGTACTCCTCATTCATCGAACGAACGTAAACCACGACGTATCTCTCGTAAAAATAAAAGTGTAATAAAGAGAAAAACAATAAAGAAGAAGAAGAAGAATAAGAACAATAAGAAGAAGAAGAAGACTCGTCAACGAACAGTTGCAGATATTTTTGGATAGCTGAAACAAGATGGCTTTTCTACACGCGCACTCGTGCGAGGGTCTTAAATCGGAGCTTGAATTATTTTCACTCCCACCGACGCAAACTACTATCGAAGGCTCCAATTGGGTGTATTACAAACCAATATCTTCGCTAACAGATGATTCACCGATTGCATTTGTTATTCCCGGACAGGGTGATGAGTATATCGATCTCGCGCATACTATGCTTAGTCTGAGAGTGAAAATAACATCTCCTACCATTACGGAAATTGCCGCGGGCACATCGTCGAACGTAAGTGCCGGCCCTGTAAACAATCTCTTGCATTCTATGTTTAATCAGGTGGATGTATACCTGAATCAAAAATTAGTTTCACCTCCAAATAATGCCTACGCTTATCGAGCGTACATAGAAACACTTTTGAATTACGGTCCAGCAGCAAAAAATTCGCATCTCACGAGCGTTCTCTGGTACGACGATACACCTGGAAAAATGGATGATATAACATCGGAAAATACGGGTCTTGTGAAGAGAAAACAATTTTTAAATGTCGAAAAAACTGTAGACTTGCTCGGTCATCTGCATTGCGATATATTCAATCAGGAGCGGTTCCTATTAAACGGTGTCGAGATGCGCCTACGGCTGGTTCGGTCTAGAGATTTCTTTTGTCTTGTGGGGGATACAAAGAATGGTCAATGCGGCTTAAAGATTCTCGAGGCATCGCTTCTCGTTCGTAGAACAAAAATAGCTCCTGGTGTGCTGCTCTCACATGCTAGAACTCTGGCAAAATCTACGGCTAAATATCCTCTTACGAGAGTCGAGGTAAAAGCCGTTTCAATACACTCGGGTGTTCATGGAGAGACTATCGATAATATCGTGTTAGGTCAGTTGCCGAAGCGTATAATTATCGGTTTTGTCGATAACAAAGCGTTTAACGGTGACTTCAGTATGAATCCGTTCAATCTCCAAAATTACAAGATAAATTATCTCTCGTTGTATGTAGATGGTGCTCAAATACCTTCAAAACCGTTACAACCTGATTACACGAAAAATCATCTATATGTGGATGCTTTTCAAACGTTGTTTTCGGGAACTGGAATACATTTCTTGAACGACGGTAATTCGATCGATCGCGATAATTATCGTGATGGATACTGTCTGTTTGCTTTTGATTTGACACCCGATCTTTCGGCGAACAGCAATACACATTGGAATTTAATAAAGCACGGTAGTGTGAGAATAGAGGTACGATTTGAGGATGCGTTTGCTTCAACGATAAATTGTGTAGTCTACGCGGAATATGATAATGTCCTTGAAATTGATGCCTCTCGGCAGGTAATGGTGGATTTTACCGGATAAGCGAAAAATGTGCTGATGTCGGCATAAAATTATTTCGTGTTAAGACACGTAGAAGCGTGTCCGCGAGTAACTAATCAGTCGAACTCGGTCATCTGTACGGTTTAGACGTGAAAATGGATATCGTCGTGGATATACAGGGAATGCGTGGTAAAGACTCGGAATTTATTCCGAAAGAAATTGCCGTGGTAGCAGTGAATAGACCGTACTCTGCTCATTGGATCGTTGCACCGCCGTGTCACTTTGCCGAATTACCACAGCAATCGAGAAGCCAGAATAATTTTCTCTCGAAATATTTTCACGGTATGGAAAGGTACGAGGGCGATGTAAACAGGTATACGCTAACTTGCGTGAAATTTCGCGAAAATCAAGACGCATCTATACGCGCGGTCACGAGAAGGCTATACTTCTTTGCGATATCACGAGTCGTGAAATTTCCAACCTGGAGGATGAGGAGGGCGCCCCATCGTACACATTTATGCCGAAATCTTTGCGAAAATGCTTCAGACACGCTATGATAAACGATACAGCGTCTTCGCATTGTGCAATGCGCCAGGCTTTCCAAATAAAAAATTGGCTTCGCGAACATCCATTTAAAGGAGAATCATACATGGATGTTTGGTCAGCAGACGAAGAGGAAGAGAATAAAAAAGAGGAGAAATCTTCATCATGTGGTCGTGACACGATCGACGACGCTGTGAAATAAATTTTGCATATATATACGTCTTTCAAAGCGTATCGGTCATCATTTAATCATTGACTATGTGTTCAGCATGAACACTAGACAAATCTACGAGAGTCTGCAGTATCTACCACTTTCAACCGTTGGCGTATACCCGGCTGACAGAATTCCTCGTGTATGGTCGTTACCAGCCGGACTCGTAGTTAACACGGATAACCACGACGGACCTGGAGAGCATTGGATCGCCATGTACGTTAACCATCATGGAAAAGGAATGTACTTTGATAGCTACGGGCTACCACCGGTGATACCTCAACATCTCGCCCGACTACGAAGAAACTGCAAGTTCTATCGGTACGGCCTCAAGCAGCTACAGAGTAATACGTCGGATGTGTGTGGATAATTTTGCATCGTATTCCTACACCTTATGTCGTGCGGCTTCACCATCTCGCGATTTAATAATCTCTTTAGCGATAATGTCACGAAAAACGACAGATTAGTGCGTGAATATTACAATGCTTTTGCCTCTCGACGATCAGACAGTGATAAAAATACATTTAACGGCAGAGGAATCTCCGAGCGAAGATTACCGTGTTTGCAGGGATGTTGCATACGACGGTAAATATCTGTAAAGTGATTTAAATAAAATATTGATTAATTAAAAACAAATACATCGGTTTACTGTGTCTCTTCTTTTATAATTATATATAAATTATAATATAATATTATAATCGAGGTCTCTCGCGGCACGGTATCATATTCTGCGTCTTTTACTGCAGAGCATTCGCTTCACGAGAAACACAGCGCAAAGCGGTACGCACGTGCAAAACTGCTGACATTGCATTCAAAGCGCTGCACACCTAGTTATGACTCAGAGGGGGGTTTGTTATCTTCAAACGATGTGATCACCGCCAGCCTCATCCGGAGCATTCACTCTGTCTTTGGCAGTGCACGTCGAGAGTTTAATTCGAAAAAAAAATGTATCCGGTAAATCTAGGCGACGACCTAGCGGCAGTTTTTGTGTGTCGGGTGATTTGTAGCACCAACAATAATGCCGTGTGTCTGCGGACGGATCTAATGTGCTCGGCATTGTGTGGACTGGAGGACAAACTATATAAATTATATATCGAGGAGCGCTCTGAGAGGAGACGATTTTTAACAAGTGACTTGTGCGCTGGAGTGTCCTGTATGGTTGTACGGAATGAAAGGACTATACGCGCGTCGATCATCGACATGGATGATGACGGGTACTGTGAGGTACTGCTGGTCGATTTCGAGGAATCGATATACATCGATTGGCAGCACCTATTTTACCCAGAGCCGTCGATTAGTGCGTTACCGGTGCTGCTCGTAAAGTGTGTAGTATTTGGCCTCGATCATTTAATTGACGAGGCCGGAAATCTAGATCCGATCGAAGCAGCGCGTGGTAATGATACGCTGATCGGAATACGGATGCCCACGCCCGACGGTGCCCAAGCTCCATGGGTGCGAGTAATCCGTATTACCCGTACGCGTAGCTGTGGTTTTTGAGTGAGTGAGTGCGTGAGTGAGTGAGTGTATGAGCGAGAGAGAGAGAGAGAGAGAATGTGTGTGTGTGTGTGCATATGTGTGTGTCCCGTCACTTTGGAGAGTCGTCACAGCTGCAGCCAGCACAAGGGTGAGTCAAATATTTTATTCCAAATATGTGTACACCTATGCTCCATCCTACTCTTATCTCTACTCTTCCTTGTTCACCAAGGTACCCACACCACCTCACTTTACCATCTCCACGTTACCGACACTGGTCAAGCAGAGTGGGTAGCGCGGCGGTGGAAAAGTGAGGTGGTGGGGGTAGCCGCGTGGTGGGGGAAGGAGTGGGGATAGGAGTGGGATGGAGCAAAGGTGTACACATACTACTTCTGAGTATTCGTCTTCATATTTAACGCGAAAATGACGGTCAGTGATGTAGGATTTTAATACCTGGTAAAATTGCTTCGGTAGGTCACGATTCAATTTATATTCCAAACCTTGGTGCCACACTTTATCGAAAGCTTGAGCTACATCCAAGAAGACACTTGTACATATTTTCTTACGTTCCAGCACATCTTCAATTATGTTTGTGATTCTGTGCACCTATTGTATAGTTGAATGATTTTCCCTAGAGCCAAATTGATGCGAGGGAATAAGGTTCCTTTCTTCTATTATTTCTTTGAGCCTCTTAAGGAATAATTTTTCAAATAGTTTGGAGATCGTTGGCAACAATGAAATCGGCCTATATGAATTTTTATTATTAGGCGGTTTGTTTGGTTTGGGTATCATTATTACTTCTGCCACCTTCCATTGATATGGGACGTATTTCAGTCTGAATACGGCGTTAATGATTTGAAGTAACTTTTGCAAGCCTACTTTAGGTAGTTCCTTAATTATCGGCCCTGTGATTAAATCATAACCTGGACTCTTCTTTGCACTTAAATTGTTTTTGATTTCATCTATCAACTCTTTTAATGTTACAGGTCGTATGTTTCTCTCGTCAGTTTTTGCTATAGGCGTTATATTTTCATCCGCTGCTTGCCTCGGGAAAGGTTGAATTATGTCTTCAAGGTGTTCTGCAAACAAATCAGCTTTCTGTTTAGCACTTTTGGCCCATGAGCCATCTTCGTATTTGATTGGAGGTACTTGTATCTTTGGCCCTTTGAGTGATTTAGTTGCTCTCCGGAGAGAATAGTTAGTATCTTTTTGACCAGTAAGACTTCCTAGATATTTGTTAATCGATTCATTCTTAGCTTCTTTGATTAGTAGTTTTAATTTATTGCAAAGATAATTAAGTATCTTTTTACTTTGCGGCGACCTATTCTTCTGCCAGATCTTTCTTGCTTTTCGTTTTTCCCTCACTAATTCCCTAACCTCGATAGGATAGATAATATTTCTTCGCATTTCTTTTTGGGTTACTGGCGTACTTTCCCATGCGGCCTGTTGTATATTGTTGGTTAACATTTCTAATTCATCTTCCAACTGCTCTGGTGTTCTTAATGGAACTGATAGAATCGTATTGTCTTCAATCAGTTTCCGAAATAGTTCCGAATTAGTTTTACTGTTTGTTAATCTCGGCGAGTTTTCTTTCTTAATTATTGTGGCACTTATAGTCATTATCACTGGTGAATGATGAGACGATAGGTCTTCACGGTTTCCTAGCAGTATATAATTTTCTGATATCCCTTTCGTTGCATAGAAATCTATGAGGTCTGGTATTTTCTTAACATCTGTAGGCTAGTATGTCGGTTTACCTCCAGAGTGAAACTCACAATTACAAGTTCGTCCAGCCATCAATAGCTCTTTCCCCTTGGATGTTGATACTCTTGAGCTCCGGTAGACATTTTTGGCATTAAAATCGCCTCCAATGATGGACTGATGACCTAGTAGTTTAAACAACGAGATGTAATCTTTCTTTTTTAGCCTGTGTCGTAGAGGACAATATATTGCGGATATACTGTATTCTTGATTATTATCTATTCGTGCTGTTATTGCAATTACTTGCATTTTTTCTTCTTCAATTTTAAGCGATTCGTAGTGTTTAATGTTTTCTTTTACAAATATTGATGAACCTCCTCTCGCCTTGTCCGCTGGATGAATGGCATGATAACATTGAAATCCACGTATTTTTACGAAGGAAGTTCTGGTAAAATGACTTTCTGATACTAGGCATATGTCTATTTTTTCTGTATTTAGAAATATTTCTAATTCTGGGATGCGATCCATCAGCCCATTTGCATTCCAGTTTACAATTCTTAGTGTTTTGCTTAGCATTTTAGTACATTAGGGATGAACCATCATTCAAAGGATGTTGATTCTCTAGTCGCTTAGTTAGAGCTTCTAAACATCTTTCTTAGTTAACCAGCCGTGTATTTATGGCTTCTATGCTGCTGAGTATCTTATCAAGAACTTGATTGCCGTTACTGGCTTCACAACTTTTTGAAGCTTGCTGTAAAATTTGTGAATAGGATTTTCGCTCATCTATTCTATTTATTTGGGTTTTTGGTCCCACTTGTGTTTGGAGAAATTTTCTTCTTTCTTCGGCATTACTAAAAATTTTCTGAGTTTGCCACGGCTTGTCTCTTACTCTTTGTAGTTCCTTAGCTACTTCACATCCTCTATAGTTTGCAGGATGTTGTTGTTTACAATTTATACATTTTGGAGGCATGTCTTTTGCTGTGCATGCCTGAGAAACGTGTTTCCCAGCACATCCTACACAACTGGGCTCTCGTCCGCAATATCTCTTGGTGTGGTTAAAACCTTGGCATTTTTTGCATTGTGGTATTAAACCACTGGATTTTCTCAAAGCTTTTATTTTAACTCTCATGTGAAGGATGTTGTTAATTTTAAAAACGTTTTCAGCTTTTTTTGAGCTATTAAATGTCAGCATAAATAATGGGAGTCCTCTTTTTTGCATTCTTACTCTTTGGCCATCTTGCATTTTTTCTCTTTTTGTTATATTTACGGCATCTTCTATTTTGAGCTCCCTTTGTAGTAGGTCTTCAATTATATCTTGCTTTGAGCAAGTTGGATGGAGTCGTCTGGCCATAACCTTAATTGGGCGGTTATGTTTATCTTCGTAGGTGTAGAATTTAATTTTTTCGACTCTAAGCTTTTCAGCCAAAGCTCTATACGATTCAGAATCTGTTGTGTTGATCTTCCAAACGTTATTGTTTAATGAGATGACCTTGTATTCTTTAGTTGTGACCGATTTCATAATCGATTGCACTGTAGCATAATTGGTTACACCAACTATATTGATCGGTGGAGGTGCCTTCTCTTTGGGTTTAACTGGTTGTCCTCCCGGTTGAACCACTGGTTTTGCCGCTCCTCGGATGGCTGTTGTTTCAGCTTCTTGACTGCAGCTTGGCCGATTTGGTTTTGGTAGCGAGGTTTCCATTACCTCAGGAGAGCTTTCAATTCTCCTCTTTTTGTTCCGCCTAATTGGTTTTCGTCTCTTTAAGATCCACTCTGTTTCCCTCGTTAACTCCTCCTCATCAGTACCATACTCTGGATTATCAGTGTTACTGACTAGTGGTGGTTTGTCAGGAGCCAGGTTTTGCTCACCTTTTTTTACCTGTGCATTATCAGGTTTTAAAGGAGCCATATTTTGGCTGCCCCTTTTCAGCTCTACATTTTCGGTTTTTAACCTCTCAATTTCTATGCATAATTGCGAAGTCATCCGCTCTATCTCAGCTATTCTTCTGCGGAGTTCCGCATTTTCCTTTTCAATATCCTTTCGTGATCCGCCTGGTGAGTCTGGCGGAGTTCTTGTTAATTTGGAACTTCGTCCAAATGGAGCGATATCATTGATATCAAGCAATAGTTGGCCCACCCCAGAATCTATTGAGCCGACCTCGGTAGAGGGTGGATTCCCCAGCACAGCCGGGTTACCACCTGGGGTAATACATTCCTTGTTTGTTTTACTCATTGATTTTCATTGGTTGGGTTATACCTCCCAACGCTAGGTCCCTGGCAGAACTTAGCCACTGCAAGCAGTGCTCATCCCCTGCGACGTGGACGCGCCTACCAAGAATTGCCAAGGTGCACACAGTTACAGCTAAGCCCCCTGTGCGCCCTCAGCCGAGGGACTAATCGAGGGATTGTGACTTTGGTCGCTTCCAAAAGTCCACCACCACACGCATTTTCCTAACACCTGCCGCATCGGGTTTCTATGCCGCGACCAACAGCGGCGCATTCCATTGGCTTCTGCAGGCTGGATTATTCCTTAAGCTAGCAGTTCGTCTATTTGTCTTTCAACTTCTCTTCAACGGGTTTCTGGCAATCTGCATGGGTGCACCTGAATGGGCTGCACGCCTTCCTTAAGGGGAATCTGGTGTTCCACCATGTGTGCGCATGGCAGCTTATCTCCGGTTAAGTAAAATACCTACTCGTATTCTCTCGTAATCTGTTCCAGCACTCTATGCTCTTTCTCATTGAGGTTCATCGTGTCAAGCTCCTGCGGTAGTCGCGCGAGGCGGTCGGCCCACCTTTCGATTGTCATGGTGCCTACTTCCATCGCGGGCCCGGCTGCATGACCCATTGCGGCAATCTCGAGCGGCTCAAGTTTCACCACGGTGCGTTACACTTCGATCACCTGCTCGGTAGTATTTATTAGGCTTATAGGACAGCTCGTACCACGCGGCGGTGTAATACAGGCGCTCACAATAACCCCGTCCTCGAGCTCTAAGCTCGAGAGCAAACCTATGAATGGCTAGTCGTTGCGGCGTAGGTGAGCGTCTCGCTGCGTGGCGGCAGAGATAACCTCGTCGAGCCGTCCAGTAGCGGCGTGCAGTGCCCATACAATTTGAGTATTTCGCCGTGCAGGTTATCTGCCTTATGATGCTTTATAAAATCCATTCCGAGCAGTCCGTCAACCCCCAGCGGCACGCTTTTTCGAACTACGTAGAACCAATGTTCCACATTCAAAGCCAGCGTCTCGAGTGAATTTCTCCCCCGCTATTTCTAGCAGTTCCATACTGCTTTTCGACATCTTAGTCTCGGGTTTCAGACAGCCTTCCTTGATGATGCTGCCCTATGCTTCCGTGTCTGCTTTAAGGGTGAGTACCCCGGTCGTGGCCAACGGTGCAACGATATCGAAGTTGCTGGCGGTGGCGATCGGCGCCGGCAGCGTTACCTGTAGCAGCTGCAGCATTGTTTTTCTTGCTGTCTTTTTTTCTCTGCTCGCCGGTCTCGGCTGGGCAGTACGCGAATTCAGCCTGAGTGCGCCCAGCGTGTTAATATCTGTAGTGGATTGGTCTGGCCCCGTGGTTACCGTGTTTTTTGCATATTTGTCATCTGCATTCCTCGACCGTCGGGGCTATTGTGTTGACTGCGTCGGCACGCTTTTATTTTGCGTCAATCTTTTCCGGCAGTCCTTCCACGTGCGCCCCTTCTTTTGGCAATAGTTGCAGACTACGTTCACGTGGTTAATTGACTTGTTCTCGCCGGACACTGGTAGGCTCGCTCGTGCCGACTTCCGGATGCACTCTTGGGCCCTGTGCCCAGCCTTACCACAGGTGAAACAATTTTCTCCCTGTTGTGTCGATGTGCCCTGAGATATTCTGGGGTGGCATATACTTTCACCTACCCCTACCTCCGGCTGTACCATGTTGGTGATTTCAATTGCCCCCATTACGGAGTTGTGGAGAATGGTGTAGTTGCGCAATCTTATCAGAATTTGGACTTAACCGGTGACTCCTGTTAACCGCTTCGTAACGCTGCTTTACCAATTCCGGCAGTGATGGCCGGGTCGTTGTACCGGTAGCTGTCGGGAAACCTACGCGATCTATTGTACGCAGGTGTTTGATCTCCCGCTCGATGATATCTTCGGTGATATGTTCCGGCGTTTGCTCGCCAGTAGCCATATTAAATAGATCATCACTGACAGTACCGTCGTGATCCCCAAACGACGCACCCCTAAGCGGATTTACGCCGAACTGTGCTGACAGTCGGCCCGCGAGGAGTTATTACCGGTCGGCGGGAAATCGTCCCGACGGCGAGAGCTCTGACAACGCCCTGCGCTTCCTGAACGTAATGTCCCTGACTGCAGCGGCTAATCCGGCCGCGGAGTCTATACTCTCGCTAGGTAGCGTGGTATCCAACGAGTTTCCCCTACGTTTCGATCTCGCATTGTTATTACCCGAAATGTGATGACCTTTGCGGTTGGCTTTAGCTTACTAAATATTCCAACAAAAACTCAAAACAGAAATGTATATTTTCCCCAAATATTCTTGTTTTTTTACTGGTTTTGGCTCTCATTCGGCTATATGCAAATGTAATAATTGTAACTGCCTCTTACAGATTGATGGTCTTATAGACGATGCTCTTCATGGCGTTGAATTCCGGATGTTGTTGCTCAGTGATCCTGTAGCTCCTCTCTGTAGTTAGTCATCGACGTCTTTCTTGGCGCCATTGTCCCGTTTTTTCGGTGATTCCTGGGCTCGTCCTTCAGTGCGACGCCAACTGTTGCGCGACGGTTTTATTACAAGTTCAGTCCCGTGAGCGCTTGTGTGCACACTTTGTGCGTTATCCTCGTTTTGACGTTTCATCGTAAACCGGGACGTTCAACGGTTTGAGTGCTTTGTTGAACCGCACCAACTACACACCACGTGACTTCGTGTCCGATTCGTCGGGTTTGCACGTACTACACTGGTGTCTGGGCACGAGTCATCACTTTAATGTCACTTTACGTTTTGCAGAGTCACATTGGCGTTGCAAATCACAACCACTTCAGCGTATCCCACCGCTGCCACCAAAATATTTTGACGGTAACGCGTAATAGGATATTATTGTCGTCGGTATAATATTTAATAAGTTAATGTTTTGGATCGTTCGCCGATAAGGAGATGGATCTTGCGTGGGAGTGATAAACACGTGGATTTACTGTAAAAGTGTCAATTGAACGTTAATTATGAATAACGGCTACTTTCCGTTATTTATTATAGTTACGATATTCCGTGCAATTAAAGCAATTAAATACAATTTCGAAATTCTAGAGTTTCTGACGAGGAACGGATCCGTCGTAGTCGAATCTGATTTTAGACTTTTTTCGACCAAGTGGCTATTAACCACCATTGGCAAAATTGATTACACATTAATAATTAAGAACGAGTTGCATGACTTCGTACATCAGCACATACTTTCTCTTTTGCGTCTCCAATTCGCGAGCGGGATACTTACCTACTCAGGAGACGATTAAACTGGGGCATAACCACCGATGATTAATCTGGGGCATATCAGATAAACGTTTAAAGTAGGTGACTCAGATGCTGAGAGTATGACATGGTGAGTCTCGATGCTGATGCACAGATGAGCCGAATTAAATGAATCACGGTGATGATAAGTCCGATGGAAGGTGATGTGCACTGTTGTTCGGCAGAGTAGCACAATGAGAGCTATTAATGATGCACAGAAATTGACTAAATCGAACGCGATTCACGAGGTGAAGTCTGAGCAGCGCAATAGAAATTCGCAATATGTTGAATTTAGCAGATGTTGAGCTGAACCTCGATGAAAAAACGAATTGGCCTTCCTATGGAAGCCATGTAAGTCCGAGTATTTTGATTGCGCAGTCGTCCAATGTAATTGCTAAGCATGACGATCCAATAGCGGAGATGCTAGCCAGAACATCAGCATCCGTCTAGTGCCATTTGGCTAGCGAAAATCCGCCCGCCATGCACAAATCTTTTAGCTGAACCGAGCAATCTCGCTGAGCTGTTCCAATGTGTCTGCTCCTCCAAAAATATCATCCATTTATCGACCATGCGTGATGGATGGCACCGCAAGGGAATCTGACACCTTCGTCTTCTACGAGCTGGATGAGTGCTTGAACTGGCAGAAATAGTGCAGCTTTTGTGCCGTAGGTGACGTCTTCAGCCGGTATGGCACCTCCTTGAGCTGACCATCGATCCATAGTACTCGTTGCAAATTGCAATCCTCTTCGTGTACTAGAATCTGTCGATACATCTTGGTGATGCCCGTGGTGAAGATGGCGCCAGTGTGCATAATGTCGTTTAATGAGTGCCCAGTTGATGTTGGACTTAAGCCGTTCAACACTACTCTCAATTTTGTGGTAGCGCTCACTGGCCTGAGAACCACACGATTAGGCAGATAGTAGTGCACTACACATGTTGGTAATACTAGCGCCTTCTCCATACGACCGAGCTGTTCGTATTCCGCCATGAACTGATGATAGAGCTGCTTGAGTTCACCATCCTTCGAATGCCGTTTTAAAACTCGAATCAGACAGTGATGAGGTGACAGGTCGAGAATGAGTTCTTCAACAGCGTTGCCGGTGATTTGAGCGGGATCCTAACGATGTACCTCCTGAATGCGTCACGCCAATGCGTTGACCGGAAGCGATCCTCACACTCTTGTTGTTCTAGTGTGAGCGGGCTGTCAGCATCGGTTGGTAATTCCTTTGGATCCAAAACTTCATGAGAGGTTCTTGTAGCGCTTGCTCCTCTTGATTAACTTAAGCATGATGAGCTGAACCGACGATCCGCTGATTTGATTGGTCCAAGCACCGGCCATCCGAACACTTACAGCTGAGCAATCGGCATTGATGGTGAGCTCCTGATGATGTTAGGCTTGATGATCTGCCCATAAACATCAGCCCTGAAGATGATGTCCATTGACCGACGGTGCAGAAACTCTGAGTCTGCCAGTATTTAGCTTGTTGATGTGTGGCCAAGTATGAGTTGGTACTTCCACTGATGGTAATATCACCGTCAATGTCATGAAGATGTGAACGTTCATGGTGATAACAGCGGCTGTGTGAAAAGAATGCAGAGTACCAGGTGTATGCATAAATTTTTTCCGGTTTAACTAAGAGATGGCGCCAGCGAAAAGTACGCAGCGTATTAATTTGACACATACGTCATTTTGTTCGTCTGACATTAACCTACAAACACACACAAGTTGAGTCCGCCAAAAACTAGAGTCTTTGTTTTATCGTTCAGTGATCATGTCGAGTTTTGTGCCTGAAAAAGAACATTTGCGGCACGCATTGCTTTTCTTATTTAATCAAAAGTAAAAGGCTGCTGAAAGTCAACGTTTGCTGGTAGAAACATATGGTGAACACGCTCCATCGATTAGAACATGTGAGACATGGTTTTGACAATTTAAAAGTGGTGATTTCAATGTGAAAGACAGTGAGCGCTCTGGTAGACCACAAAAATGCGAAGACGAGCAATTGCAGGAGTTATTGGATGATGACCCAACTCAAACTCAACGGCAATTAGCAGAAGCATTACATGTGTCACAAGAAATAATCAGCAGACGTTTACGAGTAATGGGGAAGATCAATAAACTCGGTAAATGGGTCCCACACGATTTGAATGAACGTCAAATAGAAAATCGCAAAGTCACTTATGAAGTGCTGCTTCAACGCCACGAAAGGAAATCATTTTTGCATCGAATTGTGACGGGTGACGAAAAATGGATTTATTTTGAAAACCCGAAGCGGAAAAAATCGTGGCTTTCACCTGGCGAAGCCGGTCCTTCAACATTAAGGCCAAATCGCTTCGGCAAGAAGACCATGCTCTGTGTCTGGTGGGACCAGAGCAGTATTGTGTATTATGAACTCTTGGAGCCCGGCGAAACCGTTAATACACAACGCTATCGCCAACAAATTATTAATTTAAACCACGCATTAATCGAAAGACGACCGGAATGGGCCAGAAGACATGGCAAAGTGATTTTGTTACGCGACAATGCGCCGTCTCACACAGCAAAAGCAGTGAAAGACACCTTGAAATCGCTTGGATGGGACATCCTTCCGCACCCGCCGTATTCACCAGACCTGGCGCCATCTGACTATCACCTCTTCGCATCAATGGGGCACGCGCTCCCAGAGCAGCACTTCAGCAATTTCGAGGAAGTTGGAAAATGGCTCGACGAATGGTTTGCCGCAAAAGACAAGCAGTTTTTCTGGCATGGTATTCATAAGTTACCTGAAACATGGGCGAAATGTGTAGAAGCCGATGGCCAATATTTTGAATAAAACAAAAATTAATTTCCCTTGAAAATTACGTGTTTTTTTTTACCAAAAAACCGGAAAAAACTTATGCATACACCTGGTAAGCTGAACGAAGCGGCGTGTTTGAGCTGAGCTCTTGTGTTGAGTTTGAGCTCTTGCCACCAATACCAAATGTCGGAATAGATGCGTCCTGACGTGTGAGATTGCGCTGACTGCAGAGATTTTCTGCTACGAAAGTTAGTTCCGAACCTGGATTTATGAGCGGACGAACTTGATGTTGCGCTGACCTTGTTGAGCTGTCCGGAATTATGGATTACTGCACCCCTTCGATGAGCTGCAGGTTGAGCTGACGTACCCGTTGCTGACTGTCTGGACCTAGATGGTGACTCCTGGTGCAGCATCGTGTGATGCTTACACATTTTGCCATCCCAGGCAATTATATCAAAACCTACTCTTTTTTGGTGAAATTGAGCTCCCAGAACTGTGGGCACATCGCCACGTAATGATCAAGTGAGCGGCAGCAATCACACGGGTGTACTTCTACTACTTTGTAGATGCCCCCTGGGCTGATGCGTGGTGAGCAGACCCTGGTCGTCCTGACCCCTTTGGTGTACTGGCTACGGGCTTCGATGAGGAGGCTTTGGACTAAGTGCGGGATTAACTCGGAGTCGCCTCAATCCGTTCAAGCACTCTGGCTCAGGACGTGATAAACTCCTTAAATTCACTGAAAGGTGGAAAATCCTGGGCAGAGCCCAGAGACGTTGCCCATGCTTCTCGGGTCAGCCTGTCTAGCTTCCTTCCCCCATAGTACACCATCACACAATCCCAGAGATTATCGACATTACTGAGACCTCTGAGCACCATATCAGCCTCCGGCACTGTCGCGATAACATCGGACAATGAAGTGGCGTCTCGTTCAGCGGGTGTGGTGATGATAAAGATGCTATCAAAGCGCTCCTGCATAAGGAGACGCCTGTTTTCTAATCTTGACGTTAAGATATCCCATGACGGTTGGAGGGATTCTCCCGTTATCGTCAATCCCGCGATGAGTTGATCAGCAATGCCTGTAACGCTACCCCGCAGGTAGTGCAGCATTTCGACGCTGTTCAGATGATTTTTTCCCTTGCCTTAAGGTTGTATGGCAATTAGATCATTAACTACTTTTCGAGTTGGACCTTACGAATGTTGTAAAGGAAAATATCGACTATATTTTGAGATTTTTAAAAAATTTTGCCTACGTGGATGCTGAATTATACGGATCGAAAGTTGAATCATTTAACACCGGATACATAGGACAGAAAGTTAAAAATGCTATTCACGCTTGAAAAAAGGTACTTCCTGAGTACTTTTTTGAAAAAAAAACTTTTGTACGTTATCGTTGTAATAGACATGACACGTAAAAAATTAAAAATCGATGTGTCCACATATTTTCCGAGATATTATAAGTTAAATGGGACCGTTTTTGGATTTTGCTATCTCGTATGACTTAAACTCGACAACGTCACATGGCCGACAAGAAGCGCGCAATTCAAATTTCCTAAAGCTGAAATCCCGTTGTTTTTTTTCTTTTCTAATTGTTATATCGCATAATACTGATGTTATAATATTCGATAATCAATATGGAATAAATACAGTATGCTATTGTTACGTCCTGACGTAACGTCGCGTTTATCTTTTTCATTTCGATTACGTTAAAGTTCTTCTGTTTTAGTTTCGCTACAGTAAAAGTAACCTCTCACATTTTTCTTTTATTCTCGAACTTCTTAAGAGGAGAGGAGAGCGATTTTAGCGACGGAGATCGGAACAGGGTGAAGATGCGGCCCTACCGACCGTCTCCCGGGAAGAATTAATCTTGTAAAGATGGAATTTTTCGGCGCTCCCGGTCAAAAGGCAAACTTTCAAACCATGGGATCTACTGCGTAGACCCGGTTATCGACTGCCATTTATGGATCTATGATTCAGCGCGGCCTTACCCTCAATCCTAGACCAGGGGTTCGGCTAGTCGCCATCGGGGCGTTGTTGGTCATAAGGGAGCGGTTGGAGGGAACGCTATCACGTGACCAAGCGACCGCACCCTTTCTTCTCGCTTTTGCCTGAAATCTTCTCACTCTCTCTCTCTTTACAAAGATGATGAAATCACGAACAATTATTAACTAAGCGAAACAATTAACAAAAGCAGAGGAACTGTTGATTTAAACGAAAGAGTTATGACTATTAAAATGTTCACACGAATACTGTAGATAAAATATCAGCAGCAAAAAGAACAATTATGTTTCCATATGGAAACTACCCATGGCTGTCACTCGAAAACGAGTACAACCCACATCGAATTAATGAGCTTACCAAGTATAGTCGGGTAATAGAAGAAAGATCAGTACATCAGGATTAATTCCCCTTTTCTCTTGGGATCACATTAATATGTCTCTCGTAATATATTAGAATTTATAGTAAAAATACCATCATAAATATATAAAACATGTTACGTCTATATATTAACATGTCTCTCGTAAAATATTGGAATTTATAGTAAAAATACCATCATAAATATATAGAACATGTTATGCTTATATAGAAAGGATAAAGGAAATATTAAGATTAATTTATGGTAAAATAGCGAAAAATAGACAGAAAAACGAGAAAGAGATGAGACTAAAATTGAGTTGCAATGAAGTTTCTGCTGCAGGAAAGCGAGGCTGGCCGACTCTCCGCGCAACGAAAACGCCTTGCGCGAGGTCTGAACAGCGATCTAGCTAGGCGAGTCATTCTCAAGAGAAGAACTCTCTCGCTCTCTCTCGTTTTCATGTATAAAATTACTTGTTTTACTAGTAAATTATATATATGGAATACATTACACATATATGGACAGGATAAAATGAAATGTTAAGATTGTTTTACAGCTAAATACTGAAAGTAAAACGAATCGAGAAAGAGAGAAAACGGTCACGCGTTTCAATAGAGCTTCCTCTGCAGGAAAGCGAGGCTGGGGCGACTCTCTGCGCCACGACGAACGCCTTATCGCTAGGGCTGAACGGCGATCTAGCCGACTTGCGTACGAACGAAATGTACGAGTAACCAAGTTAGACGAGTCGTTCTCAAGTAAAATCTCTATCTCTCTCTCTCTCGCTCTTGTTCCTATAGTACGAGAATAATCGTCTAACTAGCAAATTATTTAAGAAAACTTATTAACTATAAGAAATCTAACGTCTAACTAACAAATTATTTAAGAAAACTCATTAGCTATAACTAGAGTAATCACTAATTTAACGAATAACCAATGATGTTTGGAATAAGCCATAACTCAACGAAACCATTTATACTAATAAGATTTTAACGCAGAAATCAGGTTGCATACGTCAAAGTTAACTACAGAAGCTGTAACAAAATTATTATTAGTGGTTTCATGTGAAGGATTTATTTAAGTTCCGTAAAAACGCTGAAAAACTAAGCCATTACCATAGACACATCTACAGAGAAGCGAGCACAAGGATATTACCTAAACTAGGAAATTCTATTGAAAGTAGGTCAAGAAGCGGGGTGGTAAAAATCGCCTCATTTTCAGGGGAAAAACGCTTCGAACGCGTTCCCTCACCTAATCGCGTGGTCCTCTGTGTAGCACATTGCGCGGACAACAGAGCGCGCCATACCGATGCACTTGCATAGATCTATGGCTCTGCATGTCGAGAAGCTACTCTGCGGAGTAAGGGGAATGAATACGTGTATGGTCGAGATAGACCACGGGGAAATTCTTATAATCAGGATAGGGTTTTATCCCTTCTCTTCTTTTACGCGCTTGACGACAAGAATTTTCGACGCTCAGGAGCCCTATAAAAGGCCGCGAAAATCGGCCGGCGACACTTTTTCACGGGGAGTCAAGTAACACACAGTTTCACGGAGGGTTAACTAGAGGACTAATCACTAGCCTGGCAGTCAACAAGTCGCCGGCAGTGAATTAGAATTTTTCCAAGGCAACAAGTAGTACTGTTTGCCGGAAAATAAAGTAGTACAGAACGATAATTTTTCACCACGGCTTAATTTTCACAAAGTATAGTTTCAAGTAGTACAGAGTAAGAGTACAGTACTTATAATTATTAACCCTTGTAAAATCGGGAATATTGAACGTGCAACATTCAACTACTCATGTAGTTTATTTCAATAAATAATTATTAATACGCACCAACGCCTACGTTCGATTTTTAGTCTGTCTGACTACACTAATCTACGCCCAACCAACGTTCAACAGTAAGAACCACAGCAACAAACAACCGTAGGTATAATTTTCAATTACCAATTAAAGTGAAATCTTGCTCCGCGTGAAATTGTCATTCAAGTCCCTCCCCATTATTCGTGAAGTGATTATCCCCAACCAAGAACAAAACGCACTCCAGCCCTATCCCGAGTAATTTTCCGCGAGGTTAGACTCAGAAACGGGCTTGCGTCTTCGGTATTTTCTCGTCGGGTGTGGTAAAGGGAGAATTTATTCTCCTTGACCAGAGCACGGAAAAGATACACTGAAACGTGAAATCTATGTTAAATTCGTGGGTTCGTAAGATAGGCCGCGATTTTGACGTAACAAATTCTGGGGGCTCGTCCGGGATCTTAGAGTGTTAGTTTTGTTCAAACTAATATTGTATAAAAGAATCAACTGAAAAGAAAATATTTTTACTTTGCCCTTTTTACCGTGGTTTTGTAAGTCGATTTAATCTTCGAAAATCGATTTTTTAATTTTTATTGAGTTTTAGTGATTCAATGCATTTCACGAAAAGTAATCTTTCTTTATTATTGAGTTTTTAGAAAACGATTTAATTTATAAAATCCACCCTTTCCCTTTTTACCGCATTTCCGAGAATTGATTTATTTTAAATAAATCGATTTTTTACTTTTTATTGAATTTTAACGATTCAATCCATTTCATGAAAATTTATTATCATCTATTACAGAGGTTTTAGAAAACGATTTAATTTATAAAATCCACCTTTTCCCTTTTTACCGCATTTTCGAGAATTGATTTATTTTAAAGAAATTGATTTTTCACTTTTTATTGGATTTTAACGATTCAATGCATTTCAGGAAAATTATCATCATTTATTACTGAGGTTTAAGAAAACGATTTAATTTATAAAATCCACCCTTTCCCTTTTTACCGCATTTCCGAGAATTGATTTATTTTAAAGACATCGATTTTTTACTTTTTATTGAATTTTAACGATTCAATGCATTTCATGAAAACTTATCACCATTTATTACTGAGCTTTTAGAAAACGATTTAATTTATAAAATCCACCTTTTCCCTTTTTACCGCATTTTCGAGAATTGATTTATTTTAAAGAAATCGATTTTTCTTTACTTTTTATTCAATTTAACGATTCAATGCACTTCATGAAAAACGATCATTCTTTACTACTGAGTTTTTATAAAACGATCTAATTCATAAATTCTAACCTTTCCCCTTTTATTGCATTTTTAAGAGTTGATTTATTTCACAGAAATAGATTCTTTCTTCTTTTTAGTGAATTTTAACGAGCCAAGCCATTTCATAAAAATTTACCATCTTTTTAGAAGAATACCAGCTATAATTCAAGTTATACGGCAAGCCTTCTTCGTAAGTAAATTGACCTTGTGGAAATCAAATGTGGAAACTAATATTCGAAAATGATTAGTGAATAAAAAAAAAAAGGGTAGAGAAGATAAAACTTGTATTGAAAGACATATACGTGGATGTATATATATTTACATATATATATATACATATTCATAAGTTGTACTCCATTATATGGGACCATTGGAAAAATTATTTGTACTTCAAGTGCGTATAAAGGAACTCGAGGTTCTCGCACAAGAACTCATTGAAGAAGTCACGCCAGAAATTTTCTTAAATCAACTTGGTTTAGAACGAATAAAACAGCAAGAAAGAATAACTGCTAAAACATACGTGAGGAGAACTACAAGGAAAATAGCTTCACCAAATATTAATTATAGAGAGTAAGATTATATTTGTTTTAACCAGACAAACATCAGACTTCTTGTGTTGTTTTTATACGATTCGCTCCGTAACATTAACTTTTTGGTACTATCGTTTACATAAAATCTGTCAATCTACCAAGCGTTAAAACAGTTGGCATACAATTCAGAAAATATTAATAGAATTACAAAACAGTTCTGCTATTCACTCCTACGTTGCTCATCTTAACAACCCCCTCGAGCGATCACTAGAATCGTTCACCTCCATCCACCGCTCATAACATTGCACCTCCGCCTGCACGTGCTGCTCTTTCTGCCACAGACCTTTAACAAATCCACCGTCTCGCTTACACCAGCAGACATCGTCCTGAAAACCCTACCTCACCCATTAAATTCTCCGGCTCGGTTACACCAGCGGTCAGCATTCTGTAAACCCTAGCTTAACTATCCTTTTTTCAACCTAACACCTGGGCAACCAGATTTGCCCGCGCACGTATCACTAACAACACAACCATCACAAAACACATTACACTAGTGAACGAAATCCTATGTTTTAGCTCCTCACGCAAGTGAGTTCGGGGCTAGCAAGGCTCGTTCACAACACACATTACACTAGTGAAGAGAAATCTTATGTTTTAGCTCCTCACGCAAGTGAGTTCGGGGCTGGCAAGGCTCGTTCACAACACACATTACACTAGTGAAGAGAAATCTTATGTTTTAGCTCCTCACGCAAGTGAGTTCGGGGCTAGCAAGGCTCGTTCACAAAACACATTACACTAGTGAAGAGAAATCCTATGTTTTAGCTCCTCACGCAAGTGAGTTCGGGGCTAGCAAGGCTCGTTCACAAAACACATTACACTAGTGAAGAGAAATCCTATGTTTCAGCTCTCCGCGTAAGTGGGGTTAAGGCTGGCAAGGCTCGCTCACAATACACATTACACTAGTGAAGAGAAATCCTATGTTTTAGCTCCTCACGCAAGTGAGTTCGGGGCTAGCAAGGCTCGTTCACAACACACATTACACTAGTGAAGAGAAATCTTATGTTTTAGCTCCTCACGCAAGTGAGTTCGGGGCTAGCAAGGCTCGTTCACAAAACACATTACACTAGTGAAGAGAAATCCTATGTTTTAGCTCCTCACGCAAGTGAGTTCGGGGCTAGCAAGGCTCGTTCACAAAACACATTACACTAGTGAAGAGAAATCCTATGTTTCAGCTCTCCGCGTAAGTGGGGTTAAGGCTGGCAAGGCTCGCTCACAATACACATTACACTAGTGAAGAGAAATCCTATGTTTTAGCTCCTCACGCAAGTGAGTTCGGGGCTAGCAAGGCTCGTTCACAACACACATTACACTAGTGAAGAGAAATCCTATGTTTTAGCTCCTCACGCAAGTGAGTTCGGGGCTAGCAAGGCTCGTTCACAACACACATTACACTAGTGAAGAGAAATCCTATGTTTTAGCTCCTCACGCAAGTGAGTTCGGGGCTAGCAAGGCTCGTTCACAACACACATTACACTAGTGAAGAGAAATCCTATGTTTTAGCTCCTCACGCAAGTGAGTTCGGGGCTAGCAAGGCTCGTTCACAAAACACATTACACTAGTGAAGAGAAATCCTATGTTTTAGCTCCTCACGCAAGTGAGTTCGGGGCTAGCAAGGCTCGTTCACAACACACATTACACTAGTGAAGAGAAATCCTATGTTTTAGCTCCTCACGCAAGTGAGTTCGGGGCTGGCAAGGCTCGTTCACAAAACACATTACACTAGTGAGAGAAATCCTATGTTTTAGCTCCTCACGCAAGTGAGTTCGGGGCTGGCAAGGTTCGATCACGAAACATAACATACAAACGAGACAGACATAACCATACGTACTATTCACTAATTTTGACAATTACCAACCATAATCCTTCATCCATGCCGAAAACCCGTAGAGCAGGAAGAAAAATACAAGCACTGAAATTAAAACAGCAATTGTTAAAAACACAGTACCAAGTTCCAACAATTGCGTGCAAATCGTATAACGAGCAAGATTTTAGAGCCTTTAATATTGAAATAGAAAGCGATAATAAAATCATTCCTCTCGAAGGAAAAGAAATAACTGAATATAAGAAAGATTGCGACGACACAATTGCAGTACATAACGACTATTCGAGGCAAGAAAGGAATAGTGTAACGGTATTTTCACGTTAACATTAAATTTTATTCTTCTGAGGGGAAGAATTCGGGCTCGAACACGACGATAATTAGTTTTAGACTTCTATAGGAGGTATAAGTAATGTTTATTCAATAAGTTGCATAGAATTTTTTGTTGTGAGGCTTTTTGGCGCCTTTAACCTTACAATTTATCAGTGGCGTTTAATTTCTCGGATGGTTCCACACTCTTCTTTACCCGTGAGGTTATCAGATTCTCGACTTCTGCGCTGAGCGGTGGATATCTCAACTAGGCAGTATCGAGCTCAGCCGTCTTGATCTTTTTCCCGCCTGGCTGCTGACGTGCTCTCTGCTGGGCTCGCGTCGTTGTTGCTGGCGCGTCGGTCAGCCGGTATGGACGCCGGGTCTGTGTCCGCGTACGCGTCGTTTTATTTAATAATCAGAAAACGTTGTTTTCCGCGTTGTTCCGCGTTCGGCTGTTTGTTCGTTGTGTTCGTGCCGGTTCCGTGTGTTCCGAGCGTGTTTCTCCGTGGTAATCGTGGTCCTGGTTCGCGAGTGATCTTTTCTAGGTGTGGAATAATGACAGCTACTGGATTATGATTCCCCAGTGATTATTAATTTATTTATTATTTAGTCGATGGATTCCTCCAGAAATCTTTGGCGTTGGACCTGGATGTTCCGGTTCCTCTTCGCTCTTGGTGAGTTGGTCTTTTAATTTATCTTTCTCTTCTCCTTTCTATCTATTGAGTGGTGTCGTTCTCATGCGACGCGCTTGACACAACTACTGAAATTGTTTCTCGCCTAATTATTTTCCTAATTATCTTAAAATTCTAAATCGAGTTTCTATGAGTCGGGCTCACAAGTGCCCTCCTAAACCTAATTCTTAATTAATTTTCTGAACTTTATTTCCAAATTTTGCTCCAAGTGTCTCTCTTCTCTTGAAGCGGGGACCTATCGCAGATCTCAGACCTACTGTAGTATGTCTTTAAGTTATAATTTCTCTAACTGTTATTTGTTATTCTCTTTTCTTTCTCCTTGTTGTTTCACTGTTTCCTTTCTATAGGCTTTTCATTTGGAAACTTCTTGGTGCCAACACCGAGTCTTTACCACTTATCGATGCGCTGCGTTAATAATACTTCTTAGAATCTAACTGGACTTATTGCTAATTATTCTACCCAAACCGTCTTAGCCTATTTTCTTAATTCTCCTACAATAAACCTTAATTATTTATTTTAATGCCACCAATTTCCTCTTCTTAATTTGGCTTTTGGGATATTTCTTGTTTTATTCAACCGGTCCGATACTGTCCGCTCTTAATCTTTATATGATTCTTTTCACTCACTTGTGTTGTGTTTTTCTATTTATTAATGTTCTTAATAAATTCGTCGATTAACTCACAACCTTGTCTGTTAACTTCTCAGATTTAATCTGAAACTTTTAGATTTATAAAAGAAACTTTGATATCGGTGCACAAGCGAGTTCTTGCTTGGTTGGTGGTTTGAACTGATAAGAGAGAGTTTCTCTGTTTGAAGCTGCCTTTTATACTTTTCTCTTCTTTCCCACTCTTTTATTTTAACTCTTCTCTTCTATTGTTTCATGTAATTTCTTTTGTTTCAGCTCGCCCCGCCATCCTGCCCCTACATCCCCTCACTGCCAGAGCGAGGCCAGCCGGTCGCTGACCCGCTATTTTTCGGCAGCGAAGGAATGTGACAGGCTTCATCCTGTTTCGAGGGGTCTACTGTATTCTGCTGAGACTATTATCTTTTCTCACGTATCGTCTAAATGATTTATGAATATTTATTTATGATTAAATTTATTTATGATTCTTATATAATAAATGATTCTTTTTGTATAAATTTGTGTTTTTTAATTTTATTTTGTTTCCTTTTTATGTCTTGGAGGATTGTGACTACGTCACATTATCCCCCCAAATTTTTGATCGGTCAGATTACTGACCGTATCAAAGATTTGTAAAGTTTTGATTTTTATTTATCTTCATTTTATTATTATTTTAAACTTATCACTAACTTAGCACTAGACTTATTTCGACCACTTATTACTATATTTATTCTATAATAAATTCACGCGAAATAAAACGCCAACGCAGGTATATTTTTATTAAAAATTTTTTTTTTTTTATTTATGTCCCGTCACTGTCGTTGGATCTGTCCTCGTCGCTGTCCGTTACGTCAGGGTCTCCTTGCGGGATCACGCCCCACTCCTCCAAAGTTGCCGTTGTTTCAGGATCTGGTGGCGGTGTGGCCAGCCAGGCCTGCATCGCCTCGTCTTCGCCGCTGCTGTCGCTGTTTTCTGACTCCGAAAACTCGTCCACGAACGCAGCCAACTCCTAGAGCAGATCATCGAGGCTTTGGTTCCCGGTTGTGCTAGAGCTTGTTGATACTCGGCGTGTGTAAGTTGCGGCCCTCGCCGCCTGCCTCTCCCGCCTGCTCTCCGAGCGGTAATGCTTGCCATGGTGCCCCCCGTCTCGGCCGTAGTTGAACGTGGGGTTTGTGGGTGCCCTCCTCGCGTCCCCACTTCGTCGAAGTTGTTGGGCCACGTCGTATCCCCTGTTGTCGAGGCTGGCGTGTATGGTTACCCATACTACCTCGACAACAGGGTCCAGCTCATCCACGTACAGGTCGACCGACTGCCCATTGGTCAGTGCGACCAGCCAATCACGTGCCTGTTGTCCCCACCCACACCCGCTCGGTGCCACGCCGTGTAGAGCACAGGTCACCGTAAAATATGGTTCGCCCAAGTAGCTGTTCGGTGCCGTGTACAGCATATCCAGGTTGGCCTTGATGGCGATCGCCAAATCCCCTATCCAGAGCATGCGCTGCCCGTCCTCCTCTTCTTCCAGAATCGACCCTCGGAGGAACGTGTATTCTTGTTCATCCTCTTCATTTACAAGGAGGAGAAGTACCGCCCTTCCTGGGTAAATCTCTTCTTCTAAAAGCCGATGCACCTCCGGGTGGTTACGGCTCGTCTTCGACACTAGCCTCAAAAAGGTCTCCCGCCTTTCTCGATCCTTCTCTAACCAACAGTAAAAACGTCCTGGGTTGGCTGCGGTTATGACCTCTCCCTTATAAGGCTCGTTGGGATGCAGGTATTCCACCCCGTACTCGATAAATCTTGGTGTCGACATTTTTCTTTCTTTTTTTTCCAAAAGATTTCCCGAAATCCAGAGATTAAAAAAATTTAAAAAAAACACTTTCTTCTCGCTGCCTTTTCGGTTTTGTTAATTTGTACTTTTTTTTCTTTTTCGCCTCTCTGTCCTCGTGGTTTTGTAGGCCGTTCCTTTGTCGTCGATCCCTTTATAGACATTTCTTAATCTGGCCTTATATCTATATTCATCAATTATCATTTTTGGCCAATGTAAATTCATCATTTCGGATTTCCGGATTCTTCGTGATTTTTCGGCAGAATTTCGTGCCGGCCTTGGCCTCTGCGCCAATTATCCGTCTCCCGAACCCCTTTCTCCATTACTCTCTCTTGGCCTTCAATCGATTACCCAATCGTCGAATCGATTACCAATACCCGGAATTTGCGTCATCTTCGTAGAATCCATTATGTTCTATGAATTTCATTACGCGTCAAGCCTATCGGGTTACGTGTTCGTCGCGCCTCTTTTCTTGACCAACCACAACACGAAAGATCTTGGCGCCCGTCTTGGTGTACTTTCCCTCGGTTTTGCATATAGTCTCTGAGTTAATTTTACTATATGCTCGGTACGCTGACCGTCGGTACCTTTGTTCTCACTGTACTTGTCGATGCCGAGTGTAGGCCCTGTTGTCTTGCTTTCGGACTCTGCCCCCTTTCCCTCTCGCTCTCTCCCATGGTTGTCGAATTCGCTGCTTCTTCGTTCTTCTCGTCTGTCTTTTCTGTCTCTGTCCTATACCTCTTAAACATACTGGCGTGAAATTTACCGCGCTCTTTCTTACTTTCTACATCTATTACTAAATATGTTGCTACACCTACGCATTTCTTAATCCTATACGGTCCTTCATATAAGGGCATAAATTTTGATGTTAATTGTTTCAGCGGATCTGAAACATTTAACGTTTTAATTAAAACTAAATCCCCTACCTCATAATTAGTTAGCCTATGTGTTGCGTCGAATTTCTCCGCTTGACGCCGCCCTTTTTTCGAAATTCTTTCTCTCACGATCTCGATCTTCATTTCGTACGTGGTGGCATCTTCTTCGTCTCTTCTTATCCCCATTTGTTTATTCCATTCTCTGGTCGGCTTCTTTTTACACTGTAGCTCCATGGGTGTGAATTCAGTTGTCTCGTGGTGAGATTCATTAATACAATCCTGTATTACTTTTACCCATTTAAACCATCATGCATGATTTTCTGTCAGGAACGTACGAAAAAATCTTCCCAGCTCTCGGTTAACTCGCTCGACGATATTTCCTTGAGGATGACGGATTGATGAGAAAACCGCGATGATGTCCTCGTCCTTGAGTTTCTTAAGCCAGTTTTTCGCAGTGAATTGCGTGCCATGATCGAATTGAATTCTACGGGGTTTTCCATACTTGGGAATGTAGTCATCGAATATTCTTTTTATTACTGTAGATGTGTTTGCTTTTTTCATAGGATATAACACCACATATTTACTGAAAGCATCCAATGTCACGAGGATGTGTTTCACCCCGCCCACCGATGCTGGTAATGGTCCATAAAAATCGATCGATACCAAATCCCCTGGTTTTTCTGGGATGATCGTTTGCATCGCCGCGTAGCTCGTTTGTATTGCGATTTTATTTCTCTGACACGTATCACAAGTTGCTAGTGTATTTCGAGTGATCTTAGCCAGATGTGGATAGGTGAAATCTTCTTCCAGCATCCGTGAACACTTCCGGGCCTCAAGGTGTCCATACATCGCATGGCAAGCCTTAATCAATTCCTTGATAATACTTTTTGGCACTATTACTCGCCAAACACCATTTTTTTATTTCTTTTCTAAAATACCTTTTTCAATCCGGAATTTTCTATCTTCGTCCCCTTCTTTATCTTGACCGAGGAAATCCATAATAATTCTCATATCTTCTTGTTCTCGTTGAATCTTTTCCATGCATTTGAGTCTTTTTGCTAGATCCCGCGGAAGTTTCTCTGCTAGTACTCCTGCGACAACGATGATCCCTTTTTTATCAGCCGAGGATAACTTCTCGTCTCCTTTCACTCTACTCAGGGCATCGGCGACTACATTAGCTTTTCCCGCAACATGTTCAATTTGTAAATCGTAATCTTGTATTGAGAGGACCCATCTCATCAGCCTTTCCGCAGTAAAACGACAGGTTTTCAGGAAAATTAATGCCTTATGATCGGTCTTTATATGTATTGTAACGTGGCAAAATCCTCCAGCGCTGCGTCCTTCTCGCACGACGGCTGCCAACACGATCTCGCAGGGCTGTAAGGAATAATCGCCGTACTCTATTTAATTATTTCCGTTTTTTTATTTTCTTTTATTAATTTGTACGACCGGACGGAGGGGAGCCCCGCGTATGCTGATGGCTGGCTTCTGGATGCGACTTATTACACCGACCGGCTCTTTCCATCTTGATCCATTGGGAAATATCATTGTCCCGCTGGATGTGGATCGATTAACGATACGACGCTATCTGTGGCCGATCAGCACCTACTAGCAACGATCCATCAGTCGTTTGGGGTTCACCGACCGGGCAGAGTTATACATCCCAAGGATCGGTTGTTAATTTTATGCGTTGTCCAGTCGAGGCGCTCCGGTGACACCGATTCCCCCAATTGACCGAGTTCAGACCGATAGGTGGGGATCATAGTTGACGGGCACGCGTGCCGGCAGGACCTCAGGGCTTTTTTCCCGGTTACCATCGAGCGAACAGGACGTAGCAGCGAGTATCATATCGTCCCGCTCCACCATTGATTTCGTCGAAATCTATCACCACCTATCGTGGGTACCGGGGCATATCTTTTGAAACAACGAGGAGTAAATCGAGGATGGTATCCAGAGGAGAGAATTTCGAGACGGTTTTGGGTTAAGAAGGATTAGCGAGGAACATCGCATCGTCATCGTCCCGGTGAGCTCTCTTTCCTTCTACGGTCTTTCGCCATTATTTGATTATTATTGTTTTTTTAATTCTTTGGAAAGTTCGATTCAAACTTAGTCGTACCTGCGATTCTGATATACCACGCACAGAGTACTATTCGTATCGGGACAGGCTGCGTCGAGTAGAGTGTAATATCGTGATCGTTTGGCGGTTAGAGCCGGGAAGAAGTCACTTCGTTCGTTGTCCTTTTTTTTTGTTACTGTTCTGTAGTCGTTTTGCTGTAAGAACGCGCGCGTGTTGGTACATCATCCCGTGGTCAGATTGTGTGTGAGGGATTTGAATGGCATAGGCCGTGTCGCGGACTTTCAGGCATAATTGACACTTATAGATTTATAATATTTTATTCGTCTTATTTTATTTTATTTATCTTTCTTGTTATATTGGACATTATTTTATTTCTGCGAATACATGCAGTGCGTGCTCGGCCGTCATCCCGTGTTGGTACTTGATTGTGAGGGATTCGTACGGTTCGAGGCGTATCTGGCCATGATAAATAGTTCGTTCGTTGTTACTGTTCTGTAGTCGTGTACTGTAAAGCCGTGCGTGCGTTAGGCCGTTATCCCGTGTTTGTTTGAATGTGTGAGGGATTTGAACGGGATAGACCACGTCGCGGATTTTACCGGGCAATTGATTTTATATGGACTTGGATCACTTTATTTATTTTTCTTATGTCGGACATTGTTTTATTTTATTTTGTGAGCTTATGCAGTGCGTGCTCGGTCGTCGTCCCGTATTTGGAACTTGGTCGCGAGGGATTGGTACGGCTCGAGACGTATCTCGCTGGGACATTTGTAATCCGTTATTTGGAATAGTTGAGGGATCTATTTTGTTATTTTGGCCCACGATACTTTCTCGATTTCGCGGCCTGCAATGTGATAGTTGGGAGGTTCGAATCAGTAAAGGCTTCGCGTACGTGACCTTCCGACGTCCCATAGTTATAGTTGTTGGATGTATGGGGGATTAGTTCGGTGTAGGCCGTACCGCGAACCGAATTGCGAGGCGACCTTTCAGGTTTACTTTGCTAGGCCGTGTTCTGGTCGTTTATCGCAACCGTCTAAATATAGGTCGGGTATGGGAGAGAGTGAGAGCCGAGACGAGTGCCGGGATGAAATATGCGGATAGAATGATTAAGTTTATGAATTGTTAAAGAGTTACGTTTACGGGACATTCTGTTTGAATTCATTATCAATGTTTATGGAAAATTCGTAATTGTTTGTTAAGAAATAAAGAAGTTGCCTGAGTGGCCTCTGTAAGTCCCGTACCTGCTATCGTTGTGTAAATTATTTATTGGTGTTGTTTTATTAATTTGACTTCGTTTATTGTTCCGGTCAGGGGTATTTATTGACCCTATTTTGGTGATTTATTTTATTCATCGACGTTAATGACTCATTTTATCTGGATCACTGGATTGTATTTTCCTTTTATTCGAGGATAATTCTTGGCTTGACAGTCCGAACCACCCACTCTGCCTCGAACAGCTGTAGCTAGCCTGGGCTGAGTCTGGCCTAACATCTCGTTATTTTTCCTTCCGGCGCGTAAGCGCCTGGCGCCCAACTCGTAAGAGAAAATAAAAGGAAGGAAAAATAGCTTGGGTCAGCTATAGGTAACGTGGTACGTTGAGGAGCAAATTTACGTTACAGTATTTGTGCTCCTTTTAAATATGTCCGGAATTTTTGAAGGGCCCACACAATCGCTAGTAGTTCCTTCTCTGTCGTCATATAGCCGATCTCGGCTCCTTTCAGAGTCCGACTTGCAAACGTCACTACCTCGCTCTCATTAGTTTCATTTTCTGCGACAGGATCGCTCCGAGCGCATATCCACCTGCGTCCGTGGTAAGTGTGTACGGTTTTCTAGTGTCTGGAAATCGTAATATTATTTCTTTACAGAATAATCTTTTCACTTTCTCGAATGATTTTTCCATCTCTTCATCCCATTTCCATCGAACACCCTTTCTCAAAAGATTCAGCAATGGCGCGGTTTCATGCGCATGGCGATTTGTGAATTTCGTATAAAAATTTATTAAGCCTAAAAATCCTCTTAATTGTTTTATTGTCTTAGGCCGTGGATATTCTTGAATTGCTTTAATTTTCTCCGGATCGGGTTTCAAGCCTTCCATGGTGAGAATGTGACCGAGAAATATGACTTCATTTCGGAAAAAATGAGATTTACTAAATTTTAGTGTCATTCCATGCTCAAGAAATCTTTCAAATAATTTTCGCAGATGGTCGAGATGTTCTTCGTGTGATGTAGACATAATTAAAAGATCATCCACAAAATTTATCACGAAATCCAATCCTTCGAGAACCACATCGAGTGCCCTTATTAAACTCGCCGTGCTTGTTTTCAGACCAAATGGTGTTACCGTAAACTCATAACATTTGCCATTATGCTGAAATGCCGTATATTTTCTTGAGTCTGGATGCAGCGGTATTTGCCAAAAACTACTCGTTAAGTCTAGCGTTGACATCACCGTTTTTCCTCCGCATCGTTGGAAAATTTCCTCGATAGGTGGGGCATTGTTGTAGTCATTTATCAGGTAATTATTTAATTCTCGGGCATCAAGACATAAACGTACCGAATCATCATCCTTTGTTACCGGCATCAACGGATTGATATAAATGCTTTCCGATTTTTGTATCACCCCGACTTTAAGCATTCTCTCGATTTCCTTCTGCACCTTTTCTCGTTGCATTAATGAAACCGGATAAGAACGATGAAAATATGGTTTCGGATCTTTTAGTAGTAGTCGATGTTCGTACTTTGTCATCCGTCCTGGAATTTTATCGAAAATTTCTCGTCTGCTTTCGACGATCCTTTTAAACTCCTCTCTTATTTCCTGTCTTAAACCTGTACACTCGGTCATTTTCTCATTAAATTCTTCTTCGGTCAGGCTGATACTCGTCTCTCCCTCAGTAGTATCTTTCATCGCTACTGTAGCACATACTTCATTTGGCTTAATTTTATGAAATTCCTCCGGATTCACATGTTGCCACAATCCCTCATTTAACTTCGCAATAATCTTATCTTCTACCGCTAAAATTTGCTGTTTGGCATCTATCGAAATTTTTAAAATCAACATCCCGTCGATTCCGATCAGCACCGGTCTTACTAACTTTGGCACCACTAGCACTTGCAAAACCCCTTTTGAGCCGTACGTCTCCGCATCTATCATTGTCTGTTTCTTCACACGTTCCGTCTCTCCACCAAACGCTCCGACGACCTGTGTCGACGTAACCGGTAGCATCGGGCAGTAAAAATTTTCGGGCACTTAAAATTTTCTTCATTTTGTCGGAAAAACTCTTCTGATATACACGATACTTCACTTCCACTATCTATTAAACTTATTTCCGTCATACCTGCTACTGTCACTGGTATCTCCGGGCATCTTGGATGTCTTTCATCATACCACTTACTTGGCAACTCCTCCGCCTCTTCATACAAATATTCTCGAGGATTTTCCATTGACATTGAACAAACTACTTTGTCTCCTCCCATTTTGTCCACCTTCCCTGGTGTTGGCCTTCCGATATCAGGTACTCCTTGAACTCTGGCAACGTTTTCTGGCCACATACTCTTCGTCGTATTAAGTGCGCCTTTACCGTCTTCCTGAACTCTTTTTTTCCACGATTCAGCCTGCCCTCGCCATTCGGTTCTCTCCTCTTCATCCCTTCTCACTGACTGTCCACTGCTTTTGCATTTTTCCTCTTTTCTCCGCTGATCCCTCAACTTCTTCTTCTCTCTTTTCCTCGCGTTCATCCGTTGTCTCGTGCTTTTCTTTTCCTCCTGTTTTACCGTTGCGCTCCGCTCCTCGTCGTTATTATTTATTCTTTGTTCTTCCTCGGGCGCAACGACTAGGCGTTTCCCGAGCCCGTGTTTCCCACTCCTGAGCATCCTGGTTTTGGCTCCCTTGGTATGGTGTGTTCAACAAACGGTCCTTGTCTAGTACGACTTATATTATTTATCGGGTTATTTGGTAACTGCTCCTGCCTTGGTGGAGTTACTTCTCCTGGTCGGCTGTTTTCTGTTCCAGGAAAATATCTTGGTCGGTTCTCCTGCCATGGTGGTCTTTGTTGCCCTGACCTATTTTCTCGAGGAAAATTTGTCGGTGACCATGGTCCGTTGTTTTGCCATGGTGGTCTCTCTCCCCTGTCAACCTGACGTCCTGGTGATGGTGGAAATCGGTTTCCGCCATTATTTGCAAAGTTTTCCCGATTTTCATATCTAATGTAAGGACGCGCCGTCTGCTCACGCACAGCTCCTCTATTTTAATATCTTTGTGGCTCCTGTGATGCATATCCCCCTGTACGACCTGTGCCTCTCTTGTAATTTAGAGGACCTGCCACGTCCGTGCTTTCCAACAGTTCCAGAAATTCGTCGATCTCACGTATTTGCCGAACTCTCACGGCACTTCGCACTTCCTCGTCAAAATGTTTCGCGAGTCTACGGATTATATCCTCGTCACTTAGTTTTTCACTTAAATCTCGGGCATTTCCGATCACCCGAGTGGCATACTTGGCTCGTGTCAGCGTTTGGCCTTCTAGATAAAACGATCCGAATTCTAAATTCTTCTTCACTTTATCTTGCATGTCGCGGGCCCAGTATCTCGAACGGAATTTTTCTTCAAATGTCTGTAAATCATGCACTGCTCCTTCCACCACCAGCCACCAATCATTAGCAACACCTTTTAATGCCGTTCCGATGGTGTGACGTATTTCCGTATCCTCAATCCCTCCGGCGATACAAAATTCACGGAATTCTTTTAAAAATCTCATAGGCCTTTCTTTCCCATCGCCATTATACGTAGGAGGCTTCTGTGCCGTTGTGTACAATCGGGTGACATTCATACCTCCTCCGATGGTTTGGCCGAAATTCATAGAGGTGCTTGTTCTTTGTGTAGTTTCTTCTAGTTTTTCAATCCTTTTATTTTGGTCCTCAGTAATTTGCTGGGCTGCACGGATTTCCGCCATCATCTCCTGTGTCCTCCTTTCAAGCTTCTCCGCAGTCACTTTCTGTCCGGCGACCTGTTGTTGAATATAGTTATTTGTAATATTCTGACTTTCCAAAATTCTCCCCTGGGCTTCTTTAATTTTTCTATCCGTCCGGCACTCCACCGCCGAAATCTCTCCTTCCAATGCGTCCTTTGTCGATTGTCTCAAAACAGTTATCCTGTCTATACACTCGTTTCTCATATCTTGCTGCGACTTTATTATTTCGGCGAATTTTCCATCGCATTTCTCCTCTATCTTCTGTTGTGACATAATTACCTCAGCGAATTTTCCATCGCTCTTCTCTTCCATCCTCTGCAAAAACTGCATCAAATCACCTACCCCAATTTGGTCCGGTGCGATCGTCGCAGTTCTGTTTGTGATTTTCGGTGTACTACCGTCCTCCCCGTTTATCTCATTATTTGTGAATTCGTTCGACGCGTCTCCGCTTTCCTCGATATGCTCGATCTCGGAAAGTCGGTTTATATTCCTCCGATCTCTCTGTCGCCGGCCGTCCAACAAATGATCAGCGGTTGTGGACTCCCAGAGATATATCTGGCTCGTCTCATTACCTCCTTCCTGCCGTCGATGGTCCTCCATACTCTCCATCATCCTTATTTCCTCGAGTTCAGTCGCGATATTCCGTTCGGCCCCTGTAGCCATGCTTCAATTCTTACACCTAATTCTAGGCCTTATGTGCGCCCTACTTTACCTCTGCAGTCCTTTTTATCTGTGTTCGAGTCCCTGTTCGGGCGCCAAATGTAACGGTATTTTCACGTTAACATTAAATTTTATTCTTCTGAGGGGAAGAATTCGGGCTCGAACACGACGATAATTAGTTTTAGACTTCTATAGGAGGTATAAGTAATGTTTATTCAATAAGTTGCATAGAATTTTTTGTTGTGAGGCTTTTTGGCGCCTTTAACCTTACAATTTATCAGTGGCGTTTAATTTCTCGGATGGTTCCACACTCTTCTTTACCCGTGAGGTTATCAGATTCTCGACTTCTGCGCTGAGCGGTGGATATCTCAACTAGGCAGTATCGAGCTCAGCCGTCTTGATCTTTTTCCCGCCTGGCTGCTGACGTGCTCTCTGCTGGGCTCGCGTCGTTGTTGCTGGCGCGTCGGTCAGCCGGTATGGACGCCGGGTCTGTGTCCGCGTACGCGTCGTTTTATTTAATAATCAGAAAACGTTGTTTTCCGCGTTGTTCCGCGTTCGGCTGTTTGTTCGTTGTGTTCGTGCCGGTTCCGTGTGTTCCGAGCGTGTTTCTCCGTGGTAATCGTGGTCCTGGTTCGCGAGTGATCTTTTCTAGGTGTGGAATAATGACAGCTACTGGATTATGATTCCCCAGTGATTATTAATTTATTTATTATTTAGTCGATGGATTCCTCCAGAAATCTTTGGCGTTGGACCTGGATGTTCCGGTTCCTCTTCGCTCTTGGTGAGTTGGTCTTTTAATTTATCTTTCTCTTCTCCTTTCTATCTATTGAGTGGTGTCGTTCTCATGCGACGCGCTTGACACAACTACTGAAATTGTTTCTCGCCTAATTATTTTCCTAATTATCTTAAAATTCTAAATCGAGTTTCTATGAGTCGGGCTCACAAGTGCCCTCCTAAACCTAATTCTTAATTAATTTTCTGAACTTTATTTCCAAATTTTGCTCCAAGTGTCTCTCTTCTCTTGAAGCGGGGACCTATCGCAGATCTCAGACCTACTGTAGTATGTCTTTAAGTTATAATTTCTCTAACTGTTATTTGTTATTCTCTTTTCTTTCTCCTTGTTGTTTCACTGTTTCCTTTCTATAGGCTTTTCATTTGGAAACTTCTTGGTGCCAACACCGAGTCTTTACCACTTATCGATGCGCTGCGTTAATAATACTTCTTAGAATCTAACTGGACTTATTGCTAATTATTCTACCCAAACCGTCTTAGCCTATTTTCTTAATTCTCCTACAATAAACCTTAATTATTTATTTTAATGCCACCAATTTCCTCTTCTTAATTTGGCTTTTGGGATATTTCTTGTTTTATTCAACCGGTCCGATACTGTCCGCTCTTAATCTTTATATGATTCTTTTCACTCACTTGTGTTGTGTTTTTCTATTTATTAATGTTCTTAATAAATTCGTCGATTAACTCACAACCTTGTCTGTTAACTTCTCAGATTTAATCTGAAACTTTTAGATTTATAAAAGAAACTTTGATATCGGTGCACAAGCGAGTTCTTGCTTGGTTGGTGGTTTGAACTGATAAGAGAGAGTTTCTCTGTTTGAAGCTGCCTTTTATACTTTTCTCTTCTTTCCCACTCTTTTATTTTAACTCTTCTCTTCTATTGTTTCATGTAATTTCTTTTGTTTCAGCTCGCCCCGCCATCCTGCCCCTACATCCCCTCACTGCCAGAGCGAGGCCAGCCGGTCGCTGACCCGCTATTTTTCGGCAGCGAAGGAATGTGACAGGCTTCATCCTGTTTCGAGGGGTCTACTGTATTCTGCTGAGACTATTATCTTTTCTCACGTATCGTCTAAATGATTTATGAATATTTATTTATGATTAAATTTATTTATGATTCTTATATAATAAATGATTCTTTTTGTATAAATTTGTGTTTTTTAATTTTATTTTGTTTCCTTTTTATGTCTTGGAGGATTGTGACTACGTCACAATAGACATTTAAATTCTAGTAAGACGAATCGTCCTTTAACAGTAACAGCGAGTGAATCGTATAACGAGCAGAATTTAGGAGTCACTAGCATCAAATCTACAAAAGATAACGAAGGTATTTTCCTTAACCAAAAAAAATTAACAGGTTTGCAGGGACCTTTAGGTGAACAAACAGAGAAGTATAAAAATCATTCAGTCAGTGCAAAGGCAGATTGCACGGGCCTCTCTAATGAAGAGATACCATATTTATTAAGGGAAATTACGTACGAAGCAAGCAGCAGTAAAGTCACACAGGGCGTCGACACAGAAATACCGAGTGAATATATCAGGGGTACAAATTGAAAATGCGGGTTTGATAACAGATGGCGTTACTAACGCTATACGCATCAGGCAGTACTGTGACTATGTTCATGTCAAAGCTACGTCTTATAGCTTTAATTTTCAGTATGTGTCAATTTGTCGCAGTGTCAAATTCATAGTTTTTTTGAGCTCTCAATATGTCGAGTTTCGTGCCAACAAAACAGCATTTGCGGGAAGTTTTAATTTACTTCTTTAATTTGAAGAAAAGTGCTGCTGAAGCACATCGATTGGTCTCCGAGGCTTATCCGAGTCATGTTCCATCGGTTTCAACGTGCGAGAGATGGTTTGTGCGGTTTAGAAGTGGTGATTTTGACGTTGAGGACAAAGAGCGGCCGGGCCAAGTGAAAAAGTTTGAGAATGCTGAATTGGAGGCAATACTCAATGAAGACTCGTGTCAAACTCAACAAGAGCTCGCAGATTCATTGGGAGTGACACAACAAGCCATTTCCCATCGTATAAAAGCCCTCGGAATGATCCAAAAGCAAGGACATTGGGTGCCGTATGAGCTGAAGCCGAGAGACGTCGAGCGCCGTTTTTTTGCATGCGAACTGCTGCTCGAACGGCAAAAACGGAAGGGTTTTTTGCATCGCATTGTCACTGGTGATGAAAAGTGGATCCATTACGATAACCCGAAGCGCAAAAAATCATATGGTTACCCCGGCCATGCATCATCATCGACGGCCAAACCAAATATTCACGGCGCCAAGCTCATGCTCTGTATTTGGTGGGACCAGCTGGGTGTGGTGTATTATGAGCTATTGAAATCGAACGAAACCATCACAGGAGCACTATACCGAACTCAATTGATGCGTTTGAGCCGCGCACTCAAAGAAAAACGGCCACAATACGAGCAAAGACACGACAAAGTAATTTTGCAACATGACAACGCTCGGCCACATGTTGCAGCGCCGGTCAAAACATACCTACAAACGCTGAAATGGGAAGTCTTACCCCACCCGCCGTATAGCCCAGATATTGCTCCTTCCGATTACCACCTTTTCCGATCGATGACACATGGCCTAGCTGACCAGCGCTTCCATTCTTACGAAGAAGCCCAAAAATGGGTCGATGACTGGATAGCAGCCAAGCCGGCCGAATTTTTTCGCGACGGTATCCGTAAATTGCCAGAAAGATGGGAAAAAGTTGTGGCTAGCGATGGACAATACTTTGAATAATCCATTTGTTACAATTTTTTCAGAATAAACGTTCAAAAATAGAAAAAAATCCCGCATTTTCAATTTGTACTCCTGATAGAATAAAACGCCTTAAGCAAATCCGAGAAATTGAGCGGAAAATTTTTCTAGACGAACTTGTCGCTGATTACGAAGCTCACTCGATAGAAGGGATACGCTATCATCCGATAGTAACACCTTGCAAGCCTCGTATCACTAAGATCGAATCGTTGAATAAACATAAAGTTATCCTCTTGAAGGAAAAACCACATTTGATTTCATCTCAGGGAAATTTTGAAACAAAATTAAAGGAATAAAGTTCCATAATTTTTCCTCGTTACAAGTAACAAAAAGAAAGTTATTCCTATTTCCTCCTCCTGCGCAATTTTAGTCTCATAATATTCTTATGTATTGTTGTATGTCTCTTTGATGCGGTATAAAAAAAAAAAAAGAGAGAGTAAATATACTATTATACTTATATAAAATACATCATCAATGAGTTCAACTCGATCAAAGGTAAGAGTTGATGATAATGTAATACATAATTATCCTGAAGACCGAAAAAAGAAATCTCGAATACAGAGCCCTCCTAAATCCCGATTTGAAACAGCCGAAGAATCTTCCGACGAAAGTATTAACAGTTCGCATCATAAGACTCCCTCCACAACGAATCCAACGGAAGAAATTATTGCGGATACAGAGAAAAGTAGCGACATTAATCAAGAAAATCCGGAATTAATTAAAGTAGACGAAAATAGTCGTTTACAATCCTTGGAATTAACGTCAAGTCATTTAATTATTACAAAAACGGAAATAAATTGCGAGGAAGCAAGTGATTCTTCAAGTACTGAAGAAATTTTATCAGACAATCTTGATAATTATAGTACAGCAAATAGTCCGTTACAGATTCAAGAAATTTCAAAGAATTCAGAAAGTTTTGAGTAATTCACGAATCGAGTGCAAGAAACACTTGCAGCGAGATCGGGAAACAATTTATTGTCTGTGGTTGGATTTTTGGAAGAACCTGGTCACCAATATTTACCACTTGTAATATATAGAGATCCCTGTAACGAAATTCCAGTTCAGATCCCCGCATCCCCCGAACATATTGTAAAAGACGTCGAGCTGCAGCCCGCTACACACGAGACGACAGGTACGAATATACCAGTCATAACTACCCCGAACCCCGTAGTCACCACGCCCGCGTTAGGCCTTTCGAATTCCAGCGACATATTTTACACTCCTGCAGGGGGGTCTACCCCATTCAACTCACCTATCGGTACACCGCTCCTCGTGAGTCATAATAAAACACTGTCCACTTCAACAAGAAGAAAGAATACTTGTGAAAAATCTAAATTAAAATCAATAATTAAACCCTCCCACATTGTCCCACAGAATTTGTTGAAAAATTTACACCTGCTATCTGAATACGAACCTGCTATTCCTGGTTGTTCCTCCCACCCCACGGGAAAAAGGTCGAGTCCAGATAAAAAACCCAGTAAAATACCACCAGTGAACTTTTCTCTTGAAACTAGTGACCCTGTACCCGACCCTCCTCCCATAATGGTTAATAATAACCAAACGTTGTCTCTTCGAGATGCATTGGCTGTCATACCGAATTATGACGGTCATACTTTGTCATTGGGGATGTTTATCCAAGGATGCAAGGAAGCCTTGGCCATGATAGGGCCAGGCGCCGAATCAAATTTAGTAAAAGCAGTTCGCATAAAAATAATTGGCGAACCCCGTCGCACTATACAAGGGCAAACTTTTGAAAAAATAGAAGATTTGGGTAAATTTCTCAAAGATATTTATGCACCCACGCGAAATGTATATCAGTTGCAAGGTGAATTAGGATCAATATACCAGAGAGAAAGCGAGTCTGTTATTGCCTATTCGAATCGTGTACGAGATTTGGGAAATTTGATACTTGAAAATTACGATGCGAGCGAAGATAATCCCTTGGCTGGCGCTTTTATTGATAATACTAAACAAAGCCTTCCAGCTTGTTTTCTACACGGTTTAAAACCGGAAATCGAACAACGATTAACTCCTAATAATAATCTTGAAGAATTAGTAAAGCTAGCAGTGCAGACCGAAAAGAGTTTAGTGTCCCAAGCAGCCTTGCGTAGCGGTGAGCAAGTAACGTCGAGTCCAAGGGTCCCTAAGCCCGAGGCGAAACGAGGAGTACACGTGATAGCAAGCGAAGAAGTGCATTGCCAGTTGTGCTATAAAAAAGGGCACAATGCTAAAGAATGTTCGACTCAAAAGAATAGCCAAACGTTGGCTGCTGGGTTACAAAATACGGGAAATGTCGATAAAGGACCGAACATATGTTAGATTTGTCAGAAGACTGGACACTCGGCAGACAAATGTTTTAAAATTTTTCCACCTTCAAATAACAATAAATCTAGCCTCAAAGCCCCTTCATTTATCATATGTCAGATCTGTAAAAGAACAGGACATTTGGCCGACAAATGTCTTAAAATCTTCCCCCCTTCAAATAATAATAAACCCGTCTTTGACGGTCCTCCGCTCACTATATGCCAGGTATGTAACAAGCGTGGGCACACTGCCGACCGTTGTTATAAAATTTTTCCTCCTGAAAGGAAGGAGTCGGGAAATACACCGATGTTTTGTCACTTTTGTAAAAATCATGGACACACAGCGAATAGATGTCCTCAATCACCCTCAGTCCCCCCCAAACTAATGTCTTTACCGCAAACACAGGTACCAGTCAATCTCCGATACCAAAATCCTAGCGATATTCGGTGCCAAATATGTAAAAAAGAAGGCCACGGGACCCATATTTGTCCTTATCGTAACAATCATTCCCAGCCTTTAAATAACAATCGATCGGAAAATCGCGGAAATATTAATAATTTCAATAATAATTCCATGAATTCAACAGGACCATGTTTTTATTGCAAATAACCCGGTCACTTTATCCGTGAGTGTCCCGCTCGAAGGGAGAACGAAGCAACATATGGAAGTACGGGAAACCGAAGTGGTCTTCCGAGTACGGGTGCGCCCAGGGAGACTCCGCTAAACATGCATCCGATCCGTACTATTTCAATCGCAGCTTCGACCCTCAACCGCGAGTAGTCCGTATCTTTAATATACAATTGCATCGAGAAAGTAGTGTTCCGACGGTTACGATAACGGCATCGGAAGTAATATCCCCTATCACTCTTATGGTTGATACGGGAGCCGGGCCGAATATTTTAAAGAAACAATTTGTAAATGAACATATCGCTATAAATCACGGAGAAATTTTACAACTTAATGGAATAACAACAAATTCAATTTTTACTTTGGGTCATATTACAATACAAGCCTTCGGACGTTTCGCTACTTTCCATATTGTAGATAATAACTTCCCCATAAAGGAAGCTGGTATATTGGGTTCGGAATACCTTGACGGCAATCGCGTAAAAATTGACTATGAGAAAAGACAATTGAAAATGCAGAATGTAAGAATACCATTTGCAACTCAGGAAACTATTGTTATCCCTGCAGAATCCACCAAATTGTGCTTCGTGAGAGTAAAGAATTTGGATTTACGGGAAGGTTATCTGCCTCCCCTGGATGCAGGTGAAGGTATAAACATAGAGAGCGGGTTTGTCATTAATAATAATGGTAAAGCTTACATTTATGTGACAAATAGCAATAGGTATTCGGTTCAAGTCCAGGTACCAGTACTAGAGTTAATGTCATCGGAGGAATTAACTTACAGTACAGGAATAAGAGAGTCTACTGACGATTTAAAGACGAAAAAGGAACAACAGGTAACAAGTAAAGTTGAATTAATAAAAGAAAATAAGTCCTCGGACGGACTGAGTCACGAAACTAATAAAGATAAAATCAATTCAAGTGAAAATATTGGAAAAAAATTCATTCCGACGGGAAAAAATGCGTTCTTATCAGAGACACTATCTCGCGGAGATCCTATGGTTGATTTTGTGAAAAAAATTATAAAGGAAGAAATAAGAAATTGTTCAGAAATTATTAAAGAAGTTTACGAAAATCGTGTGAAAAATGAAAAATCAAGTAAAGAAATTGGTAAAGTAAAAATAGAAGATCAAGTTGAAAAATTGCAGTATAGTTCGCGAAATTTTATGGAACTTTGAACGTCGGATTCGAGCAAGGAGAGCACTTATATTGAACCTGTAGAGATTATTGTATCTAGAGAAAACGTTGTCTATCCGAATTCGATAGAGACGAAAGTAAACTGTGTTAATGAGGAGACTTGCCTTGGCTCCACAGGGGTGTCTGTGCCGACGAAACGGGCAGCGCTCGTTGGAGAATTAAGGGAGCTCAGCTCAAATTTTTTGGGACAATCTGTGCCTATGGAAAGGACAGAATCCTTTCAATATTTTGATAACAGTGTTCAGGAAAAAAGTGTTATTTGTTCGAATTCGATAAAAACAGAGACACCAATGGGGTGTACCGAATTAAGTTGTGAAAACGAAAAGAACGTTGTCTATCCGAATTCGATAGAGACGAAAATTTACTGTATCAATGAGGAGTCTTGCCTTGGTTCCACAGGGGTGTCTGTGCCGTCGAAACGGGCAGTGGTCGTTGGAGACTTAAGGGAGCTCAGCTCAAATTTTTCGGGAAATTCTGTGCCTATGGAAAGGACAGAATCTTCTCAAGTATATGAAAATTATGTTCAAAAAGAAAACGTCGTTAATCCAAATCCAATAAAAACTAAAATATCGGCAAGAGATAGCGAGTCTAATTGTGTTAATTATGCGGGTTGTTCGAGCTTCACAGACGTAACTGTGCCGACTGAACGGACAGAACTTGTTGGAGATATGCGAAAACTCGATCCAGATTTTATAGGGATATCTGTGCCGATGGAAAGGACAGAACCTTTTGATGATATTAATAATTACAATGAGGAATTTAGAAAGTCAACCAAAGAACAAATACTCCGAGAGAATAGAAACATTAAAACAATTGAATCAGTAAAAGTCAATTATTCAGATTTTAGCAAAGCATCAGAGTCAATAAAAGAAGTAATAACGATGGAAAATAAAGAAGTATTTTGCCAGAAACCTGTTGAACCTTTCGTGCCTATAAACCATTGCGATCAAACTGTCAATTTTGAAAATTATGAAGACCCGAAGAATTTACGAACAGTTTGTACACTTGAACCGTCAAAAGAGGAAAATATTATAGAAAGCATTAAAGATAAAGATACACGTTTGAGAAGCGAGAAAAATAGTCCAAAAACGTATAAAATCATGAACGTTTCTTTAACACAAAAACTCAGTATAGCTAATATCACTCGCGAAATTCAACCTTTCATTCGCGAAAATTCATGTTACGTAATATCAGAATCGGTAATGATCGACCGCTATAATCAAATTAAGGAATTATTAAGACTTGCCGAATTGAACGAAGAAGAAACAGTAAGTATCGAGACGCTTTTAAAGGAAAGCGCACATTTGTACCAAATCCCAGGAGATACGTTGACATGCACAACTATATTGCAACATCGCATTTCTACTACCGATGATCTTCCTATAAATACTCGAGGATACAGATGGCCAGAATGTACTAAAGAAGAAATAGGCAAGCAAATAGAGGATATGCTCGGTAAAGGAGTAATAATACCCTCTACCTCGCCATACAATTGTCCTGTCTGGGTCGTTCCCAAGAAAGCCGACTCTCAGGGTAATAAAAAATGGAGAGTCGTGTTCGATTACCGATCGCTGAACGAAAAAACGATCGCCGACGCGTACCCCATACCGAATATCAACGATATATTAGATCAATTAGGCGGTGCACAATACTTTTCTGTATTCGATTTAGCATCAGGATTCCATCAGATAGAAGTCTCTCCAGAAGATCGTCATAAGACCGCATTTACTACGCCACGTGGCCATTTCGAATTCGTTAGAATGCCGTTCGGCCTTCGGAACGCCCCTCCGACGTTTCAAAGAGCAATGGACCTCACACTAAGTGGGCTCCTCGGGAAAGGACTATTTTTTTATTTGGACGATATTGTCATTTATGCCTACAATCTCGAAGAACACGAGAATATATATCGCGAATTAATTAAACGATTAGAAGCAGCAAATTAAAAATTACAACCAGATAAATGCGAATTTTTGAAAAGGGAAGTCGCGTATTTAGGACATATAATTGGGAATAACGGAGTCCGGCCGATCCTAAGAAATTAGAAGCTGTACATGAATATCCCGTACTTAAAAATGTTAAAAATATTCGACAATTTCTGGGACTAACAGGTTACTATAGGCGGTTCATAGAAGGATACGCCAAGATATCAAAACCCCTCACGACTTTATTACGCAAAGAAAATATATTTGATTGGGGACCCGAACAACAACAGTCATTCGAAATTTTAAAGAATAAACTTTGTACGGCTCCAGTTTTGCGATATCCTGATTTTTCCAAGCCTTTTATTTTAACGACAGATGCATCGGGTTATGCTATCGGTAGTATACTTTCACAAGGAGAAATTAACAACGATCATCCATGCGCTTACGCCTCGCGAGCTTTGAGTCTAGTCGAAGAACGATACGATACCTACGAAAAGGAAGCATTGGCTATAGTATACTCTATACTTCACTTTCGGCCATATCTGTATGGGCACCACTTCACTGTAGTAACCGACCATAAACCGCTGTTGTGGTTCCGACGGGCTACAGATGGAAACCCTAAAATCTTGCGCTGGCGACTGAAACTCGCCGAGTACGAATACGATGTAGTGTACAAGGCCGGAAAAACTAACGTTAACGCCGACGCGCTCTCAAGAAACCCCATAGAGTCATTGACTACCACAGACGATATTGACATGGTTCGGTCGAATCCTTCAAAAAGTCACAGTAAAAATAATCAACGCATCTTATCAGACACCGATATAGCTCGACTATTAGAAGAAGATTCCGAAGAGGAAGAAAATCTAAGCAACGATGTCCCTGGAAATTTCGGTTATCTTAACGATGTAGAAGAATGTGACTGGGTACGTGAGACGGTTGATTCTTTCGAACAGCTGGAAGACATAGCCTCTCCATACAAATCAACGACCACCGGTCACGAAAACGAAATTTTTCAGACGCCTGCAGCGAACAAGGCACCACTAAAGAAACCCACCGTAAAAATGAAAGCTAATATGCCTCGGGAGCCACGCAAGAATGAAAACATTGAAACTAAGACTAAACAAGTGACCTACAGTGTTGAGAACTTTCCTCTGCCATCTGACACTTCTTCAGATCGACCGAGTAGCCAAACATATGTGCCGTTACCGGTCCTACCCCACAACGATGTGCCTCTTAAGAACAACGAATCTAGCGACGAAAGCGAACTCGAGGACCATAACCCTCGGGAAAACTCAAGCAGAACAGTACAGGGAAAATATGCACGTGAACTCTTTCAAGGTAGCCAAACAGAACCCCTAAGCGACAACATGTCCGACGTAGAACCCGAGAATTCATTTACATTGCCCGCCACGATCCTGCATAAAACTACGAAGGGTAGGATTATTGCTTCCAACGTCAAACAGTCACGAGATTTATTTCATACTCGAAAAGACAATTTAGTTTATTTTGTTTCCACCGACTGTGCACCGATAGACACTGGAGCTATTGCATTACGAGATAACGACAATTTTCCACACTTAAAGAATCTAGAATTAAAGAAAGCTCAATCTATTATGAAACGAGCTCAAAGATTCAATATAGCTTTGCCTATCACAGATAATTCTGGAGAAGGTCCCACATTAATTTTGGAAAATATAGTAGAAGCTTTAAAAGGTGCTCGTTATTTAATTGACAAGTTATCATTGCAAACCGTTAGCATTGCAAAATCAAGTTTTATGTTAAACGTGCCATGGGAAAATATTATGACTCAAATTCGATTAATATTCGCACAAAGCGACGTTAAAATCATTATTTGTCACGGGTTAGTTAGACAACCCCCAGTGGAAAGACAAAATGAGATTATTGAAGAAATGCATTCGTCAACCATAGGCGGACACAGAGGTGTCAGTAAAACATATAATCGAATTCGTCATTTGTATTATTGGAAAAATTTCAAAACCGACGTCCAATTGTATATTCAACGGTGTTTACAATGTCAATTAAAGAAATTAGTCCGCGTAAAAACTAAACAGCCTATGATCATAACAGATACTCCAGCAATAGCTTTCGATAAAATTGCAATGGACATAGTAGGCCCTCTGCCAAAAACTAAGCAAGAAAATGAATACATACTTACAATTCAGGATCAATTAACAAAATATTCAGTAGCAATCCCTCTACCTAACGCAAAAGCAGTAACGATAGCAGAAGCATTTGTCAAACGATTCATTTGTTATTTCGGCTCACCCAAAGCGGTACTTACTGACCAAGGTAGTAATTTTTTGAGTAATTTCTTAAAACAACTTGCGAAATTGTTCAAAATACGTAAAGTCAGAACGACAGCATTTCACCCTCAATCCAATGGATCATTGGAAAGATCGCATCATGCTCTTGGTGAATATCTTAAACAATTCACCACTAAACAAAATAATTGGGATGAATGGGTTGAAATGGCTATTTACAATTACAACACGAATGTACACGAAGGTACTAAGCATACTCCATACGAAATGGTTTTCGGCAAGATAGCCCGCACCCCTTCTAGTTTGCCCCCTGCCGAGATGGAAAAACTCGCCACGTACGACGAATACCTAACGCAACTGGTCACGCAAATTCATGAAATACAGGGTTTGCGACGACAAAATTTGATAAAGGCTAAAGAAAATTCCAAAATATATCAAGATAAGAAAATTAATCCTGTAGCATTTAAAGTAGGTGAACCAGTATTTTTGCTTAAAGGACCAAAACCAGGAAAACTCGGTGACCACTACACCGGTCCGCACGAAATAAAGACTATATTAACGAACGGTAACGTACGTATTAAACTCCCAAACAGAGACATTATTGTACATTCAAATCGATTAAAAAAATCGAGAATTGCCTACTAACATTTTCAAAATAATTTTTCCAGAAACATTTTGCGTAAAAATATACGATGTTTAAATGGTACGCATTCATGCGGCACTTTCTTTTTGGATATCATGTAATAGTAATCATAGAATTTACATAATAAAATTGATATATACGAACGAAAAATCATAAAATAAAAATAAAAATAAAACCATATATATATATCATACGGGAGTAAATATAAAACTACAATAAGCCCTAATAGCAATCCTTATTTATTTTTATCAACGATATTACAATACTAGGAGACAATTTTGGCAGAAAACAGTGCCAAGTCGTCCACCAATTACCGTGGTATAACATGTTAATCAAATAACCCTCTATCCGATAAATAAACATATTAATTATGAAAAGAAATAATACATACATATAATCATAGTAGTAATAATAATAGTAACAATCATAATGGTAATAATAGTAATAGCAATAATAATAATAACAATGATCATGTTCAAGTTTAAGTGAATAGGAATTTTTCTTAAAGGTTTCAAAACAAGGCAAACATAGTTACCAATACCTCCCCTTCCTATTCCCAAAGCCCCCCCCGTAGTACCGAACAGATTACGATCCAAAACTTGGCGGATTACTTGTTGGAAAGCGACTCTACATTACGCCACCAGCCACAAGCCCCCACCGACGATATTCACTCTCTTATCAACAAGTCGTGTAACTATTCAAAAACGCCATAATGGGACACTGGTAACACTTTCGTTACACAAATGGTAAATATGAAAAAAAAAAAAAAAAAAAAAAAAAAATGTATAAGCAAAGGAATAATGCAAGGAAAACTTCTCCCAACACCAAATACTCACGTAAGTAAATCTATTTTGAGCTCAAACTATATAACTATACCCTTACATATATATGTTGATTCATAATACACAGAATTATTTTATTTATGCCTTTCCGCACTCTAAAAAAAAAGGTGTTGCATTTTTTCTCAGAATAAGAATAAAAAGAAAAAGAAAAAAAAATATATATATATAAATATATATACTTAAAATAAAACAAAATAATATATAACAAAAAAAAAGGCAAAGAAAAAAAAAGATATACAATAATAATAATAATCGTTAACCACACTATGATATCGCATATTAGTAATGCACATTATGGTTCACAGACACAAGAGTTTACAAGTCACTCATTCCGAGGGCCACCGTACTGCCCTGGATATCTCAACCAAACATTTACATCTCCTCAGAGTAAAAGGAAGCATTCGTTTTATACTAGACGATCGTTGAATCCTTATACCAAATCTTATGGAGCCAACCATCATGAAGGCGAGACAATACGAGAATCCACACGAACGTCCAGCATTATATGGACAAAAATTTTAAGAACTTCACGAACACCAATAACTGTAAAGAAACTTCACGAACGCCAAGAACTTCAAAACGCTTAGAACATCAAGAACTTCAAAAGGGCTAAGAACTTCAAGAACTCCAAGAATTTCACGAACTTCAGAAACCAACGTCCACGAGCTATTGAATTAACACCAAGTCTGTATGAAAAAATTTATACCTACAGTAGCGGACAAAAGTTTAAGACGATGAATTACAATTTGGTTCATAGATCTGTCATACAAGTACTAACGTTTCTTTCGGCTTGTTGTTTTTTTACAATACATGTGTACGTTTGACCTTCATAATGTAGAAGTCTCGGAGTAGATAAGCTAGGCCGGTTCCAGCACACCACCTGGGCAGGTGTAAATTTACCTGTGCTCAGTCGGTAATTATCCTAGAAACCTACTTTACCCACAGACGGTAATGACCGCCTGTCGATAATTACCTTATGTCGAAATTGTTGTCTGCTAGATGGTGCTACAGTCGGATAGATCAAGATCAATATTTCCATAATGGTTACATGGTATCCAGTTAGATGGCGCGCAACGTTCTATGTATACTTACTGTAGTCGTGTACTGACCGAGCCTCCCCTACAGTGCGGTAACTCACTACTAGATCATGATCGATAAATGCGCCTGAATCTACCGCACCAACTACCGAAGCACACACACACACACTGTACTACCGATCACTGTAGATAAGTGACCTACTAACTCACAGCGAGACCTCGCAGGGTATTTGGGATCGGGATATCCTGATATCGGGATATCGGGATATTGGGAGATTCGATACCTTTGTTGATATTTTACCGACAGCCAGAAATTATCTTACGTCGGTACTGTTATAGATGGGGCCACAGTCGAATTCTATAGATCACGCTCGATATCCATGGTAAGGGAGACTTTATCATGATAAGACAGACTTTTGCTCTGTTGTCATCGCTTTCGGATAGAGTGCGCCACAGGAGGATTCGAAAGAATTCGAGATAAATACATTTGCTGTATAAAAACTTGTTTTAATTTTTTAATGTTACAGATAATGCATGTAATCTATAAAAACTCTTAACGGTAGATATATATATATCTTACATGTAATGCATTTAACCTAAAAAATTCTTAACTATAGATCTTAAATATCTAACTATGAGATTGATGTTGATTAGATACAAATGTTTGATACACGTTTGATTACATCACCACTTATTACATTATAATCAACTATTCGATCATATAAGATTAAACAGTAGGCCGTGGTTCCCGCCGGAAAATTTGTCTTAGACTCAAATTCTAGACGAACATCTACTGGTGCTTGTTTTAATGCCTCATTCTGTTTTGAACAACCAATTATAATTAATGCAGCATACTTGATAAAGTTTTTTCGATGAAACCACAGTCAAATTCTATAGATCACGCTCGATATCCATGCTAAGGGGGACTTCATCATGGTAAGGCTGACATTATCATGATAAGACAGACTTTCGCTCTGCTGTCATCGCTTTCGGATAGAGTGCACCACAGGAGGATTCGAAAGAATTCGAGATAAATAGTGCATCAACTTATATTATTGATCTTAGTTGCATTTTTAACTGAAAAGATTTTAATTTTTATGTAAATATAATATTAGCGTCAAATTTTTATAGATAAAGTAAATTTAATATTAATATTTTGTAATCTAGTTTTTAATATTTCAACGCAATAAAAAAAAAGTGTTTAATTCTATACCTCAGCTTTTGTCATTATTAGATATTAATTAAAAAATAATATAGACCATTTAAAATTAGAAAATTTTTTTTTCTCAATTGCGAGCCAGAGAGCTTAGAGTCAGAGAGCCTAATGCTTCACACGTGTCATCTTTACAACCCTCTCAGCTAAGTCGACCGTCAACTGCCCTCTCTCCATTGCTGTCCAGAGAAGGGGTGTGCTGATGTTTTGGGCCCGTGGCGTTCCACACGGAGATTATTTTAAACATCTTTACTGAGTCGCGAAGGGGGATATATTGGGAGAACATCTGCACCAACAGAGATGCTCGATAATCCACAGGCGGTTATTGCGAGCACGTCTATACCGACCGAGATGTTTTGAAATCTAATCGATACCAGCAGAGAATTTATCATGGCTCGATATTAAATATCAGCTTCATTGAAACCACTGCTGATAATCGAACTTATAGAGTAGAGCAGTTATCCTGAGAACAGCGACTATAGTTAATTCGTCAATGATTTTTCGTCATAGTCTTTTAATTTCAGCTCGATTTCTAGTTCGGAAGAGAAGGAGGGGGCGGAGGGGGAGGAGGAGCAGTAATTAAAGAACAATTTTTTAACTTATAAAAATAACATAGAATTTTTTTATTGTCGAGTGTACAGGGCTCATGAGTAAGTATTTACAGTGAGAAATCACACTCGTCGTAGTAGCCTTTTAGAGTAGTTGTATCATTTATGATGCAGTTGACAGTTGAGTTTGCGATGTTTCCACTAGATGACGCAACCGACGCCATCTGTTTGCGCAAGTCTAGAAGCCATGTTTTCATCATACACACGTTGTGAGCTGCGCAGTGGGGAGTCCAATTCATGATTGGATGATTCGTACATGTGATGTCAGTATTAGTTGGTAATGCTGCCAACGCGGGACATCCTAGGTCTTCAATATTGTAAACGTTTGGAAGAATCCTATCCAGCCAACGTTTCTTCTCTAAGCCCTTGGTATAAATCTTGCTCGCATCGCGTAGAAGACTGATAAGAGTCTCGCTGATTTCATCATATGGTATATCACCATTAACCCAGGGAATGCCATGATAATTTGCTTCTAGCCATCGATTTTCGCTCTTGTATTTGGCTGGCAGGAAACTCCATTTGTGTGGCGGTTCAAACAGATAGACTGATGGTAAGGAGTCATCTTCGAGAGGAATGACTGCCATCTCTTTGAATACGAATTCATTAAAAGGGCGCTTGAAGCCTTGGACGTCTACTATGTACTCCATGATGAATAAAGTGATGCCAACAGTCACGCTTCCAGCTCTTTTATACCCGTTTGTCGCCTCTACTGCGAGCTATTGTACAACCATGAACGATGGATACATTCGAGGATATCAACCAATCAGCAACGACTTTGTAGCCTTCCCACCACTTTTTTAGATTCAAACGCAGACATGAACAATGAATGTATTCATGAATATTGACCAATTAGCTACGAGTTCGATACATCTCAGTACTTTTCGTGGGGATAAATACAAGTTCTTCAGCAAGAGAGACTCATTCCGAAGCGACCGTTCAATTTACTCCAAAGTCACTCTCTCTTTAAAGCAAAGTATTTCGAAATACTTGGATCAGAATGGATCTCCAGGAGCGCAATGCAGTCATGAAGACGTGGGAGGATATCTTGGAGCTTCTTCAAACTCAAAAATCAGATGAGATCGCAGAGTGGATCAAACGGCTTGCTGCAGTCATCAAATCCATAGAAAAATTATTGGTGGGAGCCACAGTTGCCGAACGTCAGAAGTATCTGTTCATGATTGGTTTCCTGAAAGGTATTGAAATCAAACTAGAACGTTTGATAAAACAAGGTTCAGGCTTGCAGAGGACTGATGAAAAAGGAATCTTGGATCGAGTGAGATGGTCGAACCTACTATCGGCTTTCAATGAGCGCATCAAGACTGGAGTTATCGCCAACTTAAAGCACATCGATATCAATCTATTCTTGGAAGATTGCTTAACACTTTTCCATGAAGAAATAAAAAGTATCATGAAGATTGAGAAGATGGCAGTCAAGGTATATGCAGTACTAGCAGCAAAATTTAAGGTAATGAAGAATGATGAAGAAATTGTTGAAATGAAGCACTTCAACACGAAGGCTGAAGCGATTTATCCAGCAACTTCAATCAAAGATTGGTTTACTGTCAACATCCAAGCATCGATTCAGAGAGAAATTGAAGAATTCGAGCTACAAGATTCCGGATGGACGCTGTATTCTATCGTCAATCTCACACTAAACATCAACATGTTGAATCCAATGCGAGGTAGCTCCTATATAGATCTCCCAATCGAGATTCAAAATAAGAATGCATGCGTCAACGTGAAAAATACTGACAACATGTGCTTCAAGTGGGCTGTACTATCAGCATTACATCCGGCAGTACATAATCCTAATCGAGTTTCTACATACGAGAGATATACGCATGAACTCAACTTCACTGGTATCGACTTTCCAGTGATGCCGCATCATTTCAGCAAATTTGAGAAGAATAATGGCATATCAATCAACGTCTACATTCTGAAGAAACGAATGAGAAAGTTCGTGACCACTCCTCTGCATGTAACGTCTACGAAAAAAACTCTGCATGTTAACCTTCTTCTCATGCAAGATCACTACGTGGATGAGGACGAAGAGCAAGAAAACGAAGATGCTAACAGCGTATACCAACTACCGAGATTCCATTACGTGTGGATCAAACACTTGTCTCGTTTAGTCTCGATACAGCTATCGAAACGTATTCACAAGCATCATATTTGCGATCGCTGCCTGCACTACTTTCGTAACGAAGGCAAGCTTACCGCACATGAAGAAGATTGCAGGAAGATAAACAAATGCAAGGTTATCATGCCGTCAGTAAAGAAAAAAATTCTTCGCTTTAAAAATCATAGCAATAAAGAGAGAGTACCGTTTATTGTCTACGCGGACTTTGAATGCTTACTCAAACCGATCCGAGATGAAAACGCGTACCAAAAGCATGAGGCGTTCAGCATTGGGTATTACCTAAACTGCAGTTATGATATCTCGAAATCGAGCTACTGCAGCTACAGAGGTGTGAAGCCTGCGGAATGGTTCGTGAGGGAGCTGCAACAATTGGCCACGGACCTCGAAGAGCTGTACATGAATCCTAAGCCTATATCGAAGCTGTCATTCGAGCAGAGAACGCAGTTTCATATGGCAACTACGTGTCATATTTGTAACAGGAATTTATCCAGCAACGATCGAGTCCATGATCACTGCCATTTGACTGGACAGTATGTATTTTAGTAACCCTTTTTCATTCAAATAATAATAAAGCTTGAAAATACAATACATATTTATGTGCACCTAGATACAGAGGACCAGCACACAACGAGTGCAACTTACTTTATCAAGACTCACGAGTGATACCCGTGGTCTTCCACAACCTCACGGGATATGATTCACATTTTGTTATACGTGAAATCGTAACATGCTTCAATGGTCGCGTGGATATACTGGCACAAACGAAGGAACGTTACATCGCCTTTCAAAAGCACATTGATGGAAGCGATGTGAGTTTTCGATTCATCGACTCGTTCCGCTTTATGGCTTCATCGTTGGAAAAACTAGCTTCATACCTTACGGAATTGAAGATTGTTAGACGCGAATTTCCACAACTTCCCAATGATAAAATTGAGCTGCTATCGAGGAAAGGTGTCTTCCCATATGAATACGTTGACGCTGTGCAGAAACTGGATGAGTATAATCTTCCAACTAAAGAAGATTTCCATAGTACGCTGAATGACAGCGATATCACAGACGACGATTACGAGCACGCAAAGAGAGTGTGGCAAGAGTTCAACATTCATGACTTGGGCGAATATTCAGATCTCTATCTGAAAACTGATGTTCTCCTCTTAGCCGATATCTTTGAGAATTTTCGCGACAATTGCATCAGAGCGTATGATCTGGACCCTGCGCACTACTACACAACACCAGGATTCACGTGGGACGCCATGCTCAAGTTCACACAGATTGAGTTGGAGCTTTTCACGGACTTGGAGATGCATCTGTTCGTTGAACGAGGAGTGAGGGGCGGCGTGAGTCAGTGCTGCAACCGTTATGCCAAAGCGAACAACAAGTATATGAGCAATTATGAGCCTCAAGAGCCCACCAAGTATCTCATGTACTTTGACGTCAACAATCTTTACGGTTGGGCGATGATGGAATCGCTCCCATATGGAGACTTCACATGGGTGGAAAATCCAGAAAATATTGATTTTCAAGCGATTGAGGACGATGCATTAGAAGGATACATCCTGGAAGTCGATCTGGATTATCCCGTGAGCCTTCATGATGCCCACCGAGACTTACCACTATGTCCTGAACACAAAAGTGCACCAGGTTCAACGCAGATCAAACTGATGACAACATTAGACTTCAAGAGCAACTACGTTATCCACTATCGGAATCTAAAACAGGCGCTCAAGTATGGTCTACAACTCAAACGTATTCATCGAGTGTTGAAGTTCAAACAGAGGCCGTGGTTAAAATCCTACATTGACTTAAATAGCGATATGCGGAAACAAGCAACGAATGATTTCGAGAAAAATCTCTTCAAGCTCATGAACAACGCAGTGTTTGGCAAGACGATGGAAAATGTTCGTAAACATGTGGATATAAAACTCGTCACACGCTGGGATGGACGTTATGGTGCTGAGGCCCTTATTGCGAGACCAACATTCCACAGCCGATCAATCTTTGAAGAGAACCTCATTGCTGTACAGCTTTTGAAGACAGAGGTATATCTCAACAAACCAATCTACATAGGGCTCTGTGTGCTGGACTTGTCGAAAGTGTTAGTCTACGATTTCCACTATGATTACATGAAAACGCAATTTGCCGATGATCACTGCAAGCTCTTGTATACCGACACCGACAGTCTACTCTATGAGATTCAGTGCCCTGACATATATGATATCATGAGACGTGATATCCGGAAATTCGATACCTCTGATTATCCAGCTGAGAATCAATTTGCACTACCTCAAGCAAATAAAAAAATCGTTGGATTGATGAAGGATGAGTGCAATGGGCAGATTATGACAGAATTCATTGGTCTACGCAGCAAAATGTATAGTGTTCGAGTAAATGGCAATGATTATATGAAGAAGGTAAAAGGTGTGAAAACGGGCGTAGTGGAAGCAACCATAACCTTCAATGATTTCCATCAATGCCTTTTCGAGGGAACAACACAGTGTCGTGAGCAACGAGTCATAAGGTCACGCATGCACATTGTCTATACAGAGAAACAAGTAAAGCTCGCATTGAGTCCGCATGATGATAAACGATATTTATTTGTTGATACCATGGATACGCTGCCTTGGGGGCACTACAGGATACCGCAAGACATGTCGAAACCGACTTCAATCATGTCGTAACCAACCTACTCCCTACTCTTGCATACACACCCCACTCTTACATACATACTCTAGTCATCCAATCAACGACTTCAATTTCCTTCTCCGCGACTGCCTGCTGTGGAAACCCAATCAGCGACACGAATCTCCTTCTCCATGGTAGATCGGTGGTGGGTGATACCACTATATGAAGAGTGTGACTGCAGCTAGTTCCATCAGATCTTCATCGTCAACTGTTCACAGCATCTACACGTTGATCCATTGATACCTTGGGGATACTAAAGGATACTAAAGGATACTAAAGGATACTAAAGAATACTTCAGAACCTGAACCAGTCTTGTATTGGAAGCAGTTCACAATCAACTCTATCAGACGGAACTCGCATCAAACACATTGGAACCTGTTGCTCATCAGTCCCACATATTCGTTGTCGTCGTCGTCAGACGAAACGTACATCAAACGTATAGCAGGCTAAAGAAATCTACGCCAATAATATTGGAACCTGTTGCTCGCCACTATCACATACGCGCGTCCATCTTCTACAGTCAACTTCATTGGGCATTCATGATGGATATTGATGCACTCAACAAACTCGCTGGTCAAGACGATTACCTCCCAACGAAAAGAATCATTGATCTACGAATCAACGAAATACATAAAGTCACCGATTTACGTCAAGTGACGACTAAATATGGTCAAAAAACTGTTGCCACTCTCAACAATGAATTCCAAATCTTTCTGCCTAAACGTGTTTCTGCGGCATTTGAGAAAGATCAGGCTCTATTTAGCCGCATGAAGGAAACGATCACACATGGTACATTGCATCTAAACTATATTGAAAAAGAGAAGAAAAATCAAATCGAATTGGTTATTTTGTAATGTGTTTATTTTATAATGAATAAAAAGATATTTTTTAATATACATAAATGTCGACTCATTATTTCATTCCTGTAGTTAATTCTGCGTTATTTATCCAACTATTATGTGAATTGGTAAATCCCAACCATTTGACATAAGCACGATTTCCATGTTTCTTGAGAATCTTCTCCACGAGATAGGTATCTGGATAATTAGCCTTCAGTAATTCTTCATTATAAAAACCACCAGCGATGGGTCTATCTTGGTAGTCCTTCAGCTTGTACGTTGCAGGAATCGTCCTCATTACTCGACTCACAGTGAAAATTTCCGTTGACCAATTGGGCGTGTAGCCTTTCTCGAAAACGTGTTTGTTCTTGCTCACTCGCACCTTGTCACCGATTTTGAATTTCACTACACAGTTTCTTCGTTCATTGGTAGTAGAAAAACGTTGAATTAGCGTTTCAACAGCGTCCGCTGTGACGTTCCTCGGTTTCATACTAATAGTTCGATGCTTCGTGTCATTGTATGTCGCCACGAGATCATCTAAAATGTCTATCCATTTGTAAGATCCGTGTAGACTAAATTTCATCCACATTTTATTCTTAAGGGTACGATTAAAGCGCTCCACTATAGATGCTTTAAGATTACTATATGTGGAATAGTGATTGATGTCATGACGTTTCATTAAATTCTGGAAAGTCTTATTATGAAATTCTTTACCTAGATCAGTCTGGAGATTGGTAGGTACTCGTCCATCTTGAAGAATTGAATCCATAGCTGCGGTAACATTCTGACCGGTTTTGCGCTTCACTGGTACAGCCCATGCAAACTTGGATAGTACATCGATTATTGTAAGCAGATATCTGTATCCTTTGTTTTCTCGAGCGTACGGCTGCATCTCAACAAGATCAGCTTGCCATGTCTCATCAATATCACGTATATCAAACTTGCGTCGTAAATAATTGCGACGCGCAGGCGTATGTAATTCTTCTACTAGTCTTCGATGCTCCATGTCGAGGAGTGTGCCTGATTAACGCTTCAAAGGCTTTAGTGTTACGGACTATCAAGTCTATATAACTCTAAAAATATTTATTTCAGTATTCTTTGATGGCTTGATCTTGAAGAATCTCTTGAGGAGTGTGCGCAAGCAAGGAACCAATAGCCTTTGCATTACGAACTGCTAATTCTAAAGTCGTAGCAATGTTTATCTCAATATGCTTTATTCGCTCTTTTACTTGCTCTTGAAAAACCTGTATTTTCAACTCTAAATCATCCAATTGCTCACGTTGATGAGTTGTAGCCTGAAGCAATGTACTTAACTCCTGTTGAATTAGTTGTCTAGCGAGATTCAAATTGACAGCATCATTTGGTTCACGTGATTCACCAACGTTGCTGAGTCTCCTATTTTCAATGTCGTAGTTTCCGCTTGCAGTGAGTTTGAAGCCAAACCCTGGTGGACCCCGTGAGCCCTTAGTACATCCAAAATACCGTCCGAACACGTCGACGCTCATTATTCAACTGAGTATATTCACGCATGTGTCACTGCTAATAAACGATTCCTGCTTCACGCAATTCCTCAATGAGTGAAACGATTTCATTCGTATGACTGGGGTTGCCTGCTGAACTTTCAGCTAGCAATAAACGTAATCGATCTACCAGCTCATTGGGGTTATCCCAATACACATAATCCATTCGTGTATCTCGTCGTGCAATCTTGTATTGTGGTAATGAACCACCAGTAGATTGTCTCTTTCGAGTTGATGTAGAAGCACCAATTATTGGAGCTATATAGGATTTATATTTTTTACTGTTTTGTCTGTGGACTAACTCATCAGAATTATAGTGTTTTTTGTGTGCATTTGTTCTCAGCACAATTTTCCCATAATTGTTTACATCTTCATTACTTATGAAATTCTGATTAGGATCTTTTCTGAACAGCAGTTCAAGCAAACCAATGGTCTTATCATACTTGTTGTTGGTGTCATCATTAATAATAACGTATTCGTTACCAAAACTTACGGTGGAATCGCCAATCATAAGTGTGCTATCTGGCAGCTTTCGAACTCCATAAGTCATATCGAGATACTTTTTACGATTTTTATCGAGTAAGTTCAAATATTTCTCAATAGCTGAATATGGTTGGTCAGATTTTTTCTTTGTTGATGCTTTCACATCATCATCATCATCATCATCGTCATCATCATCATCATCATCATCATTATCTGTGAATGCAGTTTTAAATGAATTATCCTGCTCTTCATTTTGAGATGTATCTTCCTCGCCCTCCTCCTTCTCATCCTTCTCTTTCTTGGGAATCCAGTTTTTTTTTATTTCATGCGTATTTGTGTCAGTAGCACTAACAAGTTTTTTAAGCGGCTTCACGATTGGTTTGAATGTTTTATCCCAAGCTTTTTCCATAATCTGCTTACCAGCTTTTAAAAGCTTGTATTTATGTTTAATAGCATTTCTAACTTTTTCTACTTGACAAAGTGTCTTTCTCTCGCGACGAAATTCGTCAGCGATGTTATCGCTTCGACTGCTCATGATGATCTGATTAAGATTTACTCTTTACGCATGATATATTTGTAGCAAAGCAGTCAAAACCTTTCCTGTATCTACCACAGTCGAGCCCTTGACGATCTTTATCAATTACTAGGAACCCATGATTGGTATCATTCCAACATTTCGAGCATAAGTCTTTAAACTGCGAGTACGTCATGTCAGTATTTACGTGATCATCATAAACATGCTTGAGATTAATATCATCCTGCCGAAAGATTACAAGCATGTTAACGTTATCACGTACTAAATGCTTAGGTATTTGTGCATACGACTGACACAAGTAGAAGCAGTCAATATTCTTATGTCTACCCATACAGTAAAAGGCTCTAACATTATCTTGTTTCTCGCAGGCTATATCATCAAATATCATGATTGAATTAATATTAGCTTCTTCGGGTGATACTACTTGATCATGTTCACCAAAGGCAAAAAATCCAATACCCTTCATAGGCTGCAGAAGTTTTTCGAGAAACTTATACTTTGGTTGATTCAATGATTTCGAGTATATGTATACATTTTCAAATCTCAATCCATTTGGATGTGTAATCAGAGTAAGCAATGCATTGGTCTTTCCACAATTTGATGGACCACAAAAAACTGCTCGGATACTGTTGGGTAATAGTGGACCATGACGTGTGCATACTTTTTTCCTTTCAGCTAGCCTATCAAAATTCATTACCGGCAGCGAGAGCGGTTGCTCTCTGAAATCCATGTTGGCAGCGACTGATGGTTTAGAGTATAAATACTGTGCTTATATACTCCGAATCTCATTCGTTCACTGCTCTTTCTAGTGTAAGCATCATGCCTAAAGGTTGCGGTCTGCTGAATAAAGTCCTCAACAAACTACCTATCGAGCTTCATTTACCAGGCTATCAATACTGTGGACCAGGCACAAAACTAGCGGAACGTCTTGCTCGTGGTGATCCTGGGATAAATCCTCTAGACGCAGCCTGCAAGGAACACGATATCGCATACTCACAGAATCGTGAAAACATTGCGGATCGCAACAAGGCCGATAAAATTTTAGCTGACAAGGCTTGGCATCGCGTATTTTCAAACGACGCTCGTGTAAGTGAAAAGGTTGCAGCCTACGCTGTTACAAACGCCATGAAGATAAAGGCTAAGCTTGGCATGGGTATAAATAAGAGGAAGAGAAAGACCAAACCTCCAACCACGCTTTCCAAGATAATAAAAGCTGCCACAAAATCGACTGGTTCTAACACACAAGAAATTATTCGATCGGCGCTAAAGAGTGCTCGTGCTGCTGTCAAGACAGCTGGTGGGAAAAAAAATGTACGCGTGCCTCGTATTCTGCCAGTACCGAAAAAAGTTGGAGGATTTTTGCCTCTTCTTATTCCACTATTTGCTGGATTAAGTGCAACTGGCGCATTGGCTGGTGGTGCTGCTGGAATAGTAAAAGCCGTAAATGATGCGAAAGCTGCAACACAGCAATTAGCGGAAAGTCAAAGGCATAATAAGACGGTTGAGGCTATCGCGCTAGGTAAAGGTCTCTATCTCAAGCCACACAAAACTGGATTTGGTTTCCATTTCGGAGCAAATAAAAAAAAAAAACTTCAAAGTAAGACTGCCAAACCGTGCTCTGACAGACACTGATCTACTTAAGTATGCACGTGAAATTCCTAATTTTCGTGGTGTATTTATGAGGAACGACTTACCATCAGATGCACCGCATTATCGTGAATCTGGAATAATTAATCTCGACGATAAAGATGGATCAGGTACTCATTGGGTGGCTTATCGGAAAAATGGTCGAAATGTTGATTACTTTGATAGTTTTGGTGATCTTCAGCCTCCCCACGATCTAATGGATTATCTCGGCCTCGATAATGTTATCAAGTATAATCATATTGATCATCTGCAATTACGCATAGTCGATCAAGACGGAGAACTAGTTAATTTTCGCGGTGAAGTTATCACCATTAGACTACACATTAAAGAAGCCAAATAGCTAATCATGGGAATCATCTTCAATAATAATAATAATAATAATAATAATAATAATAATAATAATGCCAATAACGTGACGCAGGCATATAAAAGAGGACTAAAATGTCATCGAGTAACCAGTCACGCTCGAGCCCCCAAGACGATCACACGTCGCAACGCTCAATTCCTAAAAAGTCTAGGGCTTCGAGTTATTGTTGGTGGCAGAAAATAACGTGCGTAATATTTTGCTGCAATGGAAGGAGCGTTACACGTGCAATCAGCCGTCGCATTCGACGAATCCGTAGCGCATTATGAGATACATGCACATCAACCTTATACATCAACCTTCAATAACAGTGATGAAATCCGCATATCCATTCAACATCAAGATCTATGCCTCTTGCCCTCACGAAGTACTCTACATGTGTGTGGTAAATTGTCGAAAGCGACCGGTGCTGCTGTGGTAGCAACGAAGCTGGTGAACAATGCTATTTTACATCTGTTTGAGGAAATTCGCTACGAGATCAATGCCATTGAGATTGATAGATGTAAGAATGTTGGTATAACTAGCCTCATGAAAGGCTACACATCCTTCAATCCTGGTGGAAGCGCAATGATTGAAAATGCTGGCTGGCTTGACGTTGAGGAAACCAAACAGCTCACTAATGATACTGGCCACTTTGATGTTTGTATCCCACTCTCCATGATACTTGGATTTGCTGAAGACTATCAGAAAATCATTATCAATATAAAACATGAGCTCATTCTCACGAGATCACGAACGGATACTGACGCAGTTGTGCAGACTCCTCTTGCAGCTGGCGGTTACGAGGATTTCAAGATTGAGCTTACACGAATTGAGTGGTTGATGCCATATGTGATGTTGTCAGACAAGTATAAAATACGTTTATATAGTCAGATTAAACGAGACATCACTATGAGTTTTCGCACTTGGGAAATGTATGAGTATCCCCTGCTTCCAAGCACAACGAAACATAATTGGACAGTCAAAACATCGAATCAATTGGAAAAGCCTCGTTTTGTAATTGTAGCTTTCCAAACCAATCGGAGAATGATTAAAAATGCAAATGCTAGTTACTTCGATCACTGCAACATTGGCAATGTGAAGCTATTTCTTAACTCACAACATTATCCATACGGTAACCTCAATCTTGATGTAAATCACAATCAATACTCTGTATTGTACAACATGTATGCCAATTTTCAAGCCATATACTACAACAGAGATCGAGAACCCCTGCTAACAAGGAAAAACTTTATCGAGTATGCTCCATTAATTGTAATTGATTGCTCAAAACAGAACGAGGCATTAAAACAAGCGCCAGTAGATGTCCGTCTAGAATTTGAGTCTAAGACAAATTTTCCAGCGGGAACTACGGCCTACTGTTTAATCTTACATGATCGAATGGTTGATTATAATGTAATAAGTGGTGATGTAATCAAACGTGTATAAAACATTTGTATCCCAATCAGCATCAATCTCATAGTTAGATATTTAAGATCTATAGTTAAGAATTTTTAGACTAAATGTATTATCTGTAAGATATATATATATTAATCTACCGTTAAGAGTTTTTATTAGATTAAATGAATTATCTGTAACATTAAAAAATAAAAACAAGTTTTTATACAGCAAATGTATTTATCTCGAATTCTTTCGAATCCTCCTGAGGCGCACTCTATTCGAAAGCGATGGCAACAAAGCAAATGTCTGTCTTATCATGATAAAGTCTCCCTTACCATGGATATCGAGCGTGATCTATAGAATCCGACTGTGGCTCCATCTATAACAGTACCGACGTCAGATAATTATTGACGTAAGATAATTTCTGACTGTCGGTAAAATATCAACAAAGGTATCGAATCTCCCAATATCCCGATATCCCGATATCAGGATATCCCGATCCCAAATACCCCGCGAGGTCTCGCTGTGAGTTAGTAGGTCACTTATCTACAGTGATCGGTAGTACAGTGTGTGTGTGTGTGCTTCGGTAGTTGGTGCGGTAGATTCAGGCGCATTTATCGATCATGATCTAGTAGTGAGTTACCGCACTGTAGGGGAGGCTCGGTCAGTACACGACTACAGTAAGTATACATAGAACGTTGCGCGCCATCTAACTGGATACCATGTAACCATTATGGAAATATTGATCTTGATCTATCCGACTGTAGCACCATCTAGCAGACAACAATTTCGACATAAGGTAATTATCGACAGGCGGTCATTACCGTCTGTGGGTAAAGTAGGTTTCTAGGATAATTACTGACTGAGCACAGGTAAATTTACACCTGCCCAGGTGGTGTGCTGAAACCGGCCTAGCTTATCTACTCTCGGTCGTCAAATGTAAACAATATAGATTATACAATTTTTTTTTTCTTCCAACCATCTGTAAACAGCGGACATTAGTTTAAGACGATCTGTCGAACAAGATACCCGTAGTTGATCCACGCAATAATTTGATATATTAATACTGTAAATAGTTTGTGGTGTATCATCCAGTGTCTTAAGTTTAATTACGTACGAAAAGAGTATGGGTAAAGCCCGTAATTTGTCATCAACTGAACGAAAACTAATCGTGTCTCTACGGAAGCAGAATGAGACATTTTCTTCAATTGCAACTCAAATGAATCGATCAGAAACTTCTTGTAAGCAAGCGTGGTACAAGTTTGTGAAGACTGGGGACTATTTTGATCGACCAAAAAACGGTAGACCGCGGAAAACCACGCCAACGCTGGATCGTCGGATTCATCGATTAAGCGAGAGAGATCGTTTTCGTTCAGCAGTCGATATCAGAGCTGAAATATCCAGTAATAATAATGCACAAATTAGTGTAAGAACTGTCCGAAGACGATTAGACGAATTCAATTTGAAAGCACGAAAGCCACGGAAGAAGCCGATGCTCAGTAAAAAGAATAAAAAATTACGACTGCAATTTGCTAAGGCTCATCGGCATTGGACAAGTGAGGATTGGCAAAATGTGCTATTTTCGGACGAATCCAAATTCAACCGAATTTGTTCTGACAGGATACTGTATGTAAGACGTCGAATTGGCGAAGATTTAAATCCTCGATGTGTTTTACCGACAGTTAAGCATGGAGGTGGAAACGTAATGGTGTGGGCATGTTTTTCTCGCAATGGTCCTGGACCAATACGCCGAATTAATGGAATCATGGACCGTTTTCAATACTTGGATATATTGAAAAATACTATGTTACCGTATGCCTACGAAAATATGGGTGATAATTTTATTTATCAACAAAATAATGACCCAAAGCATACGGCTCGGGTAGTGAAAAGTTTTTTTCAAGATGAAAAAATCACTTTATTACCGTGGCCGTCGCAGTCGCCGGATTTAAATCCAATTGAAAACTTATGGTGTACCATAAAAAGAAGGGTTCAAAGAAATAAACCAAAAAATTTTGACGATTTGTACTTTTTGGTTGAAAAAACGTGGAATGAAACAACTGTGGACGACTGCAAAAAATTAATTGATTCAATGCCTCAAAGATGTGCTGATGTGATAAACAATAATGGACTGTGGACAAAGTATTGAAGAGAGGAAAATATCTGTATATTTTCTACCAAAAAATATTTTTTTACGTATAGTCTTAAACTTTTGTCCCCGAAGATATCAAACAAATTTATGTTTTCTTTGTTTATTGTATCTAATGTTGTTACGCGCAAAATTGAATTTATGTAATAAATATATGAATTAATGATTAATTAGCTAATATAAAAAAAAATCCACTGAGTCAATTCTTTTCATAAAAAAATCAACGATTACTTTTTTTTTCCTCTCCGTCTTAAACTTTTGTCCGCTACTGTTCATATTCTTACACACGTCAGTTGCCATTATTCAAATCAAGTTAACCATTCCGATGTGTGGTATAAGAGAAGGAGAAAAAGGATATTTTAACCGTGTCATTAGACATAAATAATATTTGAGTTACAAAAAGAGAGAAAGAGCAAATACTCTAACGAAGCAAATATTTGGATAAAGATTACGAATTATAAGAAGAAGTAGAATTAAGAACACATACACTGTAACCAGGAAGTCACGTTCAATATTCACCGTTATTTAATCATAAGTAACATTTAAGAAAAGAATTCACCTAGCTTATTCTACGGTTGCAAGAAAAAAAATAGGGGTTAAACATTTAAAAAAAAAGAAAATATAACAGTAAAATCAAGAAGCGAATAAACAAAGTAAACAAGTGAAGAAAATATTAGAAAAGGAAAAGAGAGAAATACGAATGCCCATAAATAAAGGGACGCATGTATAAGTACAATAACATAACACCTATTATCGGGAAATATGAAGCAACAAAATAATTAAGTTAAAAATTAGGACCATATAATATTCCTACTAAGCATAGTACGGATAAATCCGAAGAAATATAATCGCACATATACATACACTTAACGTAGAACAATATTTAACCAAAGCAAGAATAGCAATATGGCCAAACCGTTGCCAATCTAATATCCTTTCTCTATTAAAAGTAACGTTTTGTTTGTGTTTAACGAATTGGTCATGGTACGAACCAAAAGCTAGTACCACATACAGATTCCAAGATCTTGCAAGAGACAAGTCGTTAAAAGAAAAAGAATAGTACGACAAGCATAATTGGAAAAATGTTAGCTTCACCCTCGGATTCGATTATTAGTCTTCTCCTAATAATCGTTTTAAGGGGGGAGGTGTTACGTCCTGACGTAACGTCGCGTTTATCTTTTTAATTTCGATTACGTTAAAGTTCTTCTGTTTTAGTTTCGCTACAGTAAAAGTAACCTCTCACATTTTTCTTTTATTCTCGAACTTCTTAAGAGGAGAGGAGAGCGATTTTAGCGACGGAGATCGGAACAGGGTGAAGATGCGGCCCTACCGACCGTCTCCCGGGAAGAATTAATCTTGTAAAGATGGAATTTTTGGGCGCTCCCGGTCAAAAGGCAAACTTTCAAACCATGGGATCTACTGCGTAGACCCGGTTATCGACTGCCATTTATGGATCTATGATTCAGCGCGGCCTTACCCTCAATCCTAGACCAGGGGTTCGGCTAGTCGCCATCGGGGCGTTGTTGGTCATAAGGGAGCGGTTGGAGGGAACGCTATCACGTGACCAAGCGACCGCACCCTTTCTTCTCGCTTTTGCCTGAAATCTTCTCACTCTCTCTCTCTTTACAAAGATGATGAAATCACGAACAATTATTAACTAAGTGAAACAATTAACAAAAGCAGAGGAACTGTTGATTTAAACGAAAGAGTTATGACTATTAAAATGTTCACACGAATACTGTAGATAAAATATCAGCAGCAAAAAGAACAATTATGTTTCCATATGGAAACTACCCATGGCTGTCACTCGAAAACGAGTACAACCTACATCGAATTAATGAGCTTACCAAGTATAGTCGGGTAATAGAAGAAAGATCAGTACATCAGGATTAATTCCCCTTTTCTCTTGGGATCACATTAATATGTCTCTCGTAATATATTGGAATTTATAGTAAAAATACCATCATAAATATATAAAACATGTTACGTCTATATATTAACATGTCTCTCGTAAAATATTGGAATTTATAGTAAAAATACCATCATAAATATATAGAACATGTTATGCTTATATAGAAAGGATAAAGGAAATATTAAGATTAATTTATGGTAAAATAGCGAAAAATAGACAGAAAAACGAGAAAGAGATGAGACTAAAATTGAGTTGCAATGAAGTTTCTGCTGCAGGAAAGCGAGGCTGGCCGACTCTCCGCGCAACGAAAACGCCTTGCGCGAGGTCTGAACAGCGATCTAGCTAGGCGAGTCATTCTCAAGAGAAGAACTCTCTCGCTCTCTCTCGTTTTCATGTATAAAATTACTTGTTTTACTAGTAAATTATATATATGGAATACATTACACATATATGGACAGGATAAAATGAAATGTTAAGATTGTTTTACAGCTAAATACTGAAAGTAAAACGAATCGAGAAAGAGAGAAAACGGTCACGCGTTTCAATAGAGCTTCCTCTGCAGGAAAGCGAGGCTGGGGCGACTCTCTGCGCCACGACGAACGCCTTATCGCTAGGGCTGAACGGCGATCTAGCCCAGGGGTCTCCAAACTACGGCCCGAGGGCCACATTCGGCCCGCGGACAGATTTTGGACTATTTCACTTTTTACCACCGGCAACAATGATAATATGGTTTTGGCCCTCGGAACTTACTGGAGTAATCAGTATGGCCCTAAGGCTGAAAAGTTTGGAGACCCCTGATCTAGCCGACTTGCGTACGAACGAAATGTACGAGTAACCAAGTTAGACGAGTCGTTCTCAAGTAAAATCTCTATCTCTCTCTCGCTCTCGTTCCTATAGTACGAGAATAATCGTCTAACTAGCAAATTATTTAAGAAAACTTATTAACTATAAGAAATCTAACGTCTAACTAACAAATTATTTAAAAAAACTCATTAGCTATAACTAGAGTAATCACTAATTTAACGAATAACCAATGATGTTTGGAATAAGCCATAACTCAACGAAACCATTTATAAAGGGTGATTTTTTAAGAGCTTGAGAACTTTTTTTTAAAAAAAAACGCATAAAATTTGCAAAATCTCATCGGTTCTTTATTTGAAACGTTAGATTGGTCCATGACATTTACTTTTTGAAGATAATTTCATTTAAATGTTGACCGCGGCTGCGTCTTAGGTGGTCCATTCGGAAAGTCCGCTTTTTTATCGACAAATTTTGTTCAGCGATGAGGCTCATTTCTGGTTGAATGGCTACGTAAATAGGCAAAATTGCCGCATTTGGAGTGAAGAGCAACCAGAAGCCGTTCAAGAACTGCCCATGCATCCCGAAAAATGCACTGTTTGGTGTGGTTTGTACGCTGGTGGAATCATTGGACCGTATTTTTTCAAAGATGCTGTTGGACGCAACGTTACGGTGAATGGCGATCGCTATCGTTCGATGCTAACAAACTTTTTGTTGCCAAAAATGGAAGAACTGAACTTAGTTGACATGTGGTTTCAACAAGATGGCGCTACATGCCACACAGCTCGCGATTCTATGGCCATTTTGAGCGAAAACTTCGGAGAACAATTCATCTCAAGAAATGGCCCGGTAAGTTGGCCACCAAGATCATGCGATTTGACGCCTTTAGACTATTTTTTGTGGGGCTACGTCAAGTCTAAAGTCTACAGAAATAAGCCAGCAACTATTCCAGTTTTGGAAGACAACATTTCCGAAGAAATTCGGGCTATTCCGGCCGAAATGCTCGAAAAAGTTGCCCAAAATTGGACTTTCCGAATGGACCACCTAAGACGCAGCCGCGGTCAACATTTAAATGAAATTATCTTCAAAAAGTAAATGTCATGGACCAATCTAACGTTTCAAATAAAGAACCGATGAGATTTTGCAAATTTTATGCGTTTTTTTTTAAAAAAAAGTTCTCAAGCTCTTAAAAAATCACCCTTTACTAATAAGAGATTAACGCAGAAATCAGGTTGCATACGTCAAAGTTAACTACAGAAGCTGTAACAAAATTATTATTAGTGGTTTCATGTGAAGGATTTATTTAAATTCCGTAAAAACGCTGAAAAACTAAGCCATTACCATAGACACATCTACAGAGAAGCGAGCATAAGGATATTACCTAAACTAGGAAATTCTATTGAAAGTAGGCCAAGAAGCGGGGTGGTAAAAATCGCCTCATTTTCAGGGGAAAAACGCTTCGAACGCGTTCCCTCACCTAATCGCGTGGTCCTCTGTGTAGCACATCGCGCGGACAAATCAGAGCGCGCCATACCGATGCACTTGCATAGATCTATGGCTCTGCATGTCGAGAAGCTACTCTGCGGAGTAAGGGGAATGAATACGTGTATGGTCGAGATAGACCACGGGGAAATTCTTATAATCAGGATAGGGTTTTATCCCTTCTCTTCTTTTACGCGCTTGACGACAAGAATTTTCGACGCTCAGGAGCCCTATAAAAGGCCGCGAAAATCGGCCGGCGACACTTTTTCACGGGGAGTCAAGTAACACACAGTTTCACGGGGGGTTAACTAGAGGACTAATCACTAGCCTGGCAGTCAACAAGTCGCCGGCAGTGAATTAGAATTTTTCCAAGGCAACAAGTAGTACTGTTTGCCGGGAAATAAAGTAGTACAGAACGATAATTTTTCGCCACGACTTAATTTTCACAAAGTATAGTTTCAAGTAGTACAGAGTAAGAGTACAGTACTTATAATTATTAACCCTTGTAAAATCGGGAATATTGAACGTGCAACATTCAACTACTCATGTAGTTTATTTCAATAAATAATTATTAATACGCACCAACGCCTACGTTCGATTTTTAGTCTGTCTGACTACACTAATCTACGCCCAACCAACGTTCAACAGTAAGAACCACAGCAACAAACAACCGTAGGTATAATTTCAATTACCAATTAAAGTGAAATCTTGCTCCGCGTGAAATTGTCATTCAAGTCCCTCCCCATTATTCGTGAAGTGATTATCCCCAACCAAGAACAAAACGCACTCCAGCCCTATCCCGAGTAATTTTCCGCGAGGTTAGACTCAGAAACGGGCTTGCGTCTTCGGTATTTTCTCGTCGGGTGTGGTAAAGGGAGAATTTATTCTCCTTGACCAGAGCACGAAAAAGATACACCGAAACGTGAAATCTATGTTAAATTCGTGGGTTCGTAAGATAGGCCGCGATTTTGACGTAACACTATGTATTCACAGCTACTCGTATTTTCACATTCTCTTTCCACGTTTCTTTTCTTTTTGTTGTAAATTACCCTCGGTTGCAACGTAACCTTTCGGGGACACGGTGTACCAGCGTCGCCATTTTTTCTACTGCCGGCAGATGCGGGAAAATTTGCCGGGCATGCTGCTACCAACATTCAGGAATTGCAACGTTACCAATTCGATTTTTTTCGATAATATGAATATAGCAATTACGTTTATTATAAAAAACAATGTTATTGTCGAATATAATTACTTTTAATAGTTCAGGGGATATGGTTTTATGCTGTATGCACCAACAACCCATACTAAATGTTTTTATTTACATTTCACAATATTTTGATTTTCATCAGAGGAAATATGCATCAAATCAGCAAATAAATTTGCAGTGAAAAATGGAGAATTCTTATTTCTAGACCGTATTTTTTACTCTGGGCTGTAGTCAATCTTTTTTTCAGCTCCAATGAATACTACAATTATTTTAGATAGTCTTTAAATACGATTTTTGCTAATTTCACGATTAGTTGTGCAACGAGTCTACAGTAGCTGCCATACATCCTTAGTACTGCTTTGAAAAATCTGAAATTTGGTGTACGTCTTACCAATAGCCATAAGTATTTTATAGAAAATTGGGTAGTTTTCAGCGATAAAATTTCGAAATCCCAGTACGTCAAAATTGTGTTTTGAAGTAAAAAATCACCATTTAATGAAATAAATGGATTAATAAATGACTTTAAATAAATCAATATACTTACGTGAGGTTTGAAGAATCACATCAACCATATAACCGTGAATTTGAGTATGTCATAAAACGGTTGCGGTAAATATCACAAGGAGCATTTTAAATCTAACTTACAATTGCATTTTTATTGATATTGGCTTTCATCAGACAACAATGGAACAATTTGTGTTCATATTTTCACATGTCCCTTAGCGCGGTACATTTTTTTTCTAGTATTGATCTAATAAAACTGCCGCACCACGTAAATGGCATAAGTTGTATGCTGTAGTATTGAAATGGATCGCCTTAACAAAATTAGAAAAACTTCAATCAGAAAATGCATCAAAATTACATTTGTTTGGGATACTCCTCTTTCATCCTCCAATTCTGGTACCCCTCCATAACTTTCCATTCTTCATCACTTATGACAACGGTTAATCATTCTGTCATTTTGCAGTTTCATATATTTGGAATGATTTTCCGTCCCAATGCATTCCATTCAATTTCTTTGAATACGTGTGAGTCGTCGAATTGGATTTTTCTAACGAATGAGCGTTAATACTTACAGCTAAAGCAAAAGCAAAGATTGAATATATGGTGTTTTGTTACTAATCTTGTATCAATCTAACGTCGCCACCAATTCGTTGTTTGAAACGTTTATCTGCCTATGTGCTCGTTTTGGGTTCATGATCCAGCTTCTGGTTCGCTTTCAGTAGAATTTGAAACATTAAATTTGCTCGGAAAACTCAACTGAAACGAAATTTTTGTTTAGCTGAGAAGATGCGTCTCTGCACTTCTATTACTCGATATCAACTCGATAACGTCTTACGAAATATAAAATAAAAAATATCCTCGTTGACATAGATTCAATAGATCATTACAATTATTATTTTTCTAATTAATCACTATAATTAAATTTCACAATAAATAAAAGTATTATTTTTTCACCCAAAAATCGTTTTTTTTTTTGTTAGTTTCAGTGGTTCATTTTTTTCTTCTTTACGACATTCGACCTTGTTGTTAATACTGTATTTGACTTTTCGATTTTTTGATTTTTCGTTTCGCGGATCACGTTAAAAACATTTTCATGTAAGGTATGAAAGAAATTTTCCATTGATGACATAAAATTTTACTCTTTTTGATAATTACTTTTTTTTTGTATTTTTTGTAAGGCGTGATATTTATTGTAGAGATTTAACATTCTCTCTATGCAGCATTGGTCTCTTTGGGTAAACAATCTCGCTTCTTATCAAAAAAATTTCACTGTCGTTACTGCTTTTATCTTCCTGCACTTCCACACAATATTGATTTTAAGACCCAAATATGGAAGAAAATACTCTCTGAACTTGTAATTTTGACCGTGACTTGTTCCCAAAGATACGAATGTCAACATCTCCAATAAAATAAACATCTTTGCGTAAAATCATTTACGAATCCATAATATTTTAAACAATTACTTGATTAGTAATTAATTATTAATTTATTTAGTTCATTAACTGTTAAATAAATAATACATAAATCAATTAATGTATTATTATGTACTATTTTGTTATTATATTAATTGAATGATATTTAGTTTGGACTGGGCACTTACAATTAGTCGTAATGGACCATTCTGCCCAAGCCCTATGAGGGTAGAATCGTGTTATTGAGAATCGGGGAGCAGACCGGCCTCCCTTGAGAATGGAGAAGCCTGCCAACCCCCGTAGCCTCTAATACGACATTTCCCAGTGCTCGGGACCCGAGGGCATCAAGTCTGACGCTCTCTAGTCCTCTACTTCGTTGCCCTTGTGGCAGATAAGCTCTATCGTGAGACCCAGCCGTATCGCATGTCTACCCATTGCCTATGCCCCGTCACGAGCCCTACTATCGTTCTCAGTTGAGTCCGATCTAGACCGGTGAGCGGGGCACCTAACTTTCCCGAGAAGCCTGGGACCAGTGCTCGCGTATGTCGCATCTCCGGTACCTGTGCCGAAAGTTCCGGAAACCGCTTCTCAATCCATCGGTTCGCTTCCCTCTTGACCAGTTCCAGGTCGACGCCCGCCTGCCCAGTGGTTCTAAATTTTGTCAGTTCGTCAGCTTTTCGTTTCCTAGGATACTGCTGTGACTTGGTACACATATCAGTTTGAGCCTGTTATCCCTAGCAATCAGCGATAACAGTTCAATGCAATCTCTTGTCAATTTTGACTTTGCTTTTACTGTGCTCAGTATTCTGAGCGTCTCCGTTTTGGCCCCGTCTGTAAACCAGACCAGTCTTCCGGGTAACACGGGGTTACTTTCATCCTCCCTCCACGATTGTCTATCGGGAGTGAGGACTTGGTAATTGTAGTCGAAGTGGTATTTTGCTTCCCCCCCCCCCCCCAGTTGGGTCGGCGTTTGCGCCAAAACCATCATTGGGCCATATTTCTTCAGAGAAGGCGAAACAGTCGATGGGAATCGATATCGGTGGATGTTGGCTCATTATGTCTGCCCACAAATGTGTAAAAAAGATCTGGACGGTTACTGGTTTGAACATGACGGTGCGCCATGCCACACTGCAAATCAAACAATACAGTTTCAGCAACGGAAGTTCCCTGGACGTGTGATGTCAAAAAATGGCGACATTAACTGGCCACCCAGATCTACAGATTTAACCCCTCCGGACTTCTTTTTGTAGGGTTATGTGAAAAACAAAGTGTACGCCAACAAGCCTCAGACCATTGACGAGCTCAAGGCAAACATTCGTGCCGAAGTCATGTCTATACCGCCCGAGATGCTCGAAAAAATGATGGAGAACGCAACAAAAAGAGCACATTTTGCTTTGGCCAATAAAAGCGGTCACTTGATTGATGTTGTATTCAAAAACTAGTCCAAATAAATTGTAAAGGACCAAATTAAATAAAAATACCTCATATATGGAAATCGGTTGTTTTTCTTGAAGTTATTCAATTTTTACATACCGACGTAAAAGATGGCACACCCTGTATTTATTATGTATGTTCATCTCTGAATGACCTTTTTTTCTGTTGATTAAAATGAGGTCTCATAAAACCTCTTCGACTTCATTGAAGCTCCCACCTTGCGTCCTGAGGGGCTCCTTTCCCATATTATTTTAGCTCTTATTTTATTTTAATTAGCTCTGAGTAGCTCGCATCTTCTTCTATATATATGTATTAATTATATATTGTAACGTGGCAAGATGTTCGATCGCTGCATCCTCCTCCCACGACGGCTGCCAGCATGATCTCGCAGGGCTTTAGAGAACGATAGCCGTACTTTTTAATTATTTCTTTTTTTTTGTATTTTTATGGATTTTATGGATGAGCGCACCACATCCATCGATTGCTGGCTTCGGGATCCGACATTTTACATAGACAGACATTTTACACCTTTCTCTGTCGGGATATACAGCCGTCCCGCTCGACGTTCATCTACAAACAATACGCTGCTGTCTATCTTCAGCTATCATCTACTAACAGCAACCAAGCTATCGCATGGGGTTCATCTGCGGGACTGAGCTACTCATCGTATTATCTCTAGCTAATTTATGCGTTGCCCAGCTGAGGCGCTTGTCGCGGTTATCAAGCGACACCGATTCTCCCAATTAGCCGAGTTTGGCTCTTTAGGAGGGGGCCATAGTTCACGGGCACGCGTGCTGGCAGGTCCTCGGTGCTTTTTCCCGGTTACTGTCGAGCGAGTAGGACGTTGCGTCGAACATATCTTTTGTCCCGTTCTACCGTTGGCGTGATTTAAAGAGAAAGACAAAGAAGGCGATCACTCTCCATTTGGAACTCTAAGTCGGCGTGTCAGGAATATATATTGACCGCTGGGAGTAGCGAGAAGTCCACCAATATTCGAGATTTTCCGGACTTACAAGAAACATCGCAGCAGCATCGTCCTGGTAAGCTCTCTTTGCTTCCACAGTCTTTCGCTATTATTTTATTTTTATTGACGGATAAGTCTATTGGAGCTTGGTCATACCTGTGGCTTTGCATGCCACGCACAGAGCATAACTTGTATCAGGACCGACTGAGTGTACTACCGAGATCGTTTGGCGGTTAGAGCCGGGAAGAAGTCATTTCGTTTCTTAGTCGTTTTTTTATGTATTTGCTGACTGTTAAATCGAGCGCGAGTTAGTACGTTATCCCGTAGTATGTACGTGTGAGAGGGACTTGAACGTCATAGACCGCGTCGCGGATTTTTCAGAACAACCGACTTTTTTTTCTATTCATTTACATTATCTTGTTTATTTTCTTTTATTTGTTTTATTATACCGGACTACCGTTCATTAATTTCGTTTATTTAATCATATTGACGTTTAATTCGTTGGCAAGCTTATGTAGTGCGTACTCGGCCGTCATCCTGTCTTTTGTATTTGGTCGCGAGGGATTAGTACGGTTCGAAGCGTATCTAACTCGGACAAATCATTCGTTGCTTGTATTAACTTTTATTCGCATAATTTAGGGATCGGTATCATTATTTTGACGTTGATTATTCAATTAGGATTTCTTTATTTTTATTTTATATAAATGATACTCGTTATGCATGACTTCGTAACCGATTTATTCTAGGTTCTGCCTTCCTGCGACTTTTAAGTTCAAAGATTCGAACGAGTAGAGGCTCCGCGTGCTTGACCTTCTGGCATCCCGTTATTGTATTTATTTTATGTATACGGGACTAGTCCGGTATAGGCGTATCGCGAGCAGAATTTCGAGGCAACCTGTTGTTTTACTTTGTCCGGGCGTGTTTGGCCGATTCCTGCGGACCTTCGAAGTCCGTGTTAAGTGTTATTATCAATAGAGTATGAGAGTGAGAGAGATACGATGCGAATGCCGCGATAATCGATACTGCCCGGACCCTCAGGTCTATGGATTGTTAGAAAACCAGATCCAGTTTACGGGATATTTTATTTATATTCTTCTTTGTTCTTTTTGTTGGAAAATTAGTAATCGTTTAAAATAAATAAATGATCTGCCCTAGGGGCATTTGTAAATCCCGTACCTGCAATTGTTGTTTGTGTTATTTATTGACTTTGTTACTTGGCTTTAGTGAGTAATTATTATTTATCAACTTTATTTTATTGTTTTCTGTTCTGTTTTATTTATTGCTTCATTTGTTGAGTTTAGTTATTCATATTATCTATTAATTTCATTCGTCAACTTTATTTATTGATCCTATTTTTTTTTATTATTGATTTTTTTTTTTATTGACCGATTTTATTTATTATCTTTAATGACTGGTTTTATTGATTAATTGAATGTTTGGATTTTATGAACTTATAATTACCTTGACAGTTCGAACCACCCCCTCTGCCTTGAACAGCTGTAGCTAGCCTGTGCTGAGTCTGGTCAACCACCTCATTATTTTTCCTTCCGGCGCGTAAGCGCCTGGCGCCCATCTCAAAACAGTAAAAATAAAAGGGAAGGAAAATAGCTTGGACCAGCTATAGGTAACGTGGTGCGTTAGGGTGCAAATTTACGTTACAATATATAATACATATTCATTCATTTTTCTCGTTAGTGTTCGATAAAAAGTTTCAGCCGGTTTGCACGCACCGGCTGCCTTTTCTGTCTTTTCTGAACTATGTCAGTAGCGGGAGAGCGTTTCTCCGCAATCGTAAACGGTCCCGTCAACTTGGGGGTCAGCTTGACCGACCGGCCGCGACATAGTTTCATGTAGGAATACTCTGTCGCCAACGCTGTATGCTATTTGTCGTCCCGTGGTCGTATGTAGCTTTCGATTTCTCATTTGCTTCGCGGAGATTGTCACGTGCGACGGACTACGAGGCGCGCAACCTTTCCACCAGCGTACACCAGGATATACGGGGGCATCCTGGTTCCTGTGTGTGGTGTGGTGTTGTAGGTAAACATTACGTACGGTAACCACTCGTCTCAATTTCTTTGATCCTCATTTATGAAATTTTTTAGGTATTCCGTGAGGGTCGTGTGCGATCGTTCCAGCGCGCCGTTCGATTGTGGGTGGTATGCCGTGGTTTGTATTTTGTCTATTTTCAGTAGGCGGCATAACTCCTTGAAGGTCACGCTGAGAAAATTGGTACACTAATCGGATAGAAGCTTTTCGGGCGTTCCTATCGACAAACAATTTCTTTCACCAAGGCTTTGGCCACTGTTGATGCCTCTTGATACGGCACAGAACACTGCTGCACTGTATTTCGTAAGGACGTCCTGGAACATGAGGATGTACTTGTTTCCGGCTGTCGTCTCTGGTAGCGGCCCTACGATGTCCACCGCCATCTTTTCGAACGATCGAGTTGGCGTATCGGTAAGGACGATCGGTGCCGTATGGCTTCGCCGTAATTTATTCTTTTGGCAGAGTTCACAAGCCGCAATATACCATCCCAGTTCGTTCCTCATGCCAGGCCAATTGTACTGGGTCCGTATTCATTGCAATGTCCGCCTGATACCCTGATGCCCTCCTATAGGCGAGCCATGATATTCTTTAATGATTTTCATCATATCTTCGGCAGCAGGGTAAGCTACGCCACTGCTGCAGTCGCACGCGTCGATCGCGGTGCCGTTTCTCCCTGGATCTTTGGAGAAGCGCGGGCTACTGTCCCCTCCGTGCCACGCTTCCTCGGCACAGTTGTGTGGCAGGCTGTCCGGGATCATTTGCCTCGGGGTGTCCACCGGTAGCTGCGCTGCTGGGTCTCTCTCCGTCTCAGACGGCCTTGCAGCGTGCTTTTTCCGTGGCCTCCCTTGCCTCGCGAGTCAGCCATGCTGCACTGTCCTTTTCTGTGGTGCTTGCAATTTTTCCCTTGACTTCTCTAGCTTCGGTGCATGCGCTTTCCCTTTCCCGTCAGCACGGCTTCGCGGCGGTGATTTCGGGATCAGTAGAGCGACTTGCATGCCCGCTGCGAGTCTTGCTATCCTCTTCTTTTGCGTCAGCTGGTGTCGCCTCTCGCTCTGCCGCGTTGCTGGACTTGCCCGGGATATCCTCGACTCTTCTTTATCGTGGGCGAGCTTGACCTCTCGCTGCGACGAGTTACTACGGCTATCAGAGGTATCTACGGCCCTCCTCCAATAGTATCGTTCCGATTGCTCTGACCGAAGCGTCGGTTGGGACTACAAACGACTGCTCGAAATTTGGATATTGTAATACTGGTGCTGTGGTAAGTGCTGAGTAGTATACGGTACGCTATGGCGACCCCCACTCTCGGCCTGCTACGAGCTCTCGGTCCAGGTGAGTGAGGGTAGGAGTGGGGGGAAGGTAGTGAAAAGTCGTCACAGCGCACCGTGTGTTATTATTATTCTCATAATAATGTGAATTATTCGAATAATAATAATAACATTTGTGTTAATTTTTAGGTAATAAAAAACACATTTTTACATTGAATACAGGTTAGAGTGTATAATATTTATATGACTTGGATAGCACTACATTTTTTTGACATTTTGTAGATTGCAATGATATACTATGCGGGGTCGATGGTGATTTCGTTGTCGTCCGTGCGATGGGCACACGTCATTCAGAGGCGATGGATCGGCGGTTGAGGGAAAATGCTGATTGTTGTCCAGGTTTATATCCCGTAGCTTGGTAGCCTCTTCCAAAAATTCGACAGCTTGGCGGTCTCTGCAATATTGGAGAGAGTAGCCGACCTCATTGGCTGTTTTGTATAATTCATTACGCAGATCACCGGTGCTGATGCTTCCCACGGTCCAATGAATGCCATGGTCGTTCTCCGGTTTATACTCATTATCCAAACGTACGATAGGTGATAGATCGCTCATATGGTAAGGCGGGGTGACCAGCCATCTGGCTAGGAATTGTGGTTTTTCATACCTGCTCATTTTGTAGCGTCTACTAAAACGAATCACACTCAACTGCTATGATATAACGTTGCAGCGGGCTTGAATTCCAGATTATTGAATCGGATACGCAGATATTGTATAAGCAGCTTGTCAGCGTGTGTGGTAGCTATCATTTGTTGGAATAGGTCGTCGTTTTCGGTAGGAAACACGGGAATGCATTGTCCACATCAACGGAAATTCTGTTGGCCCATGTTATTCGCGCAGTTCTCATATTGGTGATTGTATAGTCCTTGCCGACTACCAATTCGGTAAGTTTTTTTACGGGTAGAAATTCCGTCAACTTGCGAACTCCATTGATACGTGAAAAATCCATCGCGGAGCTCAAGAGTTCTTAGTTGACGTTTTAAATAAATCAAGGCAGATTGTGCGCGTATTAACACCTTAATGTCGTCGATGTCTTGCAAGAGTATTTCAATTAACTTTCTTAAGGCGTAGTGCCTTCTTTGTCTATATAAATAGACCGAATTGAAGATTTAGATGAATTCGGTTAATGACGAATGACGACTGACTGAGTAGCTAGCTCAACGATCTCCGGCCTACTTTTAGTTGCCTCCCCTCTTGATGCCGTCTTTTTTTTGCTGTAGAGGCTGACGCTGCATCACATAATGGCGTCTCGAAACTGAAAAAAATGACGCCGATGACACGGGTATACTGTCAGTAGTATTGCACGTATGCGAAACTTAAAACTTACAGTGAGCAGTATTGCACGTCAGCGAAACTTGAGATCTGAAATGTGTCACTACTCGTATGATTTCTGTTGAAAGTAGTGAAATAGGAGTCGGACAAAACATGTACATTTTTTAGAACGTTTATTTTCCTATAATTATCGAATGCGAGAACAGCATTGCTGTATACTATACAATGTAGATGCTTATTCCTATAACCCCTGCCGACACAACTGTTCGTATCGGAAAATACACACTGAGATTTAGATTTGCTGCATTTATCGATATACGCATGATAATACCCATCAGCTATGTTATCGTTTCGCTGGAAATCACTCGAAAATACACCTCTAAATCGGTGAATACCATTACCAGTAGCCATATAATGAAGAAACATAACACAATACCATCCGCAGCATTTTGAATTAGGGCCTTGAAACTGAGTTACGTTGCAGCGGAAGAGTCTGCAGATTCTTCAGAGATGTGAGAGATGCTGTGGGATGATTTGTGGTAGGGTGTAACTGTCGACGAACCAGCCGTGTCTATCTCGATTGACGAGCATCGCAACCCCGTGGGCCCCGGGTAGTTTGTGTCCCTCGGTGTTAACCACGAATGCCGTCGGTTTCGTCCACACGCTCGGGATACCATCTGCTGAATACACTCCGACCGTATGATCCTTTATATTCTGAACAGATTGCAGAATTTGAAGACTGTTCATGACCCAAGGGCTTTTTTTCCTCTCCTGACTCGTCCTCTGACAAACCGACACACCGCGATGTAATAGTTCCATATTCCCATAAGGAGGTCACTCACTTGCTATGGCAAAGCCATGCTTTGATCCTGGTAGCGGAGTTCAGAGCGCATTTGTATGAACGTTCTTTATTTAGTTCACCGTGACATACAAGATGTGAGACTTCGTTGTAGGCAGCGGAATCACAGAGCCTCATCATCATCTTCCAGAATTATAATGAAACACCCGGTGACCTGTGTTAGGTATGATGATTTCTCAGAGCCTCTTGTAAAGATCCGTGTAACTTGGATCGCTTTTTTCCTTAGATTTGGTTCTAGCGCACGTAATAACATATCACCTTAAGACAATTCTATACCGTGAATATTACCGCTTAGCCACATGTTTTGACACTTTACAACGGGTGACAATTGGTAATACACACAGAGCAGTTTTACAATCCAATAGTCAAAGTCCTCAGTCTATACCGAGACGACAGCTAATTCTGTAGGTATAAACTGATCATCTCTATCCCTCATATCCTGTATATCAATAACGATATTTATGATGAAATCTTTTTTGACCGTCGCATTTCAAATCATGAACGCAAACTGAAGGCTTCTCTTTCATCAGCCGCTCAGATCTACGATCACCTGTCTGGATGAGTCAATCTCCTACACATTATCGTATTCAGCTTACACGATGCAATTAATTGTTGAAGTTAGGGCTTCCGCGAAACGTAATTCTATCCTCGCACTACTGTGGCTCACCAGGTTCCAATGAGTGCTACTATTGGCCGAGAGATCAGGTGTAAGATCAAAAGCGACGAGACAATTACCCCTAGGATAGCTTGAACGAGAAATGTAATTACACTCATTGAGAAAGTGAATGCCTTTACCGGAAAATAATGTATGGTATGCGTTCACACACATATTAGCATCTACGGTATCTGTAAACCATCCGCATACAAATAAAGATAATGAATTTGGTAATTTTGAAAATTGAATGGATTCATTGTACGATCGCCGTTGAAAGCGTTATTATCGACAAAACCCACTATTATACGTTTAGGCAGCTAACCAATTATGACATTATCAAGAGTATCCCCGTGTACCTCTGCATACATCGATAGCGCTTTTACCTCGACGCACGTCGAAGGATGTTACGCGGTAGATTAAGACAGAGCTATTGCATGAGCCAGAAGTTGTAACATAGTTACATGCGCTAGCGCGACTTTATATTTCCGATCGGCTAGGAGAGCCGAAATTATATTTGAAGCAGCAAGTACAGCGGACGCTAGGCCAGCAAACCCGGACCTAACGTAAAAACGGGTGACGTCACGCCTCAGGAATTCGCTCGTCGCCGAAAACAGCAGGTCAGCGACCAGCTGGCCTTGCTCGGCGACGAGGGAGAGACAGGGGGGGTATGACAACGGTAGCCCTCATGATCGTTCGAATTTACAAATCCAAGCTAATAATGACGTAGAAGGAACCAGGGTGGGGGGAGAGTCTATAAAAGAGCCTGCACCGCAAGGAAGGCTCTCTTTTGGTAGGATCAGTTTCTCTTAACAAATACAGCCTGCAGAAGTTTCTGTTTGAACATACGAAGCGATAAAGGTTGAGAGTTAGAGAGGAGAGATACTTAAAGAAACCAGGAAGAAATAATTAGTCGAAAGATTTAAAGTGAAATAACTCTAGATAGGTGTAGGAAAGATAGGATTAAGTGGATAGATCTAAGTATAGAAGATTAAGTGCATCGAAATAAGCGAATAGTGTCTAAGAAAATTGAAATAATATAGTGTGGATTTTAAACCGGCGGCGACAACAGGATTTGCCCGACTCTGCAAGTGTAAGCGAGAAAGAGCGAAAAGTGAGACAAGAGCGAAAGAGAAAAGCATTGTAAACAGAGTTTATACACTCTGTCAAGGAGAAAGTCTGACGCGAGTGGCTGTGTGTGTGCATGTTAGAAGCTAGTGGGTCAATCTCATTTACACGTAACCGATATTCGAGCCCGAAAATACCGAGAATTTGACCGCGAATAAGACGAAATAATATTAAAATAATCGTCGAAATTCCCAAAATTCGGATGCACTATCCTGGATATTAGTGGCCGGAAACTGTAAAATAACTTGTCATAGAATAATTTCTTTTATTGATAAACCCTGTTCTCACTCACCTCGAAGTCTAAAATTAATTAGTCCCGTGTTCGAGCCCGAATTTCCACGATAAATAAAAATTATTATTAACGATAAAAATTACCGTTACAAAGTATACCTGGAGCTATCTTAACGACGTACAAGTAGCGATGCCTCTATAAAACGGATCGTGCAATCTTTCGAAGAGCTCATGAGACAAAAAGCGTTATTTGTCCATACAAGTCGCAGACGCATCTCAATACCCTTTAGCAAAAACCTTTCTTGATTAAAGATATCGCAGTGCAAAGGGCCGAGGAAATCGACCGTTCCATCCTCACCTATTACGCCCCGTCGGGATACAAGACCATTTTTAGCATCGACCGTATCATCCATTTTACCCTCTGCACGATTATACCATAGAACAATCGTAAGATGCGAGGTTTTCCCAGCAGGTCCATAATTCAAGAGTGTTTCAATGTATGCTCTATATGCATAAGCATTGTTAGGAGGTGACTCAAGTTTCTATTACAAAAAACATCGATCTGGTTGAACATTGTGTGCAGAAGGGTTTTGACTGGTTCTACATTAATGACCTAACCCTTGTCATTTGCGCCTGAAGTTTCTATCTTAACACGCAACTCAGCATGGTATGTGCAAGATCAATGTATTCATCGCCCAGGCCCGGTATGACAAACTCTATCGGTGAATCATCCGCCAACGATGAGATTGTCTTATAATACACTGAATGTATTCCCTCAATCGTTGTCTGGGTCAGTGGTAGTGTAATGTAGCGGTATTAAACGTTAACATTACCCTTAAAGGGTTTGTTTGGACTCGAGCAGTTATTCAAAGAAAAACAGAGATGGAATTTTGTGATACATAAAAGAAAATTCAATTATCTAACCCTTTCTCTTGGTATTATGGCTACCACGCGCCTTACAATAAATTATTCCCGGGCACTCGAGTGCATTTATAATCGTGTACGCGGGTGAATTTAAAGAACTTATGAGAATAGAGATGTAACATTCGATTTAACAATGTGCACTATGACTCGAAAAGAGAGGTTGATAAATAATATATTCCTAATGTGAAGATATTTTTTAACTAAAATTGAATTTACAACAGAAAGATAAATGCCCCTTGATAATTTCTATATATTCGTCGCGTTCCCTAGGTAAAAGGCTTAGCATGCGTACCGTCGGTAACTAACTGGCCGTTGCTTGCGGTATCCTGACTAGCCTCGATTTTGCCGCTGAGTTGTTCAATATCTGCTTCTAACGCTACAGGCCCGTTGGTGGGAGGCTGGTACTTTTTAAAGGCCTACTCGCGCGTCCACCTGACCGCCGCTGCGATCCGGCGTCAGTGGGATGCACTCTGGGTGCATGCGCAGCTACTCGATATGCCAGGGCCGTACCCTGTGTAGTTATCGCCTTTTTATATTTTTCCTTTGATCTACGTTTAATTTGTATCCCTGTTAAATTATCTACGCTAATATTACTTATAGGTCTTAAACATAATGGTATTTATATGCAGCATTTTAATGAGTGGAGATTATTAGTTTTCGTTCTCAAAAGCCTAGTCCGTGTATTAGGCTGTCCTCGGCTACCAGAGTGAGAAAGAGAGACAGAGATAGACCGCTTTGTGGATGTTTGGGTCTGCGGTGCGTTGGCCTCGAACGCAGCACCGACTCAGCTGCTTCCCGTCAAATATCTATGTCAGGTACCACAGCTGGGCTCTCTTGGTATCAGTGCGGCTGCACCTAGCGAGGGTTCGCTGCTCTTCCTTCCTGGACTTCTGCGTTGGCGAGACCTGTGAACAAAACTGTTCCACGAGTGCCGAAATTCTGGTCTTTTTATACCAGTGTCCCCTCCATTCGGCCCATGCTTTTGGTATAACTATAGTTGGTGGCGGTCCTGTAGCCCATCTTCCTGTAGCCCATTGGTAGCCTTGGTACTTTTTGAAATCGGTCGTTGGTTTTTAATTTTCTACCGGTGCTTTTCGAAGGAGTAACGGGAGGTGGTCTTCGACGAGCCGGCCTACCTTGTGTGGGTGACGCTCGGTAGCGGCGCTTCGTGTGTGTGTGCCGCGCGTCTTGAGTTTGTCAGATATAGGCCAGTCTTACTCGGAGTGCGTAACGCGCGGTAGCGGTGACTTGGTGTGTGCACCGCGCGTTATTAGATAGACAGTACGCTACAGTAAAGAGTTCAAGTTCCGACTTAATACACTCACACGAGTGTGCGTGTAGGAATGACATTTTTCCGAGTTCAGGCTTAGCAAAAATCTCCGTCACGTGTTTCTCATTACGTCTCTCGACGGCTGGTTTTGTCGTTCTTCTGTTCACTGTCTTCTTCTTGCCTCACTCCTTTTTCACACCACCTGGACATTTTCATAACTTCACGGTCTTCTTTCTTTTTTTCACACCGGTACGCCGTGATGCGCTCTCAGCAAGAGAATACCTCAGTTTGTTAATTTTACTAGCTTTATAGCCTGAACCCTTCATGAACGCACTAATTTTTTCTTCAGCCTTATGCTTCAGATTTCCCCCTGACTCGCGCAGGCGTATTTTGAATGCTTCTCTTGGATGCATGCCAGAATCCATGATATCCGTGGCCATGTTAATACCCGAGCGAAGTGCCTCCCTTACCGACAATCCGCGCACCCTGTTTCAAGAGAGGTATTATACGTCGAAAGAGACCTCCTAGGAAACATCCAATACCGTGACCTCGTTGATTCAGTGAGCCTTTATACATTAGGGTGTGTCATTTTGGGGCAATTTTTTTTTCAACTAACGAACAGGTGGTATCCTTCCAGGAAGGTGAACTAAGACGCCTGTAAAAATTTGAGCTCTTAAAATTAATATTTAGATGTGCCTCATCGCAAATTTCTATTTCCCATTTAAATAACACGAGGAACAAATTTTTTCATATTAGGAATTTTATACTTGGGCAATGGCTCATTGTTCGATGAAACGCATGACATATTTTATAGAGAATTGAACGCTCTACAAAAAAAATATCTTGCAGTTTTTCGATAAACATAGCCATTCAGATGATATCTGAGTTCAAAGTTCAAAATGAACGAAAATTCATGTTTTTGTTAATATTACAGCGAAACTATTGACTCTATTAAGAAACTTCAAATGACTTTTTTCTAGATTATTAAATTTACCATGAAAATTGTCTCATTCATGATTAATTAATATTGATCATTAATTGTTCAATGCTGTAGAAACTTGTTTTCTGTCATGAAACTAGTTTTAATGGGCTAGTACTTATCATAAATAGTTACAAAAAAGATGGACAAAATACTCCCGAGTAATATCTTCCTTTATTCATAATAACAGTGAAAATAAATGTTCCATTCAATTTTTCTAAACAAATTTATTAATGAAAAACTATAAATATCCAATAATTGATTACAGTGTGAACATTTTTTTACTTTTTGTTTGAATTATTTTAAGTCTTGTTATACCGAATATAAAAAATTCGCCAATGCAACAATAATTATTCAAGTATTTTTTTATTGCAAGTTGGATATTTCTGACGATGCTCTTTCACTATGCGTAACAAATACTGGAACTGCTCTTCATTTTTGGTTAAGCATGCATTATATTCTTCCAATAATGCCAGTCCACGTTCTGCAGCGTCATTGACAACTTTTAATTTTTCGAAGAACTCCAAATTTTCTCTATAGCTCTCGTTATTCGGCCATAGTAGTATATCTTCTTCGAGAAAATCATACGGCAAGTCAAATTTTTCAAATAGCTTTAACGAATTCTTCGAGACAAATCCACTAATATCTTCATTTAATATAATATCTAGCTTATTTTTATCTACTATGTGCAGTTTTCTAACAACTGGAGTATTCTCATTACTCTTCATCGCTTCAATCATTTTTCTTTAATGTCTACTGAAATGCTTTCATCGAACAAAGAAAGAGTAGCCAATTCTTCATTTAAATACCATAAATGATCAGCCAGTTTACCAGTAGCAGCTCGTGAGACAGAAGGATTCCATTTATCATGAAGAATCAATTTTTGCATCAACTCTAAATCTTTTTTTGGCGCTAGCGTAGCCGAAGTTGAAGTGAACCAAGATTCCTTTTTTCACGTTTTGTCAATTTAAATTCATTTCAAAATATGAATATTTTCAAACTGTAAATGGCTTTCGCCATTCATCTTGCATGATGCATAGCACCAGGACGTTTAAAACGAACCGTAGGTTTTGGAAAACTGTCAAGAAATACCAATGATAATTCCAGAAGTTCCTTATAATCATCCCTTGGATGAGAAATCTGACAAATAGAAAATAATAATTTGTAGTTATAATTTCTTAAAAAATTATGAAGTGCAATTACTAAATTTTACCTGTAAATGATTGTTGATAAACATGAGTAGCTCGTGTTTTTCTTTTGTAAGAACATTTGCTACAATTCCAACGGTCATGCCACTTTGATAATTCGATCGATCAATACTATCCCAATTCTTCATGAATCTTGAAAAAATTGGTATATTTGGACCAGATTGAAGGCCAATATATTTCGAAAACGCTTTTCAATACAATTTCTAATATATGATGACGGCATGGTAAATAAACCAATTCTTGCTGTAGCATTCTTTCTATTTGAACACATGTTCCGTTATTTACACCTGATTGGTGAAAGAAAAGATGAAAAACAAAAATTAGCAAAGAGTTATGAAAAATAATTGAATTGACGTTGTAAAACTTTGGTAATTCGCGTGGAATCGCCTATTTCATCTTCAAAATTTGAAATTGTACGTGATGTTTGACTGGTAGTGTGTGATTATAAAACTGAAGGTTGCGTGGGTATGCTGTCATTGATATCAATGTCTGTTGGCTGATTCATATCTGAAAAGTTATTTTTGAATTTTCTTTATTTTAGTTTTTGTCAATAATGCAGTAGTAAAAATCCATATAAAAAAATATAATCAAATATATGGAACTATAAACAGAAATTCAATTTGCAATCTCATGAGTGTACGTAATATCAGAACCAGAAAAGATAGAATAAATTTAATAATTACCACTATGATCAATGTCCATTATATACTCATCGTCTGCCGAAGACCTTTCTTTTGAAATATTATCGTCAATTAATCCATAGCGATTCGGTGATTTTTGAGAAATGAAAAATAATTTTTTTTCATCACTGAGAAGTTGTTCTACACCGGGCTTAGAAATATCAAATAATTTGTCGAGTTTTTCAGAAAAAACTGACTCTTTTATTTGTTGTGCAGTTGACTTTTTACGTTTTCTATTTTTTTGTAAACGTTTCCAAGATAAATTTTCATAACTCTTTTCATAGCATATTCGAATCCACAAGTAGGTATTTCAGCTTTATTTCATATTTTTTGTACTTTAATAATTGTGCTCTTTGAACTTTCTTTGATTTTTCGATTATGAAAAGTATTTTCGTAGAAAAAGACCGACATAACCTCTCGTACGGTTGGCATCTTTCGTCCAACGATATTTACATTGACATTACCAATTAAATATATTGTTTTACTCATAATTGATATTTTTCTTAATTGTAATAAATAACACAATACACAATAATATTGTTTTGTAATGCACGGTAATTGTGTGTGGGATCGGAAACAATAATAATTTGGTAATAATTCAAACACACCAACAATTTTGGTTGATTAATCACACAATTTCACAGCTGTTAGGAATTTCCTAACGGGCGTCGGTCACGTAGAACATGCCAGTTACGCACCACGCAGTGTGCCTGACTACGCGAACGCACAGCGCAGGCGCGAGCCGGCGTACCTTCGGGCGACCGCCTGGCAACGGCAGTACAAGCGTGGCTTGAGTCGAGAACGGACGAAGTCACACGAACTCACGATACGCGGCAAAGGCGCAACGGCCAAACCCCATGAGACGACAACGAACGAACAACGCGACGCGGGCCGACGTGGCCGTAGTGAACATTTAATAAATTCTTCATTCTGTTATTCCTGTTTTGTATCGATCTCTACTACATTATTAATTCACATATCTACCCTTGAACTATTTCATATTCATTACTAAATAAACGAACCTATTTCTCGTAATTCCAACGTACACATTGAACCCTATCACTTCTCTCGATAAATATTTACAAGTATCGACAATACGCGGTCTACGAGCGGTAAGTTTCCCGCCTCCGACCGGAAGACGCCTGACAACGGAATAGCAGAGTAGAATACTGGGTTCTCGCTGTACAAAAGTGCTTTACATACTATAGAGCCTGGTTATGATGAAGAAGAAACCTGTAATGAGACGACCTATTCTGTCATAATTGAGAGTATACCGGCTAAATTTCGCATCAAAGCGAAACTGCTACTTCGTTGTTTGCGTGACGCACCGCAGGCTAATTTTTTTTTGGGATTCTGGTAGGGTCATGTCGGTCAATGGAAAACCAATCAAGGATTTAAATATTGTTGATCTCGTGAACGACGCTATGAGGGCGAGGAAAATACCTAAATTGCGGAATGCAGTGCCTTGCCAGATTTCTGAAAACGATGCAGACACCGCGGGAATTCATCGGTAATGAGGCGTTGTAAATGGAGTCAAGAGTTTACTCAACATTATAACAGTCGCAGGTCGCCGATAGCAGTACAGACAGCGAGGGAGCACCCGAAATGAGGCAATCATTGTTTTTCAGTGGTCGTGAGAACAGATCACAGGCGCTACAATCAGACAGCACCGGACAGAGTGGCACTGGTTATCCTCATAAGAAAAGACGTGTAACCTGGGTTAACCTCAAATTATAACCATGAAAACCTTAGAAAAAGTGCACTTTAATCAAGCCCATGAAGCATCGTTTTCAGGTGCTACTAAATCGTTACGCGAGGCGTGTCAGAAGAAAATTTCCAAAGTAAAGGCGCCGTATTCCGCGACGTTTATATAACGTACGGAACATTGACGACTTTTGGGAGGCTGATCTCGTAGATCTTCGTTCGACTAAGGATTATAATGATGGTTATAAGTACTTCCTCGTCGTTATAGATGTTCTGAGTAAATTTGCATGGGTTTAGTCTTTACGCAACAAAACCGCTATATCTGTGACTAAAGCATTTGACCTTATTTTATCTAAAAAAATAGTAACGACCGATCGCCCGTTTGCCTACAGATGGACAGGGGTAAAGAATTCATCGATGCTGCATTCCGGACTCTCTTAAAAAAAAGGACATTCAGTTTCATGTTGCGAGAAACCCTGATATAACTGCGGCTATTGTCGGGAGATTCAATAGAACGCTGAAAGAAAGAATGTGGCGTTATTTCACGTATTTTAGACAAAAACGTGTAACGATTCAATTTAATGAGCCGTGGATCGGTCTCATACCCGTTCCAAATAATAGCGAGCGGTGTGTTTATCGCGTCGTTTGTATGTTTCATTAGAATTACCATGGTTTTGTTTTTGTGTGGACGGTTGCTAAGGGAGTCTAAAAAGAGAGCCGAGAAAAAAGCATGTAAAGTCGGCTCGTAACCACCATCGCCGATACACTGAATTGATATAATCACCTACCAATGTTTGTTATTTCATATCCATATCAAATACACGTATATCCATAAATATATATATAGATATATTATTCGCGATATTCGATCCATCTTGTAAAAGAAATATACCATTGCTGAATCATATAAAATACAACGAAACGCCCGAATGCCACGGGATTTCGACCATCAACCTTACAAGAAGTTGAAATAATCAAGATTCAACCAATGACATAGCTGAATTATTCATCAATGTAACATCAGAAGCATCGTTGGAGATTTCACCGTCAAGCCCCAACATTATAGAGATCCGGTACTTATGTATCTAACATCGGGAACTCAGAAGATAAGTCTCAACTTCATACCACAATATATGTAAATCAATTGCCATAAATAACTATTGCGTGTAAAGAGTGTGAGATTTTGTGTGTTCGATAGAAAGAATTGTTAACATGTTAGTAAAAGATTTATGAAATTGAAGAAGATAACAATAGAATCATTAATAATCATATTTTCAATAATTAAAAATAACGCCCATTCAATTTTATATCCTGTTTCTATTGAATCTCTTCCCCCTCGAGTTCCATATAAAGAAACAACGAACTAAGAAATAAATGAAATCAAAAATATATTGATACAAACGTTACCTTGACGTTCTGCAGAAAATCGTTTCGGCATAAAACCATTCTACGCATAGTGGTATAAAAATGACTCCTACCCCTGTGACGCTCGTTTCAGCCGCTAGGGCTCGGAATAACCTAATGCAGCGCTACAAAAGAACAGAACATTGCTGTCCTAAATACAATGTGTGCGATATCAGTAGCGCGAAAGCAGCCTTCGCAAAAGGTTACGAAGACGGATGGAGCAGCGAGCTATTCAAGATTCATCTTGTATAATTCAACATTTACCCCGTGATATACATCCTGCGTGATTTCCACGACGAGGTTATTGATGGTATATTTCATGAAACTGAGTTATTGAAACTGCAAATGAAGAAGATTAAGAAATAGCTAGTAAAATGAAAGACGAGTTTTATATCGATTTACCCAGCAATAGGAGTATGAGTTATTATACCGATTATGTGACAACACGGTATACCACTCATTCGCCACAATGTATGTCTCTCCACGGTAGCTGGGCTGTTTCTTTAGCGGAAATATACATACCGATGACAACTTCACATGTACCTTCTGTGGGAAGCGGAACTATATTAATGTGGTAACAAACATTACCACACCTGGTGTCATAACGGACATTGACTTTAAGGAAGATCGTGTCTGTGTACCACCCGGTGTATACCATAGCATATACACATTACTCGATACTATTAAAAAAAAACATGTGTTCCGAGTCACCTGAAATTTAAGTACGCCCACAACGGATATGTGATAGTGACGCATATCTATGAATCATGTGAAAACCTGGAAGGCTCCTTCTACTTCTCCGATGTGTTGAACAAGGTTTTAGGATTCACTCAAGATGAGGAAGTAATAGTAGTTCAGAAAGAATTCGCTGCTCAGAGACCAGCTAATCCCGCCAATGGGACTTCTTATATGATTTACGTTTATACTGATATCTGTAAGCCCTATATCACTGGAGATGTGCACACACCTCTACTACGCATCGTCCCAGCCACTGCCGCTGATAACCGTAGTTATGGGTCTGTGAAAATAAGAAGCTTCTCACCATCACGCTATGTTCCTCTGTTACGCGCTAGAGATGTGTTTGGCGAGCCGATATCATTTGAGTACAGAACGCCGATGGTGACGTTACAGTCCAAACGTACAGATTAACTAGAACAGCTCTAAAATGGATTACTATAGCGAATACTTTAATATGCAAACGGGAAGTGGTGGTGCTCGACCAGGTTATGGTGGTGTCAGCCATATGTATATTAGGGTGTGTCATATGGGGCAATTTTTTTTTCAACTCACAAACAGGTTGTAATTGTAAATTTGAGCTCTTAAAATTAATATTTAGATGTGCCTCATCACAAATTTCTATTTTCCATTTAAATAACATGCGAAAAGTTTTTTTTCATATTTGGAATTTTAGAGAATTGAACGCCCTACAAAAAAAATATCTTGCAGTTTTTCGATAAACATAGCCATTCAGATGATATCTGAGTTCAAACTTGAAAATGAACGAAAATTCATCCTTTTGTTAATATTACAGCGAAACTATTGACTCTATTGAGAAACTTCAAATGACTTTTTTCTAGATTATTAAATTTACCATGAAAATTGTCTCATTTATGATTAATTAATATTGATAGTTAATTGTTCAAGGCTGTAGAAACTTTTTTTCTGTCAGAAAACTCGCGATAATGGGTTAGTAGTCAACTACAAAACTTGATTAATATATAATATTTTTATGTGTTTATTTTAAAACTCTGACTCCAAAAATATTTATTTGTGACCGACCAGCTATTTCCACGGCAGCTATTTTGTTTGACAACATCCCAAACACAAAGAGATGGACAAAATACTCACGAGTAAAACATCTTTCTTTATTCCCAATAACAGTGAAAAGAAATGGTTCATTTAATTTTTTCATTAAACAAATTTATTAATGAAAAATTATAAATTTGAATAATTTATTACAGCGTGGAAATTCTTAAATCTTCATTGAAATTTATAGGTGAATGATCTTCAAATGTATTGTAATTGATTTCGAGATCGAGAAGAAATAAGTCAATATTATATACTCAATGTTGCTTCTTTGTTTTCATTAAAACTTTATTTAACCTGATTTGTTAACTATATTATCGTGATATTTTGGATTATATTCGTTCGGAATTCGACTGAACAGGATTCGGCAATCTTCGGTCCACGATCACAGAGTTCGGTGGAGTATCCGCGCACTGCAGTGCGCTTGCGCCAAGCGGCGTAACCAATCCCTTGGCGTGGATGCCGTGAAGTATGTGCGCGGACATGCGCTCTATCGTCCACGAGGTGACCTATCTATAAATGAAGAGTCAGCTGTGCAACAAGTGGTCGCACGTGTTGTTCATATCGGCGGTTTTATGTATTCATGGTTTTGTCCAATAATAAATTGATTATTATCGTAGATTTTAGTTACAAATTATGTTTAACCAGTTACAATAGAGTTGATGAAAAGTTCATACCGGACTTGTATCGTTTGTTTTCTTTTCATTACATTAGTTTTCTTTTTTGTTTTTTGCTATTTTTCTGCTTTTGATAATTGGTGCCACGTGCAAATACCAAGTTTATTTTATTTTTTGATTACCATACATTTTGTAACGGTATTAAGCGTTAACATTACCCTTAATGGGCTTGTTCGGACTCGAGCAGGAAGGAAAGTAATTTTAAGCTTTTGTAATAGGTAAAAGTAGGGTTTATTCAAAGAAAGACAAAGATAGAATTTTGTGATACATAAAAAAAAATAATAGAAAATTCAATTATCTAATCCTTTTCTCTTGGTATTATGGCTACCACGCGCCTTACAATCAATTATTCCCGGGCACTTGAGTGCATTTATAATCGTGTCTGCGGGTGAATTTAAAGAGTTTATGAGCATAGAAATATAACCTATGATTAACAATATGCACTATGTTGATAAATGATATTATTCCTAATGTGAAGATTTCTGTTAAAGAATATTGAATTTATGAAGAAAGATAATCGTTGCATGATAATTTTTATTTATTCGTTGCGTTCCCTAGGTAAATGGTTTAGCATGCGACTGTCGGTAACAAGCCGACCGTTGCTTGCGTTATCCTGAATAGGCTCGAGTCTAATCCTAAGTCGTTCAATACCCGCTATAGGTCCTTGGTGGGTGTGGAGTTCTCGGCTGGTATTTTTTAAAGGCTGATTCACGCGTCCACCCGACCGCCGCCACTATCTGGCGTAAGTGAAATGCATTTTTAGTGCATGCGCAGCTTCGTCAGGATCGTACCCGGTTGACTTCTTGCCCTGTATATTTTCCTTGAGTAATTTGTAAATTCTATTCCTAACTGACGATGCTATCGTAATCTCGTGGTTTTTAACATGGAGACATTATATTTTCGTTCTTTAAAATATTGCGAAGAGTATTTCGTGTTAGAGTGAGTCGACTGCTAGTTTGCTCGATCCGCGGCTACCAGAGAGAGAGACCTGCTTTGTTTATGTTTGGGTCTCCGGTGCGTCGGGCTCGAAAGCAGCACCAACTCAGCTGCTTCCCGTCAAAGATGTGTGTTCGGTACCACAGCTGGGCTCTCCGGGTATCAGTGCGGCTGCACTTAGGAAGGGCTCGTTCTTCCTTCCTGGTAGCTGGACTTCTGCGTTGGCGGGACCTGTTAACAGAACTGTTCCCCGAGTGCCGAAATTCTGGTCTTTTTATACCAGTCTCCCCTCCGATTGGCCCATGCTTTTTGTATAACTATAGCTGGTGGTGGTCCTGTAGCCCATGTCCTGTAGCCCACTGGTAGCCTTGGTCTTTCTTTTGAAATTCGTCGTTGGTCTTTTAACGTTTCGTTATTCGTGCTTTTTGAAGGGAATAAAGGGACTTGGTCACCGACGTGCCGGCCTACCTTGTGTAAGTGACGCTCGGTAGCGGCGCCTTGTTGTGTGTGTACCGAGCGTCATGAGTTGCCGAGTATAGGCCGGTCTTACTTGGTGTACGTAACGCGCGGTAGCGATACCTTAGTGTGTGCACCGCGCGTTCTTAGATAGTTCGTACGTCTCATTGTCCCCCGATCCGAGGGGAACATGTGTACCGGTCAACCGAGAATCTCTGCGATGTTGTTATTCTCTCTCTCCCTCTTGCTGTTGTCTTCCACCGTGCTATTCTTATTTCATTTGTATTTATTTTCTTCTCTGTTCTTGTCGCTAATTTCAATTCTTTTCGATTTTATTATTTTATCATCCCTATCTCTTGTTATTTAATCGCTGATTTCTATGGTTATGTCTTTTATCCTTATCCTTCTCAGTTCTTCCTTTTCTAGTTTAGGCAGATCTCTGGATTGATCTAAAGATCCTAAATTGATGATAAAGTTTCTCTAATTACTCTAAAAAGATTCTTTTATATATATGTATATTTATTTATTTTATTTTTTATTTTACTTATATATCTATGCTGCTTAAAATCTATCGTCGCCACAGGGTCTATAGCTATAAATAAATTAGAGACTAATACATACATGTATTTTTCTATTTATTCAGAGAAATCGTTGGTATTTCTATTTCATATTTCATATTTCATATTTCATATTTCATCGAAGTCTTCCCATTCAATGTCATCGTCTGTATCGACAGACATCCTATCCTCGTTGTTCACTTGGTGGTAGGAGTCGTATCCGGAATCTGTCAAGGGCTCTTCGAAATGTGGATCCAGGAGTCGTCCGCCGTCCGTTCCCCAGTCAAAATTTGACGGATTATTCGCCCGGACTGTCACTCCGAGGCGGATTAATTCTTCACTTAAAAGGGTGATTTCTCCGTCGTCGTTGCGCCGCCACATTTCTACCCATCGGGCCTCGGCTCCGGTGTGGTGTGGTAGGACAACCATGTTCCAACCTTCTCCTTGGAATGGCTCTCGTAGCAGCTGGATGTGGTCATTCGTCCAGCCACCCTGAGGTGGGCCAGTTTGGTGTAGGCCCACCGGGATGGCCTGAAATGCCAGGTGGTGGGCATGGTTCGGTGACGTAAAACACTCCTCGATGGTGGCGGCCACGATCACCCTGATATCACCCAACCACACTAGCATATTACCATCCTCCTGGGCCTCTGTGGCGATCAGGCCCTGATAATATTTTTCCTGCTGGCGGCAGAGTGTGGATGCTCCGGGCCATGCATCTTCGAGTTGTAGCGGCTCAGGTTCCTCCCATGTTTCAAAATGTTCGATTAGGCGCTTTCTGACGCCCTCGAGGTCCTCCCGATACACATATATCCTCCGTGGATCGGCGACGCTTAAAATTTCAATATTTTCGTATCCGTCTCCCATCTCTTCTACTGGATAGTTTCGATACATTGTTCTTCAGTTTTGCTCTGTGTTCTCGATATGGTGTCTGATTTTAAACTGACGACCGCTTGTCAAGACGTAGAGAAAGTTCGGTGAATACGTCCGCTATAGTTCGGTTTTTCGTCCCGGACACGAACCTCTTATGTTATCATCGGTCAAGACCGTGCACCGTCACGGTCGACCGGGTGGATCACGTCCCAACGTTTGATTCTGCTACTATGACACTCCAAAATTTCCTTCCAGCTCTTGATTTTCCTTTCTTTTCCAAAGACTATTTTTCGAAACTTCCAATTTTTTTTAATGAGTGGTAGATGTACCCATTTTTAATCGTTCTTCGGGGTCCTGGTGCTTCGGTGCTGTTTAATGGTCTACTGACTCTACCTCACGATGATACAGGTACTATTCTTAGTTTCTTCTTCTTATATGTTTTTTTTCTGTTTTTTTATAAATTTTAGATTCTCTTCGTTATGAGATTCCCTTTATGTTTTTAGTCCCGCTGGCTCCTCTGGATCTTCCTTATCGATCCTGGGTGTTTGATCGATGGTGTATTCCGAGGTTGTTATGGTCCGTGAATATTTCCTTTGTTTACCTTAGTAGTTCCGTCTAGTAGGTAATATTCCGGCCGATTACTGCTTGAATAATTCTTTTTCTTCATAGATGGTTCTCCGATGGTGGTTGTTCGAGGTTTCGTTTCTATTTTATAGCTATTTGCTTATACCTACTTCCTATAATTCTTATCTATACTCTCATTATTTAATAATATCCTTTTTATTCTATATATTTGTTGATAAATTCCTTTTATTACTATCCTTATATTTTTATCTCTTTTTATTCCTCTATTTATTTTTTAATTATCCCTATATCAGCTGTTGTTATTATTATTATTATTATCATCATCATCATCATCATCATCATCATCATCATCATCATCATCCTCATCATCATCATCATCATCATCATCATCATCATCATCATCATCATCATCATCATCATCATCATCATCATCATCATCATCATCATCATCATCATCATCATCATCATCATCATCATCATCATCATCATCATCATCATCATCATCATCATCATCATCATCATCATCATCATCATCATCATCATCATCATTATTATTATTATTATTATTATTATTATTATTATTATTATTATTATTATTATTATTATTATTATTATTATTATTATTATTATTATTATTATTATTATTATTATTATTATTATTATTATTATTATTATTATTATTATTATTATTATTATTATTATTATTATTATTATTATTATTATTATTATTATTATTATTATTATTATTATTATTATTATTATTATTATTATTATTATTATTATTATTATTATTATTATTATTATTATTATTATTATTATTATTATTATTATTATTATTATTATTATTATTATTATTATTATTATTATATACAAGGAGTTGCGGAATCCTTTTTACGGATATCCCCCAGTCTTTTGAACTGGGGGGGTATGTGGGACTCCCAAAAAAGTAGGCCTACCCACTAAACCGCCCTCTCCTTGTTGCCCTCCCCCAGACCAGGAACTATTTTGGTATTACTTCTGGCTGGGGGTTCTGTCCGTGTTCGTCCGTTCGTCTTGCTGTCTGTAACTTGTCGCGTCACGTCAGTCCGTCTGTTCGGTTAGGTGAGGCAGCCGTCTACGTTTTTTCGTCGCAGTATCGTCTCTGTATAAGTAGCAACTAGTTGCCACCATTCTGTCGAGTGGAGCGTCACCTGAACACTGTTGTCCGGGGTGATGCTGCCAACAATCGTCTCCAGTTCCAGTCGGAGTCCTGTCCAGCGGTCGCACACAAAAAATGTGTGTTCCGCGTCGTCTCGTTCGTGTCCACAGTACTTACAGTCTGGCGTCAGTACTCTGTTCATGTTGCAAAGGTACCTTCGGAAGTAGCCGTGTCCGGTCAGGAGCTGGGTAACGTAAAAGTTTACGTCCCCAAACTTCTTTCCGATCCACGGTCTCAGGTCCTTTACAAGTCGTCTCGTCCAGTTGCCTGTACGTTCTTCTGTCCATCGGTCTTGCCAAGTCCGTATCGTCCTGTTGCGCTCCGCAATTGCCGCATCCTCCCGTCTTATGTCCGCGCTTTTCTCGTGGATCCTTTTTCGCTCGAAAGCTAGAAGGTCCACGGGAATTACGCCGGCCACCACCAAAACTGCTTGTGCAGAGACAGTTCGGTAGGAGCAGGCGATCCTCAGCGCACCCTGTCTTTGTATCGTCGTCATCGCGTGGCAGTATTTCTTTGTCTTCAGGGCATCTGCCCAGATCTCTGCGCCGTAAAGGAGGATCGAGTGGGCCGTCGCCATTAAAAGTCGTCTTTTCCCCGGTCTCGGTCCAGTCGTGTTTGTCATCAGGCGGCTTAAGGATGCTATCCTCTCGGCCGCCTTCTGAGCTGTTTTTTGTATGTGAGGCAAGAACGTCATCTTTGTATCTAGAGTTACCCCGAGATACTTGACTTCCCCCCCGGCCGTGATTTCGTCCGTCCCGACCCACATGGGAAGTCTCGTCTGTATACGTTTTCTACTGAGGATCGTCAGTTCTGTCTTTTCTGTCGCGAGTTGTAGCCCGTGATCCGTCATCCAACGTCTCACTCGTCGCATCGTCTGGTTCAGTTTTAGTTCTGCCAGATCCGGAGATCGCTCGGTGATCACCGCCGCCACGTCGTCATCGTAAGCAACGAGGAGTACGCCGAGCGGCATCTCCAGCCTGAGCAAGCTGTCGTACAGTCCGTTCCAAAAATCTGGTCCCAGTATGGACCCTTGTGCGACCCCGGCGGTGATTTGCCTTGTCACCGGTCCTTCAGTTGTCTCGTACGTAATCTGTCTGTTTTTCAGATAGTCCCCCACCACCCGAGCCAAGTAAGCCGGAACCCCGAAGTTGCTTTCAAGCGCCTCCAGGATATCGACCCACCTAGCCGAGTTGAAGGCGTTCCTGACGTCCAAGGTCGCCAGCAGGACGATTAGTCGTGCTGCGTGGCAATGTCTGTCTAAGTCCAGGAAGGAGTCGACCACTTTTTGGATCGCTCCAATCGTCGATCGACCCTTCCTGAAGCCGAACTGCAGGTCTGAAAGGCCTCCGCTGGTCTGTATCACGTCCGTCAGTCTTGGTCTCAGTAATTGTTCGTAGAGTTTACCCGTCGTGTCAAGTAAACTCAACGGCCGGTAGGCTGACGGCGTGCTGGGGTCGCCCCTACCTTTGGGGATAAGAACCAGCCTCGCCGCCTTCCACCGGCCGCAGAACGTCCCCGTCGTCAAGCACGTGTTGTACAGGTCGAGAAATATCTCCGGCCTCAGGTTGACCATCAGCCGGATAATCTCCGCCGGTACTCCGTCTGGTCCCGGTGCCTTACCAGTCTTCATTGCGTTGGATGCCCTAGTGAGCTCCTCCGCCGTGAAGGTGGGGGCTGCTGGTGTGTCCGTATCGTCTGTAACGTCCGTTCGTATCAGGTGTGTTGGAAACAAGCCGTCGACGATCCGTCGTGCGGATTCGGCTTCTTTGATTTCTGGTGGTACCCGGGCCCCTAGTTTACCGGTCACGATTTTGTAACCAGTGCCCCAGGGATCCTGGTCCACCTCCTCGCAGAGCCTCCTCCAGCAACGCGTCTTGCTGTCTCGTATCGCGCTCGTCAGTGCCTTCCGTGCTGTCTTATATGCGGCTTGGAGGTTTTCCCTTTCGGGTCTTCCCCTAGCCCTCGTTACGAGTCGTCGGCTCGCCAAGCAGACCCTGCGCAGCTCGGCTATTTCGTCCGTCCACCAGTATTGTGGCTGTCTGTTCTGTCGATGTCGTTGTTTCGGCATTGTGCTATTGCACAGCCGGTCCGTCAGTTTGGCCGTCTCGTCCACCAGTCTTTCCGCTCTTTGCCGGCCAGTCAGCTCCGGAGGGACTTTTGTTATCGGTGCTGGTGCTACCTCCAGCTCCTCTGAAAATTTCTGTACGTCGAGTTTGTTGAGGTTCCACCGCGGGGGGTGCTGGGTCCTCGTCCGTCTCGTCGCCGTTTGTCCTGCCACTTCGAAGACAATGTACTGGTGGTCGCTGGCCGTATAGCCGTCGAACACCCGCCATTGCCTATCCGTGGCGATATTCTGTCCGATGTCATTGTAACGTCAGGGATGGAGTCTCCGAACCCTGGTCGTCTGTACGTCGGTGTGTTTCCTGTATTGGCTACTACCAGGTCCAGCCTTGCGGCCATCTCCAGCAGCAACCGTCCACGTTTGTTCGTTGCTGTCATTCCCCACTCGATCGCCCGCGCGTTGAAGTCGCCTCCGACAACAACGTCCCCAGGCAGATCTCTGATTCCGTCCTCAAGGAGCGCTACCTTTCTCTCGAACTCCACCGCGGCGCAGTTGGGTGTCAGATAGACGCTGACGTATGTGACAGCGCCGACCCTTGCCCAGACGTAGTAGTCCCCGACACCGCAGCTTGTTATTCGAGATTGGGCAGCGCCCCTAACCCAGATAGCTGTGGTCTCTGTCTCGTTTGTAATGTACGTTTGTGTCGTTCTTCTCCTGTACGGTTCGCACAGGATCAGAATGTCGGCGTCATGTTCGTCAGCTATCTGTGGTAGTAGCATGTCTGCTGTCCTACTCCTGTTCAGGTTTCCCTGAACTACTCTGTCCGTCTTCCGGCCTGCTTCCTGCACTCCTCCAGCGCAGCCCGGAACACCGCGCACCTCCCGGTTCCCGCAAGGTGCGCTACGTCCTCGTGCCCCGCCTTAGCGCACAGGGGACAAGCCGGTTCGTTCGTACAGTCGGTAGCGTAGTGTCCAGATATACCGCACTTTCGGCAGCTCTTTGTCCTGTCCACGTCCGAGCAGTTTGCCTTCACGTGCCCGTAACCGAGACACCTGTGGCATTTTGTCACAGTCAGTCTTTTTCGGACGCGGCAGTGCACCCAACCGATACCGAGTCGTCCGCGGCGGAGCAGCGCATCGGCTTCCCACGATTCTAGCTCGCAGACCGCCATGTACTGCTCGGCGCGGTTCGGGCCAAAGATATGGACTCCGAAGTCTTCGTCTCGTCCCGTTTCCCGTCTCAGTGCCTGTACGACGTCCTCCGCAGTTGTTACGCAGTCTAGATCCATGATCTCTAATTGGACCTTAGAGGTCATGGCCCTGACGCTGCCTGCGGCCCCGATCGCGTCTTGTAGAGCGCGTCGGAAGTCGTCTCGTCCGTCTGGTCCGTTCGCGTCTGCCTGTATCTTTTTTCGTCTTCCTCAGAGTCGTCACCTGCACGTGACTATTCTTCGGATCAACGGTCGTCCGTATTTTCCGTACGATGTCCGAGTACGTGTTATCGGTTCCAGGCTTTACCAGGACAGCCGTCCCCCTGTGTTTGGGGGCCGTTCTGTGCCTCTCAGTCTGGACTTTGGCTTTGTTTCGTGCGTGCTGTCCTTTGGTTCTGTTGTTTTTGTTTTCTTTTTTTTTTTTACTGTCTGCCAGTCTGCAGCCAGTTCCGTTTTCGGGGGTCGCTTCGGCGCGGCCTCCAAAGTGGCTCCGGTTGCCTCCCGTTTTCGTTTCGTCCGTGGCGTTTCCTGTCCTTTCGTCTCTGTTTCTGTGTCCGTCATGTCATGTGTCGTTATAAGTCCTTTCGGGGCTGCCTCCGTGCACTTATGTAGCGCCGCGTCGGCAGCCTCGAGAATCGTCTTTATTCCTAGTTTGACCGTCATGTTTGTATTTTTCTGTTTGGCAACTGCCTCGTCCATTTTCGTCGCTGTCTTCTGTATTATTATCAGAAGTTCCGTTAGTCCAGGTTCGTTCCGTTTCAGTGTTGTAGGTTTGGTGTTACTTTTTTCGTCTGTTCTGTCTGTGTGCGCATACCCTGATTGTCGTTGTCGTTAGCTGAGGCAGCAGAAGTAAAACTTACTCCGCTTCCTACGCTCGACGCACTGTCTGTCCTGGTTCGTCTTGGGAGGCGCAGTGTCGTTCTGTCTCCGTTTGCCGGCACTGGTGCCCCTGACGAAGCCCCACCGTCGGCGTTTAGTATTTGTATGTTTTGTTTTGTTTTGTTTTGATTTGTTTCCATTGTTGTTCCCACGAGTAGTCAGGAAGCGAGCGTCGACCCCCACAGAGCCTGATTGTCGGGGCAAGGCTTAATACTATGGGGTTTCGCCCGGTTCCCCATAGGCATCGTGCGCGACACTGTACCCCAGTGCCATTCAGCCCTCGGCACGCTGGCTCCCACCTTGGCTTGGGCAGAGCTGGTCCGCGACGGGGTTTTTGTCCACCTGATCCGGTTTTCTCGCCAGCCCGGTTTCCTTATGGCGCCCGTTAACCGGGGAGCGCCGTGGCCGTTCCTGGCGAGGTTAGAGTCGTCGATAGACGATCCCCTTCCCCGATACGGTCGGGCCACTTTGCGCCCCGGCCCTAACACGGGCAGCTCCTAGATTTTCGTCCACCCCGAGAATTCTCGGTACCTTCCATATCTAGAAGGCGTCCCTCTATCCGCGACCTGGGGAGGCACCCGATGCGGGATCATCAACCCGACACGGGATTATTATTATTATTATTATTATTATTATTATTATTATTATTATTATTATTATTATTATTATTATTATTATTATTATTATTATTATTATTATTATTATTATTATTATTATTATTATTATTATTATTATTATTATTATTATTATTATTATTATTATTATTATTATTATTATTATTATTATTATTATTATTATTATTATTATTATTATTATTATTATTATTATTATTATTATTATTATTATTATTATTATTATTATTATTATTATTATTATTATTATTATTGTTATTGTTATTGTTATTGTTATTATTATTATTATTATTATTATTATTATTATTATTATTATTATTATTATTATTATTATTATTATTATTATTATTATTATTATTATTATTATTATTATTATTATTATTATTATTATTATTATTATTATTATTATTATTATTATTATTATTATTATTATTATTATTATTATTATTATTATTATTATTATTATTATTATTATTATTATTATTATTATTATTATTATTATTATTATTATTATTATTATTATTATTATTATTATTATTATTATTATTATTATTATTATTATTATTATTATTATTATTATTATTATTATTATTATTATTATTATTATTATTATTATTATTATTATTATTATTATTATTATTATTATTATTATTATTATTATTATTATTATTATTATTATTATTATTATTATTATTATTATTATTATTATTATTATTATTATTATTATTATTATTATTATTATTATTATTATTATTATTATTATTATTATTATTATTATTATTATTATTATTATTATTATTATTATTATTATTATTATTATTATTATTATTATTATTATTATTATTATTATTATTATTATTATTATTATTATTATCATTATTATTATTATTATTATTATTATTATTATTATTATTATTATTATTATTATTATTATTATTATTATTATTATTATTATTATTATTATTATTATTATTATTATTATTATTATTATTATTGTTGTTGTTGTTGTTGTTGTTGTTGTTGTTGTTGTTGTTGTTGTTGTTGTTGTTGTTGTTGTTGTTGTTGTTGTTGTTGTTGTTGTTGTTGTTGTTGTTGTTGTTGTTATTGTTATATATTGAAACGTTTCGCGATTTTATGCACTTTAATTTCTCGTTACGATGCGCGTCTTTTCGGCGGCGGAGTGAAATCGTGTTTTTACTTTTTCTTCCGAGCTTGGTCGGTCCTAAACCATCCGTGAGGACTCGTGGCTCGAGGTGGGTTCGTGCTCTGGGCTGGATGTAAAGAGTGATGTTTATTGGTTTATGAGTGTGTGTAATAGATTCTATTATTGTTTATTCCTTTATTGTTTATGTAAGAGATTTCAGGTTGGATTTTTTTGAGTTGCATCGTCCATGGAGGACATGCGGTTCGTTACCCTTTCATCATCGGTCTTTTATATTTGTAGGGTAATTCTCTGTTTCTTTTCTTTTTGTTGTGCTTAGGGCGTTGGTTGTTTGTAATATTTTGTGAGGAGACTGGAATGGAGTTTGATGGTTCAGGATGACGATCTTGTGTCGTTCGCACGGTTTTTCCGAAGAATCGCGTCCTAGCGCTACTCTACTCATCGCCGTAATTCCAGAGATGGAATAAATTCCAGTGCTTCGGTTTTGACTCTAATTTTTGTATGACGATACGGTCTCGTGCATACGGAGCTTAATGCTCAATTTATGTAAATTTGGGTTGTTGATTTTTTAGGTGATAATTAAATTTGCGTATGCGGATTTATTTCCGGTTGTTGTAGGGATGTGACTCTATCATTCGTAAAGCGATGAGATAACGCATTTACGGAGCTTAACACTCAATTTATTTACTGTTGGGTAGACGCGTTTGCTAGTGCGCGATTTCTTAAAACTACGTAAGTGGAAAAATTCCAAGTTAATTCGGGTTATGACTCTATCTTTCGTAAAGGGATTAGATATCACCTTTACGGAGCTTAACACTCAATTTGTCTAATTTGGGTGATCGCGTTTGCTACTGCGCGATTTCTTAAAATTTACGTAAGTGGATTGGGTCGGTTAATTACGGCATCTCAGGATATATTTGTGCGGAGCTTCCCGTTTATTGGTGTGTTCGTTTTCTACCTGTGTCTGTTTGTTTTTAAATGGGTGGGGCCTGCTTGGTTAATACTGCCTGTGCTGGTCCTCATATGGGGCGTTCCGTGGTACCGTCGTAAGACGTACCGGTCAGCCTTTGTTTTGAATCATCGGACGTTTTAATTGGTGATGTATTATTTCTATGTTTCACAAATAGGAGTAACCGTGTGATTTGACTTTCAAGGCACTGCCCTACTGATGTTTACGCGGTGAGCTTATAGGGGACTCGTGAGTGTCGTACCGTGAGGTGGTGTGTGTGTGTGTGAATTTACCTACCTATCTGTCTCGTCTTTGTTATTGTTTGGGTCCCTGGCTATAGCTTTGCTGTTCGCACAAGATACCGGGTTCGCAGCTATGACCAGCTAACTCTTCCTGGACTCTTCCTGGACCCCTGATACTGAAGCCTTTATTCGCGATTAATTAAGCACTTTATCGTGCCATTAAGAGGCTTACGATTCGGTTCCTTAATAATTGCGATCAGCCGGGGTATCTGCAAGTGGCAGGTGGTAGCCGGTGCTGGCCCTGACGTGGTCCCACCCACGCAGGTACACCCTACGAGTCTAGTGCGCGGTGCACTCAGTCGGGATGCCACTTCCTTGACCTTGTGTCACTCGTGGTGCTTCACACTCCAAGAGACGGATAGCCACGACGCCGTGCGTGGGGACCCATTAGTGGAGTGTGCCGTGACGCTGTGAGTAGGGACGGCCAAGTGCAGTGCAGGGGAGCCTTACGCCTCACAGAGTATTCTGATGAGTTCGTTTACTAAACTGACGGCCAAGCGCAATGCAGGGGAATCAGTTGAGAAAAAGAACACTGGTTCTAGCATGGTGTGTCCCAAACTGTTAGTAATGTGTTCTTTATCGGTTCGTTCGGTCAAACGACGGCTAAGCGCAATACAGGGGAATCGATTTGATCGAAAGAACGCGTATCTGTTACATGGAGATTTTACGTGTAATTTTTATGTACTAGGTGGGCTGCCGAGCAGCACTTCGTCTTGACTCATTAGTTTTGACAAGAGCCCTGAGGCTGGTCCTGTCGCAGTTTATATACTTTCGTCGATGAGCCCCGAGGGGGTGTTTTGTGGTAGGTCACGTGGTGTTTGTCGCATCTCAATCACTAGGTGAGGGAGGTGCGGGGTGACGTATAGGTGTACCGTTATTTCTTGAATTTCTATTTTTGGCCGGGCTTTGTCCTTCTAGGGTTTGAAACGAGGTTTCAGCGAGGTTGAATTTCATCAGACAGCGTTATATTCCTACCTGCTGTAGGTTCAAACTTTTTACCGGTGTTTTCTGTGGTTTGGTCATGGTTTTTCTATGATTTAGGCCCATATGGGTCCTTCCCTATTTCGTATGCCGTTGCCTGTCTGTTTTGTTGATAAATATTTGCCAAGGATAATTAATTATTGTTAATTATGTCTTCCTTTGTGAGTTTTTTACAGATTTCTCGCTGATTTTTACGTTATTGTTGTTTCCATGTATTCTCCTGCGTGAGGATTGTCTTTTTCTATATTTGTTTCTTAGTTTTTGTCAAAGATAGATTTGTTTTGTGTTTTTCTTAATGTTATTGTTTTATTTGTGAGTGGGGGTACGTGGCGAAGTTTCATGCGAAGGTACCCTGTTGATCTGTCTCGGTGTTTCGTGGAATCCCGAGAGTTCCATGAATTATTTTCTATTTTCGCCGTGCTGTGGCGTTCTCGGTGTTCTCGGCTTTTGAGTAGTATGACCTATTTGGGTAGTGCCGACTGCGTTTAGGCTTGGCCCGGTGTTCGTGTAGGGCGGGGGCTATTGCGCTGATCTAGTAGGCCGGCGTGTGCTTGCTGTTCCGCCTCCTGTCTAGTTGGCTTCGGTAGAGGGAGGTTCCCCTTACGTGCTCTGTTTTGTTTACATGGTGATCTTCAGGCTAGGCGAGCCTTATATTTACGCCATTACTTTTAAGGTGTGTACTTACGATTCTGCGTATGTACCTACTAGTCCCTTCTGTTTTCCTTGTCCGGTGGGTGCTTCTTTTGAGATGTTACGGAGTGTTTTATCTTCCGATAACTACTAGTTGACTTTGTCTGGTTTTGGTATGTTATGTGTCTTGTTTTAGTTTGTGTGGGTTGGTTTGTTAGATTGAATTAAGGTTGTTAGTTATAGTAGCGGATCGCCTTAATTGCGTTCCGTTACAATATATATATATTTTTTTTCTAAAAAAAAAAATTCTATTCATTCATCTTTTCGCTTCTCCCGTTGTTCTTTGTTTTTCTCCTCGCCGCGGTACACTTGGTATTTTGTGAGCAGGCTAGCGTGAAATTTCCCGCGTATCTTTTTCGTGAGCGGATCTATTAACTTTCAGGTGGCTAATCCTACGCATTTTTTATCTCGTATGGGCCTTCCCGGAGTGGTAAAAATTTCGATGTAATTTGGTTTGCCGGATCAGAGACATTGAGTGCCTTTACCAGTACCACATCTCCTTCCTTAAAAGTTGTTAATTTATGTGTACTGTTAAAACGTTCGGCCCTCCTTGCTCCCTTTTTTATAATCCTTTCTCGGGCAATCTTTATCTTGGCATCGTAGGTGAGTGGATCATCCTCTTCACTCGCTGGGATTCCTAACCACTTATTCCACAGCCGGATTGGTTTTTTCTTTCGTTGCAATTCCGTTGGAGTGAATTCTGTGGTTTCGTGATGGGATTCATTTATGCAGTCTTGCACCACCTGCACCCATTTGTACCAACCGGCGTGATTATCCCTCAGGAAGGTCCTAAAAAATCGTCCTAACTCTCGATTCACTCGTTTCACAATATTACCTTGAGGATGGCGTATCGGAGAAAATACTGCCTTTATGTTTTCATCCTCTAATTTTTTTAACCAATTTTTCGCAGTAAATTGTGTACCATGATCGAATTGGATACGACTTGGTTTTCCAAACTGCGGAATATAGTCTTGGAATATCCTTTTTATGACTGTTGCTGTATTCGCTTTTCGCATAGGAAACAGTACTACGTACTTACTGAATGCATCGCTTGTTACTAGGATGTGTTTTACTCCTCCAATGGATGTCGGCAGAGGCCCATAAAAATCGATTGATATTAAATCCCCGGGCCTCTCGGGAATAATCGTCTGCATTTCGGCGTAGTTTGTCTGTACTGCAACCTTGCTGCGTTGACAAATATCACAGCATGCGATGAGTGACCTTGTGAGTTTTACCAGGTGTGGATGTGAGAAATCGTTGTCGAGAATACGGAAACACTTCCGGGCTCCAATATACCCCTAAAGTTCGTGACATTCCAAAATTATTTGTCGATCCAGACATTTTGGAAGCACGACTTTCCAGATACGAGTTTTCGTGTGTTTTTGTAGAATACCCTCTCGTAATCGAAATTTCTTCTCTTCTTCGGTGTCGTTTTCTTTCTCTAGAATTTCCATAATTCTACACAAATCCTCCTGGTTCCTTTGATGTTTTGCGATTTTCTTCATTTCTTTTATTAAATCTTTTGATGCCTTCCGTGTCAGAGTTGCAGCAATTACCACCAATCCTTTTGTTGTTTCCTCGTTTCCTTCCATCCGGCTCAGAGCGTCGGCGACAGTGTTCTTTCTCCCCTCGAGGTGCTCTATGTTTAGATCGTAATCTTGGATTGACAAGATCCACCGCATTAATCTTTCTGCCGTAAACCGACACGTTTTAAGAAATATTAATGCTTTGTGGTCAGTTTTAATATTTATTTTAGCATCTCGAAGATACGTCCTGAATTTTTCCAGAGCCCATACAACAGCTAATAATTCCTTTTCAGTAGTCATATAGCCATGTTCTGCTCCTTTCAGAGTCCGACTCGCAAAAGATATCACCTCGCTTTCTCCTTGCTCATTTTCTTGTGATAAAATGGCTCCAAGCGCATACCCACTTGCATCCGTTGTTAGTGTGTATGGCTTCTTTACATCAGGGAATCGAAGAATCACGGCTTCGCAAAATAAATCCTTGACTCGGCCAAAACCTTCTTGGTGAGTTATGTCCCATTTCCACCTCACCCACTTCCTCAGCAATTCTAGAAGTGGAGCGGTCTCGTGGGCATGGCGGTTGGTAAATTTCGTATAAAAATTTATCAAACCCAAAAATCCTCCCAATTGTCTTAGATTTTTCGGTGCCGGATATTCTTTAATTGCCTTTATCTTCTCAGGATCGGGTTCAAGTCACCCTGTCGTGAGAATGTAACCGAGAAAGGACACTTCTTGTCGGAAGAAGTGTGATTTTTTAATTTTTAGAGTCATTCCATGTTCTTTAAATCGCAGAAATAGAATATCAAGGTGCGTGATATGTTCCTCATGGTTTTTCGATAGTACCAGTAGATCGTCAACGAAATTTATGACAAAATCTAACTCGTCCAGCACTATGTCTAATGCTCGAATTAAACTTGCCGTACTCGTCTTCAGTCCAAAGGGCGTGACAGTAAACTCATAGCATTTTCCATTGTGCTGGAATGCCGTATGTTTTCTGGAATCCGGGTGTAATGGGATTTGCCAGAAACTGCTCGTGAGATCTAACGTTGAGATTACTGATTTTTCCTCGTTTTTCAATTTCTTTCTGCTTAATTTTTCCTACGGGCACAACGTCTAAGCGTTTCCCGGATTAGTTCTCTGAGAAACGTTTTGTTGCGCTCGTGCCGCTGGAGTTACTGTGCTCTTGATGAATGGTCCAGGAGGATGCCCCTGGATCACATTCATCTGTCTCGGTGGCTCCTGCTCACTCCTAGGAGTCGATGAGGGCGCTTGTTACCACGCCGCAGGTTGAGAACTCCCTTGAGCACGTAGTAGAGGCGGAGGCGTTAGGTACTGTGGTGGCGGTTCTTGTTGTACCTGTTGCCATGCTGGTCTCATATTTTCATGATACGGATGGTTCTGCCAACGTGGCCGGTTCTCGGAATCGCGTGGCGCCTGCCACTCGTTCCGCGGTGGTCCCCGCCATCCTTCATCCCTTGGTCCTCCGCGTCCTTGGGAATCTCTTCTCTGATTACTTCTTTTGCTGTTGAGACGTCCCGCCAAGTCGATGCTTTCCAGTAATTCTAAGAACTCTGGTACCGAACTGATCTGGCGGATCCTGACAGCACACCTGACCTCTTCATCAAAATGCCTGGCGAGGCGACGGATGATAGCCTCATCAGACATCTTCTCCTCAAGGTCACGAGCATTTCCAAAAATTAACGTGGCATACTCGGCTCTCGTCCGATTCTGGCCTTCGGTATCATATGTTCCGAACTCGAGGTTGCTGCGGACTTTATCCTACATCTCTCGTGTCCAGTACCATGCTATGAATGCTGTCGAAAATTCACCATATCTGTGGATGGCACTTTCCACGCGGTGCCACCAATTTTTCGCTTGGCCCTCTAAGGCGTCCTTAATAACGAAACGCACGTCCAATCCTTCCGTTCCAGCTGCCTCGCAGTACTCCTGTAATTCTTTTGAGAATTTCATTGATCGTTGTTTCCCATCCGCTGCAAACTTCGGAGACTTCTGCGACACCGCCTGGAAACGAGTGAGGTTTCCTGCCTGCAACATCGAAAATCCACAGGCCGAATTATCCATGCCTGTAGTGGTCCGTTGTTCCAACTCCCTGATTTTTACCGCATGACTCTCGGTAATTGTTTGATTATTTTTTAACCGCTCCATGGTTTCTTTCATCTCTTTGTCAATCCTCGCTCTAACCATTTGCTCGTTGACTATTAACTCCCGATGATAGTTGTTTATTGTCTCTTGTTCCTGGACAATTTCCTGCCGGACTGTTTCGATTTTATTATCAGTCCTTTCTTCTGCTTCGGAAATGCTGGTTTTCACATGTTCCTGCAAATTCTCTCGGAGTGTTGCTGTCCTTGAAACACATGAGCTGTTCGCTTGTTTCAGCTCTGCACGAATTTTATCTTGTGCTGCCTTCATGGTTTGCAGAAATGCCATAATCTGGCCCATGCCGACCGGATCAGGAACAACAGGGAGAGCATTTCCTAATACTGGAGTCGATTGACCCTCCCCTTGTACATCGGACTCGTTTAATTCCATTGTCTGGGTGATACTATGGATCTCAGACAAACGTGCAATTTCCTCGCGGTCCTGTCTACGCTGTTGTCCTAACAGACCGTCTGCGGTGGTGGATTCCCACGCGAGAGGTCGTTCCAACAGTGATGTACTTAGCTCCTGGCTTGGATCTAGCAGGGCCCGCTAGACTAATCGATTCGCAAACGTAGACTCGAAGCGCATAATTTCTCTATTTGGCACCCACTACCAGCCTTTTTTTTCTATGCTCGAGTCCCTGTTCGGGCGCCAAATGTAACGGTATTAAGCGTTAACATTACCCTTAATGGGCTTGTTCGGACTCGAGCAGGAAGGAAAGTAATTTTAGGCTTTTGTAGTAGGTAAAAGTAGGGTTTATTCAAAGAAAGACACAGATATAATTTTGTGATACATAAAGAAATAATAGAAAATTCAATTATCTAACCCTTTTCTCTAGGTATTGTGGCTATCACGCGCCTTTTAATCAATTATTCCCGGGCACTTGAGTGCATTTATAATCGTGTCCGCGGGTGAATTTAAAGATATTATGAGCATAGAAATATAACCTATGATTAACAATATGCACTATGTTGATAAATGATATAATTCCTAATGTGAAGATTTTTGTTAAAGAATATTGAATTTATGAAGAAAGATAACCGTTGCATGATAATTTTTATTTATTCGTTGCGTTCCCTAGGTAAATGGTTTAGCATGCGACTGTCGGTAACTAGCCGACCGTTGCTTGCGGTATCCTGACTAGGCTCGAGTCTACTGCTAAGTCATTCAATACCCGCTATAGGTCCGTGGGTGGGTGTGGAGTTCCCGGCTGGTATTTTTCAAAGGCTGATTCACGCGTCCACCCGACCACCGCCATTATCTGGCGTAAGTGAAATGCATTTTTAGTGCATGCGCAGCTTCGTCAGGATCGTACCCGGTTGACTTCTCGCCCTGTATATTTTCCTTGAGTAATTTGTAAATTTTATTCCTACCTGACGATGCTATCGTAATCTCGTGGTTTTCAACATGGAGACATTATATTTTCGTTCTTTAAAATATTGCGAAGAGTATTTCGTGTTTGAGTGAGTCGACTGCTTGTTTGCTCGATCCGCGGCTACCAGAGAGAGAGACCTGCTTTGTTTATGTTTGGGTCTCCGGTGCGTCGGGCTCGAAAGCAGCACCAACTCAGCTGCTTCCCGTCAAAGATGTGTGTTCGGTACCACAGCTGGGCTCTCCGGGTATCAGTGCGGCTGCACTTAGGAAGGGCTCGTTCTTCCTTCCTGGTAGCTGGACTTCTGCGTTGGCGGGACCCGTTAACAGAACTGTTCCCCGAGTGCCGAAATTCTGGTCTTTTTATACCAGTCTCCCCTCCGATTGGCCCATACTTTTTGTATAACTATAGCTGGTGGTGGTCCTGTAGCCCATGTCCTGTAGCCCACTAGTAGCCTTGGTCTTTCTTTTAAAATTCGTCGTTGGTCTTTTAACGTTTCGTTATTCGTGCTTTTTGAAGGGAATAACGGGACTTGGTCACCGACGTGCCGGCCTACCTTGTGTGAGTGACGCTCGGTAGCGGCGCCTTGTTGTATGTGTACCGAGCGTCATGAGTTGCCGAGTATAGGCCGGTCTTACTTGGTGTACGTAACACGTGGTAGCGATGCCTTAGTGTGTGCACCGCGCGTTCTTAGATAGTTCGTACGTCTCAATTTATATAGAATTCATCGAATTTTTTCATGTTCCAAGTTAATATTGCTAATTAAACATTACGGATCCATATCATCAATATCGATTCAATTATTATTTGTTATCATTCAAAACATTTTTTTTTTTTAACATTGCATACAATTATAAGCTGTGTAAAGCACTTTTGTACAGCGAGAACCCAGTGTTCTACTCTGCTGTTCCGTTGTCAGGTGTCTTCCGGCCGGAGGCGGGAAACTTACAGCTCGTAGACCGCGTGTTGTCGATACTTGGAGATATTGATCGAGAGAAGTGATAGGGTTTAATCTGTACGTTGGAATTACGAGAAGTAGGTTCGTTTATTTAGTAATGAATATGAAATAGTTGAAGGGTAAATATGTGAATTAATAATGTAGTAGAGGTCGATACAAAACAGGAATAACAGAATGAAGAATTTGTTAAATGTTCACTACGGCCACGTCGGCCCGCGTCGCGTTGTTCGTTCGTTGTTGTCTCATGGGGTTTGGCCGTTGCGCCTTTGCCCCGTATCATGAGTTTGTGTGACTTCGTCCGTTCTCGACTCAAGCCACGCTTGTACTGCCGTTGCCAGGCTGTCGCCCGAAGGTACGCGGGCTCGCGCCTGCGCTGTGCGGTTGCGTAGCTGGCGTGTTCTACGTGACCGACGCCCGTTAGGAAATTCCTAACATCGGCTATCCTTTGTTTTTTCGTCCTCGAAAAAGCCCGTGTGATAATCTTTCGATTTTACCGGCAGTCGGCGTTCTCGAGGTGGGTTTCGCCTGTTCGACCTTTGTTGAGACACGTCCGCTGCCCACGAATCTGTGTCCTTGGCTCCGTGGATTTTTTTTCTTCAACTTAGCGTGGAATTTCGATTGTCTTCAATGAGGAGTATTTTGGTTTTTGTTTCATTAAAATCGGTTGAGGCCTTCTGGGTGAAACTGCAAAATCACCCCTCGACATGCTATTTTTGAAGAGCGATTTCACCCCTTAAAAATGTTTTTCCGCCGATAAAAAAAAATACGTGTCTTTTAGTTTTCGATGTTCTACAACATACGTGAGTTGCATTAAAATCGGAGGGGGACACCAAAGTACCTTTCCTTGTGAGTGTGTTAGTCCAACGTATTAGTTGCGGGTTCAATGTTTTCTGCGTGCAGATGCACAATAACGCCTGGCAGTCGGTCACTATCGTAAACTCGATGTTAGCTATCCATGGTCGTAATCTGGTTACCGCCTAAATCATCGCGAGTAACTCCAGCTTACTGCTGTGGTAGTTCTTTTCGACGTTGCTGGTTCGGCGACTTAGAGCGTACACTAATTGCCATGCGCCATTTTCGTGCTTCTGCAATAACATTGCGCTTAGTCCCAGTGCGCTTGCGTCGGTGTGGATCTCGGTCGGTTTCTTCGGATCGAACGTTTGCAAGATCGGCTGGCTTGTGAGGGCCTCCTTTATTTCCTCGAATATCTTTTGCTGCTCCGTATCCCACTCGAATTGTTTGTCCTTCGTTGATAAGTCGAACAAAGGGGCTGCCTTTTGTGCGTAACGTATGATGAATCGTCTGAAGAAACCAGCCATTCCCAAAAACCTTCTCATTTCCGTTAGGTTGGTTGATTTAAGGTAATCAGTTATCGCTCTTGTTTTTGCTTTTCCGAGACGAACTCCGTTAGCCCCGACTCGAAATCCCAAATAGTTGACCTCCTGGTACATGAATTTGCATTTTCCGATGTTTAGCGTCAAGCCTGCTTCTCATAGCGCCTTCAAGACTAGTTCCAGCTTGTTTTTCATCTCCGTCCATGTTTTTGCGGGAATGAGTATATCGTCCAGGTAGTATAGCACTACCTCGTCTTTTAATGGTCCCAAGGCTTTGTGCATTATTTTTGAAAAATACGCCGGTCCGTTTGTTAGTCCAAATATCATCCTCGTGAATTGGATCGTTTCGTCCGGTGTAATAACCGCTATCTTCGCTTGTGCCTGTTCCGTTACGGGTATTTGTAAGTATCCGTGCGCTAAGTCCAGGACTGTGAATTCTGTGGCCCCTCTCAGCTGGGCTAGGTGATCGTCTATGTTGGGCAACGGGAAGTGAATACGCTCGGTTTACGCATTCAACTTCCGAAAATCCGTCACTAATCTGGATTCTCCGTTTTTCTTTTTCACCAAAAGAACCGGACTAGCGTACGAGGATTCCGTGTCTCTGACGATTCCTGCTTCTCTCCACTCATCAATGATCTTCTTCATTTCTTGTCGTTCTTATGGCGTGGCACGGTAGGGTTTTGATCGAATTGGCTTGCTGCCCGTTTTTTCCACAATATCCATAGCGAGGCCTTTTACCACACCCAGTTCCCTGAGTGAGAGGGCAACGCAATCTCTGTATTGATTCAGTAGATTCGTCACTTCCTCCCTGATGACATCTGGCTGACCTTCCTCCACATCTATTTGATCCGACGTGAGTGATGCTTTCCACAAACGTACTGGTGGTTGAGGTAGGTCTGTCATTTCTGCCCTCGGTACGTATCGCTGCGGCAGGATTTTACGTACGTGGTTGCCAGTGTTGACTATCGGTAAACTGACATTTCTTTCGTTCATGGTCATTGATATGCAGTTCCTCGATTTTGTGGCCAGCACCATTGTTTCCGTACAATTTATACGCGTGGTTGTCTCTGGTTCGGGCACTTCGATTTTAAACAGATAATTTTCTTCATTGGTGTGAAAAGTCAGCGACTTATCACTCTTCGTGTAGCCGACCCATGGCTTCTCCGTATACGTTCGACCGATTATTACGTCGTGGCGTTGCGCGTCGTCATGCACGATGCACAGTGGTAGTTTGGGTACCAGTACTTTGTCCACCGCAGCATCCGCGATTACCACACCTTTGGATATCTGCACAGCTGATGAGGATCCCCACCCTTGCAGCTTCGTGATGGCCGGTGTGTAAGGCAGTCTTTCCTCTATGACGCACGACGCTTTCATAGTGCAGACCACACTGCCCGTATCGATTAATGCCTGTATGGGACGACCGTTGATCGTTACTGTTTTTACGCACTTCTCGACGTCATCCTGTGTCTCCGTATTCAGTGTGCTTATTGTGGCAGGTTCTGTCGTGGTGTTGAACCGGCAGTTCTTCTCGATGTGACCGGTTTTTTGGCACCGTCTGCATCTTACTGCCTTTTGTCGGTTCGGGACATTCCCTGAATAAATGTCCGTACACGTTGCAATTGAAGCACTTGAATTGCCCCTCCGTGTTTTGGTTAGGTAGTTTCCTCTTCTCGTGTCTTTTTTCCGTTCGTTCTTCCTTTTTCACGTCCGATTCTTCCTTGGCCGCGTTTATTGTAACCCGTGGTGGTTTTCTTTGCGACTCTTCGTTGATTATCACATCGCGCGTCGTGTGTACCTTGCGCACGTTTGCGTTTTCGAGCAGCGCCCGACAGATATCACCGGTTGTCTTGTAATGAGCTGCGGCGATGCCCATACTATCTTCATGGTACCTCAAACCCTCTAATACCTCCTTCTTCGTCTCTTGCACGGATAGTTTCAATCCGTCGCATAGGCGAACTTTGGCGTGGAAATAGTTTTGTACCGATTCCGTGGCCGTTTGTCTGCGTTCCGACATTCTTTTCCATTTCTCTCCGTACGTCTCGGATGTGGAGAAGTTCTCAATAAATTTCTTCTTGAACACGCTCCACGCGTAGACCTTTTTCGCCCCATAATGGAGCCACTCCTTAGCCGCTCCGGTTAGTTGCATTCTTGCGACTTCCAGCAGGTAGTTCGGCGGCCATCTTTGAATCTTGGCCATTCGTTCCAGGTTGCGTATCCACTCCTTAGGTGGAATCGTTCCCTGTTCTCTCGTGAATGTTTCCAGGTTTTTGGCCAATTCTGGCACCATATGGTATGTGTGCCCTTGCGTTGTCCCGTCCCTGCGCTGCCCGTCATCATCCTCTTCGCAGGTATTCGCAGGTATCTTCGTCTCCTCTCGTAGCGTGGCTCGTTGCTCTCGTCGCTCCACTCGTTTGCCTCGCTTTCACTCTCGCTGGTATCTTTAGCACGCGGTTTGCGCCGCTTGTCCCGTCGCTCGCGTTTTTCGCGTTTCCTTTTGTTATTGTCTTTCGCGTTCGGTTTCCGTCGATCGTCGCGCCGCTCGCGTTTTTCGCGGTCACTGTCATCGCTGTCGCTCGCGTATACTATTCGTCGATTGACGCGCCGCTCGCGTTTTTCGCGGTCACTGTCATCGCTGTCGCTCGCGTATACTTTTCGTCGGTTGACGCGCCGCTCGCGTTTTTCTGGTCGTTCGGTGCTATGATCGAAGCCTAGTTTTTTAAGCTTGGTCAGTAATTTCTGAACTTCGCGCGACGTGTCGTTCGTATTGGATTCGTACTGTTGTTCGCGGTCACTGCGCTGCGTTTCTTCATTGTTCTTATGTCTCTCGTGCTTATTGTTAATATTATTTTCACGCGTTCGGTTATACTCGTCGTTTCGCGCTTTTCGAATCGTCACCGATGGATTGGCAATTGTCTCCTCCCGGCGATCGCGCACTGAGACACTGCTATCTGCATCCGAATGCCCCCAATTATCACGCACACCGCGATGGTGGAGTTGAGGCGTAACCCGTTTATTCGCACTGTCTGGTTGGGTGGTGGCCGTCGGGACATCCCACGGCCCGCCTCCCTGGGTGGTGTCTCGCGGGAGTTGCCTGCGCGCGGCATCCCTACCAGTGGGTACCGGAGCCTTGCCGCTAGCGGCCACACCACCTCTCCTTACTTTATCGATTGACTTGGTACTTAGTTCGCGAGCCGAGTGACTTCTGCGAGGCACTCCCCGCTCTCGGCCGCTTTTCCTCACTGCTTCCTCGTTGTAGCTCGGGTCTCCTCGGAGGGTCTCGTCGTGGTCGTTCTCCATGTCGTCTTCGTTCGCGCTGCCCATAGTTGGCGTGGCATATATATCTTGGTGTTCACGCTGAAAACGGTTGAAGTCGTCGGCGTTTGCCATTGTGTGGGAGCGTCGCTTGTGGTCTCTCTTGTGCACTGTGAAAACTCGCGCGTGACTTTCGCGCGCGTTTCGGCACGTGTTGCGGCGTCAATGTTTTTCAGCGTGCCCTTTTTAACCTTGCTCGCTCGGCGTAGCACTGACGACCCTCTGCCTTTGTTCGGGCCTTAACTTTTACACTTTGCTATAATTTTTTTACACGTTTGTCCTTTTGCAACAATTTTACACTTTATTACAAAGTTTACCCGTTGTCCTTTTGCAACAATTTTACACTTTGTTACAAATTTTACCTGTTGTCCTTTTGCAACAATTTTACATTTTGTTACAAATTTTACACGTTGTCCTTTTGCAACAATTTTACACTTTGTTACAAATTTTACACATTGTCCTTTTGCAACAATTTTAGACTTTGTTACAAATTTTACACGTTGTCCTTTCGCAACCATTTACACTTAGTTACGAATTTTACACGTTCCGTTGTTATAAAATTTTACACTTTGTTCGTTTCGTAAAATTTTATACTGTTCGTTGTTACGTACGTTGCACGCGTCCGTCACTCGTCGATGCTTCACTTTTTCTCACACAATTTTACGCATCCGTTCGTACACGTTTTCTTTTCTCTCGGATTTTACAAGCATCCCACTTCTGAATGTACAGCGAGCACTTTTATGCAGCGAGAACCCAGTGTTCTGCTATGCTGTTCCGTTATCAGGCGTCTTCCGGTCGGAGGCGGGAAACTTACCGCTTGTAGACTCGAGACAGACTCGAGACAGACGTATTGATCGAGAGAAGTGATAGGGTTCAATGTGTACGTTGGAATTACGAGAAATAGGTTCGTTTATTTAGTAATGAATATGAAATAGTTAAAGGGTAGATATGTGAATTAATAATGTAGTAGAGGTCGATACAAAACAGGAATAACAGAATAAAGAATTTATTAAATGTTCACTACGGCCACGTCGGCCCGCGTCGCGTTGTTCGTTCGTTGCCGTCTCATGGGGTTTGGCCGTTGCGCCCTTACCCCGTATCGTGAGTTCGTGTGACTTCGTCCGTTCTCGACTCAAGCCACGCTTGTACTGCCGTTGCCAGGCGGTCGCCCGAAGGTACGCGGGCTCGCGCCTGCGCTGTGCGTTCGCGTAGTCAGGCACACTGCGTGGTGCGTAGCTGGCGTGTTCTACGTGACCGACGCCCGTTAGGAAATTCCTAACAAGTATGTTTATTCTTTATAAGTGCAGTCATTCCAGCAGTCTCAATTTGAGGCTAAACGACGGAGAACGGGAGCGTACCGACGTAATTTTTTTTCTTGATCGGTCTTCTTTTGTTCCACGGGCCTTTGGAGTAGCGCTACTCGTAAGAATGTACCACGCGCACTGACAAATACATTACAATGGTTAGCGTTTGAATTAGTTTTGCGCGAGTCGGACTCACTTCGTATCGTATTGACTTGTTGAAACGCTTTCAATATGGCGATGCATTTATTGTAACGCGAAGATCTTTTAGACGCCATTACACGTACTGAACTGGTAATTCACCAGCAGTGCCGCTGCTTTTTAACTTTTTCCGCGGTACGTATACAAAATGGTGAGGATCGTCGAGAAAAATACAGGTGCAAATTCTACAGTTATCAGGTGTGTTTTGTTTCAAATCGAGCAATTAATAACCATGCGGCATAGACGTTGCATCGTGATAGGCCTCTTGTAAAAAGCGTGGGTTTTCCGTGTATACTTGGCGCGCTAGATGTTGAATTTGAAAAGTACGATACAGTTGGCATTCAGCGAGATATCACGCTGTCCGTGTCCGTGGTGCAATAAGTTTTGTGCAATAAAGGCAACGCTCACGGTTTTTATGGTGGCTACCTTTGCCGACAAGATCTGCAACGTTGTTGTTCGATGCCTCACGCATCAAATCGTGGATTATTATTAAGTTTTGCACAGGGTTCGTTCGCATAATAAGCACTCTGCAGTAAGCCTTAATGAAACTCTATCGACATACCATACTCCGCGTATGCGGACTGTCACTCGGAATAATAGAAAATAATTCTATCAAATGGCTCACGATTTATACACGAAATAAACTTTAAACTTTTTCGCAAAGTACCTTTTACCGCAACCCGTGAGGCCACGGATCATCGAGGTCCAGGGATGTTTCTACCGCGTGTCCATCTGTACGAATTAGTTAATTTTCTATACAACCGTGCAAGATAAAGTATTCGTATAATCGGAATATCCTGATACAAAAACATACGCGGTTATTTTTACATCAAGGGAACTAGATATAACATAGGTTAAAATTCATATTTACCCACTCATCGATCATGAGGTGATCAAACCACGCATCAGCTCTTTCATGGGGTGGCTGCTCTGGTAATATTTCCATTTCATGAGGTTTTGCTCTGGTATCATTTCCATTGACTGTTCCTGTTAATGTAAGTTTATCGCGCATCCCTTGGCCGATGTGAACGGGCCTTTGCGTCATGCATGCTGCTAATGGAAACAGGCGTGCTACAAAGGATCTTTGTTCGGGCTCTCTCTGGAATGTTCGGGAGCATCGACGCAGCTACGTGTAAGCGTGCTCTCGGCTACACATTGTCGCATTGTATACCAACGCAAGCGGACCTATATTCCAAAGATACTGAAACAAAGAGTCGTCGGCGAGAAGCCATTATAATAAAAGCTATTAAAATACACGTGTGAATTTTATTCCGATTCCTTTAAATTCATCCTACACACATTAATAAAACAATAAGCATCATCAGTTCCCATAATCGGCTTTCCCATAATTGGTTTTCCCTGTCTGTGGTTAAGACATCTTCAATTGCACCACTCCCGTTATCATCATCGTTATCTGGCTTGCTGGCTGTTTTCAGGAGCCTTCGCTGTTCCTGCTTCAGCGCCGTTGATGAACGGATCGTTGCTTCCCTTGCATAAGTCTGATGGCCCTGCCACAGCAGCATCTTCTTCGCCACGCTCGACTCAAGATACTGATATTGACACGAAAATTGTTGTTACTTATAATATATTTTAAAGTTCGTTCAAGATTTTAAAGGCCATTCAAGATTTTTAGAGTTCTTACGATTTGCTGTATGTTGTCTCTGTTCCACCTCATCCACAGCACGGGCTGCATTTATGACGGCAACTATTACAGAGTCATCATCATCACCGTTGAGGCTGAACTTCGATGAAGTCGCTGATACTGTTAGAATGAACCTTATTATTATTGGTGTATAATATGCAACGTAGCAGCTTTTTCAATACTTACGGCTATCAGGGTGTTTTCGACACTGCAAGTCCTGTTCTTCCACAGCACGTGTCTCTTCCATGAAAACTACTCCTTCATCGCTTGAGGCCTCTAACAGCTATCTATATACTATAGCGATGGATTTATTTGAATAAATAATACTCATATAATACCCGTCTAGAATTTACTATGACCGACAATACTCACATCGAATTTCATTCCGAATCTCTCTGACGGCTAGAGAATCTTAAAGTCCTCGGTGTTGTAACTCCTCAAACACACATGTTAACACTTGCTGACTTCTGAGATAACCTCTATTGAAAGCTACAACAATGACACGCAAAGGTGCCCACCATAAAAAATATTTTAAACGCCTTACGAGTCTATCAGTCGATAAATCTCTTAAACACCTACGCCATGTAGAATTTCAGCGACGCCTAATATACACGATGTGAGTTATCGCTAATTTTAAAAGAGTAAGGATACACGAATGACGGGCGCGTCGCGGCATTATGTACAGGAGACTGATACACTTAGATTATCACACTACTGTCACGCGACTGTTGGTCTTCTGTATTGCAGATTTGAGAGCGTCCGTGCTCTTAGCAACAGCCTTACCACCGGTTTCACATATTAACCGTACAGAAGACTCTCTTTTAAACGTTTGTGTTTAAAATGTTTGATAAATTTCAGAGATATCGAACTCGTGCAAAGTTATAGATCGCTCGACATTTCAATTTTTCGTAACACCATAAAGACGATGCACTTGCGCTTTCTATCTCGCTTACTCACTCGCTGCATCATTTCTGCGATTACTCTATCTCCTTTCTTCCTTGCGATGCAGCAAAACAACCTGCTCTTTATCCTTCTTATTGAGAATAAGAGCGTAACTCGTGTGTTCATTCAGTGCAGATACGTCCTTCTGTTTTCCAAGCCGCAATATAGCGATATCTCGAGAACGGTGAAGGATACGCAAAAATGGACAAACTTTGCGAGTCTCCTAAAGGGTGTTGGGCTCGGTGAGATGAAGCCGATCCCTTCATCGAAAAAGTTAGCACCGATTGTTATTGGTGCTAACTTTTTCGTTCTATCGAGTGTTCTCGGTAGAATGCATCACTCTAGCGATGCTAACTATCACTAGCAAGTGATGGCCTTTCTTTCTTTCCTCGAAATGTATGTATATGCTTTAGACATCCTATGATCAGTGCCTCGAGCGATTCTTGTAAACGCCTGCACGTGCAATTTTTTTTTTGACGCTATGTACGGCAGTAGCAGCTTCGCGACGAAGTGCATGCTACTGACGCTCAATACGAAGTATTCATTACCTCCAGCGCATCATCAGCGAAATAGCAGTAGCATCTTTGCGATTATGGCATCTCGTGCTAGCAGTCAGTATTTCTTCGCAGCTTTAAGAGTGCACATCGAAAAAATGTATCCGCACTATAGCCTCAGTGTCTTAAAACTGGTGTTTTTTGGTAAAATGATGCAAATATATACTGTACGTAGTGTATTTGTTCGCACGTCAGAAATGCACACGGCATACGAGCAATTGCAAGCCGTCCTGCAAGACTTTTACCTAGTAGGGAACCGGGGTACCCGCGTGTCTATCGAGGAGCTCGCCGACGACATGTCATGTGTTGTGTTGTGTGGCGTAATGGCATTGTGTCCCGCGGTGAAATTATTCAAACGGACTCGTATGGAACCTCTGAAGTATTACTGCTCGACAAGGCGTATACGGCATATTTTTCTATTGCTGCTATTTATCACGTACAGACTTTCTGGCACATATTGCCTGTGCTAAACCAAGAGTGTTCATTACATGCTTTGTGTCGGATCGAGGACGACCGCGCGACGTAGCAGCCGTTATGGTGGATGAAATGTCCGCGACCCTGAATACTCTTGCGTACGTGGTGACATCCGTACATTGCCAAGCCCTGCCGAGTATATGGCTGTACAATCAAGAGCGCCGCGATGTTGGCGCTGTTATAAGCGAATATCTCAATATCGATTTCGGCTACGATAACTTAGATGCTGACGGGGGTTTCGACGATCGGTTTTTCGGTAGTGACGACAACGACGACCCCGTTATCGTCGTTCTGTAAGCGTGTGACGCTTACTAGTGCACGCGCGCGCGAGCTTGTGTGTTTGTTTGTGTGTTTGTTTGTGTGTTCGTTTGTGTGTTTGTTTGTGTGTTTGTTTGTGTGTTTGTTTGTGTGTTTGTTTGTGTGTTTGTTTGTGTGTTTGTTTGTTTGTGTGTTTGTTTGTGTGTTTGTTTGTGTGTTTGTTTGTTTGTGCTGACGAATATAATTTAGGCCCTCGTCGCTGATGTTGTACCGAAATCTATAATGAACTTCACGTTCTACCAGCCCCCTCAATCTCCTTGCGACCATCGGCTACGCAGGACATCGACATCAGATAAAAACACTGGGTGATCACACATTATGATGGAACTTACCCTTAAGATATACAAATTTTTCTCATCATAAGGTTCACTCACACCAGCCCGTCGAGCTGACCCCATAGATGAAAGTTAAAAATAATAATAATCGGAAATATATTCATCGATGGTGCGCAGTGACGCCTACCCTCCCCTTAACTCCTATCCTCACTCACCTCGGACCGAAAACTCTCGGCAGGCCGAAAGAGGGGGAAGAGGAGGAGGACCGTATACTACTGTGCTGTCTTAACCCCTCGAATGCAGCATCCCTCACTGCTGTCCACTCGAATTTAACTCCTTTTCGGGTTAAATCTGTGAGTGGTCTTGCGGTCTTTGAGAAATCTTTTATAAATTACCCGTATTATCCAGTCAACCCGAGGAAGGATGCACTCTTTTTACGTTCCTTGGTACTGGGAACTTCCTGATCGCCTCCAGCTTCCTGGAATCCGCACGCACCGCTTCCTTGGAGATGATATGACCAGGTTATCGCGTCTCCTTCCATACGAATTGGTACTTACCATGCTGTACTGCCAGTTTGACTTCTCTCAACCGCTGCAGCACCTCTCATAGTCTGTCGTTATGTTTCTCGAAGGTTACCGTGTATTACAATATTATCGAGGTATACATAGCATTTACTTCCTTGTAGCCCGGCTATCGCGGAGTTCATTAAACCAAACAGTATTCAGTTGTACTCGAAGTGCCCTTGCGGAGTGGGAAATACCGTTTGTCCTTATCTTCCTGTGCCATCGAGATTTCGTGAAATCGTGAGGCAATATCCAACGTCGTGTAGTATCGAGCACTTCCCAACTGGTCCAATATTTCGATAATATTGGGCGGTTGGTATAGGACACCGATTGTGACTTCATTTAACTTCTACCACAGCTCAGAACGAAAATCTACCACAACTTACATTTTCCTTACTCCACCAGCATCAGGTTTATGTGCCACGACCAACAGCGGTGCATTTCACTGGCTTCTGCTAGGCTGGATTATTCTCTCATCCAGCATCTGGTCTGCCTGCCTTTCCACCTCTCTTCTGTGGGTCTCTGGCAGTCTGTATGGGTGCACCTTAATCGGCTGTACCCCTTCTTGAGGGGTATCTGGTGCTCTACCATGTGCATGCACGGCAGCTTATCCCCTCGCAGGTGGAAGACGTCGTCGTATTCCCACGTAATTCCTTCGAGCGCCTTTCACTCTTCCCTATTAAAGTTCGTCGTGTCGAGCTCCTCCGCTAGGTGTGCGAGGCAGTCAGCCCCCCTCTCGGCTCTCACAGCGCTTTCCTTCATTGTGGCCGCCTCGGCTGCGTGACCCACTGCTGCTATCTCGAGCGGCTCGAGTGTCACAACGGGACGTTGCACCTTGACTACCTGCTCGGTAGTATTTATGAAGCTTAGAGCATAGCTATTATCGCACAGCGGCGTTACGCCGGCGCCCATTATCACCCCGTCTTCATGCTCTATCTTCGAGAGCAAGCCGATGAATTTGCTTGTGGTCGCAGCGTATGTAACGGTCTCACTGTATTTGAGAATGCTTGAACATTCTGATACGCGTCGCTCGACTGCGCCCTGCAGGGCAGCTGCTTGCTGCTGCTGTTTAGCGGCAGCACCTCACAGGAGCAGTAAACTCGCACTGGGTCAGCGTGCCAGCAACAGGTTGCTGCGCGCACGCGCTCTACGACTGCTTGGCGAGACAACGGCTGCTTCGTATATCGCAGCCATCTTGCGTTTGCTCTTGCACAGTTTTGACCATTTCCGTGACTCGTGTACTCAAATCATAGTTCAATGCATCTTAATAATTCTCATCGTTCCACTACAAAACTCATCCATCATATCAGCATTGATATATTGACGTATTGATATATTGACATATATTGACGTTGGCTTACTAGTACATGAACATCTTGGCTCATCGTGTCGTGCACCCAGCTTCAGCTTCTCCGCGTGGCCTGATCGCGATAGCACATCTCATTACTTATACCGATTAATATAATCGTGTGTGGTAACAAGTCGAGATATCCTCGACGACCTGTCCAGTAGGGACATGCAGATCCCATACAATTCGAGCATTTCGCCGTGCAGGATATCCTCTTTATGATGCTTGATAAAATCCATGCCGAGCAGTCCATTGACCTCCAACGGCACGCTGTTTGGAACTATGTAGAACCAATGTCTCACGTTCAAAGCGGGCGTCTCAAGCACGATTTTTGCTATATCAAGGGGAGTGAATTTCTCTCCCGCTTTTCCTTGCAGCTCTACCACGCTTTTCGTCATCAAGGTCTCAGGTTTCAGACAGCCTTCTTCTATTATGCTGCATTGTGCTCCGGTGTCCGCTTTGAGGGTGAATACTCCAGTCGTGGCCAACGGTGCGACGATATCGAAGTTGCTGGCGATGGCGCTCGACGCCGTCTATTGCTGTCTTCTTTATTGTGTTCGCAGGTCTCTGCTGGATAGCCTTATTTTTTCTTATTGTTTCTGTTCACGCCATTTTTCGACCGTCGGGGCTGCTGTGTCGACTGCGTTAGATCTGCGATATTCTCTTCCGGCAATCCTTCCACAAGTGCCCCTTCTTCTGGCAGAAATTGCAGATGATGTCCACGTGGCGTATCGACCTGTTCTCGCTGGGTACTGGTAGGTTTAATCGTCCCGACCTTCGGGTACAGTCTCGAGCCAGGTGCCCAGCTTTTCCACAGGTGAAGGAATTTTCTCCCTGCCGTGCTGCTGCGCGCTGAGACCTTCTGGTGTGGCTTGATCCTCCACCTACAGCTCCCTTTAGTTGTACCATGCTGGCGATTTCGATCGCCTCCGCCACCTAGTCGTACAGTGTCTGATAGTTCCTTGCACGTGCTGGTACGTACCAGCACCTGCACCTGGCCGTGCAGCCCATTTTTTAAGTTCTTTTGCGCGGTCTGACGGGTAACACTCTCGACAGTTATTTTTTGGTCCTCCGTCACCAACGACTCACAGAGTATCTCGGTTTCGTCCACCGTGATACGTTCTGTTTTTGCCGCCTAAGCGGCGACGTCCTCACTTTGTCCCTGCCGGAGGGAGCTGAATTCCATTCGTAGCGCGGCCAGGGACATCCGTTGTCCATACAACGCTTCGAACGCGCTCCTGAGCTGCGCCATAGAACTGATGGTCTCGTGCTGCAGTTGCCTTGCGGCTTCACCTTCCAAATTCATCATCACAAATAACTCCAGAATAGTGTCGTGCTCCTCCACAGCTACTCTGCGGAATATCATCTCGCAGGATTTCAAAAATAACGGTAGGGCCTTTGCTTCCTTGCCGTCGAATGTTTTTTACCATTTCACTATCCAGGCTGAGGCTGAGCATGCTGCAGGGCGGGTGGTCCTCTAACCCCGCCCTTTCCAGTCGCTGCTCCAACTCAGCGTTTCGCTCCCGGAGGGATCGGATGCGCTCGTACTTATCTGCACCTACCTTATTTAGGGTATCGGCCAGATTTCTTCTCGCCGACGGTCTGTCATCCCCGTGGATTCTGAGCTCAAGGTCGAGCTCCCACTGATCCTATTCATTCTCGCGCTGCAACCTTTTGAGCTCGCGCCGAGCTCTCTCTACGTTGCGGTGACTCCTGTTTACCGCCTAGTACCGATATCGCACTCGATCCGGTAGAGGCCGCGTCGCCGTATCGGTTACCGCCGGGAAACCGACGCGATCTATGCTTCGTAGGTGCTCTATTTCTTGCTCAATCATCGCTTCAGTGACGTTGACGGGTATTTAATGGCCGGCGGGAATATCGAACGTATCGTATGACGCCCCACTGAGCGGATTTATGCCGAACTGAGCAGTCAGTCGGTGCGCGAGGGCGTCTTGTCGGTCGGCAGGAATTCGTCCCGATGGCGAGATAAGTGACAACGCTCTGCGCGTCTTAAACGCGTTGTCCCCGACTGCTGCAGCTAAACCGACCGTGGAGTCCACACCCTACCCAGGTAACGTAGTATCTTGCGAGTTTCCCCTACGTTTCGGTCGCACGTTTCTAGATCCCGGCATGCGGCGACTTTCACGGTTTATTTTTTTTTTTAACTTCTGGTATCTTTAAAGCGAAATATTTTTTTCCACTCTAGCGTGTCCGACTGGCTTTGGTTTTTACTACTAAGCGGTATGTAATCGTAATGTATGTAACCGCCACTTATAAATAGATGATCTTGTAGACGATCCTCTCCATGGCGGCGATCCTCGGGTGCTGTTGACCTGTTGTCGTATAGTCCCCTCTTTAGTTGGTCGTTGACGTCTTTCCTGATGCCGTTGACCCTGATTCCTGAACTCGACTTTCGGTGCGTTGCCAACTGTTGCGCGACGGCTTTTCCACAGGTACACTCCCGTGAGCACTTGCTTGCACACTTGTGCTCTTTCCGCGTTTTGACTTTTCACCGTCAACCTGAACGTTCAACGATTCGACACCTATATGTAACCGCACCTTTTATACACTACGCGACATCGTGTCTGATTAGTCGAGTTTCCACGAACTAAATTGGTGTTCTTAGCACGAGTCGTAGTCATCACTTTAATGTCACTGATCAATACACTTTACGTTGTCGAAAGTCACTTTTGTTCTTGTATAATAAATTGCGTTTCACAAACACTTCAGCAGAATCCCACCGCTGCCACCAAAATGTTATGCCGGTAACGGGTAATTAGATCATTACGGTTGTCGGTATGATATTATATGCTTAAATTATTATTTTGGGATCGTTCGCCGATAAGGAGATAGATCTCGAGTGAATAGACGAACGCGTGAATTTACAGTAAAAGTATTAGATATACAACTTTGCTTCCGCCGTTTTTTTTCCGAAATTCGAGGCTTTATTGTAAAAAACTGGTTATACATTTATGATTCAAAGTATTGTCCATCGCTCGCCACTACTTTCTCCCATGTTTCGGACAGCGTACGAATCCCGCGTTGAAAAAACTGGTTATCTTTTGAAGCGATCCACGAATCGATCCAATTTTTTACTTCTTCAGAAGACCGGAAGTGCTGGTCAGCCAGACCGTATGCCATAGATCAAAACAAGTGATAGTCAGAGGGAGCAACGTCTGAAGAACATGGCGGGAGGGGTAGGACTTCCCATTTCAACGTTTCCAAGTATGTCTTAACCACTTTCGCAACATGGGATCAAGCATTGTCATGCTGCAAAATCACTTTATCTTGTCTCTCGTTGTATTGCAGCCGTCTGTCTTTCAAGGCTCGACTCAAACGTATTAATTGCGATCGATAACGATCGCCTGTCATTATTTGAGTCGGTTTTAACAGCTCATAATACACTACGCCGAGCTGATCCCACCAAAAACACAGCATGACCTTGGAGCCGTGAATATTCGGTTTAGCCGTCGACGTGGACGGGAAATCTCTATAATTATCTGCGCTTGGGGTTATCGTAATGAACCCTTTTTTGGTCCCCAGTAACAATGCGATGCAAAAATCCCTTCCGTCCGCGCCTTTCAAGCAACTGTTCACAAGCAAAAAACGCCGTTCAACATATCTCGGTTTCAACTCGTACGGCACCCAATTCCTTTGTTTCTAAATTATTCCCGAGGCTTTGAGGCGTGTTGAAATTCCTTGTTGAGTCACTCCTGTTGAGTCACAATCTGAGCCTCGCCGCAGATTTCTTCATATTAAAGCAGAAAATTAAAACCACCTGCAATTGACGAGAATTTGGCTCGTAAACTATTTTTTTTAATCGAGAATAACTTTAGGATGCAGACACAAATCGACTAATGTTTCTATGGGGTTATGTTGACAGATGCCTAAGTTTATTGCATGACGTCTATGATCTATTTATTTCTACCACTACTTACCGCTAAAGCCATCTATCAGAAAACGGTGGAAGTAAAGTTGTCCATCTAATATAAGTTGGTCGTTTATTATAAGTAACGGCAACTTTTCGTTATCTATTATGTTGCATGAAAGGATTAGAATACAATTTATGTGTTCTCGAGTAACCGACGAGGAACCAACCGTTCTTAACTGAATCTATCTTCAGACTTTCATATTTCTTTGGCGAAATCGATGAATTTGCAAGAGTGATTAATGTTACAAGTTGCTGCAAGTCGTAGCTCGAGCGCGGTCATTTGTATTTGTGTCAAGTGTATTAAGTCGGAACTTGAACTCTTTACACTACCACCGACCCAGACAATGATTGAGGGAACACATTCAGTGTATTATAAGCTAATCTCATCGTTGGCGGATGATTCACCGATAGAGTTTGTCATACCGGGCATGGGCGATGAGTACATTGATCTTGCACTTACCATGCTGAGTATGCTTGTCAAGATAGAAACTCCAAATGGCGCAAATGAGGAGAGTGAGGTCATTAATGTAAAACCAGTCAAAACCCTTCTGCACACAATGTTCAACCAGATCGATGTATTTTTTAATAGAAACTTGAGTCACCTCCTAACAATGCTCATGCATATAGAGCATACATTGAAACACGCTTGAATTATGGACCTGCTGGGAAAGCCTCACATCTTACGATTGTTCTATGGTGTAATCATACGGAGGGTAAAATGGATGATACGGTCGATGCTAATAATGGCCTGGTATCCCGACGGGGCGTAATAGGTGAGGATGGAGCGGTCGATTTCCTCGGCCCTTTGCACTGCGATATCTTTAATCAAGAGAAGTTTTTGCTAAAGGGTATTGAGATGCGTCTGCGGCTTGTATGGACAAATACCGCGTTTTGTCTCATGAGATCTTCGAAAGATTGCACGATCCGTTTTATAGAGACATCGCTACTTGTACGTCGTTAAGATAGCTCCAGGTATACTTCTGTCTCATGCAATAGCTCTGTCTAAATCTACCGCAAAACATCCTTCGACGTGCGTCGAGGTAAAAGCGCTATCGATGTATGCAGAGGTACACGGGGATACTCTTGATAATGTCATAATTGGTTAGCTGCCTAAACGTATAATAGTGGGTTTTGTCGATAATTTCGCTTTCAACGGTGACCGTACAATGAATCCATTCAATTTTCAAAATTACCAAATTCATTATCTTTATTTGTATGCGGATGGTTTACAGATACCGGAGATGCTAATATGTGTGTGAACGCATACCATACATTATTTTCCGGCAAAGGCATTCACTTTCTCAATGAGGATAATTACATTTCTCGTTCAAGCTATCCTACGGGTAATTGTCTCGTCGCTTTTGATCTTACACCCGATCTCTCGGCCAATAGTAGCACTCATTGGAACCTGGTGAGCCACAGTAGCGCGAGGATAGAAGTACGTTTCGCGGAAGCCCTAACTTCAACAATTAATTGCATCGTGTAGGCTGGATACGATAATGTGTAGGAGATTGACTCATCCAGACAGGTGATCGTAGATCTGAGCAGCTGATGAAAGAGAAGCCTTCAGTTTGCGTTCATTATTTGAAATGCGACGGTCAAAAAAGATTTCATCATAAATATCGTTATTGATATACAGGATATGAGGGATAGAGATGATCAGTTTATACCTACAGAATTAGCTGTCGTCTCGGTATAGACTGAGGACTTTGACCATTGGATTGTAAAACTGCTCTGTGTGTATTACAAATTGTCACCCGTTGTAAAGTGTCAAAACATGTGGCTAAGCGGTAATATTCACGGCATATGATGGTCTTAAGGTGATATGTTATTACGTGCGCTAGAACCAAATCCAAGGAGAAATGCGATCCAAGCTATACGGATTTTTACAAGAGGCTCTGAGAAATCATAATACCTAACGCAGGTCACCGGGTGTTTCATTATAATTCTGGACGATGATGATGAGGCTCTTTGATTCCGCTGCCTACAACGAAGTGTCACATCTTGTATGACACGGTGAACTAAATAAAAACGTGCATATAAATGCGCTCTGAACTCCGCTACCAGGATCAAAGCATAGCGGTTTGTCAGGGGACGAGTCAGAAGAGGAAAAAAAGCTCTTGGGTCATGAACAGTCTTCAGATTCTGCAATCTCTTCAGAATATACAGGATCATACCGTGGGAGTGTATCCAGCAGATCGTATCCCGAGGGTGTGGATGAAACCGACGGCATTCGTGGTCAACCCCGATGGACACTAACTTCCCGGGGCCCACTGGGTCACGATGTACGTCGATCGAGATGGACATGACTGGTTCATCGATAGTTACGACCTACCATTAATCATTCCACAGTATCTCTCACGTCTCCGAACAAACTGCAGACTCTTCCGCTGCAACGCAACTCAGCTTCCAGGCCCTAATTCAAAATGCTGCGGACGGTATTGTTTTATGTTTCTTCATTATATGGCTACTGGTTTCGGTATTTACCGATTTACAGGCATATTTTCAAATTATTTGTAGCAAAATGATCAAATAATTTATGAGTATTATATTGCGTATATTGATAAGTGCAACAAATCTAAATCTCCGTGTATAGTTTCCAACAAGAATAGTTGTATCGGCGGGGGTTACAGGAGCATCTACATTTTATACAGCACTGCTGTTCTCGCTTTCGATAATTATAGGGAAATAAACGTTTTTAAAAATGTACATGCTTTGCCTGACTCCTATTACGTTGCTTTCAACAGAAATCATACTATGGTGACACGTTTCTGATCTCAAGTTTCGCCGACGTGCAATACTGCTGACTGTAAGTCTTAGGTTTCGCACGCGTGCAATACTGCTGATAGTATACTCGTGTCATCAGCGTCATTTTTTACTCAGTTTCGAGACGCCATCATGTGATGCAACGTCAGCTGCTACTGCAAAAAAAAAGATGGCATCAAGAGGGGAGGCAACCAGAAATAAGCCGGACATCGTTGAGCTAGCTACTGAGTCAGTCGTCATTCGTCATCAACCGAACTCATCCAAATCTACAATTCGGTCTATTTCTACACAAAGAAAGCACTACGCTTTGAAAAAGCGAATAGAAATACTCTTGCAAGACATCGACGACATTAAGGTGTTAATACGCACATGATCTATCTTGAATTTTTTAACACGTCAACTAAGAACTCTTGAGCTTCGCGATGGATTTTTCATGTATCAATAGAGTGTGCAAATTGACGGAATTGCTACCCGTAAAAAAACGTACCGAATTGGCAGTCGTCAATGACTATAAAATCACCGACATGAGAAATGTGCGAACAACATGGGGGAACAGAATTACCGTTGATGTGGACAATGAATTCAGATGTTTTCAACCGGCGAGATTCGTCAAAGCCTTCGAAGAAGACACACGACCTAGTCCAACAAATGGTGGCTAACACACACGCTGACAAGCTGCTCAAGCAATACCTGGGTAGCCGATTCAATAATCTGGAATTCAAGCCCGCTGCAACGTTATATCACTGCGGTCGAGTGTGATTCGTTTTCGTGGATGTTACAAGATGAGCGGGTGTGATCTCGTTTTCGATATCCAACACTTCAAAGATAAAAATGGTAAGTTTCTGCCAAAAGAAGAAGTTGTTGGTTCGATACAAAAACCACTATATCTAGCAGGGTGTCTGGTCACCCCGTCTTACCATATAAGCGAACTACCACCTGCCGTACCTTTGTAAAATGAGTGAAAAACGGAGGCCGACTATGGAATTTATCGGACCGAGAGCAGCATCAGCATCGATGATTTTATGGGAAAAGAATCTTCGAACTAAAATAATGTAAAATTATTAATAAGTTCTTATCGACACATTATGGAATGCGTACACTTGAATGAATGTTGAATGTGTAGTCTAGAAATTCTGTTTTTTAGATTATTACTAATTTCGTTATTTTTTATGTAAAGCCCATTGGAAGAGTTATTTTTATTATAGCCATTATTGATTGATTATTAAGCAGATAATGAAACAAATTCAACGGCGTCAGTAATATCAGGGGTACAAATTGAAAATGCGGGTTTGATAACAGATGGCGTTACTAACGCTATACGCATCAGGCAGTACTGTGACTATGTTCATGTCAAAGCTACGTCTTATAGCTTTAATTTTCAGTATGTGTCAATTTGTCGCAGTGTCAAATTCATAGTTTTTTTGAGCTCTCAATATGTCGAGTTTCGTGCCAACAAAACAGCATTTGCGGGAAGTTTTAATTTACTTCTTTAATTTGAAGAAAAGTGCTGCTGAAGCACATCGATTGGTCTCCGAGGCTTATCCGAGTCATGTTCCATCGGTTTCAACGTGCGAGAGATGGTTTGTGCGGTTTAGAAGTGGTGATTTTGACGTTGAGGACAAAGAGCGGCCGGGCCAAGTGAAAAAGTTTGAGAATGCTGAATTGGAGGCAATACTCAATGAAGACTCGTGTCAAACTCAACAAGAGCTCGCAGATTCATTGGGAGTGACACAACAAGCCATTTCCCATCGTATAAAAGCCCTCGGAATGATCCAAAAGCAAGGACATTGGGTGCCGTATGAGCTGAAGCCGAGAGACGTCGAGCGCCGTTTTTTTGCATGCGAACTGCTGCTCGAACGGCAAAAACGGAAGGGTTTTTTGCATCGCATTGTCACTGGTGATGAAAAGTGGATCCATTACGATAACCCGAAGCGCAAAAAATCATATGGTTACCCCGGCCATGCATCATCATCGACGGCCAAACCAAATATTCACGGCGCCAAGCTCATGCTCTGTATTTGGTGGGACCAGCTGGGTGTGGTGTATTATGAGCTATTGAAATCGAACGAAACCATCACAGGAGCACTATACCGAACTCAATTGATGCGTTTGAGCCGCGCACTCAAAGAAAAACGGCCACAATACGAGCAAAGACACGACAAAGTAATTTTGCAACATGACAACGCTCGGCCACATGTTGCAGCGCCGGTCAAAACATACCTACAAACGCTGAAATGGGAAGTCTTACCCCACCCGCCGTATAGCCCAGATATTGCTCCTTCCGATTACCACCTTTTCCGATCGATGACACATGGCCTAGCTGACCAGCGCTTCCATTCTTACGAAGAAGCCCGAAAATGGGTCGATGACTGGATAGCAGCCAAGCCGGCCGAATTTTTTCGCGACGGTATCCGTAAATTGCCAGAAAGATGGGAAAAAGTTGTGGCTAGCGATGGACAATACTTTGAATAATTCATTTGTTACCATTTTTTCAGAATAAACGTTCAAAAATAGAAAAAAATCCCGCATTTTCAATTTGTACTCCTGATAAATAAACAGATCGAAATGAATTGTACATCTAGCCTCTACATCGTATCAGTATCCTTTGAGATTCTTCGTACTTTTACTCATAACACAAAATTGCAATTCAGATAACACTTTTATTTGCGCCATTCGAAAGTTTGGACAAAAAGATATACATTACATTTTTATCAAAATTACCGGAAATTAGGCTCGATTTACAATGTATTCGAATTTTTAGTAGTTTCCGTCGAGTAATGTTAATAATCATAGCCATCATTCTTCTTAGAATTTCAGTTCGTTTATTTGGTTATCATTTATAAATATTTTGTCACCTTCAATATTTATATTGTGACGTACTGGCTATCTCATAATGCGCGGTGCACACACCAAGTCACCGCTACCGCGCGTTACACACACTAAGTAATACCGGCCTATGCCTAGCAACTCAAGACGCGCGGTACACACACAACGAAGCGCCCTACTCACACCATGTAGGCCAGCACGTCGGAGACTAAGTCCCGTTATTCTTTTCAAAAAGTACGAATAACGAAACATTAAAAGACCAACGATGAATTTTAAAAGAAGTACCAAGACTACCAGTGGGCTACAGGACCGCCACCAGCTATAGTAATACCAGAAGCATGGGACGTACCGAGGGGACACTAGTATAAAAAGACCAGAAATTCGGCATTCGGGGAACAGTTTTGTTCACAGGTCCCGCCAACGCAGAAGTCCAGCTACCAGGAAGGAAGAGCAAACGAGCCCTCGCTAGCTGCACCGATACACGCAGAGCCCAGCTGTAGTACCGGACACACACTTGACGAGTAGCAGCTGAGCCTGTGCTGCGCTAGAGTCCGACGCACCACGGGCCATCCAAAACATCAACAAAGCGGACTCTCTCTTTCTGGTAGCCGAGGAAAGCACGATACAACAGGCTATGCTCTCTATACGAAATTAATAGTCCCCACGTATTAAAAGACTGGACATAAAATACCAAGATATGAAAGACCTATGAATCACGATAGCGTAGGGAATAAGATAGGAAAATAATTCAAATGTAACTCAGAGTGTCTCAGGGAAAATACAAAAAGGCGATAACTCAACAGGGTACGGCCCTGATATAGCTGCGCATGCACCCAAAGTGCATCCTACTGACGCCGGATAGCAGCGGCGGTCAGGTGGACGAGCAAGTCGGCCTTCACAGAGTATCAGGTGGGAGCTCCACTCCCACCAACGGTCCTGTGACGTGGGAAACGTGTATTGATCAACTCAGTAGAGATTCAAGGCTAATACAAGTGCTACGAGCAACTGCCGGCCATTTACCGACGGCACGCATGCTAAAGTATCTTACCTAGCGAACGCGGCGGGTAAAACGTTTATCGACCGACGTTTATCTTCACTTTATAAATTATATTATTAATGAACGAATATTTTTACATTAGAAATTATATTATTTATCAACGTCTATTTTTACATGATAGAGCATCGATTATACATCGATTATAAATGCACTCAAGTGCCCGGGAATAACGTATTGTAAGGCGCGTGGTAGCCACAATACCAAGAAAGAGGGATCAAGATCGATAATTAGATTTTATATTCATATTTCCATTTAATGTATCATCAAAATTTACACTGCGTTTCTTGAATAAACCCGACTTCTACCTATTACAAAAGCATAAATTACTTTGCTCCCTGCTCGAGTCCAAACAAAACCCTTTCAGGATAATGTTAACGATAAATACCATTACAATATATGTTCCTTGACGTTAGCGAACAGCGAACGTACTATAGTATGTAACTACAGAGAATAACCAATATTATTACTCAATACTTCTTATACTAACTGTTGCGGATTGTCTTATCTGATGGTTTTCAATCTGAAATATATTAACATGGGATGAGTTTTCACTCACTACAGGTGCGAAATAACTAGATTAAAGATGTAGGTAGAGAAAATAGTCTTTATTCCACCTTGACTTGCTTTACTAAAAACAAAATATGTAAAATTAATAAACTAATGAATTTAAAGTGAGTATCATGAGCTGCACATACAATTATATTAATTGCGGGCCGAGATATGTAAGGTGAAACGTGATGTAGCCCGTGCTACAAAGCACGCCACGAGGTGAGAGCTTTGAGGATGCACAAATTGAGATTTCCCCACCTAACGGAGATTGAATTTAATTTAATTATAACGGTGCACGATTACCGAATATTTTGAGTCCTGTTGAGCACTTCTGAGTTGAGTAGATCCTGAATAAAGTGGTGAAAAAGTCCGGGGTGAGAGCAGTGGTTGAAGCTGTCTATGTGGTTTTCACGAGAGTTGTCAAAATTTTCAAGATGGCTGAGCTGTATGAAAGCGTTGTTATGAGACGCTGAAGTCAAGCAAGAGATCGTGGTCTCTCACTTGAGTAGCATGCCTACGAAGCGCTGCCTCGGCTCTTCGCACGACAGCCAAGCGCAGCACAACACCAGTAGCAACAGGTCGATGCACGGCGATTATCGATTGCCATGCGTCAGCTGATTTTCCAACACTGTAGATAACTCTACATCGGCAAATGAGGATACAGACATTTTTCATCTCTCTCTGTCGGAAGATACGGCCGTCCCGCTCGACGTTCAGCTACTGTCAATCAGCTGCAACTTACCTTCGATCATCTGTCTCATGGGGTTTACCTGCCGGACGGAGCTCCACTTTCCTATTATCTGTCGCTAATTTATGCGTCATCCAGCCGAGGCGCTAGTCGCGGTCATGCAGCTACACTGGTTTCCCCAATTAACCGAGTTTGGCTCGTTTGCAGGGGATCATAATTCACGGGCACGCGTGCCGACAGGACCTCGGGGCTTTTTTCACGGTGACTGTCGAACGAGTAGAACGTAGCGTGGTACCTGCCTTAGTTCCGTATGTCACGAACGTCACTATTTACTGCTATTTGGCACTTGTGAGAACATCTAACGTCCTTGATTCTCTTTCCAATTGAAAAAAAGCAACTGAAAGGAATTCATTGAATCCTTCACTGTTACGTCCTACCAACAGATCTTGATTTTCACTTTAAAACAAGATATGAATGCGCACAAGGACGCCACAGGATTTTGGGCAGAAATTAGGTCTCGCTTGAACCGAGCTTCATCGGTAGGGAGGAGACCTTCATTAACCTTAGAAATTTTAACTAATGTGAGCTGAACAGAAATTCTCCCTCGAGTCAAAACGAATATTATAAGAATGGTAATATCTGGTTACTTACCGGTTACGGCCGTTCATTGTGTTAGGCTGCGTGGTTGAACGTAGGGCGTATCCGGTGTATCCTAATCAATCGTGATGACTGAGATGTTGCTCAGCTTGATGGCTGTACAATGCCTTCGCTGGACTACCTTAGTGAATCGCCAACGGGTCGCCGGTTGTCGTGAAATAGCTTCGGGGTTCTTCCTTGGCACTGGAACCGCTGGTTCAGGGACTGGTTGGTCCGGTACAGCAGGTACTGCTGTTCTGGTTTCGGCAATAATGATCGTAGGTCCCACGTATGACACGTTACTGGTTATGACCGGTTTTGAAGGAGGCTGTATCGCACGCGCTCGTTGAGCTACGTTTGCAATGGTACGGTTGTTGCCCCTTGATAAAAGACAGTTATTAATGGGTTCACTGAGGGCGATCAAACCGGCTGCGATTTGCTCCGGTGTGAGCGTGTCTTTCAGGGAATTCACTAGGCTCAGTGTTTGAGCAACGCTTGAGTGCACTCGACGGATCTGATATTTGGGGCCTCCGCGGCGTCTGGCGATGAATGTTCTATGACGATAGAAGAAGGAGGTATGAGATGGAGGAACTAGGACGACGTTTGTTGAATTTAACGAGTTATAGACCTACAAGCTGGATCTCTCTCCGACCAACCACATCACACCATAACACTAATCGTGCATGTGTTCCGCAAGGGTTCTGCACAAAATAATCAGCGCAGTGCGTGCGGCTAAATTGAAACGGGGTTAACCTGATGGTTGTATGAAATTAATAAAACGTCAATGAGTTCCTCCAGAGGCCGTACAATGCCAAGACAGTAGGCGTGCATCAATTCCGCAAGGGACCTGCACTACCGAACCGACTCAACACGTAGTTTCCCTGGGTTATATTCACTGAGGTATTTACTTGATACTAAGGATGACGGTTCAATCCCCGTCGAATGTGGGAGGATAGGTGTAGTTCGAATCACTCACGGTTCAATTATTTGATGATGAAATTATTTTGACATTTGTTATTGAATAATGGAACTATTCCGAATGTTAATACACAATTTTTAGAATCACTTACGGAGTGTCGCGTGGGACTGATGCCTGACTTGATCAGTTGATAGACCGGAAAAGACCACGGAAAGACTGATGAAAGACTGAGCCAAGCTATTCTGCTTTATTGGCTTAAATATCATTCTACTTGCATCTTTGACTCGTGGAGGGAGTAATAATTCTCTCACGGTACTTCAAGGTGGCTGCAAGGTTAACTTGGTAGTTTTGATTACATATTAGCCCTTATCAGTGGCGACTACATCAATGGTATTGGATCGAACGACAACAAAATTCCTCACCGTGGATGATATGGAATCATACAGGCATAAGTCCCTCTTAATTCTAAGCGGAGGGGGGGGGGGGGTGCTAGGGAATGGTAGAATGGTAGGCAATGATCAATGGTAGAGGCAGATACGGGCGAATTCCCTTAATTCGCTCCCAACAGTGGCCAACCACTGAACCACAATTGTTTCTTAGCACAGTAGTTTGGCACCCCCTGGATTCGAACAGCGAAGGGTTGTAGATTAAAGATAGTTCTATTGCCAACCTTTTTCGACTTTTGGTTTTCGAGTTACTGCAGCGAGTATGAAGCGATTGAGAAGAGTGTGCTTCGACTATTTGCATCTGTCTTCCTCTCATTGCACTCCTTACAGACAATTTCGTATAGGTATGTAATAAGTTAGATCTATGTCTGCGTACCTAAATATAAATGTTCATGAGTGCTTACATTGTAAAATTCATTTAATTATAATAATAATTTGAGTAGTAAAGTAAAATCATAATTAATAGTATTTATTCGTTATAGGTAACTGAAATAGTATTTATATTATGGTAGGCAGAGCAGTATACGGGCACCGCAGTGACCCAATGCCTTTATAGAAATAATATATTCACATGAGGAAGCTGGACGTAACACACCTTTACCTAAACTCCGTTTTTCTGTCAACCAAAATGATTCAGTGCTAACACAATGTTCTTTCGATATATGCGATTTTAGATCTGTCAGACAACAAAAAGTTCACATTGAAAAAGTTGCTCTTTCCATTAAACTATTCAGTGCAATTTTCTGAATTAACATTGAATAATTTTGGCGGACAGAATATAGAAAAATAGGAGTTTGGAGAAAAGTGGGGGATCAACGTAACTCCATGAAGTGGCATCTTATGCCGTTTTTTTTTAATGGAAAGAAAATCGAGAGCACCCGATTTCCTCACAATTACCGAATAGCAGTAAGTAGTGACTTCGATATATACGATCTTATGCCTATCGGTATTTATGAGGACCACCCGATCGATACCACCTGATGTCCTCACAAGTACCGAATGGCAGTAAGTAGTGACTTTGATATATAGGATTTTATGCCTCTCGGTATTTATGAGGACACTGAAATTACAAGGATCTGTAATTTCAGCCCCTGTTATTATTTAATTAATTATGACGTCAAAACCGACGTTTTCTATTTCATAAACACGTGTCTTGTAACGGTAATTTTTATCGTTATCAATTATTTTTATTTTTCGTGGGGATTCGGGCTCGATCACAGGACTAATTAATGTAGACTTCGTGATGGTTGAGAGTGAGGCTTTATTCACAAGGAAACAATTTCATAAAAATGTCACTTTTCAATTTCCGGTCACTGGTACTCCGTATATGAATTTAAATTTCGTGATTTCTGCGATTATTTTTACAATTCTTATTTTATTTCGTGTACACAGATTCTCGGTATTCCCGGCTTGCAAATCTGTTATTATTTCGGACGCTGGTATGGAGCGGTACGCTCGTTGCACACACACACGCACACCACCAAACTCGCCTACCTCGCTCTTCGAGCCGATGTTTCGCTCGTACCTCTGTCGTTCTCTATCTTACATACGGTTCACTGTCTGCCGTTCTCTCTCTCACTCTCATTTGCTTATATATGCTTGTTTCGCCTACCGATTTAAATATTATGTGACCTAATTTTTATTTTCTATGATATTGCTGAGCTAATTCTAATCGATTTATTTTCTATACTTAGCTCTAATTGCTTAATTCTATTTTCTTAATACTAAACGCTCTATCCCATTTATTTTATTCTACGCAATTTAGTTTATTCACTTAAACCTGTCATATCTAGATTATTATCAAATTCAATGATATCTCACTAATCATTTTTTATCTTATTTCGATAACTCGCCTGTCCTTTCTCTTTGGCTGGTCTTCGTTTTTCACTCACTTGTACGCACTTTTCTTATGTAATCACGAAATTTTGATAATAGGTGAACAGAAAAAAAATGACTTTTGAATCTTTAATCGTTAATCAGAACGTTTCGATTTTTCTTTCCTTTCGTACCGGTGCCGAAAACGCTAAGAGACCTCCCCCCCACCCCCCGGCGCAGGCTCTCTTATAGCCTTCCCCTCGCTCCGTTCTGCCCTACGTCATCATCCCTTTTTTATTTTTAAATCTAACGCATTTCGTAATTTTGTAGCTAGCCGTCGCCGCGCTACCCGTGTTCCCCTCGCCTCGCAGCGAGGCCAGCTGGTCGCTGACCTGCTGTTTATGTCAGCGAGGGAATTCCGGAGGTGTGACGTAGCTCGTTTTTGTCACATCTCCATCTAGGTTCGGTGGCCTAGTGTCCGTAAACCTCGGTACATTGGGAATAATATAATAGGCTCTTATCGCCTTTTGAAATAATAAAAGGGGCTAGAGAGTGTAACTATGTTACAGTCTATATTAGTGACCTTCGTGACGGATATACCACACCTATATATTGTGATAATCGTCTGTCCCCATATGCACTTTTGTTAGGTGAGTCTAACAAAACTATCTAGCTGAATCTCATGTACAAAAGTCGATGATTCAATAAAAGTCAAGAATAATATGTAACGTATGCTCCATTTTTATCCCATTTAGCAGTCAAGTGCGATTACTAGTCATATTATCCCCGGATGTACCGATTGCCCTCAAGTCATATGCATTACAAGGATGCTGAATTAACATTGAATAATTTTGGCTGACAGAAAATAGAAAAGTAGGAGTTTGGAGAAAGGTGAGCGAATCAAAGTAACTCCATGAAGTGGCATTTTATTGTCTTCCTTTTTTTACTGGAAAGAAAATCGAGACCACCCGATGTTCTCACAAGTACAGAATGGCAGTGAGAAGTGACTTCGATATGTACGACTTTATGCCTATCGGTATGTATGAGGACACTGAAATTACAAGCATCTGTAATTTTAGCCACTGTTATTGTTTCATTAATTATGACTTCGAAACTAACGTTTCCTAGTTCATGAAGACGTGTCTGTACTAGTGACCTTCGTGACGGATATACCACACCTATGTATTGTGATAATTATCTGTCCCCATATGCACATTTGTTAGGTGAGTCATCTACTATCTAGCTGAATCTCATGTACGAAATTCGATGATTCAATAAAAGTCAAGAAAAATATGTAACGCATGCTCCATTTTTATCGCATTCAGCATTCAAGTGCAATTATTAGTCATAATATCCCTGGATGTACCGATTACCCTCAAGTCATATGCATTAGAAGAATGCTGAATTAACATTGAATAATTTTAGCTGACAGAAAATAGAAAAGTAGGAGTTTGAAGAAAGATGAGGGATCAAAGTAACTCTATGAAGTGGGATCTTATTCCCATTTTTTTACTGCAAAGAAAATCGAGACCACCCGATGTCCTCACAAGTACCGAATCGCAGTAAGTAGTGACTTCGATATATACGATTTCATGCCTATCGGTATCCATGAGGACACTGAAATTACATGGATCTGTAATTCTAACCACTGTTATTGTTTAATTAAATGATCGCATTGAAACCGCCGTTTCCTATTTGATGAACACGTGTCACGTCATCGCGATTGTTCACTGGCACGAAAAGTGATGTAAACTATAACTCTCAACGTGGCGATGCTATTTCAGGTTCTTTCGAAAAGGACAATGGATATATGCTGAAAAAATACCCCGTATTAACATAAAAAAATAATCATTTCTATATTTATCACACTTGATGCCGTCATGGCACCAATTCTGATGCCATCGCATGAATAATCATGATTCGTGAGGCTTTTGGTGGAACGGTTTTACTTCGAAGTGTATATAGGTGTATGTAGGTGTATATAAATATATACCACTTGTTGAATAGTGGTACTTGTGAGGACGGTTCTCATAAGTACCTTTTCGCATATTGACAAAATTTATGAGGACTGTCCCCATAAACACCTTGTTACATAGAAAACTATGAGGACCGACCTCATAAGCCCAAAATATCCTCATAAACACCCTTTTGCATCAGTTTTGGTCCCCATAAGTACCCTTTTACAAGCATATATATATATATATGTATATATATATATTGTAACGGTATTTTTATTACGTTTACATATATTTTTATTTACCGTGGGATTTTGGGCTCGACACGTAACTAATTAATCTAGACTTCAAGGTGGTTGATAGTGTGATTTTATTAAAAGAAATCAGTCTCACAAATAAACACGTCACTTCTTAGTTTCGTTCATTAAATTTTTCGTAATGTTCGTTTTACACACATAATTCTAACGATTATTTCCTCAATTTATTATACTATTTCAGATGCACGAATTCTAAGTATTCCTCGGATGTCTGTTGTGGTCCGATAGCTCGGTATTACTATATATTCGATGCGCAGCTATATCATACCACTAGCTATTATGCTTTCTCACTCACTCCTTCTACCGAGTGTATGAACTCGGTTCACAATTCTTTTTCTTTTACTCTTGCTTGCCTCTTACACACTTTATCATTTATATTTTTCTATCCGGGATTTGCTTATTCATATTTATTAATCCTATTAATTATTAATCCTATTAATTAATTAATTAATTCTACCAATATCTATTCTCTACCTTTCTTAATTCTATATTCCACTTGGTATCAAATTTAGGAAATTCCCTCGATTATATTTATGATTATTTCTACTTATTCGAGCAGGAATTCTCGGTATTTCGGGGCTCGAGCTACGGTTATGGGACGACGCCTCGGTCTTGTCGCCTCACACACACACACACACCGCACTACTTGTATAGAGTGTAGAAACTCTATGTACAATTCTTTTCTCTTTCTCTCCCGTCTTACTTTCACTCTGTCTTCCTTCCACACATACGAATTCCGGCGACTTCTATTTCTATCATCGGTTTAAATGTCCATACCACTTCATCTTATTCTATGATTGTAATTTTGGTGCACTAATTCCAATAAACGATACTCAAAGACTACTGAATTACGCGGATTTATTTTCCTCCGGATCTACTCTATTCTATTTATTAATTACCTACTTTTGGTTATTTGTGGATTTCCACAACTATTATCTGTTACTTTCTCTGCTTTTAACACTCCCTCGTCTATCGCCACCTTTCACTGGTTTTATATCTTTTCACACGATTTCCGTACCTGTTCCGTTTTTACAATTTCGCGAAGAGAGCTCCTCTCTTCCCGCACCGGCCTTTTATAGGCCTCCCCTCGCCTCAGTCCCCTCTGCCTATTTCTCCAACATAATTTTAAATATAACGCGTTTCCTGCCTTTTTCGGTACGCCGCTGCCGCGCTAACCGCCTTCCCCTCGCCTCCCAGCAAGGCCAGCTGGTCGCTGACCTGCTGTTTACGTCAGCGAGGGAATTTCGGAACGGCGACAGCTCTAGTTCTTATATCGGGGCAATGGCCTATTGCCCGCAAAACCTCGGTACATATGTACTTGTTCGAACGCTCAGGTGTATCCAAACATTCTATCTTTGTCCCTCTGCTTGGCATCGGACAGCCGTCGACTCGTGTCACTCACGTTTCACGGTCTCCTCTAATCCTTTCCTAACGTGTTATCTTTCTTTTCGGGCTCTCCAGCCGTTCACAATAATAATCGATGATTAAAAGTGTGCCTCTATTTTATGACATCGATTATTATTGCACTTATCCCTACGCTCATGGGTGTAACTCTGTTACAATATATATATATAAAGATTAATAATCTAAATAATCGCAGACAACATTTATGTATTTATCATATTTTATCATTTATAGTGAAACGCAATTCGTTCTTGTTACCTTGAATATATATATTTTTTTGCTTCCTCGCAGAAGAAGCTTTGGTTTCGTCAGTAACATTTTTTGTAATACACGCTACCAATACTACGAAGAACAGAGTACCGAGAAAACCAACTACCGTTACTCGAGCTACTATAGTACTAAAATATGTATGGAAGGGAATCAACAAGGAACACGTTAAATACAATAATCGAAGATATGGAATTAACGGTAAATGGGCTACAGGAGATGAGCTACAGAACGACTATCGAATATAGTTATACCCTTTTATACAGGCAAAACTTGGCAGAAGATAAACAGTATAAAAGAGCACGAAGTGTTGCAATCGGGGAGCATTTGTCCACAGATTCTCACCAACGTCCGGGACCAGCCAGCAAATCGAAGGAAGACCAGTTTACCAGCCAAAGGAGAACAACCTAACCAACCAAAGGAGGAGCATACGAACAGCACCACTCCAAGGACAAGGCCTGATACTTCTGAGCCCACTAAAACAAACATCTTCTAAGTCCAACCACTGAACCACCAGACATTCAAGCAGTCCAGCATCCGAGTCACCGAGATCTTATAAATAAAAGAGACCAATGTGGTATGGATAAAAATATACCAAACCCATGGGATTAAAAAACACCCCGAAATTTAGCTAGAGACGCTCCTGTCGTCGTTTCGATGCACCGATACACCAAAAATGCATCTCGCTGACGACTCGACCGTAGGAGCGGCGGGGCCGGCGAGTATATAACATAGCTAGGAGACCTAAAGCAAGAGCTCCGTCCCCACCACAGATCCACAAAATATATAGATATGGGATAGGCTAGATCCAAAGGCTGAGAATAACTATAGAACTCGCTAACATAGGTAAATTATCGACGGCAAGCCCGGTAGAATAACACTCTCTCTTGCCCTACGTAGAATCTATGCTGACATATCATTAGAGAAATATTTCATTAATTTAATATAAAATCTCATTTCATCGCAAACACGATTGTATAGGCGTGCGTGAGTCCGGGTCGAACTTTTTGTACAGTGCATCATCCCCAGAATTATAAAAAAGGAGTCCAATTGAATAGTATTAATAATAATCAATTTTCTTATCTGTATAATTTATTACATTTATCAAATAAACCCTACTTTTACCTAATACTGAAGCCTGTATTAATTTCCTCCCTGCTCGAGTCCAAACGAAAACCCTTTCAGGGTAATGATAACGTAAAATACCGTTACAATATGCTCTAAAACTATATATATTCACAACATCAGAAAGAAATGATTTTTTCCCCTGAAAAGAAAAAAAATTCTATAACCCGGGGATCGAACTGGGACTGCATAGTCTGTGGTAGAAGATACCGCGCCTTAGACCGTTCGACCATTAATCCTTTGTACATAAATTGTATCAAAGTACCTGAAGGATCATGAGTCCGTTTGGTTTGAACGCCGCGCGACCTTATGAATTATTTCATTTTTTATTATACTACTATTAAACAACAATCCCATTGATAACTGATCAACGCTTATTTTGTGAAACACGATCACCGCAAATACTATCATTATGGATGCATGAGTCCCTAGCGGGTTGTACGAGCCAAAATTTGATTGGTAATTCAAAACTGGTAAAGTCGAAAACTTTGACTCAAATATTGACTGGTAAGCAATTTTTCCAGTATTGGACTGAAGCGATTTTGGTTAGACTGGTAAGTTACTACCAGTCATATTTTGGATAGTAACGGTTTTCGCAGGTCTGCTCATTTATCGCTACCAGTTTTATTTTGGATGGTTATTGGGTTCTCCTGGCCCCGCTCGATTCTCGCTACCAGTTTTATTTTTTATGGTTATTCGGTTCTCGCTACCAGTAGAATTTCAACCGGTATTTTCATTATCGCTCCGTCTAATTTTTACTATTATTTTCATTGTCACGGCCCCGCTCGGTGTTTGCTACAATTGAGTGTCTCCGGTCGTGATAACCTTTAATTTCTTTTTAATATCTCAGAGATTATACCATAAATTAAAAAATGGGATGAACTGAATACACGGAAGGGATTTTGGGATCTTTAGGGAAGTGGTATCAGAATCTTTTATTTATTTTTTCATATACATACAGAGAGTATTTTCAATCGTATTTCCGTCTTACAGCCCATTCAGATGTCCGCACTAAATCGAATTTTACCGTGGCAGGTGAGGTCGCGTGGCTCTGGATCCGATTGCAAGTTCCTTCTTCGCTGAGGAATCTGCTATAAAACAGTCGATTTCATGTCAAGCCCGGTGTGTCAGTCTTAAACTTTTGCTCGAAATTTATATCGGATAGTCCCTAAGGATGGACACTGGTAGCAGAAAATGCAAGGTCGAATGCCAATATACCAATTTCTAGAACTTCAGGCGCTCATTTAATTTCTTTGCCGATCGCTCATAACAAAATGAAACTAACTTTTTCATTATCAGACTACTTCTTCCTATAAAAGCTTTTGCAAGACATAGTTTGCTTTTCTCCTTGTGGTAATAGATCGGACTGTAGGGACCTCGGATATCAACGAATGTTTCAAGGACATTTTTGATTTCAGTCAAAAGATTTGTTAACTGACCACTACGATCCAATCCGATCTAAAACAAAGTAACATTTGGCCGATCAGCGGTAGCGAGAGCCACAAAGGTTTCACAAAATTTCTGACGAATTACGAATCGTTCTTTTTGGCGAAATTTCGAATAGCATTTTCAATTAACCATAAATATGAATAAAATAACGACATTCACTGACGATTGTGCTGGAGTGAGCGAGACCAATAGAAATTTGTAGTACATCGCTAGGTGACGCGAATCGCAAGCTCTACGATCTCCGCATTAAACAATTACGATATTTTGTTAAAACTAAGAAAAGTTAACTGTAGAATTACTAGTCAGAGTTTCTCTTGCTCTGTTTTTTCATGGAAAACCTATCTCGGAGAATATTTGGATTGAGAATAAGAATAAATAATGAATTGTTATCCTTTAGATTCGGAATACATCAATATGATTATTTGAATAGTCAAAGCAGTCAGAAATCTTACAGAGTCAGCGGAATATATCTCTTTGTTCCAGAGAATATTGTTTTCATCGCGATCGTCGTGTATTCCGATCAATTCCACTTGTCGGGTATAATAGCATGAGAAAGAGTTTGACCAGTCGTGGGAAAGTGTTCTTGCGGGGTATACTTTGCAATAGGAAGCACTGCTTGTCAAGAGCGTATTGATCGCATCGACCTGTTAACACAGAGATAAATAAATAATTAAAAAATTGTCTAAAACTCTAATATTTTAGTGAATTGATAGAATATATTTTTATTTAACTCTTCGTAAAGAATATGCCAGACGTTAACGTCCGGCAAATTTTTCAATGTGTGAAAGTAATTAAATTGATGATTTTATACATAAAGTAATGCAATTGTATCAATAACGAGAATCTACTTACTTCGGATTGTAGTCCTAGCTTCCAGATTTCGCCAAATACGGTATTATATCCCTGGCATTTGGCACAGCGGCAACCAAACACGACGTACCATTTCTTGTTAAAAGCTAATTGATCGTATCAACCTGTTGACACAAAAATAAATAAGTAATAAACAAATGAAAAATCCAGTGACAATAAAATAAAAAATTGTATAACACTCCAATATTTCAGTGGACCGATGGAATACATTTTTTCTTTGGCTCTTCGTAAAGAATATGCCAGAAGCCAACGGCCAGCGAATTTTCCAATTTATGAAAGTAAATAAATTGATGATTTTTACATAAAGTAATGCAATTGTATTAACAACGAGAATCAACTTACTTCGGTTTGTAGTCCTTCTTCATTTCGCCAAATGCGGTACGATATAACCGGCATTTGGCACAGCAGCAACCGAAGACGAGGTACCGGTTGCTTGCCTTTTTGTAGAATTTCTTTTTTGTATCGTAACGGCAATTATATTTTCCTCACAACCAACAATATAACAGCATTCGTTCTCCCTTCTTCAATACTATTTCTGCGATGTAACACGTCCAAAGAAATACCGATCCGTGTGTACGGGATTCATTGCTGTCAATTTTTTAAGGTTATGTTAGATCGAGAGTTGCCCCGCACGCGGTAAAGAACTGCAGCGATGAGTTACGAACACGTGCCGTGACGCCTTCGCGATTGTTCTATCGTTTCGTTTGTCTTTCGCACGTCAGTATGGCAGTAGATTACCAGCATATGGTTATAAATGCACTCATCGCTAAAGGCGTCACGGCACGTGCTGGTGTACTGTATGATATAAAACGTTCGTAACTCATCGCTGCAGTACTTTACTGCGTGCGGGGCATCTCTCGATCTAACATAACCTTAAAAAATTGACAGCAATGCATCCCGTACACACGGATCGGTATTTCTTTGGACGTGTTACATCGCAGAAATAGTATTGAAGAAGGGAGAACGAATGCTGTTATATTGTTGGTTGTGAGGAAATAGTATATTTCGATACAAGAGGCCAAAGCGGGCGATGTGCGCACTGCGAGTGCTGACGTCACACGAGCAGTGAGCACGAGGCCGCGAGGCCTCGCGTATCGAACACTATTTTTCTTTACAAATGCAATGCAAAACCCGAGACATATAGAACAAAAATAATAATTAACAATAATAGAAGATGACATGCATAAGCGAAGAAGCGCGGGAGTGGGCGGGTGGGGGTCCAGGGGCGGAGCCCCGGTGGGGGGTTCGGAGGGCGAACCCCCCCGAAAGAACAATACACAAATCTTCAAGAAGTTTCAGCGTCTCTTTCGCACTCACGGGGTTTCGCCCCGCGTTTAACGCGGCAATGCTAGATGGCAGCAGTTGAGCGAAAGCTGGTGCGTTGCCGCTAAGAACCAGGCGAGCGATACCCAGTTTCAGACGCTAGATGGCACTCGTACATCGCAGTAAGCCGTGATCAAAAATTTTGCTCACAGTGAGCAAAATTATTGATCACTGTCGACCCCATTTTGCTAATCGCCTTTGCGCTCAGTGCGGCAATCGGCCATTTTGGAGGCCTGTAAACGGTGGGCAAACGAGAGTTTTGCATGCATCAGTAAAGAAAATATAATTGCCGTTACGATACAAAAAAGAAATTCTACAAAAAGGCAAGCAACCGGTACCTCGTCTTTGGTTGCTGCTGTGCCAAATGCCGGGTATATCGTACCGCATTTGGCGAAATGAAGAAGGACTACAAACCGAAGTAAGTTGATTCTCGTTGTTAATACAATTGCATTACTTTATGTAAAAATCATCAATTTATTTACTTTCATAAATTGGAAAATTCGCTGGCCGTTGGCTTCTGGCATATTCTTTACGAAGAGCCAAAAAAAAAATATATTCCATCGGTCCACTGAAATATTGGAGTGTTATACAATTTTTTATTTTATTATCACTGGATTTTTCATTTCTTTATTACTTATTTATTTCTGTGTCAACAGGTTGATACGATCAATTAGCTTTTAACAAGAAATGGTACGTCGTGTTCGGTTGCCGCTGTGCCAAATGCCAGGGATATAATACCGTATTTGGCGAAATCTGGAAGCTAGGACTACAATCCGAAGTAAGTAGATTCTCGTTATTAAATACAATTGCATTACTTTATGTATAAAATCATCAATTTAATTACTTTCACACATTGAAAAATTTGCCGGACGTTAACGTCTGGCATATTATTTACGAAGAGCTAAATAAAAAATATATTCTATCAATCGACTAAAATATTAGAGTTTTAGACAATTTTTTAATTATTTATTTATCTCTGTGTTAACAGGTCGATGCGATCAATAAGCTCTTGACAAGCAGTGCTTCCTATTGCAAAGTGTACCCCGCAAGAACACTTTCCCACGACTGGTCAAACTCTTTCTCATGCTATTATACCCGACAAGTGGAATTGATCGGAATACACGACGATCGCGATGAAAACAATATTCTCTGGAACAAAGAGATATATTCCGCTGACTCTGTAAGATTTCTGACTGCTTTGACTATTCAAATAATCATATTGATGTATTCCGAATCCAAAGGATAACAATTCATTATTTATTCTTATTCGCAATCCAAATATTCTCAGAGATAGGTTTTCCATGAAAAAACAGAGCAAGAGAAACTCTGACTAGTAATTCTACAGTTAAATTTTCTTAGTTTTAACAAAATATCGTAATTGTTTAATGCGGAGATCGTAGAGCTTGTGATTCGCGTCACCTAGCGATGTACTACAAATTTCTATTGGTCTCGCTCACTCCAGCACAATCGTCATTGAATGTCGTTATTTTATTCATATTTATGGTTAATTGAAAATGCTATTCGAAATTTTGCCAAAAAGAACGATTCGAAATTCGTCAGAAATTTTGTGAAACCTTTGTTGCTGTCGCTACCGCTGATCGGCCAAATGTTACTTTGTTTTAGATCGGATTGGATCGTAGTGGTCAGTTAACAAATCTTTTGACTGAAATCAAAAATGTCCTTGAAACATTCGTTGATATCCAAGGTCCCTACAGTTCGATCTATTACCACAAGGAGAAAAGCAAACTATGTCTTGCAAAAGCTTTTATAGGAAGAAGTAGTCTGATAATGAAAAAGTTAGTTTCATTTTGTCATGAGCGATCGGCAAAGAAATTAAATGAGCGCCTGAAGTTCTAGAAATTGGTATATTTGCATTCGACCTTGCATTTTGTGCTACCAGTGTCCATCCTTAGGGACTATCCGATATAAATTTCGAACAAAAGTTTAAGACTGAAACACCGGGCTCGACATGAAATCGACTGTTTTATAGCAGATTCCTCAGCGAAGAAGGAACTTGCAATCGGATCCAGAGCCACGCGACCTCACCTGCTACGGTAAAATTCGATTTGGTGCGGACATCTGAATGGGCTGTAAGACGGAAATACGATTGAAAATACTCTCTGTATGTATATGAAAAAATAAATAAAAGATTCTGTTTGAGAAATCCATCACAGCACACAATTATATTAATTGTGTGCTGTCAGTACTGAGAGCGGTGTACGCACCGCAGCCAGTGCTGCGGAGCATGCTACGCAGTGAGATGTATGAGTGCGTAAGGTGGTATTATAATTCACAGCAAGCTCTCTGCAGCTTAATGCAGAGAGGTTGCAGTGAACAAATGAGAGCACTTGCAATAGAAATTGCTTGAGTACTCTACACGTATGAGACCAGCTACGCAGGCAGCACTGCGTAGTACAACACAACACATATTGAGGATGCACAAAATGAACAGTGTATAGCCGCTGTACTCTTCCAGCAGATATTCTGGGGAAAAGTACAGTGAATATAGTACACCTGCATAATTATATTAATTCTAATGACAAATGATGGTGAGAAAACCGTGCCTTGACATGTGCTGCAATGCCGCCAAAAAGTGAGGTCAAAAATGTTGATGTACCGATGAGCATGCAACTCCTCGTTACCATTGAATTTGCGGTAAATTATAGCAACGTACTCGTACCTGATTTTGAGTCCTGTTGAGAGTGATGAGAGCGTCCTGAGCGTAAAGCCAACGAGAAAAGTCCAAGAAAGTGGTGCGCTGTTCCTCGATGTCGTAGCAAAAGTAACTGAATTTTCAATATGGCTGCGCAATATGAAATTAACGTTGAGCGCTGAAGTCAGTTGAGCGAGATAGCCGGTGAGCGAAACCGAAGTCAAGCGAGGGAGACATCCTCTCGCTCGACGCGGCGTGCCAACGAGGCACATCCTCGGCTCCGCGAAGCCCTGCCTCGGCTATCTTCGGCTCAACCGAACGACGTGTGCTTGAGCACAGCAACAGGTCGACGCACGGCAAATATCGATCGCCGTGCGCCAGCTGATTATCCAACAGATTCTGATACCACTTCCCAAAGATCCCAAAATCCCTTCCGTGTATTCAGTTTCATCCCATTTTTTAATTTATGGTATAATCTCTGAGATATTAAAAAGAAATTAAAGATAATCACGACCGGAGACACTTGATTGTAGCAAACACCGAGCGGGGCCGCGACAATGAAAATAATGGTAAAAATTAGACGGAGCGATAATGAAAATACCGGTTAAAATTCTACTGGTAGCGAGAACCGAATAACCATCCCAAATATTACTGGTAGCGAGAATCGAGCGGAGCCGCGAAAACCGAATAACCATCCAAAATGAAACTGGTAGCGAGAACCGAATAACCATCCAAAATATAACTGGTAGCGAGTAACCAGCGGAGCAGCGAGAACCGAACAACCATCCAAATTATAACTGGTAAGTGGGATTAACCAATCTATTCTTGAATCGCACGACTTTACATGAAAAGAGCCTACCAATCAAAATTTGAGTGAATGTTTTCGACTTTACCAGTTTGCAAAATCGCACAACCCGCTAGGGGTGTGAGAGAGAACGGTAGACGCATCTTGACGCAGTGCTAAATGCGGTCTATCATGCTATTGGAAAATAGTCACCATAAGTATACATGCCAATTTTTTTCTGGCAGAGCGTATTGCTCCGTTACATGTGATACCTCGTATAAGTAATTAACTTGTAATGGATATTGCTTTAGGTGACGTAATATATTGGACGAGCCACTATGAGTACGATTGGAATATTGTTATTGGATATTGAGATGGAGCCAGAGAACACTAGCAATGTGTGGCACATCCGGAAGGACATTGTCAAAAAATTATCATAGTACAATGCGAGGGATGTATTGCTTTAAAATCCAATGAAACAATATCGAGGGAATATGATTCAACATTTCCATGATACAATAGAAGATGACGAGCGCATGATTGACGCATATGAAGATATAGTGAGTACTATGTATAAAAATTTAGTATGGTATCGTTAACAGTCGATTTGTTTACATATTTTATTTTATTTATGGTTCTTTTGCCATTCGTAGCTCAGCTTATACAGTTCAAGTTTTCAATTTGCTTTCAATGTGATTTCTTTTTGCACAGTTGCTAATTATTAACGCACATTGCTATTTCATTTTTTCTTTCTTCATTTCATTTTCACGTTCGGTGTTAACTTGACCATGTAAGGAAGCTACGTCATTTGAAAATCATAAAAATGAATTTGTGCTGCAATTGCACATATAAAATCTTGCAACTTTGAAAAATATTCCTTAACCAGCCCAAAAGAATTAAATATTTTGGTAATTGACATTTTTACTCTGCAACCTCCATTTATCAATGCTAATATTTTTCCTCATTTTCAACTTTGATAAAACAGTTACTGAAAACGAGAATGAAAAGAGGCAACGATAAAAAGTAGAACCTTGCTCATTGCTTTCTCATCATTTTACATTTTCCACGAACCCAAATCTATGAGAGACTATGTTTTTTTTGGCTTCCTCATAGAGGAATCGGTGTGAAATATTGTAAGTAATCCTTGTTTTAAAAAATGGTGGGCGAGATATAACGAAATTTAAGTAGCCATGAAATAAAAATAAGTGATTGTCCAATTTCACATTACGTTCGATTATAAGAACCACAAAGTCTTCCAAAAATTATAAAAACCGCATGTTTACGAACTTTTAATAGTCACACTATGGAAGAAAAATACAAAAATCTTATTGATTTAATATATTTTAACGAAAATTATAGCTATCAGGAGTACAAATTGAAAATGCGGGATTTTTTCTATTTTTGAACGTTTATTCTGAAAAAATGGTAACAAATGAATTATTCAAAGTATTGTCCATCGCTAGCCACAACTTTTTCCCATCTTTCTGGCAATTTACGGATACCGTCGCGAAAAAATTCGGCCGGCTTGGCTGCTATCCAGTCATCGACCCATTTTTGGGCTTCTTCGTAAGAATGGAAGCGCTGGTCAGCTAGGCCATGTGTCATCGATCGGAAAAGGTGGTAATCGGAAGGAGCAATATCTGGGCTATACAGCGGGTGGGGTAAGACTTCCCATTTCAGCGTTTGTAGGTATGTTTTGACCGGCGCTGCAACATGTGGCCGAGCGTTGTCATGTTGCAAAATTACTTTGTCGTGTCTTTGCTCGTATTGTGGCCGTTTTTCTTTGAGTGCGCGGCTCAAACGCATCAATTGAGTTCGGTATAGTGCTCCTGTGATGGTTTCGTTCGATTTCAATAGCTCATAATACACCACACCCAGCTGGTCCCACCAAATACAGAGCATGAGCTTGGCGCCGTGAATATTTGGTTTGGCCGTCGATGATGATGCATGGCCGGGGTAACCATATGATTTTTTGCGCTTCGGGTTATCGTAATGGATCCACTTTTCATCACCAGTGACAATGCGATGCAAAAAACCCTTCCGTTTTTGCCGTTCGAGCAGCAGTTCGCATGCAAAAAAACGGCGCTCGACGTCTCTCGGCTTCAGCTCATACGGCACCCAATGTCCTTGCTTTTGGATCATTCCGAGGGCTTTTATACGATGGGAAATGGCTTGTTGTGTCACTCCCAATGAATCTGCGAGCTCTTGTTGAGTTTGACACGAGTCTTCATTGAGTATTGCCTCCAATTCAGCATTCTCAAACTTTTTCACTTGGCCCGGCCGCTCTTTGTCCTCAACGTCAAAATCACCACTTCTAAACCGCACAAACCATCTCTCGCACGTTGAAACCGATGGAACATGACTCGGATAAGCCTCGGAGACCAATCGATGTGCTTCAGCAGCACTTTTCTTCAAATTAAAGAAGTAAATTAAAACTTCCCGCAAATGCTGTTTTGTTGGCACGAAACTCGACATATTGAGAGCTCAAAAAAACTATGAATTTGACACTGCGACAAATTGACACATACTGAAAATTAAAGCTATAAGACGTAGCTTTGACATGAACATAGTCACAGTACTGCCTGATGCGTATAGCGTTAGTAACGCCATCTGTTATCAAACCCGCATTTTCAATTTGTACCCCTGATAATAATAACAGTCTACAGTGGAATTCGTGCGAAAAACTTTAGATCAATTGCTCAAGCCATTTACGAATTACAGGCTTTGTATCTCTGCAACCTGGAGAATCGTTGATAAAAAGTTAAACGTTCTATACAAATCGAACGCATGACTCTATCTTCACCACGTTTATTATCAAATGCCCCGAAACGTTACGAGAGTCGATCAATAAATAGTCGGCTTGGTAAAGACAATCGCGTTTTTTTGGACAAAAATCTTTTTATTTCTCAACATAATTTCCTTTTAGCTCGATACACTTATTCCAACGATTTTCCAATTTTTTGAAGCCCTCCGAATAATACGATTTCGGAAGATCCTCAAAATAGGTCTCTGTTTCGGCGATGAGGTCATCTCTGGAACCAAATCTCTTTCCGCCAAGCCATTTTTCCAAGTTTCGAAACAGAAAGTAGTCGGAGGGGGCCAAATCTGAAGAATACGGTGGATGCGAAAACAATTCGTATTTAAATTCATGAATTTTGGCCATGGCAACTGGGCACGTGTAAACGCGTGCATTGTCTTGATGGAAGAGCACTTTTTTCCTCGCCAAATGTGGACGTTTTTTCTTCAATTCGTCGTCGAATCGGGTCAGTACAGCTGCATAGTATTCGCCATTAATCGTTTTTTTCGGCGGAAGGTAATCGATGTAGATTATGCCGCGTGCATCCCAAAAAACTGTGGCCATGACCTTACCGGCCGGTGGCACCGTCTTCGCCTTCTTCGGAGCACGTTCGGTCGGTGAAGTCCATTGTTTCAATTATTCCTTTGTCTCTGGTGTATAGTGATGGATCCATGTTTCGTCCACGGTTACGTAACGACGCAAAAACTCAACAGGATCACGCTTATAGATCGCCAAACACGCCTTTGAATCAGCAACACATTCTCTTTTATGGTCGACAGTGAGCAGACGCGGCACCCATCTTGCGGATAACTTTTTCATACCCAACTGATCACTCAGGATTGAAATCACTGAGCCATATGATATGCCTGTGGCCTCAGCTATCCCACGCCCTTTTAGTCTCCGATCATTTAACACCATATCGTGGACTTTTTCAATTGTTTCTGGTATGACGACTTCATTGGACGACCTGGACATTCATCGTCAACAATGCTCGTACGACCGCGTTTAAATTCAGCTGTCCAATATTTAATGGTTGATAAGAAGGTGCAAGGTCCATATAAACTTTGTCTAGCTCCGCTTTGATTTCATAGTTTGTTTTCTTTTTCAAAAACAAAAATCGAATCACTGCACGATACTCAATATTTTGCATTTTTGTAAAAACACAAAAGTTGTTTGTCTTTCGATGGCTGCCAAACGCAAACTAAATATGGTAGCGAGATGAAACTTTGACAACAGTCATGTGAAGGATGGCACTACTAAACGTCGCTATTGATTTCTTTCCTCAACCAACAGATGGCGCAAGTCCGACTATTTATTGATCGACCCTCGTATTACATAAGTGCCTGAGATTTTGGTTCGTTTCGTCAAATGTTTGAGAAAAATTGATGAATTCAAATTGCTACAAAATCCAAATCCTAGTACCAGTCTTCGGTAAATTAAATATTGAGCGCCACTAAATATTAATTTGTTCCTGGAGAAAATTTTCGGTTAACTGACAAAAGTTGCCGTGACTTAGAGCAGAAACTTTTTTCGAAACATTAAAAATCCTTACAAATTCGAAGCTTTTTCCAGACTCGGGTAAAATTCAATACCAATCGCCCTGACATTACTTTATATACTGTGACAGGGCCTTTTTGCATGTGTCACAAATCTTGACAGAGCGTTGGCTGACACGTGTGGTGACCTTTTCGTTCGGCCGAGGATCCTCCCCGAGGCGATCTAACAGGGCATTTTTTTAGGGCGTACCGTCACACAAAATTGATTTCGCTAAGTTTTTCGTTTTTTTTTTATGGTATATGTTACTTCCGAGCGTGCGACGATCTTATTGCTGCGTTCTGAGCGACAACGTCGAAGGCAACAGAACGATTACGGCAGGAGACTAACTTATCGACCGGAGGAAAGATCTCGAGCCTCCGAAACCAGATCAACTCAGGAACCAGAGGTTCCAGCTATCAGCAGCACCATTCGATTTTTTCTGCGCTGTTAATTCCATGTTGCGGTATGCTGCTGCTACGTTAGAGGAACGTAAGCTTCTGCTGGTACCGTTGACGGTACTCCAATTCAAGTCACGCGGAAGTACCATTGGGGCAATTTGATTTTTACTGGTGGTCAAGATCTTGAGGCTGGGAGTTGGTCAGCTCAAACGGCAAGAATCATCGTATTGTTGGGGACTCTTGCGTAGCATATCGAAGAAACAAGATGTTACCAATGTGTCCGTTTCCGTATCTGCCCGACGGAACCGATATCTGCCAACCGCGATTCTGGACCACTGCGAGACTTCTTCTCGAGAGGCTCCCGTTAATGCAAACCTCCGGTAAAGCCGTCGTTCATCTCTAGTCCGAGTGTGGGAGTTAGCTCTATTTTTGGTAAGGAAACCCGAGCGACATTGTCGTGACGGCACGCTATCGTGCCGGGAATTTAACGTCGCTTATTGTAGCAGACAAACAGCTATCGCCCGGTATCCAAATCTTACAATTAATTCGCTTTACGAGAACTTAAGGATCGCCGAAGGGGTTCCACTTTTTTTGTAAAATATTTTATTATTGTAAATTTGAGCGCATTAGAATTCACGTATGCCAGGTGAGTGTGTCGTAAAACGAGAGCGATACTGATTGCGGGAGACGCGCCACTTTGACTTTGAGAAAACCGTTGGGAGAATAGCGTCTCCATTTGAATTGTCGAGTATCTGTTGTGGCCGTTTACGTAAATTAATATGTTCTCGTGTGATGAGTGTAAGAGCGCGAAGATCTGTCCCGGGCAACCTAATTCTGTTCCTTTTATTCATTTTGTTGCATTTGATCTATTTTCGGCCGGATTGATTCTAGTTTCAGCCGCGCGCTGCGACATTTCGAGGGTGACCGGCTTAATTACGCCACGAAGCGAGCTCGTTCTCTCGACCTACGTTTTGCTTGCATACATTTACTCCTCCCTCATCGAACCAGATCTGCGCTCAAACATTTTTTGGTCCTTCGAGCCGGATCAGTGAGCACAGTGCAATTTAATTGCTCAGCCTGTGCCGGGGAGCATTGTGTTACCGGTTCTCGTGCACGGTAGGAGCTACGCGCGTAGACCACGTTCAGTGTCTCTTTTGCACTTGCTTCGCTTTTGCTACCTGTTGTTCGGCTCTTCACGCTCCGCGACGAATCGTTGACTCGGTGCGCGTCTGGCGTCTCGTGTATTCTCGCTAGCTCTCGCTCGCTGTTCGCGTTTCGCGTGACGCTCAGTGCGCGCTATATTGCCTGTTGGTGTGCGTCGTCGCTCTCGCTCTTGTTGCTCGTCTCGCGCGTTGGTGTTGATCTCCTGCCTATTATCCACGCGTTAGTGCGATTGACCTTTCTCGTCTCTTGCGTGGTGCGTGGCCCAGAATTTGCTGTTGACAGGTCGTCGCGCGGTGGTGAGCAACGTACTGGAGTCCTCGCTCCGTGCCATCTGTCATCCAGCAGCCTACTAACCTGACATGGCAAACCTCGGAGAAGCGACCATCGGGTTGCAGCAGTCTCGCGCCGATTTTATAGAAACCACGCGCACCGTGCTGCAAGCCGGCCAGTCCGACCAGCTCGGCGTTCTAGCGCTAGATTTATTGGGAGAAGTTTGAAGCAACCCATGAGAGCATCGTTGAAACGCGTGGGAAAGTTGAAGAGGGTGTAGCCGCCATACCATATTTTACCTGTAAATTATTTGATCAAACTCTTGCTCATTTTTCAGCCACGAAAGTCATCCTCACGCAGCTCATTGACAAGGCTGGTGAGACCCATCCGTTTGGTCCTCGTCACGCGTTCTCGTCCAGCTCTTACCAATGCACATCAATGCGCCGAGCTCTCCCGGAGATTACGCTGCCTCGGGTCTCCGGGGTGTACTCTGAGTGGAGACCCTTCGGAGATTTATTCACCCCACTCGTGGGCACGAATCTGGGGCTCACTAACGTGGTTCGCATGTACTATCTCCGCACTTGCCTAGCCGACGAGTCAGCTCAGCTGATTTTGAATTTGACCATCTCCGACAAGTCATTTGATACCGCGTGGGATTTGCTCACTGCTTGTTACGAGAATGAACGGCTTCTTGTTTTAGCGCATCTCGACCGGCTCCTCAGTTCGACCGCGATGTCGGTGCACACCGCTGCCAAGCTGAACCAGCTCACCATCTCGACATCAGAGGCTTTCAGCGCACTCTGCGCTCTAGGTTCACCAACCGAACATTGGGACTCTGTGGTGGTCCATGTGCTAACTCGTTGACTCAGTCTAAGGCTCAGGGAGGCCTGAGAAAACAAGATCGGTGCGTCCACTGAGTACCCAATCCAGACCCAATTTCTGGATTTCCTTAAGAGGCGCGCTCGCGCCATGAAAAGCCTTGAGACCGGCTCTACCACGCCCAGCTTGACACTGCCACCTGCGATGTCTGGTTCGCGATAGTCTACGCGGCAGGCAGCAAAGGTCAACGCCACCCTTGCTCCACGATCAGCGCAAGTACACTCCACTAGGACCGGCGCGTGGCCTGCGGCCAGCAGGTACCCGCACAGGTAGCTCTATATAGCAAATTGTGCTTCTTTCAAGCGCCTTCCTCCCGCAGAAAGAAAATCCATTGTCGACCAGCTCTATCTGTGTTTTGACTGCCTGGGCTAGCACAGTCTCCGCGTCTGCTAGACTACAGGCACCTGCCAAACCTGTCAGCAACGCTGACCACTCTGATCCATCTGGGCAGGCGTCCTTTGTTTGCTGACCCAGCATCCCGAGTTCCGGCTCCCGTCGACGTTCTCGTCAGCGCCGATGCATTTGGCTCGTCCATCTCACGGTGATCAAGGGGGTCTCGACCTGTCCATAGCCCAACGCACGGACCTTGGCTGGAATGTGTATGGCCCCACGGGAGCGGACCAATACTCCCAAGCATCCTGCCTGCACGTTACGGTGTCCAACGACCAACTCAACGAACTACTTACGACTTTTTAAACCCAAGAAGAAGTTCCTGAGCGCCTTGACTCAGAGATGACTACAGAGGAGCGTGAGTGCGAGCAGCACTTTCTCGAGACCCACTCACGCAACCGTTCGGGCCGATATATTGTTCAGCTACCATTCTCGACGCCACGGTCATCCCTCGGAAACTCGCATCAAACCGCACTTACCTGTCAGCGTCAGATGCTAGCCCGTCTCGATTGAGATACTCGCTTCCGGCAGCTCTATGGCGAGTTTATCGAAGTATACGAGCGCCTCCCTCCGATGCTCCCCTGAGCATTCCTATAAACACCTGTTGGCTTGACGAGACGACCTTGGCACGTGGTGATCCGTTACCAGGAGGGTTGTGGATCTTCGACGGCCATTAGGAAGGGCAAGTTGGCTCGCGGACAGGCTATCTTTTGCCGCATCACAGGGTTCTTCGGAAGTCCAGCGCAACAACGGAGCTGCGAATCGTCTTCCATGGCTCTGCGAAAACCAGCTCAGGCCTCTCGCTCAACGACATTCTCCATACCGGGGCCAAACTGCAGAAGGACATCTCTGACGTGCTGCTGTGGTCCCGGCAGCGCAAGTTCATCTTCATCGCCGATATCACCAAGATGTTTCACCAAATTCGGGTTCACGAGGATGACTGGCCCATGCAGCAAATTCTCTGGACCGGCTGTAAGCTTGATCAGTTCCAGCTCACACCTGTTACCTACGGCACTTGACCAGCGCCTTTTCTCGCCATTTGCACGCTCCTCCGGCTTGTTGAAAACGAAGGCCATCGGTTCCCTTTGGCCGTCTCGCCGATGTTACATGACCGCTACGTCGAAGACATCTGCGGAGGAGCCGACATGATTGACCAGCTCTTCTGATGGACAGATTAGAGGACTCAGTACTTCAGGAGGGTTTCCACTCGCTAAATGGCTCACCAACGATGTCCAGTTCCTCCAAGCCCTCTCAATCAACAGCGCTCACGACGATGCTCACGTCTTCGAAACTTTCCCGGCAAACCGCTCAGCGCTAGGCATGCTTCCGCACCGACCTCCAGACGCTGTCGGAGGTGACCGTCGAATTGTGGTTTGGACTACTCACGCATTCAACCGTCCAGGTACATGGATTTTGCGATGCCTCAAACCTCGCCATAGCCGCCCTTGTCTACCTCAAGGTGCAAAACGGCAACGACGACCACATTGATCTGATCCAAGACACGCGTCGCTCCTCTCAAGAAGTACACCATACCACGGCTCGAGCTCTCTGCCGCAGTCCTGCTCGTGAGCTTGGTCAAATACGTGAAGAATCAGCTCAGCCTGGCCAACGCGCCAACCTTTCTCTAGACCGACTCGTCTGTCACTCTCGCATGGATCAGCTCTCATCCCTCACGTTGGAAGGAATACGTGCGCAACCGCATTCAGCTCATCCAAGAGACGTCTCCGGCAGACTGGCGACTACCCCACGGGAAAGAGAATCCAGCTGACTGCGCGTCTCGCGGAATCTCCAGAGTTCAGTTCGCGACGCACCAGTTAAGGTGGCACGGACCGCCGTGGCTGGCTAACGGCACTTCGGCTTGGCGTACGCTCATATCGGCGCTGCACCCTGCAGGGAACCTCGAAGAACGACCTGGTGTTGTCCTCATAGCGACAGCGACTCCGCTTGAGCTTTGGGATATCATCCACCGGTTCTCCTCACTAACTACGCTACTCAGGGTTACAGCCATCTGTCAACGATATATTGCCCAACTCCGACGAACCCCGCGATCGACTCTTGCAACCCCTCTTGCTCCTGGTAACATTGGACACGCTCGGCTACTCTGGGTTTGGCTCGGCTACTCTGGACTTCGCCGGCGGCACACTTCACCGCCCAACGACTGTTGTCCAGTGGCGAACGGCTCAGACCATCTCACCCTATGACACGACTCACCGCGTTCATCGAGTAGAAGGATGACTGAGGTTCACTCAGCTCGACCTGGAAGGCAAACACCTAGCTATCCTTCCCAGGGATTCTCCATTCACCCAGCTCATCATCAGTGAAGCCCACCTCCGAACATTGCATGGTGGAACTCAGCTCACTCTCGCCCAACTCCGACGATCGTACTGGATTCTTGGAGGGCGAGCACCAGTTCGGTCGTTCATCCTCAAGTGAGTGCCGTGCGCTCGCCATCGAGGAATTCGTGCACAGCAACTCATGAACTCAGCTCCTCGTTGCCCATCTGACATCTATTCGTGCCTGCCTTAACACAGTAGTCAATTACGCCCGCCCAGTGTTGCTTATATTCTGACTGTAGAACAACTTTTCTGGGAGCCGACGCCACACTTTGGAAGCTCTTCCCGTCGGCTTCGCGTGAATCACATCACCTAGCCCTGCTCTTGCTCCAAGATGGCACTCAGTGGTCATTCAACCCCCCCCCCCGGCACCTCACTTTAGAGGAAAATGGGAAGCAGCGGTGAAATAGGTAAAGTATCACCATCGGCAACGACCTGCTCACTTTCGAAGAGCTCGCAATGCTCCTAGCCTAAATCGAGCCATGCTCAACTCTCGACCTTTCGAGCCCCTCTCTGAGGACCCAGACGACCTCTTCGTACTCACTGCGGGGAACTTCCTCATCGGTTACGCACCCACGGCCAGCCCTGAATCTTCTCCAGAACACTTGTCCATCTCTCGTCTTCGTCGTTGGCAGCTCATCCAGCAAAAGGTTCAGGGCTTCTGGAATCGATGGTCTACAAGTTAACTTCAGCGTCTTCAGTCTATGTCGAAGTGTCAACACCCGTCTCACGAGATCAAGGTCGGATCCATTGTCCCGCTCAGTGACAAGCGGTACCCGCCGACCTAATGGCCCCTCGCTCGCGTCACAGATCTACATCCAGGCAAGAACGGGCTTACTCCAGTGGTTACCATCAAAACGGCCAGCTCGATGCTCGAGCGACCAATCGCTCGGGTCGTACTTTTGTCCATCACACCCCAGCAAGACAAGTTAGCTCCTCATACTTCCCAATTGTGCGTCAGCCTTCCTGCTGATAGTGGGGGAGGATGTTTCGGCCGCGCCCTGCGACATCTCGAGGGTGACCGGCCTAATTAGTTATTGTCTACTCTCAACGGCGACTACCGCGCCGGCCCTCTTCGATTACCGGTTCGTGATCGAGGCTCGCCCGGCTTTGCCCCCTGCGCCATTGTTCTTCAAGCGCTTCGACTATCGACGTGCTAACGATTTTCAAAACTCATCATTGACCACCGCAGAATTATTCGACCATCAGACTTACAGTTACCGTCCTGCTCGTCGTCGAAGTGCGACAATTATCATTACCGTGTATTGCCTTGAGTGGACATTGTGAACTATTATTGCGACTACTAAAATAAAGAGACAGTACGAGGCAAGCTCGTTCTCTCGACCTACGGTTCGCTTTCGTACATTTACTCTTCCCTCACCGAACTAGATCCGCGCTCAAACAGTTATTTAATTTTTTGTGACCTATGTTATTATTTACTTTTTTTTTTAGTTATTGACAATTTGCTGTGTTAATTATTTTAGCCATTCTGAGCAATAAGTTTTCTTTTCTGATTTTAGTTGCGTTTATTACGTCCTATTTTATCTTATTCTCCGTGGATCCCGTAGCGCGAGTGGACGTGTATAAGTGGAGATTGATGTAATTGTCTAGCGTATGATGAGTATGGCAGTAATAAGTATAGTAACCGGTCCGATATTCTCTGTGTAATATTTTTGGAGAAATTGAGTCGACGGGAACCAAGCACGCAACCGTCTGACGCTTCACGACTGTGCTTCCGAGATTGCTGACTTTGCTCTATGTCAATGTTACATTCGTTAAGAAAATTAATTATTTTGTTTCCGCTTCTCGAAAACATGTTGGAATTTACTGCGAGACACCTCTGACTGACCCCTCCCCTCTTCCATTCACCAAGGCTGCAGCGAAGCCGAGCCGGCGTCATGTACTTCGCGTGCAAATAAAATTTGTTCCGTGAAATATTTTATTTTTTACTGAAGCCCAGCACGCGGATACACGAGTTGTTGTGACCATCCGCAAGGACTTGTGTTCCGTAGTTGGAGAAAGTGGTTACAATGCAGAGAACAGTTTACTTCGATAGCTAAAAATTTTTGCGGGGTAAATCACAACACACTCTTTTGAAAAAACTATAAATCTAATTAATTCAGAACGTATGCTTTAATTATTGTTTAATTATTGTGTAAATTGTAACCAATATTGGTAAATGTTCTACGTGCATGTCAAATTTCAACCCGTGTCATGAAACTGTTCTTAAGTTACAAAGTGTAATAGGTCGCTTATTATTCATATTTCGCGCCCTGCCGTCTTTCGGCGTGAAAAGTCGCCACCAGCGCGATACCTGTTCGAGGTTGGACTTTAGACGATCATGGAAGAGAGTATGTGAACCCCGAGGCGAACCGGTAGCCGGAGTTTCGGAGCCACACTGCTGGTGAGCAGTCGAGATCTAGTCAAATAATACTCAACGCTCTAGTCCTTTATCTTGAAATTTGTATCTTGAGTGACTCGGTATATGAGCACTCAGAGTTTCACCTGTCCGTTAAAAAGCAAAAGATAACGGCTCACGAAATATTGGATAATCATTCTCGACCGAAGGAAATCTCATCGCTCAAGGGGAGCGGCAGCTCATTTGAAGGACGAGGAACGCCAATTTCGGAGAATCAACAGCCAAGCAGGAAATCTAGGAGAATAAGAGATTGACATTGTCTGAAGGATTCGCCTAGAAGGAGATTATCTGGGTATAAAATTCTGATATCCAAGTTAATCCATTTTAATCATTGAGGTGAGCGACCATTATATCATTAAATAAACCAAGGAAATCCATCCCGGAATATTAAAAGAAGACTGGTGTGCTCTATAACATTGAGTTAGACGCAAAAACTATCGAGCCTCTACAGAAGTCTAGTCAAGGAGCCCTAGCGGGTTGTGCGATTTTGCAAACTGGTAAAGTCGAAAACATTCACTCAAATTTTGACTGGTAGGCTCTTTTCATGTAAAGTCGCGCGATTCAAGAATAGATTGGTTAATCCCACTTACCAGTTATAATTTGGATGGTTGTTCGGTTCTCGCTGCTCCGCTGGTTACTCGCTACCAGTTATATTTTGGATGGTTATTCGGTTCTCGCTACCAGTTTCATTTTGGATGGTTATTCGGTTTTCGCGGCTCCGCTCGATTCTCGCTACCAGTAATATTTGAGATGGTTATTCGGTTCTCGCTACCAGTAGAATTTTAACCGGTATTTTCATTATCGCTTCGTCTAATTTTTACCATTATTTTCATTGTCGCGGCCCCGCTCGGTGTTTGCTACAATCGGGTGTCTCCGGTCGTGATTATCTTTAATTTCTTTTTAATATCTCAGAGATTATACCATAAATTAAAAAATGGGATGAAACTGAATACACGGAAGGGATTTTGGGATCTTTAGGGAAGTGGTATCAGAATCTTTTATTTATTTTTTCATATACATACAGAGAGTATTTTCAATCGTATTTCCGTCTTACAGCCCATTCAGATGTCCGCACTAAATCGAATTTTACCGTAGAAGGTGAGGTCGCGTGGCTCTGGATCCGATTGCAAATTCAGAGGAGTTCCTTCTTCGCTGAGGAATCTGCTGTAAAACAGTCGATTTCATGTCGAGCCTGGTGTTTCAGTTTTAAACTTTTGTTCGAAATTTATATCTGATAGTCCCTAAGGATGGACACTGGTAGCAGAAAATGCAAGGTCGAATGCAAATATACCAATTTTTAGAACTTCAGGCGCTCATTTAATTTCTTTGCCGATCGCTCATGACAAAATGAAACTAACTTTTTCATTATCAGACTACTTCTTCCTATAAAAGCTTTTGCAAGACATAGTTTGCTTTTCTCCTTGTGGTAATAGATCGGACTGTAGGGACCTCGGATATCAACCAATGTTTCAAGGACATTTTTGATTTGAATCAAAAGATTTGTTAACTGACCACTACGATCCAATCCGATCTAAAACAAAGTAACATTTGGTCGATCAGCGGTAGCGAGAGCAACAAAGGTTTCACAAAATTTCTGACGAATTACGAATCGTTCTTTTTGGCAAAATTTCGAATAGCATTTTCAATTAACCATAAATATGAATAAAATAACGACATTCACTGACGATTGTGCTGGAGTGGGCGAGACCAATAGAAATTTGTAGTACATCGCTAGGTGACGCGAATCGCAAGCTCTACGATCTCCGCATTAAATGATTACGATATTTTGTTAAAACTAAGAAAAGTTAACTGTAGAATTACTAGTCAGAGTTTCTCTTGCTCTGTTTTTTCATGGAAAACCTATCTCTGAGAATATTTGGATTGCGAATAAGAATAAATAATGAATTGTTATCCTTTGGATTCGGAATACATCAATATGATTATTTGGATAGTCAAAGCAGTCAGAAATCTTACAGAGTCAGCGGAATATATCTCTTTGTTCCAGAGAATATTGTTTTCATCGCGATCGTCGTGTATTCCGATCAATTCCACTTGTCGGGTATAATAGCATGAGAAAGAGTTTGACCAGTCGTGGGAAAATGTTCTTGCGGGGTACACTTGGCAATAGGAAGTACTGCTTGTCAAAAGCTTATTGATCGCATCGACCTCTAAACACAGAGATAAATAAATAATTAAAAAATTGTCTAAAACTCTAATATTTTAGTGAATTGATAGAATATATTTTTTATTTAGCTCTTCATAAAGAATATGCCAGACGTTAACGTCCGGCAAATTTTTCAATGTGTGAAAGTAATTAAATTGATGATTTTATACATAAAGTAATGCAATTGTATCAATAACGAGAATCTACTTACTTCGGATTGTAGTCCTAGCTTCCAGATTTCGCCAAATACGGTATTATATCCCTGGCATTTGGCACAGCGGCAACCGAACACGACGTACCATTTCTTGTTAAAAGCTAATTGATCGTATCAACCTGTTGACACAGAAATAAATAAGTAATAAACAAATGAAAAATCCAGTGATAATAAAATTAAAAATTGTATAACACTCCAATATTTCAGTGGACCGATGGAATATATTTTTTCTTTGGCTCTTCGTAAAGAATATGCCAGAAGCCAACGGCCAGCGAATTTTCCAATTTATGAAAGTAAATAAATTGATGATTTTTACATAAAGTAATGCAATTGTATTAACAACGAGAATCAACTTACTTCGGTTTGTAGTCCTTCTTCATTTCGCCAAATGCGGTACGATATACCCGGCATTTGGCACAGCAGCAACCGAAGACGAGGTACCGGTTGCTTGCCTTTTTGTAGAATTTCTTTTTTGTATCGTAACGGCAATTATATTTTCCTCACAACCAACAATATAACAGCATTCGTTCTCCCTTCTTCAACACTATTTCTGCGATGTAACACGTCCAAAGAAATACCGATCCGTGTGTACGGGATTCATTGCTGTCAAGTTTTTAAGGTTATGTTACATCGAGAGATGCTCCGCACGCAGTAAAGAACTGCAGCGATGAGTTACGAACGTTTTATATCATACAGTACACCAGCACGTGCCGCGACGCCTTTAGCGATGAGTGCATTTATAACAATATGCTGGTAATCGACTGCCATACTGACGTGCGAAAGACAAACGGAACGATAGAACAATCGCGAAGGCGTCACGGCACGTGTTCGTAACTCATCGCTGCAGTTCTTTACTGCGTGCAGGGCATCTCTCGATCTAACATAACCTTAAAAAATTGACAGCAATGAATCCCGTACACACGGATCAGTATTTCTTTGGACGTGTTACATCGCAGAACTAGTGTTGAAGAAGGGAGAACGAATGCTGTTATATTGTTGGTTGTGAGGAAAATACAATTGCCGTTACGATACAAAAAAGAAATTCTACAAAAAGGCAAGCAACCGGTACCTCGTCTTCGGTTGCTGCTGTGCCAAATGCCGGGTATATCGTACCGCATTTGGCGAAATGAAGAAGGACTACAAACCGAAGTAAGTTGATTCTCGTTGTTAATACAATTGCATTACTTTATGTAAAAATCATCAATTTATTTACTTTTATAAATTGGAAAATTCGCTGGCCGTTGGCTTCTGGCATATTCTTTACGAAGAGCCAAAGAAAAAATATATTCCATCGGTCCACTGAAATATTGGAGTGTTATACAATTTTTAATTTTATTATCACTGGATTTTTCATTTGTTTATTACTTATTTATTTCTGTGTCAACAGGTTGATACGATCAATTAGCTTTTAACAAGAAATGGTACGTCGTGTTTGGTTGCCAATGTGCCAAATGCCAGGGATATAATACCGTATTTGGCGAAATCTGGAAGCTAGGACTACAATCCGAAGTAAGTAGATTCTCGTTATTGATACAATTGCATTACTTTATGTATAAAATCATCAATTTAATTACTTTCACACATTGAAAAATTTGCTGGACGTTAACGTCTGGCATATTCTTTACGAAGAGCTAAATAAAAAATATATTCTATCAATTCACTAAAATATTAGAGTTTTAGACAATTTTTTAATTATTTATTTATCTCTGTGTTAACAGGTCGATGCGATCAATACGCTCTTGACAAGCAGTGCTTCCTATTGCAAAGTGTACCCCGCAAGAACACTTTCCCACGACTGGTCAAACTCTTTCTCACGCTATTATACCCGACAAGTGGAATTGATCGGAATACACGACGATCGCGATGAAAACAATATTCTCTGGAACAAAGAGATATATTCCGCTGACTCTGTAAGATTTCTGACTGCTTTGACTATTCAAATAATCATATTGATGTATTCCGAATCCAAAGGATAACAATTCATTATTTATTCTTATTCGCAATCCAAATATTCTCAGAGATAGGTTTTCCATGAAAAAACAGAGCAAGAGAAACTCTGACTAGTAATTCTACAGTTAACTTTTCTTAGTTTTAACAAAATATCGTAATCATTTAATGCGGAGATCGTAGAGCTTGCGATTCGCGTCACCTAGCGATGTACTACAAATTTCTATTGGTCTCGCTCACTCCAGCACAATCGTCAGTGAATGTCGTTATTTTATTCATATTTATGGTTAATTGAAAATGCTATTCAAAATTTTGGCAAAAAGAACGATTCGTAATTCGTCAGAAATTTTGTGAAACCTTTGTGGCTCTCGCTACCGCTGATCGGCCAAATGTTACTTTGTTTTAGATCGGATTGGATCGTAGTGGTCAGTTAACAAATCTTTTGACTGAAATCAAAAATGTCCTTGAAACATTCGTTGATATCCGAGGTCCCTACAGTCCGATCTATTACCACAAGGAGAAAAGCAAACTATGTCTTGCAAAAGCTTTTATAGGAAGAAGTAGTCTGATAATGAAAAAGTTAGTTTCATTTTGTCATGAGCGATCGGCAAAGAAATTAAATGAGCGCCTGAAGTTCTAGAAATTGGTATATTTGCATTCGACCTTGCATTTTGTGCTACCAGTGTCCATCCTTAGGGACTATCCGATATAAATTTCGAACAAAAGTTTAAGACTGAAACACCGGGCTCGACATGAAATCGACTGTTTTATAGCAGATTCCTCAGCGAAGAAGGAACTCCTCTGAATTTGCAATCGGATCCAGAGCGACGCGACCTCACCTGCTACGGTAAAATTCGATTTAGTGCGGACATCTGAATGGGCTGTAAGACGGAAATACGATTGAAAATACTCTCTGTATGTATATGAAAAAAAAAAAAAAGATTCTGATACCACTTCCCTAAAGATCCCAAAATCCCTTCCGTGTATTCAGTTTCATCCCATTTTTTAATTTATGGTATAATCTCTGAGATATTAAAAAGAAATTAAAGATAATCACGACCGGAGACACTCGATTGTAGCAAACACCGAGCGGGGCCGCGACAATGAAAATAATAGTAAAAATTAGACGGAACGATAATGAAAATACCAGTTGAAATTCTACTGGTAGCGAGAACCGAATAACCATAAAAAATAAAGCTGGTAGCGAGAATCGAGCGGGGCCAGGAGAACCCAATAACCATCCAAAATAAAACTGGTAGCGATAAATGAGCAGACCTGCGAAAACCGTTACCATGCAAAATATGACTGGTAGTAACTTACCAGTCTAACCAAAATCGCTTCAGTCCAATGCTGGAAAAATTGCTTACAAGTCAATATTTGAGTGAAAGTTTTCGACTTTACCAGTTTAGAATTACCAATCAAATTTTGGCTCGCACAACCCGCTAGGGAGACATGAATAATAGAATAACAAGTTTTTATATAACTTGCTCGAGATCTTGTTATTGTCCAGCTCCGTGAAGAGCATATTGACTACAAACTGAGTGATATTCAGATCGGTTGATGTGAGAGATCCGTTTGTACAGAAAGAACAAAATTCAATGTGAACTATTTCATTATATTTAATACAAATTTGTATATCATTATTCTGTTTATCGAGCATTTCGACGAGTGTATGAAATAGAATTTATGAGCTATTTATCTGTCAATGCAGAGATTATTATCTCAGAGAGTTATTCCATGCGAATACTTGGAATTCTATTTATTACAAATTTGTATATCATTATTCTATTTGTCGACCATTTCGACGAGTGTATGAAATTGAATTTATGAGCTATCTATCTGTCAATGCAGAGATTATTATCTCAGAGAGTCATTCCATGCGAATACGTGGGAGTCTATTTAATACCAAATTCTATGTCATTATTCTGTTTGTCGAGCATTTCGACGATGTATCAAATTGAATTTATAAGCTATCAAAAATCTGTCAATGCAGAGCGTATAATCTCTTACCGTGATTTGAAGTAAATGTATATGAAAGTAAAACTGGTACTAATAAAGGTGAAGAAGGTTATGTAATTTCGAAATCTCTCAAGAAGAGAACCCAGCCAATAGTCAGTCGTCGTTTGAGGACCCAAACAATAAATGATGATTTTCTGGTGAAATACCGATTCTGTCTCTGTTTTTATTTCTTCTAGGAATCTGAATAACGTCTTTGGCTTGTTTCCCAGATATTTCAAAAAATAAAAGCAGGAATAAGTCAAAAACATTACAAAAGGTTTGAATTTTGCACGCCTGGCAAACTCACACACACACCTGACATTTTTCCTACACTACTTTTCTATACGTTTCAGATAATTTCGAGAATCCTGATATGAAAATCACGCATTTTTGTCTTTTTCAAAACTTCTATGAGGAAGGGAAAATAAGAAGTTTCTGACAAATAATTATACTCCTATTGGATAGAGTGTTTCTACAAAGAGAATGAGGCTTTGCGAAGCCAACTTGGTCCATCGATCCTAATTCGACTTTATGACAAATTGAAAATGAAAAAAAAAGTGCTCTGACGAATTGAGTCACAAAGAATATATTTCAATTCTGAAAATATTTAATTTTTTGTGTTTATGAAGTGGTATTTTTTATCAAGTTGAAAGATTTAATAAGTGCAAATTCAACACTATTTTGTTTATAATTCAGTTAAAACAATTCTGTTTTTCATTTTCACTTTTTATGAAGTGCAATTACCATCGATGAGTCAAATGGACTGCATCAGTTCCGATTGACTTTGTGTATACAAGCTTCTCTATGTGCATAAGGATTTCATTTCTGGCACCGGTATAAAGGGTATATAATTAATTGATTACTTTTGTAAGTTGTTTTTTTTATAGAATTTATTTCATACCTACTGAAATATTCCTCATACAATTAAATCCATACTATTGCTTTAGAGAATGTTCATATAGACAAAATCGTACGCAATATTTTAACGGTGAGTCACGGTATGAATGTGGACTGATAAGAAATGAATACTAATCAACTAAATACAAATAAATAGCAATAATTAATACTACACACACACAACCGTTAAGCCTACTCGACTTTCGCTCGCCTACGTGGCGTGATAAATAATTTTTCTCGCTTTCTACCACGGTCTCTAACGCACCCGACCGTTTAACTCCAACGTCTCTGCCGAACCTCGTTGGCTCCTCGCTCGCCGAATCGCACTTATCCCCCACGCTTACTTTGTCAGCCTGCGCATTGCCTCAGTCAATACCAGCGCGTCCTGCGGCAAATCCTACTCGCGCGTAAACACACCCGTCGCCGTCTTAACGCGCGACATTGAAACACACACACACACGCATACAAGCGCTGGCTTTATTAAATAGTTTTTCTCGATCCCCTTCAGATCTTCGCGAGTCGTGCTTTTGATCTTTTCATAAATCTTACCAAAAAATGTAACATTGTTTAACCAATTCTCGTCATATTTCTATTTTTTACGTGGGTATATGGTTTCGGCCTTATAGCCCTGAAATTTCAAAATTGAGAATATTTGGAAACAAATCGAGAACATATCCAAAAAAAAATTTGTTCTATGTTCAAAGGTATTAATACCGCCTAGGGTTAGCCGATGCATGCATGTGGCCTTTATATAACTTATGGCTCTGACCAAGGGCGCGGTCCGAATCGCGCTCACAGCGCTTATGATGCACAAACTGCTAACGTGCGGTTCGATTCAATGAGCGTGCTAACGTCTGTTTGCAGTTCTAGTAATTCGGACTACTTGTAAGCGTGCTTACTCGTTCGACATAACCTTACAAATCATGGCCTATCAATTCAAGAAGGTAGTTGCACTTCAAGCATTTTCTGCAATTGACGAAAGTGACGACAGTGATACAGAAAATATAATAGAACAACATGATGTTGTTTCGTCAACAACATCAAATAGCTCCGAAGATGACAAAGTCTTTTACGCAATTCTTGTGTTAAGGAAGAAACGAGGAAGATTGGAGCGCAGACCTCGCATTAAAAATTATGTTGACAGAACGATTCCCAGATTTTCTGCTCAAGAATTTAAATCGCATTTCAGGTGAGTATATCAAATTAGTTCAACTTGTGATAAACACTGATAAATGTACAAATTAGGAACATTTACATGAGTTGCCGCTTCTGATATTCTCAGTCCATGCAATCTCATAAGTAATATTACTAACCAATGACTACTTCAACTAATCATTCATTGCTGTTCAGTTTTCGCACCTATGAAGCACACACTTAACTCATGCACACGCTACACTTACAACCATCTGACGCCTCGCGTCATGTGGTATAGCTCGCAGGTATACTATATCGAATTATCGACCCAGGCACTCAAGCACATTGTCCATCAGCTTCATAGACTTATATAATAGACTGCGCAGTTCTGTAAGAGACGCTGTCCGCAACACCCGAAAGAGACAGCAATATGAAAAGTACCTGTGTCTCATTCTAACACGCCAGTTGGTGGGGATGTGAAAGAAGAACAGGAGAGTGCATGGAAGAGAGCAGAAGAGGGACTGGGAAACTGTTCTAACCTCTAACCCTGTGTAGACAGCTCGTGAAATACATTTATTTTAAAAAATGGTTCACTTGTGCTGCATTTGCAAATTACAAGCTGGTGCTATTGCGGATGTTTCTTTCCACAAGCAAGTATCTTGACAAATACTATACTCATTAATAAATATAAAGCGCAGTTCAATATTGTAATGTTTACTTGCTTTACAGCTAAATAGAAACTGTAACAATAAAAACTTCTTATAAAAGTAGAATTATATTTCAGAATTGTATTTCAGATTTCATACATAGCATGTAATATTATTGAAATATTTAAATATAATACTGATATGTTGACGTTTTCACTTTTTCCCTTTACCGCCTGCTACACTTCTCCTCGACAACTCCCCTCAAACTTCCTCCCCACTCTCTGCGATGTGCGAGAGAGAGAGTGGTACTTTTATACTATCTCTGTCCTTCGGTCCCTCGGACAGCCGGCTCATAAGAACGCGCAGTCTGTTATATAAGTCTATGATCAGCTCGCATCCTCGATCGAAGCTCACTCAAGCGGCCAACGCTCCTAGCGTGGCCCCAGCGGCAAGACCACTCACAAGACTTACTTTCCATCGCTGGCGGCGAATCATAACTCAAGCAAGCTGTGACGCACGTCCGCCCTCTTGATACTCTGCCTCGTGGTCGACGGAACTGGCATCACTGGTCAACAGTGATGCCAGACGAGGGAATTTTGCCCCTATCTCGCTGCCCTCACCACGCTGCCCCTGCGAGGCGCGTCAGGGGAAGGCTTGCGCCGCTCGTAACAAATCTCGTGTCGATTGCGCTTTACGTTGTCTCGCCCCACCCACTTCACAACAGCCACTGCGCGGGCTTTTATGAAATGAGTTATGGAAGATTTTTTAATGAATATATATCAATATTATATATATAAATAAACAAATGATAAAAGTAAAGAAATATATAAAACGCTTACTAATTTTGTAGCCATCAGCAAATGAATAGTGCATTACAATATCCAACACCAAATTGTAGTCCTTTACACGAAAGGTTCATTACAATTTATTGAATAAAAAGGAATTGTAATGCTCTACTCACGTCCCAGGTCTGCGTAGTGTGTGACGTCACACGCTGCCTGACTGTTGATTGGTCGGTGAGCCGAGTCTGCGCACGACGTAGTGTGTGACGTCACACGCTGCCTGACTGCTGATTGGTCGGTGCGCCGGGTGCGCGCGCAGTGGGCGCTAAAACAGACCCAGTGGAGAGGGTACCCCAAAGGGATCAAAATTCCCTCGTCTGGCATCACTGTTGGTCAATGACCATTGTTCTCACTCGAGTCATTCGCGCTATACATTCCCGCGTCATCTCACGTAGCTATTCATTAGTTCCACTCATTTTTTTGTCTACTCAGTAGTGTAGTGTATACATTCTTTGTCAAATCACCCGTGTTTCAAATCAGTGTCAGTGCGAATCACAGCGGATCACCAGAACTATCGAAACATTCACATAAAAGTCAACGGCGTGGTTCGTCGTTGGCAGCATAGACGCCATGCAGCCTCGCATCACACGTTGGATATAGCTCAGTCACCAGCCCACCGTGTGGCTTCAATACAGAGCTCTACAGACAGACCACATCACCAGGATCATCCACACGGTCCATCAACAAGTCAACTCACCAGCCTGAGTTAACCCACTCAACATCATTACACAGGCCAGACAAATCAAATTACATTTTTTGTGTATTCAACAGGTATTTTTTACGATCATTGTTAATTAATTAAATAAACGTGGATTTATTATTGTTAACTACTGAGTGCATTCAATTGACTATGCTTGTCACCAGGATCCTTAATATTAATATTTGCAGCTGTCACTCGACATGCTAAGTGCGAATGCATCAACCCGCTATTTGTCGATAGCATAGAAATACTCAAGTGATACATATTCACTGCACAGAGCGCTATATTCATTGCTATTTATTATGTTTTACTGAGGCTGACTAGGCGCTTACTCTGCGCACTTGTCAATTTCTCTCATAGTGCCTTGTCGCATCAGTTAGTTGACATCTTAGAATTTTTAATCATTTTTTTTGGAACATTATCAAATATTTCTAATTCACTTTCGATCGTTTGCATACATCTTTTGGTCTTTCGAGCTAATTCTAATTTACTCACACTCATTCTCATACAATTGCAAACTGAAACTTTTGTAAAGCTGATGCTCCTGTAAGTCTCTGCGCAACTCCTGTAAAGCTGACGCACCAGTGAATTTATATGTAACTCATGCACATCTGGATGGTCGATGAGTTTGTCAGCTGTACAGAGGCCGAGTTTATACTTGGCCTTATAGGATCAGCCATATCAAGCACTAATTCTGTGTCTGAAAGAAAACCGATCTGCTCTAAAACGCAACTTCTCTTAACATTGTGGGTGATGGCAACGCCGGACTCGAACAGGTTTTACCTTACCGATTGTAATCAATGTTTTTACTCGGAAACAAAACTATAACTGATTTTTTAAATGTTATTAGAAGTGTGCAGAGAGTTACATATACTCTTCATTCTTTGGCTCCTCAATTCATCCAATGGCCAACAGGGGACTGAGCTACTCAGGTTATATCCACGTTCGAGGCAAATAATGGATTTCCTGGTGTTATTGGAGCAATTGATGGGATGCATGTCAAAATAAGGGCGCCTCATGAGGATGGAAATTCTTACTTAATTAGGAAATCATATCACTCATTCCAAGTACAGATAATATTTGTTCAGTTGTTACTTTGACGGCTTAGTTTTGTAAAAGCTTGTTTGAAATATTGTAATTAATATTTCAGGCGGTCTGCATACGTGATTTATCGTTCACAAGCGTATTGGCTGGTTATGCTGGATGTGTCTACGATGCCAGAGTCATTCGGTTATCTCGCGTCCAAGAATACATCGACAATCCAGATGTGTATTTTCCGAATGATTGTCACATAATTGGTGATGCAGCATACGGAATTCATCACAACGTGATGGTTCCTTTCAGAGACAACGGACATTTGACGCAGACCCAAAACTTCAATTACTGGCTCTCATCGGCAAGAATGTCGATTGAGCGAGCTTTTGGGCTGTGGAAAGGTCGTTGGCGTCGAATGCTCGATTGCTCTCCGACGGTTAAACTTGAGAAAATTCCGCCGGGACCTTCGAAGCGTAGGCCCCGATGCTGCTTTGCGGTATGCGCAATTTGTCTGTCTATTCTTTTTATAAATGCGGGACTATAAATGTATTTATTTTTCTCCGTAGATATGCTTTGACATATCTTTTTATTTAAATGGGATTTATCTCGTGATAAATTTGAAAAAACCGCTTATGCCGTTTTATGTTGTTATATATTTATATTATATACTCGGGCACTACTTTCATGGATTTTTAATCGTCAAAGTTTACTCGATTAATTTCATCTGTTAATTAGGTTTGTTATATGCTTTTCAATAAAAGTGTTCTCAATTTATTTACAGTCCATTTTTCGCTAAACATCATAATAAAATGTTTTTTTTTAATCGAGAAATATACGCTGTACTCTGTTGTAAATATTATAGTGGTCGGGAATGTCGCAGACTTCAAGCAAGAATGCATTTTTCTGCATTTACAATTTGAATCTGGAGCAAATAGGTTCTGTAACGGGAAGAACTGATGGTACGTTTTGCTGGATCAGTAAAGGTTATTATTTAAGTCATCGTGCCTGGTTCTGTAGGTCTAAAGGAATCTCTGACTTACCAAGCACCAAAGGAAATATTGGTCTTCTACGAAAGCCTGGTTTGTGTATACAGCCTGGCAATTTATTGAAATATTGATTTTTGTTCTTCGAGCGATCTGTGTAAGCTATAGACAATTTCATGCTGAAGTTGGGTTCCTGCAGGCGTGAGTTTGGCTGCCAAAATAGAATACGATGGTAAACACCAAAAAATGTCGAGATTTTCATGTAAGGATGTAAATGATCAAAAATATCGACAAAAGGTGTTTAGAACAAATTGATCGCGTGCACGTCCACGTGTGTGTGTGTGGTTTTTCTTGTTGGGAATGTTCTAAGCAACGATGAATTCTGAATCTAAGAACAAGCTTCAATTTGGAACATTAGTAAAACAGAAGCTCTTCTTTATTTGGTATAATTGTTTTTTGTAAGTTAATATCACGAAATGTTTATGTGATTTTGAGTTGTTTTGACTATGATTATTCTTACTTTCGCAAATTGAGAATTATTGAGCTAGGATACACAGTATTTAAACAAGCCTACGCACGTTTGAAAATACATACAAGTACATCTTGACACGTTAAAAAAAATCTATTTGATCCATATGCAGATACTTAGACCCAAAAGCGACATTGACAAAAGGTCAATAAAATCCTTAAATGTTATTCTTTATGCAAAGTTTTAGCTCGGTATCGCAAACACTTCAATAATATCAGATCCCTTCCATGAATTTCCATCGTAGTCAATATGAAACGTCCTTGAACGTCCTGTAGCAGACCATTAAAAAATATATTTTTCATGACGCAATGTTCTATAATAGAAAGAACTGATGGCAGCAATCTACCGGAACAGTGCAAATTACTGTTGGAGCCAATGTACAAACCAGGAATACGATGTCGTAGCGCTGCTTCTTTTACTTGAATTGGCAAGTTTATCTCATCCAAAGGGAAATTATGGTTTACCAGACTCTAGGAAGTACCAGTCCCGCAAGGATGCCTGCATCCTTGATCTGAGGAACTGTGAGGATGAATAGGTCTAAAGGGAGAGTTTGGCTTACCAGTCTTCGAAGGAATTTTATTTTAAACAAGAATGTAAAGTAGAATCTTGCCCATTGTTACCTCGTTATTTTTCATATTTCGCACTGCTCCTTCTATGAGGAAGTCAAATTTGATGGACATACTTCCTCATGTAGGTGACTAGGAAAATGGAAAATGATGAGAATGCAATGTGCATGATTCTGCTTTCCACCTGATCTATTTTTTTTTAATAAAATTTGCATATTTAAAAAATTGTAATAAACCCTATTTCTGATCAAATTACTTATCAAAACTAATATAAATATCGTTACTTTTTTATTCTCATAAATTAATGTTAGTTTACTGCAATAAATTACCGTATTAGCCCGAATATAACGCGATATTTTTCGACCATTTATTTTCCGTTAAAAAATCAACTCGCGCTAAATTCGGGGTTTAAGTAATGGAATGTAATATAAACAAACCCTCAGTCTCTCTTTTAGGAGAATGGATTGCGACTGCCTGGCAGAAGATCGAACCTGAATCGATAGTTAAAGGTTTCAAGAAATGCTGCATTTCCAATGATTTAAATGGGACGGAAGATGACATTTTGTGGGAGACTGAAAGCGTGAATGAAAATACTGATGATACCGATGTGACATCAATGAGTTCTCATTCTGAAAACAGTTCAGATTCTGAATAAACATTTCCGTTTTTTGTTGTTACTTACGTAATATTAATTTTGTTTTACATTACTTAATTTTTTTGACATGAATGTAACCTGTGTTATTAGCTATAATTACCTAAATAAATGCTTATCTGATTGAATTTTACTTTCTTTGAATTCTTTTATGAGTATAATTTTTTTTCTAAATATCTTTATGAAAATTTCGGAGTCGCGTTAAATTCGGGGTCGCGTTATATTCGGGCTAATACGGTAATTGTTTTGTAATGTACGCATGATTTTCTATAGATGAGCTACCTCTGGACTAATTAGAGACATTCTCTTGCTAAAAAAAACTGATTCGAATAGAAGAGGGTTGATCAAAAGATTTGAAGATTTGGAAAATTCTTTTAACATACAGTATATTAATTTTTATAATGTAGTGATGATTTTTGATTATCAAGCAGTCTCCGGCTGAGCCGGGGGCATTCTCATGTTGATGCTTCCGACGAGCTGGAGTAAGCTTGTAGATCGACTGGTCCTAATGTTTAACACTTATTCATGTCTGCATGCAGGCATATTAATTGATTGCAGTAAATTCATTGTTTTGTAATGTATTCATGCTAAAGGCTACTTTGCGTAAGATTAAGCTTGACGTTTGCAAGAGCTGGTGGTTTAAAACATAGTTTAATCGACAGTATATTCATTTTCATAATGTAGTGATGATTTCTGATTAATGAACAGTCTGTAGCTGGGCCAGAGGCATTCTTTTGCTGAAACTGTCTTTGAGCCAGATTCAATCTGTCTGTGAAGAGGTCTAAAGGTTTAAAAATATTTTTTAATCTACAGTCAATTTAAATTTTGCAATCGATACGATTATATCAGGTATGATTTTCGATTGATAAACGGTTTTTGTCTTAGTCAAAGGCACTTTCATTGAAACGTACCTCACGCAAACAAAAACATGTCCATAAAAAAAAAAAGTAATTCAAAAACGGGATTTTACTGCCATAAGTTTGATTAAAAAATATAGGTATTAATTTTCAACAATGAATAATCTTTGGTAAAACGTAAGGTTTTCACGTCTGTAAACACACCTCCCTAGAAAGGAAGTTCGTCTGTTGAAATGTGTAATTTTTTCTTGGTTTAAAGCATACTTAAAACTAGATGCTCTTGCTGTTATATTTTTATTCTTAAAGAACGAGCCAGGTTGTGAATGATTACTCTGCCAGATTTACAAATACATAGATCTCACAATTAACCATTTTCTAATGGACTCCTCGATATCGTCCTTTTGTGTATCGCTAATATTAACAATCTGTATAGTATATTTTCTTCTTATCAATAATTTAACTTCTATTTTACATAAGTATCTTGTGTAAACAAATTAGCAGTGTAATGAAGCAAATATACAATCAGACTTTAAAGAAGTCTAAGTTCTTTTCGATACTCTTCATCATAAGGTAAGTGTGAAATACTCCAGAGACCACTATCAATATCAATATATATTTATACAACTTACGAGTCTTGAAAAACCAATTCAAGTGTTTTCTTAGTGTACAAATTGCAAAAGAGTCTTCGAAGATTGCTTTAATTGTTATGGCAATGTGCAAAAGTCTTGGCAGACCGTTCCGAGTGTTGTCACAGTGTACAAACTGAAAAGGAGTCTCCAAAGACATCGCTAAGTGTTCGGACAATGTACAAATTACGAACGACTCTTTGAAAGGTTTTTAAGGTTAACTGATTTATTAAAATGCACACCCAATGCCGTAAAATGATTATGTTATAATAATAGTTCATAAACACACGGAAGGACTGAGAAATAAATGACAGTAGTAATTATCAGGAGTCCACAGCTCGACATTTTGAGCAAAAAAGTAATCATTCGTTACGCCAGCTAAGCATGAATTACCCACTCGTGTGCAAATAGCGCTATATATATAACCTACATCTATAAACAAATACAGCTGTTGGAGAAGCATGAGCTGATCCCTGCACTATACTCCCAAGAGTAGTCTAATCTAACAAAATCATCAGCTCCACTGACCTATACTCTTAACTATACTCACAAGAGTGCATGTCAGTGAAGCTGATGATTTTCTTACTATTCGGAGAGGCATACAATTTAGTTACATATTCTACGATTAGGAAATGAACAATCTTACTACATTACATGAATGCAAAAACCATCGCAGAGTAACCAGCAGGCAGTTTCATTACCGATCGCACCGCGAGACCCTACCGCTAGGCAGTGATGCTAGAAGAGGGATTTTTCGTCCCTTTTGGGTACCCTCTCCACTGGGTCTGCTTTAGCGCCCACTGCGCGCGCACCCGGCGCACCGACCAATCAGCAGTCAGGCAGCGTGTGACGTCACACACTACGCCGTGCGCACTCGGCTCACCGACCAATCAACAGTATGCAGCGACCTCCACGTGGTAGGACCTGGGACGTGAGTAGAGCATTACAATTCCTTTTTATTCAATAAATTGTAATGAACCTTTCGTGTAAAGGACTACAATTTGGTGTTGGATATTGTAATGCACTATTCATTTGCTGACGGCTGCAAAATTAGTGAGCGTTTTACATATTTCTTCACTTTCATCATTTATTTATTTATATATATAATATTTATATATATTCATTAAGAGTCATCGAGCACACGTGACCAACTCAGAATCGAGGGTAGCGCCTTTCGCGGAAAAAATACACATTATAGCTAGCGCCGCTTGTGGCAAGTGTGTCAACCAAAGCATCCAGCGAAAAGTAACAGTTATCGGTATTGCAGGATGTAAGGATTTCAGTGGCGGGCCATGGTACATGTGGGCCCTGGTCGCCCTGATTGATCCTTCAACAAGAGCTGCCAGAAAGCGGCCGCAGCAGTACGACGCACACAAGCGCACGCCCGTGTACGTGTGACCACCCGAGCTCGTGGAGCATCGGACAATAGAAGGAGACAGATATATGACTGTCTGTCTCTTTCGGGCTGCTCGCGCTGCTACTGCTGCTAGTGCTCGGGCTGTCGCGCGATACATTTAACTCCGACTGAGACGAGCGCGTAACGTATGTTAATTTGCGGTCGATGATAATTCGAATCCACGCAGTGACAAATTTTTTTTTCAGTAATTATTGCATTTTACGATTAATTAATTATTGTTATTTTATATTTTACATAATTTTGCTATTTCTTGTTTTAATACGTATGTGATACGGGCCTTGTTATACCTCATAAAAACCGTATCAGTACTATTGCTGCAAAGAATGGACTATAAAATGTAATGGTTGCTTAAAAAATTTGACACAACGAGAACTCGAACTGTCATCGGCCGCGGATGAGAGATATAACGCGCACGCTTCACTGATTATCGTTGTTAAGCTGCATTAGCAAATTAAGATACCCAAATTTGATTGAAAGCTTCTGAAAACTAAAAATATGACAGTTAATCCAACTAACCGCGTTAACGATTGTTGGAAGAATTACCAAAAGAACGCAAGCCATTCTTAGCCAACGTGTACGTTATTTTCTTCTTTAGTATATATATTTTTTTACAATATATGTGCAGAATGTACATAGAAGCGAAGTTTGCCGAAGTAACGCAGTTGACTTCGTTGTAATGCAGTCCAATACTTGACTGAATTATTATCTTAAATGACCCGACGATAATTGATCGTTCGTTTTAAGTTGTGCTGTTTGCATTTATTTGAAAAGGATAACGGTGAGTCTATATACATTTATCTCTTTTCTCTTGAAAAGTATATTAATAAGCCATTCATAAACATTGAGAATACATTCAATTTCCTTTTGTTTTCAATAAGTTAACAAAAAAGGTTTATCGAGTTTTATGGAATTTTTACTTGATATGTGTCGCTGCAAGATTGTCTTCCACATATCGTCGAAATTAAATTTAGAAATGATCTTTGCAGTAAAATTGACAGGTAACGCAAATTGCTGTTCTTATTCATTCTTCATCAAAGCCACCAGTACAGTTCTCGTTATGTATGATAGTAACAATATTGAAAAAGGAGATCTATATTCATATTTGACAGTTCAATCCATGGTATTAACTTTACTACAATCTTTCACGTTTATATTGATCAATTTTACAAGTTGCGAATATTTATTGTCTCAGGATCTGCGTATCAAATGAAACATTTAAATTGTGTTTTGTTCCAAAGATGTGTAAAGTTTTATCAATAAAAACAGAATTTTCTTCTTTCAGGATCATGAACGACATGTTTATTTTTAACCACATAAAATCCTGTTTTATTACTATTTCACTGAAACAAATTGCAAAATAGTAAAACAATGATCTGAATTATATTGAAAATAAAAGATTAATTTATCCTTTAGGAGCTTCCCTGACAAAAAGAAAAGTAATTACGATAAACAAAAGTGTATGAAGTATATTTTTTCAAAAAATAGTTTTAGAGTCAAATTTCATAAGCCAAAAATCATAAGCTGTTAGGCGTTCTAAAGATAAAACTCAAGCAGGAATATTTCTATTTCAAAAACAAAGTATAATAGAAAAATGTTGCTATCATATCAGTCAAATTTTCCTTCAGGCACCCAGCCACTTTGTAAGCCATTTTTAGAAAAAATACACAGAACAAACATTAAACGTATACCCAAGGAATACCTAAGAAACACTTAACTGTTAAAATTATATTATTTGAAGTCAAAATGATGTCATTTAGACTGCGATGTATTCCTTGGGTATATGCACTGTTGACATAAAGTGTATGGAAATCTATTTAAACAATTAATTCTCCTTGCAGAAGTTGAGTTTTCGTGATTAAGTTGTGCATACTAAAAGTAAGAAAATTCCATAAACATTAAGTTCTACAAAAAATATCGTTACTTGGAAGGAATATATATTAAAAGAGCTTATAGAATATACAATAGGTACTCTAATTTAGAAAATGCAAATGTTTCTCGGTGTACATTGCATTACAGTCTGTGGCATAAAAGCATGGGCAATATTGATGAGAAATGACAAACAGATTATTATAACATATTTGCACGCCAGTATCTCAATTTAAATATAAATGTATAGAATAACTATTCCGGCTAGTACTTTTTTATGACATTTAGAGATTAGTATTTTTCAGGACTTTGTATATCCACGCACAATAATACTGTTGAAATATATACTTAAAGAATTGTTTCACTTCTAAACCATTTTTTCATGGTTCACACAAGTATTATAAATTATATAATACGTCTTATAAATATTAAAAATATTTCAAGAAAAATGCAAAAAACTGTTCCTAACAAGAAATATCATATTTTAAAATGCAATAATGTGATGAAAAAACTACATGGAACAATTTGTTATATAGCACTTTTTAATTGAACGTTTCTCAAGCGTTTTTTTTAAATAGCTTATTTTGAAATAAATATTTTCCCTCATAAAAGTGAACATTATATGAAATAAAATCAGCAATATTCTTAAAAAAATGATAATTTATAAATGTGATGTTTAATAAATCTTTTTCGACAACTGCTTTGTAAGTAAGAGGAAATTGGAAGAATTCTCTATGTTTATAAACAATTATTGAGATATTTTTAGCGAATAAAATGTATATCGCCATCGTTATTGTTATCCTTTTAAAACGTTAATACGGACACTACGAATACAACAACATACAAATGAACGATAATTGTTGCATCGCCTAGGATATTAAATATTCTATCGATTAGTGGACCGCATCACGGAATAAACTCTATTACTTCGACAAACTTCGCTTCAATGGAGAGATGCATGCGACATAATGCACATAAAAAGTATTATGTTTGTTGTTGATGCTGATATGTTGCCAGGGCGCGTTTGTAACGTTCATGTAGTGGTGAGTAAGCATTTTATCAAGACGATACATCGAATATATAATATTATCTGCATGAACAATAGAAGTTGAAGAGTTAATTAAAAGAAGAGGATCCGTTCGCACTGTCGCTTAGCACAACTTACAAGAATCAACGTAGAAATGTGTCATTCATTACTTTTGTATAGATAATTCTTATTATCACCCAATCCGCAATTTGTGCATTGGTGTTTCTTCAAGAAACAAGAGGGAGTAACAATGGAAATTATTTCAATTGAAGCGCCCAAGAAGACTAACAATTGTAATCATCGCTCCGTGTGGATTTGTCATAAGAAGACGGATAACTACGCAAAAATAAAGACTGCAACAACCTGCACGCAGATTATATGAAATGTAGTTTGCACATACAGTTCATAATGTAAGACAGCGAGGCCAACATCAAGATACATTACAGATACATACATATTGTACGTGAGGATATACACTATTTTTGGTGCGATTTAATTTATTGTAGCACTTTTGTCAAGCAAAACAGCTGCATAATCTCATTGGATGTATGTGACAAGAAAAGAAATAGCATAAGAAAGAACCATAAAGAATTATGCATGTATATCCTACGATAAACTTGCACAAAAATCGCATGCAACGTTATACAAACATCCAAGGAAACAACTTCGAGAAAACATGGAACAACCTTAGGACTACGTGATTGCTATGAAAAGAAGTACGACGTTTCATTCAAGAAATAAGGGACACCCTATTATTGTCATCCATAGACACTCGAATATAACTAAATCGAGCGAAGTGAAGTGTATAGATTTCGTAACGTTTAGTGACATACATTTATGCTAAAAAGATATTGGCTAAAAAGATATTCAATTTTTTCATAAATCAAATGTTTACATATAAAACGAAATATTTGAAATCGCAATCTTCAACTTTTCTCTTAGTTGCAATGCATATCATGCGAAAATGTTTTCAATAAGAATGTGCAATAAACGCTACTTTTTGTAGGAGAAGAATCTCCTATTTCATAATGTGCAGTCTTATGAGGAAAAAGCGTAATTATAAAAACACTAAACAATACAAACTTAGTTTTTAAAAATGCTTTTTGAGAATTGTTAATTTTTTTCATATATGAAAACGTACACAAATATGATATTTCTTGCTGGAAACAGCATTTGAATACATGTATCAAAAAATATTTAAAGCAAAAAAAAATAATTGGCGAAGCACACACATACACCTAAAAACTAGGTATGACGTCCGAGTTGGACCAGTGTGTACATGATTTTTGCAACCGACGTTTCGTGAAGATTTCTTTTTACTTTACTTATTCAGGTTGATCCTAATTCAGATAAAGTGAATTGACATATTCACAAAACGCATCGGATTATAAATCAATAACATGACTTCAACCCACATGTCTAACCTAGTGATGCAATTTATTTACCGCAAAGAAACCACAAATTCACCGCGAAAGTGTTTGATACAAACATAACAAATTTTCTGGAAACCAAAAATAAAAAACTATTTATTTTGCACGGATTATTAAGCGTAATGAATAAATGCATAGTGATACGTGTTAAATAAATTGTATTTCATCTCCGTTGTCTTCAGTCAATTTTATTTATGTAATGTGTTTCGCTAATCTGGTGCTTAATGTCCTGTTATTACTTAAAGTATCATGTTAGATATAGTACGTGAAGTATGAACGCTTTATTCATGTTAGTAATGAGAACTCTATCGTGCTCTTGCATAACTTTCGCATTTCTATGAACTAACGTAAGAAAATATTAAATAATTGTTTGTTTCATTTATTGATACTTGAATATATTCCAGTTCAATGTATATATATACATTACAATTTCCAGCGAACATCAAATAAGAGTAATAGCATCAATGTCATACTTTCCTATTCGATAATGTGATGTTACATATACGTTATAATCACAACGTTATACGTGATACTTATATACGTTATATTTACACTGTTGAGTAGGAAATTAAAAGATTGGTGTTCTATTATTAAAAGAAGAAACCACCACCTTCTCGCGGTTTCCGTCGAGCAACAACATGTACGTCGTACATTTATGCGATATTATAATAACAAACGCATGTATATAATTAAAAAGAACATAACGTTGCTTTCATTTAATTCGTGTTAATAAATTATTAAGTATATTGCCAAACATATATATATACTAAAGAAGAAAATAACGTACACGTTGGCCAAGAGTGGATTGCGTTCTTTTGGTAATTCTTCCAACAATCGTTAACGCGGTTGGTTGGATTAACTGTTATATTTTTAGTTTTCAGAAGCTTTGAATCAAATTTGTGTATCTTAATTTGCTAATGCAGCTTAACAACGATAATCAGTGAAGCGTGCGCGTTATATCTCTCATCCGCGGCCGATGACAGTTCGAGTTCTCGTTGTGTCAATTTTTTTAAGCAACCATTACATTTTATAGTCCATTCTTTGCAGCAATAGTACTGATACGGTTTTTATGAGGTATAACATGGCCCGTATCACATACGTAATAAAACAAGAAATAGCAAAATTATGTAAAATATAAAATAACAATAATTAATTAATCGTAAAATGCAATAATTAGTGAAAAAAAAATTTGTCACTGCGTGGATTCGAATTATCATCGACCGCAAATTAACATACGTTACGCGCTCGTCTCAGTCAGAGTTAAATGTATCGCGCGACAGCCCGAGCACTAGCAGCAGAAGCAGCGCGAGCAGCCCGAGCCGAGCGAGAGCGAAAGATACAGACAGTCATATATCTGTCTCCTTCTATTGTCCGATTCTTCACGAGCTCGGGCGGTCACACGTACACGGGGGTGCGCTTGTGTGCGTTGTGCTGCTGCGGCCGCTTTCTGGCAGCTCTGCCTCCAACTCCCAAGTATCGTTGGTTCTGCGCCGAGTCGTATCCCACCGATCCATGTGGCCGGGTACAGTAAATAAACTTTCAATCGAGAAACCAACATAGATTCTACAGCAACATTGAGTCAGAATAAAAAAATGTCTTGTCTCGGGGCCCGCTTTACGCTTATGCCTTCACGCCCGCTTATCCGCTTATACCGACAACCGTGAATCGCGAATCTACCGTCAGGAGCTGGAACTAACAATTAGATAGCATAGACTGCAATATGGCCGCGAACACGACTTTGACATATCCGTTCGTACTTTTCGGATTATCGCTTGGATTTGCAATGAAACAAGTTAGAATTTTTTTGTTTAAGTGCAGTGCAGTGGTAAGATTTGCGGTCTGGTCCAGTGAAGTGTAGCAGATATGCGTGAAAATTGTAGTTAAATGAATTAATGAGTTCGCGAGAAAAGCGTCATGGCTAACGACAGCTGCCACGAATTTTCGATAATTTATTGTGTCTATGCGAAAAAAATTGCATGGAGAGACGGACCAGACCGCAAATCATAATAAATGAAAGAATTCATTTTTAATGTTTTTTTATATAATACTATTGTATTTTCGACGAAATCCGAAAACTACGAAATCGTAGTTTGCTATTTGGCCAATTGGCGCTTCGTCTGCCCTCGCTCGATGACTCTTAAGAAATCTTCCATAACTCATTCCATAAAAGCCCGCGCAGTGGCTGTTGTGAAGTGGGTGAGGCGAGACAACGTAAAGCGCAATCGAGACGAGATTTGTTACGAGCGGCGCAAGCCTTCCCCTGACGCGCCTAGCACAGGCAGCGTGGTGAGGGCAGCGAGATAGGGGCAATCCCGCTTCTGGCATCACTGCCGCTAGGTGCTACCCTACATATGTTCTAAATGTTAAAATCTAAGAAAATCATCAGCTTCACTGAACTATCTTCACAAAAAGTATACCTATATTCGCCAAGAGTATAAATATACTCACAAAAGTATAGTTCAGTGGAGCTGATGATTTTCTTAGATTTTAACATTTAGAAGATATCTAGTGCAGCACCTAGCGGTAGGGCCTGGCGGCGCAGTTGGTAATGAAGCCGCCTGTTGGTTACTCTACGATGTTTTTTGCCGTCATGTAATGTAGTAAAATTGTTCATATTCTAATCGCAGAATATGTAACTAAATTCTATGCTTTTTCCGGATCAGCATAACGCTGAGACGCGATGGAAAAGAATTATTGATGCATGTATCAGGGATTTTCAAAATCTTGTAGTTGGCAAGTCCCGTTTAATTACAGCCCTATGGTCTTGACATTGAGTGACATTTTCTTACACTAAGCATTTACATGCACAATTGTTTAGTTTATCTCTTTTCTCGATGCAAAATGACTTGGTCTTTTGCAGAGGGACTGGGGATATAAACAAGACTTAAAACAAGAATATATGCGCTTTGATTTCTCTGTATAACAATATGATAAAAAAACCACTATGTAGCCGACGTAAACAATTGAATTTACATTAGAACGATATTCTGACATAAAAAGCCTTTAGTTATCGCTAATGTATACCGTAATAAATTAAGTATGAAATGTAAATAATGGGTATTTACAAATATGTAAATGAAAAAACAGCTATAACAGAGACAAAATAATTCATACATCAATTGATAATATATGTACTACACTCCTGGCTGAGAATTGTTGCTCAATCGTCATCGAAAGAAAATAAAGAAAAAAAACATGTCTCGCTTAAAAATTGTGATCATTATCTAATACCTGTACACTTAAAATCTATAGAACGTCCAGTCACAATAAATACGAGCTGAAGTATCGAGACATCTCTTCTATAATTTCCATTTTCATCAACGATCAGCATGCCTCACCAGAACGCATAATAGCATATACCCAGCGTGTATGTTTTCTTAGCTATGTACTAATTCGTCTATAATATTCTTAGGGAGCGCTAGGATGATGTATGCAGCTCAGCATTTGAATTTCGAAAATTTATCAAATCTCCCGGACCCGTGCCTCCTTACAATGTTTAGCATTGGGAACTCAATTATTCCTTGTTAAATTATATTAAAGAACTAAATAAATCTTCCGATTATTAAAAGTGCAATCAACCGATCATAGGTCGACAAAATGAAAGCAAACAAACTTACGATGTAAGCCGTGACAAAAATATTGACGAATTTTTTCGAAATGTACATTGAGGAAATTGGCGTTTTCAACGATTCGAGGGGGATTGCGCGAGACCATGACGAATTATCACAGTACTGAGCATGAACTGCAGCCGTAATCTAAGCACTCCCCATTTCGTTAACTACGCCCCAAGATATTTATTACTTGCGAGACAACCCTAGTTAACAATCCTACGCGCTACTGTAAGATAAGCTATGTTTTAAGAAATCGCAACGTTTAGTAGGTAATACGTAGTCATATACAACTTGCTAAGGATGCTGTAAACTGTGTACTGACTGCTAAATGTTTCGAGTGAATACTGTACGTATAATGCATGTAAAAGGTCGATGACGCCACTGGATTAATCCAACTTCGATCCGGAATTTAATTGATACGCGTTGAAAATAAAAGACGAAAATAATTATTTGTGTAATCGACGATTAGCACGTAGCTCATCTCTTCACTTAAGAAATCACATGATTCTTGTCGGAAAGTCATCTGTCAGTAAAGCTAGTGTCGGCGAATGACTGCACGAGGATAATATATCCTATAGATTTGGACTTTTTACTTGACATCAATTACTGGTTTAATATTTATTATTCTGAATGATTCTTAACTAACTTTTTGCAGTATAAAATTATTGTTTCCTGTATTCCCTTTTATAGATTACCAGTTAAGCCTTGAAAGGTTGCTTGACATTCTATTTCAAAGGAGAAAGACCGTGCAACCAGTCACGGGTCGAAGACTGAGCATCGCAACTTCAAATTGGCGATACCTAGTCTTTTCGTCTTGTCCACTCAAAATATTTATACATCAATTGATAATTAGTTATTTTTATCTTCTAAATTTACTCATCTTAACCAATATTGGCAAAAGTAATCTCCAACTTTTTTCCCCATGGGACTTTACGTGAATTGGGGAAGAATTACACTTTTCACGGAACCTAAAGATCGCCGCGTTTAATTTTTTATTTTAACACTTTCAGGCTTTTTACTAACAAGGTTTTATTTGAGTTTATTTGAGCTTCTACTGAATTATCATAAATCGATCAAAAACGTAATTAATTTGAACATAAAAAAATTTCTCAGCGTGAACCTAATGCTATGCGAAGCACTTTGTCACGTAGCCATAGATGTGATAAAGTCCCAGCATGTTCTTAATCCGATTTTCTCTTAGGTGGCTATTCAACGGAAAAACTGAGAGTAGTAAGCTGCAGCCTTTTGAGGCCGAGTTCCCGGTTTTCTACATTTTCCCAAAATATCAACTATTTCTGAGAAAACTAGATTATATTTTGTTTTTTATTGACCGAAGGTTTTCACATCACCTTCAGTGGACCTCATTAGAGATTGGTTTAATGAGCCAATTACCTTTCCAAATGATATTTAAAAAAAAATAAACCTCTTAGACACCGATCTTGGTAAAGAAATGAGAAGAACTTTCGAAGTGTTGCAATCTATGAAAACCGCTATGCAGAGGTAAAAAGTAAAAAGGGGTCGTACCGCCAATTTTGACTGTATTACTCGAGACAAATTATCTTATGGGAAAATGGAAAGACTCTATCGGTATTTTGCCTCACCTTATGGGAGAATTCTCGCTTGAAAGCTAAAAAATGTAATGTATTTATTTTTTATAAATTTTGAAATTGTACTGATATTTGAATTGATGAACATTTCAAATGGACGAAAAAAAGAACGTATTTTTCGGTTGTATAAATGGGAATGCCCTCTTAATGACCTTTTTGAGGTAACTATTTGTTTTTAGAATTTGTCGACCATGTTCTGCTGGTACGTAATGCAATATTTTAAGAGTCGTTACTGACTACATCTGGTGAACCACGCAACTAAAAATAATCGCATATTTACTATTGCGGAAACCAACACCGCGCTAATCAACGTTTTCACTTGATATCTATCATAAACGTATAAAAATGACTATTCGTGTCATGTTTTGTGCGGGATTTAAGTTCGATAATTCCATAACGTTCGTAACACTGCTTAAAACTTCATTCCACGCCGTCGATGCACTTGGCTACTTCTCCTATTTGCTTCATACTATTGGTTCGCATTTTACGAAGATCGTTTACGATATGGAAGGAAGCATACATTGACGATACTGAACAATACACCCATTTTGTTAAAGGAACTGAGCCCCAGAATTCCGTATAATAACGATTGCGATTTCATCAGTGAATTGCCTTCTCGCTCTTTTTAAATAAAGAAATTGTATAGTCAAGACGTACGCATTGAACGGACGATATCTGCCGCTTTAGTTTGTTATCAAACGTCTCGACGCATTGCACAGTTCAGGATTATCGGCGAGCTCGCTGCCTCCCTACGCGAATAAAGAACCTTGAGGATAAATCCCGTTGAGTATCACGACACGTTCACTCTCGTGACAATATAATCATTTACAAAGATGTGTGCCATAGAATCTTTCAGTCTGCCGATCCGCTTTCTTTTCTTTCAAATTCATCAGCTCGGACACTTAGCAGTATGAGAACTATCATGTTCGCTCACTATGATGACGATCGCTGGGTCTATTTACTGAGTGGGAGGCTGTGGTTCACTGGGCATATTGGGATTTGGATACGGTGGCAAAAACGTGTAATTTGGATAGGGCGGCGGGGGCGGATGGGGAAAGGGCGGGTAGTAATTTGTCGATTGCGTCGAGGGTGGTGCATAGCTCCTGTGCATGTAAGGATCTGCTGTTGGCGGTGGCCCGTGGAACGCCGAGTACATACGGGCGTAGTCCGTGTTGTAAGTCGGTCCCCCGTAAGCCGCATAACTAGGGGCTCCTGTTGACACATTCCCGGATATTAATCCTCGATTATTCTATCGGGTTCTTACAGCCCATTCTTTATAGTGTTATTTAACAGGCAGCAGTACACTTAAAAATTGTACAACATTTTTTAAAAAGTTTTAAATAGGATGGCAGATTAGATAATTATTTTCTAATTCCCTATGGTCAGTAGAACAAATATTACGATACGTTTTTTGGAATATAAATGATGGTATAATGTAGAACTTGGCATGTGTCGGGAATTTGACATTAAAAATATTGTTGATCAGAATAACGACGACGGTAGAGCCGTTTCAATTATTTATTTTCGGCGAAGTTCGGGCTAAGTTTTTTTCAATGATCAATCTTTAAAACATGTTTCCAGTGTCCAGGATCCTTCCACCTAGCATTCAAAGCACATAGTCTATAGAATAACTGTACAAACGTTGGATTCTCCATCATTTATCAGGGGTACAAATTGAAAATGCGGGTTTGATAACAGATGGCGTTACTAACGCTATACGCATCAGGCAGTACTGTGACTATGTTCATGTCAAAGCTACGTCTTATAGCTTTAATTTTCAGTATGTGTCAATTTGTCGCAGTGTCAAATTCATAGTTTTTTTGAGCTCTCAATATGTCGAGTTTCGTGCCAACAAAACAGCATTTGCGGGAAGTTTTAATTTACTTCTTTAATTTGAAGAAAAGTGCTGCTGAAGCACATCGATTGGTCTCCGAGGCTTATCCGAGTCATGTTCCATCGGTTTCAACGTGCGAGAGATGGTTTGTGCGGTTTAGAAGTGGTGATTTTGACGTTGAGGACAAAGAGCGGCCGGGCCAAGTGAAAAAGTTTGAGAATGCTGAATTGGAGGCAATACTCAATGAAGACTCGTGTCAAACTCAACAAGAGCTCGCAGATTCATTGGGAGTGACACAACAAGCCATTTCCCATCGTATAAAAGCCCTCGGAATGATCCAAAAGCAAGGACATTGGGTGCCGTATGAGCTGAAGCCGAGAGACGTCGAGCGCCGTTTTTTTGCATGCGAACTGCTGCTCGAACGGCAAAAACGGAAGGGTTTTTTGCATCGCATTGTCACTGGTGATGAAAAGTGGATCCATTACGATAACCCGAAGCGCAAAAAATCATATGGTTACCCCGGCCATGCATCATCATCGACGGCCAAACCAAATATTCACGGCGCCAAGCTCATGCTCTGTATTTGGTGGGACCAGCTGGGTGTGGTGTATTATGAGCTATTGAAATCGAACGAAACCATCACAGGAGCACTATACCGAACTCAATTGATGCGTTTGAGCCGCGCACTCAAAGAAAAACGGCCACAATACGAGCAAAGACACGACAAAGTAATTTTGCAACATGACAACGCTCGGCCACATGTTGCAGCGCCGGTCAAAACATACCTACAAACGCTGAAATGGGAAGTCTTACCCCACCCGCCGTATAGCCCAGATATTGCTCCTTCCGATTACCACCTTTTCCGATCGATGACACATGGCCTAGCTGACCAGCGCTTCCATTCTTACGAAGAAGCCCAAAAATGGGTCGATGACTGGATAGCAGCCAAGCCGGCCGAATTTTTTCGCGACGGTATCCGTAAATTGCCAGAAAGATGGGAAAAAGTTGTGGCTAGCGATGGACAATACTTTGAATAATTCATTTGTTACCATTTTTTCAGAATAAACGTTCAAAAATAGAAAAAAATCCCGCATTTTCAATTTGTACTCCTGATATTAAAAAAATTTTTTTTAAATAAAAGCAAGTTTTTTGAATAAACGTCATTTGCCTGTATTTTCTGAAAACTATTCAAACTTACCACTCGGTGGATAAGTCGCAGATGATCCCGGGGCCGGTGGATAGTGCTGCGAGTAAGGGTCGTAAGGTGTTGGCGGATAAGACCCAGGATATCGATTGCTCGCCGGATGACTTAATGCCGTAGGGCCGTGTGCATCATCCCTACTAGAATTTCTTGCCAACGAGCTAATTGATGCCGTTGTCATGCTCTTTGATTCATTAGTTTCAGGCGCTTTCGCTTGCGAAAGAGAACTCACAGTCTGAGAGTATCCTGTCGGCGCACTCATCATCCTGTTATCCGAAGCCTTACCAACATCGGCCTGAGGTTTCATTGAGTCAACAGTAGACCGAGAACTCGTGGGATGTGGCGTAACACCAGGAAAAAACGTTCCATAAGGACTGGGCAACGACCGTGTTCGTGGATCCGCGTAATCGTAGTACCTCGGATACTGAGCATAGGGATATCCTTGTACAAGTGCATGAGGATCATCTTGTAGAAGGTCCTGAGCCCTGGAATCGCGTTCCTTCACGCAAACTGCACTACTTCCGCTTGTGGAGGGCACACTTACGGGATTGGACTTTTCCGCATCGTTCTTCGCGGGGTCCACAGTGTGAAGCGCGTGAGGCTGCAGTAGCTGCGGTTGTCGCAACTGCGATTGCTGCGGTTGGGACGTTTGTTGTATCGACGGAGCAGTCGGCGGTAGTGGCTCTTTTACCGGCGGTCTTCCCACTATTAAATTCTTATCGCCGTTGCCTTTTTCTATTTGACTCTCGAAACTTTGTTCGCAGTTGATGGTTTGCTCGGTTCGCGCGATTTCCGTTGATTCCGCTTGGGATACGTGATGGCCGTCCTCTTTTAACATGTTTTCGGTGATCGTCTCATGGTGCTGGATGGTTTGGGAAGGCTGACCAGTGGTCAGGTGATTGCAGCCATAGACCTGGGACTTATCATCGGTATGCTTCTGCAGCGAATTATCACCGTCATTATTCGAATCGCGATTAGAGTTTAACGGACTGTACTCGGGATTGGAACTTGCCTCAGCAACAACGTCCTCTAACCGAACCTCCTCGACTCGCTGCTCCGTTCTCAACTGGCTGTCGGAAGAGTTGGAGTTTTCGCCGACGAAAGACTGATCAAGCTGGTCTTGCTTCGCTTTCGAGACTCGTTGCAACGACACTTGATTCGTTAGGCTCACTTGACTGACTTGAGGCTTCGCTGCACCGGTAGCCACGGGCTTCATGCGCTTCGCTATTTCTTTGTCGGCAAAGGGTCGATAGCCTGGCCCACTGCCCAGCCTTGATAGCGGTCGAGTGCCACCCGGAGATGTCACCGATTGGACCTTCGGTATTATCGAAATCGCCGAATTGTTTCGAAGCGGGAAGCTAACCTCGGGTTTCGTGTTTCTCGTTGTTACCGAAGAAATACCTAAAAAATCATTTCAATCTGTGTTAGTAAGAAAAAACGCCAAATTGTTTTAATGAATAAAAATCTATTATATTGATTTACGTCCTTATTATCAGAATGTATAGATGGATTTTTGTTGAGATCTTATTGAGTTAATGAGTGTATATTAAACAAGTTCGGCGTAAGATTGACATAAACTTGAGCGTTCAGATGATAGGATCACTAAAAAAATGTTTCAACAACCTATTTACATTTATAATTTTTACTTAAAATGGCTCTTGATAACACTTTTGGCAATTCATTTTGGTCTAAAGAGCTGTCTAAATACGGAATCCATATAGTAATGACCACCAGCACATTTACGATTTTATTTCCAATGAATGAATGAATGCATGTTTAGACCGTGTATTTTTAATATTATTATAGAATAATAATATGTTATTTATGATAATTATTAAATACATAAATGATAAAATAGCGATGGAAATCAAATTGTCTAACAAAGTACCTTTCTTTGGTTCTTCATCCCTTTTTTGTTGATTCAACTTCAGAGCTGTTCGAATAGCTATAATTTTGCCTGATTCGAGTTGCATATAAATACCCTTTGGGCTCTTGAGCACCATAACTCTTTGGCCAGCTTTCAGTACTATGCTACCCTTGTCCGGCGAATTCGTTGGAATCACAACGTCTAAGGGAAGCGTCATTTCTTGGGCACTCATGCCTTGTCGCTGCCAAACCTCAGCTGGTATCCATCGACTTCCCACTATTCCACGATTGCTTAAATTTTCAGCGCCCCGTTGTTGCATCGGTCTCACTGAAGCTACGGGTTTTTGCGTTGTTACCGCATCACCACCTCTTATCGCTCTAATTTGTAGTCCACCTGCTGGAACCGGAAAACGTATTACACTCAACCACACAACGACTTCCATCCTTAATTGTTAATATCAATTTTTCTAAACTGACAGATCAACTTTAGCATTTAATATCTGCCGTACAGTTGACTTTTCTCTGTGTTATTACTATCTGGAACTTATTTCTAGATACAAAGACCAGTGTTAAAACACGCAATTGTAACGTTTTCTATATGTTCATTAATTTGTACATAACTTGAAAACGGTGAATGATGAAAATCCAAATATAAAAACTCAGACACCTCCAGCCGCGAACAGAAACACGATGAAATGAACCTTAAAAAACTAATTAATGAAAAACTGAAACGTTTCTCACACTTTCAAGTGGCAGTGTATCGTGGTTGCTTTCCGATGATGAGTATAGAAAAATATCATTCTTGATATTAAAATGCCTGAATTGCAATTAATACTGATTAGGTATTAGAGACATTCACCACAATAATTCGACAAACCCAAGTAAAAAATCTCCATAGTTAAACTAGTAACGATCTGTACCTCGAGTGGCTGTGTTTCCAGGCACGTAACTGTAGCTAGGCCTCGAACAATTAGCCGCCATCTTCTCGAGCTCGTAACCGCGGCGGGCAAGACGTTTCTCGGCTTGGCTGAGTTTCTTGTCCTTCCGATCGACTAAAAGACTCTCGTGATGAAAGGGTTGTTTGGTGAGTAGCGAAGAGTGGCGTTCTAATACACAATGCATCACTGCATCCGTGTAGCTGTCCTTCGACTGCGAGAAATCCTGCACCTGGCTGTCCTCCTCCCAGTCCCAGGAGAGCGTCGTCGCCTCTTTCAGCGAGAGATGAGCGTCAGGATTGCACTGATCTACCACGCGATCGGCCATTCCCTGCTTGCTAATCTGTCTGTCGTAGATCTTACGTTCCAAGCAATTGTCGGTAACAAGGCGATAAACGAAGCAGGGCTTTTGTTGTCCGTATCGGTAGACCCGACAGACCGCTTGTGTGTCGTGACAGGGATTCCACGATGCGTCGAAAACTATCGCTCGGTTAGCACCGACGAGATTAATGCCTAACGAACCAGCGCGCGTTGACACTAAGAAGAGATGTATCTTTGGATTGCAATTGAACTCGTTTATCAATTTTTCTCTCTCCAGCGCGCTCGTACTACCGTCTAATCTATAGTAATTAATATTCTTCACCCAAGTCTCGGCATGTCCGTCCGGATACTTTAAATTGTTTCTAGCTAGAAAGTCCTCAATGAGATTCAATGTAAACAGAGATTGGGAGAACGCGAGGACGCGATCGCCAAGCCGTACAGCCTCCTCGAGAATGCAAAAGAATAACGTCATTTTGGCTGATGCATCGATCAGTCCCGGGACGTATCCTTTCATAAGATCCGTCGCCTGAAAAGGATTTATAATTTATTTTATACATCGGACATTTGCAACGATATTGAGACAATATAAATACTATGTATCGATGATATTACAGTCTGACAAAGCGAGTTCTGAATTATTTTTTAAATGTTCTATAACCTTTCAGAACACAATTAATGCTAATAGTGGAGAAACTGCAATAAAGGAAGCAGCTTCTTACCGCGCTTTCTTATGGTTCCATCTAGCCAGCATGTATCGTCGAGATACATAAAATGATCGTTTCCGTACTTTCCGCTTTATGAATCGTCGAAAAATTCTCTTCATTTTCCATATAATATTAAAATTTAAAGAAACTGCTATTCTACATCTTTAATCGAAAGTGAATTGAAAATAGTGATTTCGGAGCATAAACTAGTGACACGTACCCAATCATATGGAATTCCAGGCTCTTCCTTAAGACCAGGCGAATTTTTTGAATCCTTCTCCTCCTCTTTGGTCAAAATCTCGTCATCGGATTTGTCTTCTTTCTCTTTCTCCAGAATATCCTCCTTTTCTTTATCATCTTCTTTTGTCAGAATAGTACCAATATTCTGTAGTGGGCCTGTCGTACACTGTTCATCGTTGCCGTTGTAGCCAGTCGTTATCGGCGCGTTATTCTGTGGCACCGTTTGACTCTGTAAACCACTGCTGGTAGTTTTTTCTTTTCCATTCTTATCATGCTCGCCCTGCATCTGTCCTCGAGACATTACAGTCGCCTGAGGATTCTTCGCCGAATCCTCCGAACTCTGCGTTCCTGCGTAGCCGTCATACATCGCCGCGTTTCCGTAATTTTGTCCGGAATAATAATTGTTCTGATATCGATTGGTCGTTGGCTCGCGAAAATATTGATCGTTACACTGATCCGTCCTACCAGGCTGATTATAATTGCGCTGCTGTTGCTGCTGCCAATAAGGATCCTCTGCTTCTTTGTTATACTGCCCCGCTGAAGTCTGACCACTTTCCGAAAAATTCGACATCGAATTTTGCGACTGACTCCCGGAATGCGTACTCATATAGCTAGCATTAGGATTTGGCGTTGCATTTCGTCTCTGACGATCGACCGGGTACTCGTGCGTCGTACTCGTCGTGGTCGAGTAGTTTTGCGATACTTGGCCAGCCCCTCCCCGGGGATACAATTGTTCCGCTTTATTAATCCCGAAACCTTGACTCTGCTGACCCGAATAGCCCATAGGTTGAGTTTGATTCTGTTGCGGTGTTGGGTATCCGTGGGACTGTCTCTGCGGCGTTATCTGTGGCTGATTCGATGTATAATTAGTGTTTCCCGCCGTTTGATTCTGCTGATTCGAGGGATAAGAGGGACTTCGGTTCTCTGTGGGTACTTCTGGCGGCCCGAGATAACTGTGAATCCGATTTTGCGTCGGTGGAGTCGGTCCCTGCCGATCCACGGGATATCCGTGGGTTTGGTCTTGCGGCAACGAACCTGCGGATTCGCTCGTGGTATAAGAACACTGATTCTGATTTTGCTGCGATCCGGAATACCCTCGCATTAGATTCTGTGCTATCGGAGCCTGTCCCGATGCGTTAGGGTTGTAACTCTGTGCATGATTCTGATTCATCGGATTCGCCGATTGTTGACTGACGGTGTAGCCATGAGAGGGCACCTGCGGCGACGCAGCTTGATTTGTCTGATATCCGATCTGATTCTGCATATTCGGAATATTTTGATTCTGTTGCGCTGAGGAATTACTGTGACTCGAATTGTGCAACGGGTTTTGTTGATTTGGCGAAAATCCCCGAACTTGACTCCCCGCGGAAGGGGGATCGTAATTGCTGGGTTCATTTTGGCTGTTCGAGTTTTGGTTTTGCTCATTATTCTGATAACCCAGCACCGGATTCTGCATCGGCTGATGACCGTCCGATCGCGAGTACACCTGACTGTTTGTCTCAGCAGGGGAAGGATAATTTTGCGTTTGATTATTACCGTAGCCCGAGTAGTCGTTGATCGACACATTGGGCGTTTGTTGAGGCAGCGGTGTCTGAAAAGTAGAAGACTGGTCCGCGTTTTGTGGATAATTGTTCGTTCCTTGATTCAAGTTCGGCGGATAGTTACGTCCTTGTTCCTGAAAACCATAGAGTCTTGGAAACATTACCGGAGCGTCGTAATTGCCATTTGTATTGGATTCTGATCGATAATCTGCGTTATTTGTCGGTGAGGTGAATCTCGGATTGCCGCTTTGATCGCTATTACCTATATAGCTATGCTGCTGATTTTGGTTATAATTTTGGGATGGATTGAAGCCCGAACTTGTTTGAGGATATGACTGGAAAGACTGCGACTGATCTCCATACCTTCGCTGGCCTTCATTGTTGTAGAATTCATTGTACTCGCTGTTGATTCCGTCGTTTCGATAATAATTACTCTGTTCGCTCGGCCTGTAATTTTGATAGCCCTGAGGATACGTCTCTTGATGTCCAGGGTTCTGATAACTAACGTTGTTCACTTGCGGCGGTGGATAATTCGATATGTGACCAGTAGTTCTATTAGAATTGTCGGCTTCGACGTTGTCGTTGCTTGAGGACGACGATGAGTTAGGTGGGACAGTTGCCGCCGGTTTGTTTTTCGCCGACTCCTTAACTTTCTTTCCCTTCTTAGGCTCGCCCTTGGGTTGCCGCGCTTTGGCACGCTTGTTACCCGGCGTCGGCTTCTCACCTATCGTCTCCTCCAGATCCAAATCGTCCTCCTCGTTCGTCTGTCTCTTTCGAAGAAAATGATACAAAATATCAGGATGATTCCAAATTTTGCAACAAACTGCGAAAGCTTTGAGAGGATTCGGTACCGCTCGTGTCTTAACAACTTGATTCATAAAAATATCATAAAGTTTACGCTGGTGGGACGTCATTCTCACAAGAAGAATGTACTCTTCCTTCCGAGGAAGCGAAACCTGCAGTACTGAGTGCGATCGTCTCTGGACGAAGCCCTCGAGCAGAGCATGAAGAACGTGAGCCCTGTATCGCATTAGTCTGATGTCTTGAGGGGTAGAATCTATGCACTGGCCGTTCTGTATGGGCCTCTCGAACATGTTGCAAAATTCGCTCTTAGTACCTAAATAATTCGGCCTCACGAAATCAACCATGCACCAGTATTCCAGCAGATTGTTCTGCAGTGGATAGCCCGTGAGGACGATTCTCCGTTTGGTACGCATTTGTTTAAGCGCCATGCTTATACTCGCGTGTGAATTTTTTATACGATGTCCCTCATCACAAATTACGAGATCAGGTCCGGGACTGACGAGTGCCCCGTGCATCTCGTCGAGCAGGCCTTTGTTCTTGTCTTCCTCCTCAACGTCCACAGTGTCTTTGAACGCTTGATTACGCTTTCGCTTAGCTTTGTTCGGTTTCTTAAGCGACAATTGTCGGTACAATTCGTAGCCTATAAGCAAAACCCCGCCGTTCTTCTGCCAATCGACGATGACCCTCGCCCGCGCCGCCATAGTTTTATGCGAATCGTTGAGAATGTGTAGACGAAAGTGTCGAGGCCTCACCTCCACACCAACCGGAGCACCTACGTTGTAGGGAGTCTCGATTTTCTCTGTGCCCTTCTTGTCATCAGGAGCTTCGTCCTTTGACATCGAAGAGCTTTCCTCCTTTTTCGTGCCGTCATCAGGTTCGATCTTTATGTTAACTTGGGAGTTTTGCCCGTGCGGTAGCTCCTTTTTCTTCTCCTCGTGCTCTGACTGGTGCAAATAATTCCCGTACTGCTGTGAAGGCGCAGAATTCTCGTAGCCCGGGTACATCGATGTCAGAGCATTGCTGTTCACGCCTGAATATACCTGTCTGGCATTTTCGCGATTATCTATCCCCGGATAGTCTTGATTCTGCGGCGGACGAGTCTCAATGCCGGAATACTGGCTGCTTATTTCATTACAATGAATATCCCCTTTCATCGGATCGTAAGGTACGCTCGCGACGTATATCAAATTCTCCGACATTCCACCGTAATTCGGATGCATCTGCATAGGTTCTATGTCGGGTTTGTTGATCATAATATCCTGACCATACTGTGGCATCATGCTCTTCTCGTACAGCTGATGGCCATACGGATTTCTGTCGTTCGTCATTTGCGCCGGCTGCAGCGTTTGCTGCTCCTTTCCGAGTCGGTGAGCCGATTCCGTGCTTATAGGTCTCGACAAGTTCGACATATCGCTCTGGCTACCAATATCGTCTTTGAGTTCATGTTTGGCACCCGTCACGGTTTCATTTTTGACGATGTTTTTCTGCTCATTACCACCGGAAGACGGATCCTCGTATGGTAGCCACATGTTGAATTCCGCGAGCCAATTCTGAAGAGTATTTATCGGCATAATGCAGAGCACCGTTTTCGCAGTCGTGCAACGAAAAAATATGTCGCAGAAACTCGTGACCTGTAGCGTCTTACCCAGACCCATGCTGTGAGCGAGAATACATCCGAAACCTGAACTGTTTTTGTACCTCTCGATGCTCTCTACAATATTGTCAAAGAGAAACCGAATGCCACCGATTTGATGTGGTTTGATTATGCGCGCGACCTGAGGCGCGAGATATACGTCTGGTTCGATTTCGGGATGACCGACATTTATTAAGACACGGCCGTGCTCGTCGGGGAGATTGTATCGATCGTTCGTATGCATTCCAGAGTTGGAAGGATCGTCCTCGTTGTCGGTTTCCTCACCACCGCTGGGGTCGCTCAGGACTATACAGTCGTCGTCGGAACTCTCGCTAGAGCTCGATATCGTCACGACATCTTTGCCTTTCGCCGGTTTCTGCGATTTCGACACACCGGAGACTTTTCGCATCGTGTGCAACTGTTTCTCGTGCAAGGCGTCATCGGCCTCGATATCGGACATTTCTGAGTCAGAATAATACTCTGATCGGTCTAGTGCTTCTTTTTTCGGTATTACCGGTGAAATACTCACGGATGGCGTCATCATTCGGATTCTCTGCTGGAGAGTGTTTTGTCCGGTCTGACGAGTAGGTACTCGCGATATTGAGGTCTGAGCGCCTTGCTGGACACCGCCGCCACCACGTCCTCCCTTCTGCCATCGCATACCCTCCAATGGTCTTCTTGGCATCTGATGTCCCTGCACTCCTGAATTCGTCTGCGTTCCCGTCCCTGCACCCGAGTTCACTTTCAGCACAACGCTGGTTGGTAAACGCACCAGCGACGACGGGGGCGCAGATGTTGATTCCGAAATCGTCATGTCGCCTTGGCTCTGCTTTCCTTGCAGAAGACTTATCACTCGCGTTTGGGTCTTGTTGTTTTGTCGATTAATAGCTATCTGTCGCTGTACCTCACGTATTATCCTCTGCTGTTCTTGCACACGACGAAGACGCTCCATTTCTTGTCTCTGAGCCGAGAGCGTCGCCTCGTCCAGTTGCGTCTCGTCCATCACCTCGCGAATGTTCCGTCTCATGTTGGCTAATTTCTTTTCCGCTTTTGTTTCGCACTCTGACGCTGAATCTTCATTGCCGTCGTCTTTTTTCTGTTTCTTCTTTGTTGACTCCGGATTCTCCGGATCCACTCGTCTCTTTTGACCGTCAGCGTTGTCCTCGCCGCCAGACATACTCTCTGATTTATCATTCTCAATACTCTCGTTGTCGTCGTCTTTTAGTGGTTGGCCCAGAAGATCGGCCTCCGTCACTTCTTGCCCTTCGATCGGAGCTCCTTTATAAATTACGATATCATTAGTTAGGTTACAGGCACTTTTTTAGGTGAGCTGAAAAATATGAAGTTATTAGAATAACTGGAGTTTCAAATCTGCATTATCGTCTAGTATCAATAGTCCGTTTCATTACTAACTTATCTGGTGAGATGAATTAAAATATTGGGAGGACGGATTTCGGAATTTAATGCATTTTGGGAGATCGGTAGATTCTGCGGCGGGGGGGGGTCATTTGGGTTCAGTCTTTTGTGAGAATACATTTCTTTAAAGCGTCGGAAAAGCAATATCCGTTTCTTTATTTGAAAGCGTTAGACTAATTTTTAGTTGATGTTATCGAGTTTTGGTTAAAAAATAACTTTTTCGGAAATGCAGCTAATTAAAGGCTTTTAGATAATTTTAAGAACTCAATAAATTGTGACAGATAATACTACCTTCAAGGGGCAAAGTATCCAGTATATTGACAGGTTCGGTGTCGTCTTCCGGAGAAGATGACTCTGATTGATGTCTCTCGGACTCCATCCTCACCCCAATTTGAGTGTCTATCGTTTCATCGAGATCCATGTCGTCCCCAGAACCCTCCGAGTGCACCTCTTCAATTTCATCCGGTAGCAAACTCTGTCTTCTCTTTTCCCGTTCGCCATCTGCCGACTCTCTGCTCGAAACATCGGAACTATCATCGTTGCTAATTTGGGATGGTAGATCATTAATCGTGGTCTCAGAATGTGAGTCAACCTGATCGACTCTTTGATCCAAAGATCGAGGGCTTCCCCGCGGTGTAACACGTTCAATGGTAACGTCACCGATTCGTGTTAAAAAGCTGTCTAAACTTTTTGACATGTTTCGCAGACAACCATTCACCTATGGCAGTTTTCTAGCACGCACCATAACATGAGATCTGTATTCTTGTTCTTTTTGTCTTATTTTCCCCTAAATTTTGTCCTGCATTTAACTTTTGTTTTTGTCAAATATCACATTGTCCTTTCTAACCGAGCAGTCTGCAGTCCAAGTGAGGCATGTGTCTGTGGAATATATTCAGTTTTACAATTAGTCGAAGGAATACTTGTGTTATCACAGAGTTGCAGCAGGTTTGTTAATAGCATAACTGCATCATATCTATGATTAATATAAGACTGTATGAATAACAGGAATAAAAAAATAACAAGTGGCTGAAACTTACATGGAACTAGGGTAAACGAACCTATTCTGGACCATGCAGTCATTGTAAACCGAAAAGGATATTTAAATTTTAGACACCCTTATACTCTATCACAATTATAAATGCCAATAAATGATTCTAATCTTTGAGCAATATCACAATTTATGAATAACAAAGCAAGTTCTAAAAAATAATTCTTTAAAAGGTAGTTTGTAGCTGGATGTACATAAGTCAATCACTGACAAATTTAGCTTACGCAACTGTAATTCAGTTGTTATTTAAAGTTGATAATTGCCTTACTCCTGACTTATATATACAGCGACTGGTGTTAAGAAGTTAATTTATTTAACAAGATTTCATTTCTATATTGAATTGAATTTCAGGACGGATAAATCTTCTGATCTATTAATTAACATTGCAAATACAATTAATTTTCTTGATTGTTCTATAAACGAGTATCTTAAAGCTCAACCACAACTGTTGATATATGTAAAAGGGAATAGAGAAGTAGTAATTTGCCAAAACTGCTCTGCAGTGAGTACATAACGCACTTACAGAGAATTTGGAAAAAACAAGGAATCAGTCAGTCTATTTACCTTATTATTGGCTGCATAGGAATCTATATGTCAACATGACAAATATTAAATAAATACCGGACATTGTACCTATTATGGTCAAAGTAGTACTTTCCTGTAATACTATATTTTCATCATGTAGCGCCACACTGTTTATTTTATTCTTTTCCTATAATATCCTCCTTCGCTTAATATTTTCACTCTATAACCTTTCTGCAAAATTCTCTAGTTAAATTTGGCAATCTTGTATCACCCTAAAATAAAAAGAAACATGAATTGATTCTAAAGAATACAGAAGAACGATTCTATCAATTAAAACAAAAAAACAAAAGTCTCAATTATTTTGTATGCTTTATGGACCACTTTGCTTGTGAAATTTCATCTACACAACTTACATTATAAACCAAAATATTTTCTACTTAACCTTCCAAAATGGTGTAAACAAATGTTTCTACAAATTATTATTTTGATACTACAAATCTGAAGTCAAAGTAGGAACTATTACTCTAGAGAATCTTGCCAATAAATAACAATCTAATATTGACCCATGCTTATACTGGCTTCCTTTGTGAAAATGAGGATACAAAGTGGTTAGCAACAGACGTCAAGTTGCGCAAAGAAAAGCAAAAAGTGTATGACTGTATGCCGTCAAGACCATAGGGAAAAACATATGAATACATAGAATGTAATGATTTATAGTGTCTATCAAAAGTCATGCTGATCACCATGTATTGGGAAGAGCTGTGCAGCATAAAAATGTTATTCTAATCAAGTGTGGTACAAGGAAATAAATGTTCACATACTATGCAAGGCTAGTCGTATTTTAGAGAAGCGTGATTAAAAGAGGAATAGGAAATGGCAAAATACGACCGCTTTTCGGTTATAAGAAAAGCTCAAGCGTAAATGTATGTAACATTGAGAAAGAATTTATCGAAGCGGTTAGAAAATCGCGAACATTGCATTTGGAGGCTGGGGGTGGGCTGAGCTGTCAAATGGGCAAGGGTATAAGGAGGCTATTCTGAATGTTTGTTGTTTACAGGCCCATTGCGACACGAGGGTACGGAAAGTGGTGACTTACCTTTTGGTTAATAACGCACTTGTCCGGTAAAGCATAAATGTTCGCACACTTTGTCTGTTTCGAGTGCCTAATTAGTCATTAATTGGAGATAAAAAAAAGTAATGACACACACACGCGATGGACGCCATAGCATCGTTGTTCATCCGCGGCAATCGCGCTCTTCCGATAATACGAAAATCTCGAAAAAATGTTACCTCGAAAGCTATGCAAAATATTTATTAATCGAGTAGATAACACGATTTTCCGTTACGAACTTCCCTAAAACTTAGAATGGCACTCGCGAAACTCTATATGCTTCTTTCGTACGCGTCGTTTCTCATTTATCTCTGCACATTTTTCATCAACTTTTTCCTCGGAGTGTACACCATTCTCGCGACCCACGCCATTTTGTTACAGCAGGCCAAACATTATTTCCGATGGCAACGCCGACCGTTGATGAACGACACCCTAAACGTCGAGTAAGAGTATATATAGATATATCGTACTATACCCTCCCATCCCAATTTTTTAAATTTTCATTTTAGACATCGCCAAATAGCCAGTCGATTGCAATTATTTTACAAATAATTATAATGTTTGGATGCAATGAATCCGCCATGCTATTCTTATAAATTACGCTATTATTATTGACGTGTACAACGACAATTTGATGAATTAGTCATTTTTGTTTTAGTATTGCGTTAAGTTACGCGAATTATACCAATAAGCGTTAATTATGTTTGGCATTGTTATAAATTGAGAGGTTGTACAATTTATACAAATTTTAATTATCCCTCATAAACAAAATGCACTGTTCTTTTTTTTATTTATTTTTGTAGGAACGTCAGAAGAGTAAGGCTGACAGAATGAATGAAGAATGGTATGAGCCCAACAAAATCAACATTTATCAAAAAATCTGGGTCCAAGAAAAATAAAATAGAAATGTTTAACTCTGTTTCTCTCATGCTCGTGGGTCTTAGAAACTTAGGTCATTTGATTTGAGCCCCCTATCAAGTAACTGGTTGTGCACTTAAAATATAGTATATTGATTAATATAAACTATTTGACAGACCCTGTTTAAATAAAAATTATAAACATTAACACATTTAATACAGATGTTTAATTATTAATTATATATTTGTTTTCTTTGTATTAGCCAGTATGCTACTCGAATATTAGAGCACACTTTGAACTAGTAATCTTTGACAGGTGCGATAGTACAATAAATTAACATACATGGTTATAATTTACCATGCTGTTTTATAGTGAAAACTTAATAAGTTCTCTTCATAATAAAATGATTAGATTTCTGCCAAAGCATATATATGGATTCCTGTACTCTTGTCGTGAATAAAAATTGGAGTATGTAAGAGATCATGTTTTCTTTGTACGGTTTCCAAGCTGTAAGATAAAACCTTGAAAAAACAGTTTGACTTAATATAGTTGCTGCCAGGTCAAAAGGTCGCAGTCACATATCAATTGGCAGTCTCGCACGCATCTATCCAATCGTTATACACATCGAGAGGCTCAGATAACAAGTTAATTGTAGTCTGAAAGTCCTCCAAGCACACCCTACACGTTATTTTCGCAGTATTCCGTGACTTGTCCCTGAAAATTCATGGATTGGTGAATGTCATGCGAAACTAATGGACAATAGACAATACCGGGAGGAATATTTATTATACGCACATCTTAACCTCGCACGATTTCTCGTGGTTACAAAATGGACAGTTAAACTGCGTGTCCAAAGGCTGGATAGCCTTTCTCTTGCTCGGTGGCTTCCTCTTACTCTTCCTGCGTCCCATATCGTTAAGAAAATCTTAATCGTTACTGTTTTTTCATCAACTTAAACGATAAACATTCTAATGTACAAGATCATGCCGTTAACGATGAAGTAATAAACAAGTCAGGAGGACTCGCTGCCGTGGCCACTGCCCACTGGTGGCCACGGTCAGCCACGGTCTTACAATCGTATATACAGGCTGGCAACGACGATGGTGGGGGTAGGCCCTTTTATGTTGCGTTCACACGAGGAAAGGAAGGATACCTCCAGGAAGTAAGAGGGTAGGAGGCCGATCTCTATGCTTCTAAACCTGCGTTGATATTTAGGCCTCTTTAGTAGTACGGTACTCGACCACCCGCAACGCTGATGTATGATGTCGGGTGAGCGCACGAGGCGGATGGCGGTATTTTATGTACAAAATTCATCATAATCTCACGTAAAGTAGTATTTTTAAGGACATATCAATTAGTTATGCTGTTTGGTACTCAATAATGATAGTATGCATTACTTCTTGGCGGTATCCCTTACCTCAATAATAACTTTTTTCGGGGCAACGGGTTAGTGGCGTGTTATGACTGCCGGTCAGTACCCGACGTCATACATCAGCATCGCGAGTGACCGAATACTGTACCACTAAAGAGGCCTAAATATCAACGCAGGTTGTGGTGCGTAGCTAGCTTAGAGATCGGCCTCCTTCGCTCTTACTTTCTGGTTCACATAGGCTATGGTCCGAATCGCGCTCACAGCGATTACAATGCACAAGTTGTAACGTGCGGTCACAGATATCTATACTATACTAGATCGCTAACGTTGGGCTTTGGCGTGTAGAAGAGCTGTGTCCGGGCGGATCTCCGGTTTCAACCATGAAACCTTACAAGAAAATGACCGTTCCCGCCTCTTATCAAATACAGCCTAAGATGTATTAGAATATTTTTATCGTTTCATTGATGTTTATAACTGAATTGACATTCAACTTTTCAATTTAATATTTAAAGGACACTCACAATGCTCATAAAATAATAAAACATCATTAATTTTGGCTGAGGACGCAAAAAGTTGCAAACTGTTTTGGCCTAATATTAGTAACGTCATGCTGGTTAACCAACGTCCAAATGTTGGTGAAGTGTTTAATTACATATTGTGCTACCATTATAACAATTGTTAAGTGATGCAGGCAGCCAATTTTGTGATTGTTGTGAAAATGTAAGCATGAAAATGAAGTGAAGGAAGTGCATAAATAGATGGATATTATGTTACTTTTATAAAGATTTCTATTAATAATTAAAGGATAATAATAAAACTAACGTTTTTAATAAAAAATACATTTTATTATAAAATTTGCAAACACACACAGATAAAGAAAAAGAGAGAGAAATGCGTTAGTATGCTATGTGTTCTGTGAGCGCGATTCCCCCGTAGCCATAGACGCAATGGCGCATAGCGCGGTCAACGAAGGTCAAGTCCTATAGAACTCTAAAGCCTATAGCCCGCTTGAAGTAAAGCTCTGAGCGATATGTATGGCCGCATGTTGGCGTTACTGTCGTCCGATCGATAACGTCCGCCTACTAGCCTCGCGCGCTCGGTTGATGTCTACTGCTCTCGACGACGTGCTCGCGGTGGGAAATCTAGCTGTTGCGCCTCTCTCCCTTATTCTGCTGCCTCTCCTATTGCGAAACAATGTTCACATGATCGAATCTCGCTTTTTTTTTTTTTTTTTCAAAATATAATGGCCAAAATTAATAGAACATACCTGGAAATAGTTTTATTATCATCATCATCATCATCATCATCATCATCATCATCATCATCATCATCATCATCATCATCATCATCATCATCATCATCATCATCATCATCATCATCATCATCATCATCATCATCATCATCATCATCATCATCATCATCATCATCATCATCATCATCATCATCATCATCATCATCATCATCATCATCATCATCATCATCATCATCATCATCATCATCATCATCATCATCATCATCATCATCATCATCATCATCATCATCATCATCATCATCATCATCATCATCATCATCATCATCATCATCATCATCATCATCATCATCATCATCATCATCATCATCATCATCATCATTATTATTATTATTATTGTTGTTGTTGTTGTTGTTGTTGTTGTTGTTGTTGTTGTTGTTGTTGTTGTTGTTGTTGTTGTTGTTGTTGTTGTTGTTGTTGTTGTTGTTGTTATTATTATTATTATTATTATTATTATTATTATTATTATTATTATTATTATTATTATTATTATTATTATTATTATTATTATTATTATTATTATTATTATTATTATTATACAAGGAGTTGCGGAATCCTTTTTACGGATATCCTCCAGTCTTTTGAACTGGGGGGGTATGTGGGACTCCCAAAAAAATAGGCCTACCCACTAAACCGCCCTCTCCTTGTTGTCCTCCCCCAGACCAGGAACTATTTGGGTATTACTTCTGGCTGGGGGTTCTGTCCGTGTTCGTCCGTTCGTCTTGCTGTCTGTAACCTGTCGCGTCACGTCAGTCTGTCTGCTCGGTTAGGTGAGGCAGCCGTCTACGTTTTTTCGTCGCAGTATCGTCTCTGTATAGGTGGCAACTAGTTGCCACCATTCTGTCGAGTGGAGCATCACCTGAACAATGTTGTCCGGGGTGATGCTGCCAACAATCGTCTCCAGTTCCAGTCGGAGTCCTGTCCAGCGGTCGCACACAAAAAATGTGTGTTCCGCGTCGTCTCGTTCGTGTCCACAGTACTTACAGTCTGGCGTCCGTACTCTGTCCATGTTATAAAGGTACCGTCTAAAGTAACCGTGTCCCGTCAGGAACTGGGTGATGTAAAAATTTACGTCCCCAAAATCCCTTTCGATCCACGGTCTCAGGTCCTTTATTAGTCGTCTTGTCCAGTTGCCTGTCGCTCTTTCTGTCCATTGTTCGTGCCAAGTCTGTATCGTCTTGTCACGTTCCGCGACTGCCGCATCCTCCCGTCTTATGTCCGCGCTTCTCCCGTAGATCCTCTTTCGCTCGAAAGCTAGGAGGTCCACGGGGATTACGCCCGCAACCACCAAGACTGCTTGTGCAGAGACAGTTCGGTAGGAGCAGGCGATCCTCAGCGCACCCTGTCTTTGTACCGTTGTCATGGCGTGGCAGTACTTCTTTGTCTTCAGGGCATCTGCCCAGATCTCCGCGCCGTACAGGAGGATCGAGTGGGTTGTCGTCATTAGGAGTCGTCGTTTTCCCGGTCTTGGCCCGTTTGTGTTGGCCATTAGGCGGCTTAAGGATGCTATTCTCTTAGCCGCCTTCTGGCATGTTTTTTGTATATGAGGCCAGAAGGTCATCTTCGTATCTAGGGTCACTCCCAGGTACTTGACTTCACCTCCGGCCTTGATTTCATCCGTCCCGACCCACATGGGTAGTCTCGTCTGTATGCGTCTTCTGCTAAGGAAAGTCAGTTCTGTCTTTTCTGTTGCGAGTTGTAGTCCGTGGTCCGTCATCCAACGGCCCACTCGCCGCATCGTCTGGTTCAGTTTTTGCTGTGCCAGGTTTGGAGATCGCTCGGTGATCACCGCCGCCACGTCGTCAGCGTAGGCGACAAGGAAAACGCCAAGCGGCAATTCCAGCCTAAGCAAGCTGTCGTAGAGTCCGTTCCAAAAGTCTGGTCCCAGTATGGACCCTTGTGCAACCCCCGCGGTGATTTGTCTCGTCACCGGTCCTTCAGTCGTCTCGTACGTGATCCTTCTGTTTCTTAGGTAGTCGCCCACCACCCGAGCCAGGTAAGCCGGAACCCCGAAGTTGCCTTCAAGCGCCTCCAGGATGTCAACCCACCTGGCCGAGCTGAAGGCGTTCCTGATGTCCAAGGTCGCCAGCAGAACGATTGGTCGCGCTGCATAGCAATGTTTCTCCAAATCCAGGAAGGAATCGACCACTTTTTGAATCGCTCCAATCGTTGATCGTCCCCTCCTGAAGCCGAACTGCCGGTCTGAGAGGCCTCCGCTGGTCTGTATCGCGTCCGTCAGTCTCGGTTTTAGTAGTTGTTCATAGAGTTTACCCGTTGTGTCGAGTAAACTCAGCGGCCGGTAGGCTGACGGCGTATTGGGGTCGCCCTTACCCTTAGGGATAAGAACTAGCCTTGCCGTCTTCCACCGGTCACTGAACGTTCCCGTCGTCAAGCTCGTGTTGTACAGGTCAAGAAATATCTCCGGCCTCAGGCGAACCATCAGCCGGAGAATCTCCGCCGGTACTCCGTCTGGTCCCGGCGCCTTGCCAGTCTTCATCGCGGCAGTCACTTTGGAGAGCTCCTCCGCGGTAAATATGGGGGCCGCCGGGGCTTCCGTGTCGTCTGTCACGTTCGTCCGTATCGGGTGAGTCGGAAACAGTCCGTCAACAATCCGTTCTGCGGTTTCGGCATCTTTGAGTTCAAGTGGAATTCGGGCCCCTAGTTTGCCAGTCACAATTTTGTAACCGGTTCCCCAGGGGTCTTCGTTCACCTCCTCGCAGAGCTGCTTCCAGCATCGCGTTTTGCTGTCCCTTATGGCGTTCGTAAGTGTTTTTCGTGACGTCTTGTAAGTGGCTTGGAGGTTTTCCCTTTCGGGTCTTCCCCCAGCCCTCGTAACTCGTCGGCGGTTTGCCAAGCAGAGCCTGCGCAGCTCGGCTATTTCGTCCGTCCACCAGTATTGTGGTTGCCTGTTTGGTCTATGTCGTCGTTTCGGCATTGTGCTGTTGCACAGCCGGTCCGTCAGTTTGGCCGTCTCGTCCGTGAGTCTTTCCGCCCTTTGCCGGCCAGTCAGTTCAGGGGGGACTTTCGTCATTGGTGCTGGTGCTGCCGCCAGCTCCTCCGAAAATTTTCGTAAGTCGAGTTTGTTGAGGTTCCACCTCGGGGGGTATTGGGTCCTCGTCCGTCTCGTCGCCGTTTGTCCTGCCACTTCGAAGACAATGTACTGGTGATCGCCGGCCGTATAGCCGTCGAAAACCCGCCACTGTCCTATCCGTGGTGATATTCTGTCCGATGTCATTGTGACGTCAGGGATGGAGTTTCCAAACCCTGGTCGTCTGTACGTTGGTACGTTTCCCGTATTTGCTACCACCAGGTCTAGTCTTGCGGCCATCTCCAGCAGCAGCCGTCCACGTTTGTTCGTTGTTGTCATTCCCCACTCGATCGCCCGCGCGTTGAGGTCTCCCCCGATGATAACGTCTCCAGGCAGATTCCTGATTCCGTCTTCAAGGAGCGCCACTTTCCTCTCGAAATCCGTCGCGGCGCAGTTGGGTGTCAGGTAAACGCTGACGTAAGTGACAGCGCCGACCCTTGCCCAGACGTAATCGTCCCCGACACCGCAGTTAATTATTCGAGATTGGGCAGCGCCCCTTACCCAGATAGCTGTGGTCTCTGTCTCGTTCGTAATGTACGTTTGTGTCGTTCTTCTCCTGTACGGTTCGCACAGGATCAGAATGTCGGCGTCATGTTCGTCAGCTATCTGTGGTAGTAGCATGTCTGCTGTCCTACTCCTGTTCAGGTTTCCCTGAACTATTCTGTCCGTCTTCCAACCTGCTTCCTGCACTCCTCCAGCGCAGCCCGGAATACCGCACACCTTCCGGTTCCCGCAAGGTGCGCTACGTCCCCGTGTCCCGTCTCAGAGCACAGTGGGCAAGCCGGTCTGTTTTTACAGTCCGTCGCGTAATGTCCCGTCTCGCCGCATTTCCTGCAGTTCTTTGTCCGATCCGCGTTCGTGCAGCTCGTCCTTGTATGTCCGTAGCCCAGGCACTTGTAGCATTTGGTCACCGTCAATCGTTGTCGTAGTCGGCATCGCACCCATCCTATCCCGATCCGGCCCCGGTCCAGCAGCACCTCGGCTTCCCGCGTCTCGAGGTCGCAGACTGCCATGTACTGCTCGGCCCGGTTCGGGCCGAAGATGTGGACACCAAAGTCGCCGTCTCGTCCCGTTTCTCGTCTCAGTGCCCGTATCACGTCCTCCGCGGTGGTAACGCAGTCCAGGTCCATGATCTCCAGTTGTGTTCTAGAAGTCACGGTCCTTACACTGCCCGTGTCCCCAACCGCGTCCTGTAGTGCGCGCTCAAACTGTTCTCGTCCGTCCGTGTCTGTCTGTATCTTGATGAGACACCGTCCGTCCTTGGTCTTCCTTAGAGCCATCACCTGTACATGACTGCTCGTCGGGTCGACCGTCGTCCTTATCTTCCGTACGATGTCCGAGTACGTGTTGTTTTTCCCAGGTTTGACCAGTACAGCCGTTCCCCTATGTTTGTGGGTCGGTCTGCGCTTTTCAGCCTGGGTCGGTACGTTCGTCTCGTCCGTTTTGTTTTTCGGTTCCGTCGTTTTTTTCTTCTTTTTTCGTTTCCTCATTATTATTATTATTATTATTATTATTATTATTATTATTATTATTATTATTATTATTATTATTATTATTATTATTATTATTATTATTATTATTATTATTATTATTATTATTATTATTATTATTATTATTATTATTATTATTATTATTATTATTATTATTATTATTATTATTATTATTATTATTATTATTATTATTATTATTATTATTATTATTATTATTATTATTATTATTATTATTATTATTATTATTATTATTATTATTATTATTATTATTATTATTATTATTATTATTATTATTATTATTATTATTATTATTATAGTATGTGTACACCTTTGCTCTATCCCACTCCTATCCCCACTCCTTCCCCCACCACGCGGCTACCCCCACCACCCCACTTTTCCACCGTCGCCCTACCCACTCTGCTTAACCAGTGTCGGTAACGTGGTGATGGTAAAGTGAGGTGGTGTGGGTACTCTGGTGAACAAGAAAGACTAGAGATAAGAGCAGGATGGAGCAAAGGTGTACACATACTTGAAAAAAGGAAAAAAATTAGGTACTTACCTCTGTTGTTGTTGACGTCCACCTTCCTTCGACGGCGATTTTAAACTCCTGTCTCTCATTATCTCATTCACACAAATATACACACACACGCTCGCGCGCGCGTCGACACTTTCATAACGGAGCATCGTCTGCTTCAGGAAGCTCGGGGTTCTCGAAGCCCTCGTCCACGACGCCGCCATCGTACCCGATGTCTATTTCGGCACTGAGGACTCCGAAAACCCGCTAGCCTCGTAACGAGGATACATTGCGAAAAATACGTTTTTGACTACGCGATCACGAAGTTGAAGACAGACTGAATGCTCAGGATGCTGCTGGTTGGCATCACGAGGTTTGAAGTGCGTACCGCTTTGCGCTGTGCTCCTCGCGAAGCGCTTGCTCTGCAGTAAAAGGCGCAGCATATGATACCGTACCGCGAGGGACCTCGATTATAATTTATATATAATTATAAAATAAGAGGCACAGTAAGACGATGTATTTGTTTTCAATTGATCAATATTTCATTTTAATCACTTTACACATATTTACCGTCGTATGCAACATCCCTGCAAACACGGTAATCTTCGCTCGGAGACTCCTCCGCCGTTAAATTTATTTTAATCACTGTCTGATCGTCGAGAGGCAAAAGCATTGTAACATTCACGCACTAATCTGTCGTTTTTCATTACATTATCGCTAAAGAGATTATTAAATCGCGACATGGTGAAGCCGCACGACATACGATGTAGGAATACGATGCAAAATTGTCCACACACATCCGACGTATTACTCTGCTGCTTGAGGCCGTACCGATAGAACTTGCAGTTTCTTCGTAGTCGTGCGAGATGTTGCGGTATAACCGGTGGTAGCCCGTAGCTATCAAAGTACATTCCTTTTCCATGATGGTTAACGTACATGGCGATCCAATGCTCTCCAGGTCCGTCGTGGTTATCCGTGTTAACTACGAGTCCGGCAGGTAACGACCATACACGAGGAATTCTGTCAGCCGGGTATACGCCAACGGTTGAAAGTGGTAGATACTGCAGACTCTCGTAGATTTGTCTAGTGTTCATGCTGAACACATAGTCAATGATTGAATGATGACCGATACGCTTTGAAAGACGTATATATATGCAAAATTTATTTCACACCATCGTCGATCGTGTCCCGACTACATGATCAAGATTTCTCCTCTTTCTTATTCTCTTCCTCTTCGTCTGCTGACCAAACATCCATGTATGATTCTCCTTTAAACGGGTGTTCGCGAAGCCAATTTTTTATTTCGAAAGCCTGGCGCATTGCACAATGCGAAGACGCTGTATCGTTTATCATAGCGTGTCTGAAGAATTTTCGTAAAGATTTCGGCATAAATGTGTACGATGGGGCGCCCTCCTCATCCTCCAGGTTGGAAAATTCACGACTCGTGATATCGCAAAGAAGTATAGCCTTATCGTCACCGCGAGTATAGATACGTCTCGATTTTCGCGAAATTTCACGCAAGTTAGCGTATGCCTGTTTACAGCTCACATCGCCCTCGTACCATTCCAGACCGTGAAAATATTTCGAGAGAAAATTATTCTGGCTTCTCGAATGCTGTGGTAATTCGGCAAAGTGACACGGCGGTGCGACGATCTAATGAGCAGAGTACGGTCTATCCACTGCTACCACGGCAATTTCTTTCGGAATAAATTCCGAGTCTTTACCACGCATTCCCTGTATATCCACGACGATATCCATTTTCACGTCTAATCCATACAGATGCTCGAGTTCGACTGATTAGTTACTCACAGACACGCTTCTACGTCTCTTAACACGAAATAATTTTATGCCGACATCAGCACATTTTTCGCTTATCCGGTAAAATCCACCATTACTTGCCGAGAGGCATCAATTTCAAGGACATTATCATATTCCGCGTGGACTACACACTTTATCGTTGAAGCAAGCGCATCCTCAAATCGTACCTCTATTCTCACACTACTGTGCTTTATTGAATTCCAATGTGTATTGCTGTTCGCCGAAAGATCGGGTGTCAAATCAAAAGCATACAGACAGTATCCATCGCGATAATTATCGCGATCGATCGAATTACCGTCGTTCAAGAAATGTATTCCAGTTCCCGAAAACAACGTTTGAAAAGCATCCACATATAGATGATTTTTCGTGAAATCAGGTTCGTGAGATGGAGTTTTGTACTGCTGGACCGTAATTCATAAGTGTTTTTATGTACGCTCGATAAGCGTAGGCATTATTTGGAGGTGAAATTAATTTTTTGATTCAAGTATACATCCACCTGATTAAATATGGAATGCAAGAGATTGTTCACAAGGCCGGCACTTACTTTCGATGCTGTACCCGCGGCATTTTTCGCAGTAGGAGATGTTATTTTCACTCTCAGACTAAGCATAGTATGCGCGAGATCGATATACTCATCACCCTGTCCAGGAATAACAAATTCAATCGGTGAATCATCTGTTAGCGAAGATATTGGTTTGTAATACACCCAATTGGAGCCTTCGATAGTAGTTTGCGTCGGTGGGAGTGAAAATAATTTAAGTTCCGATTTAAGACACTCGCACGAGTGCGCATGTAGAAAAGCCATCTTGTTTCAGCTATCCAAAAATATCTGCAACTGTTCGTTAACGAGTCTTCTTCTTCTTATTGTTCTTATTATTCTTATACTTCTTTATTACTTTTCTCTTTATTACACTTTTATTTTTACGGGAGATACGTCATGGTTTACGTTCGTCCGATGAATGAGGAGTTCGCGAAATTTTACGCTTTTCATAACCAGACCCCCGCATGAGAGTGTCAATTTTTTCAGAGGCTTTGCGTTTGAGATTACTGCCTGATTCTCTCGCGAATAGCATCTTTCACAGCTATATTTCTATCGAGGATATCACCGGCTACGTTTACACCAGCGCGCAATGCCTCTTTACCAACTGCTTTGGCGCCCTTCTTTAAAAGTGGTAACACTCGACGAAACAGGCCCCTGAGAAAGCTGCCGATACCGTGTCCTCGTTGATTAGGTGTTCCGATATAAACATGGCTAATACCGCCGTACCCGCGATGGCCCCATCCGTGCTGCACACTGTCAATATCATCCATAGCGATGTAATCAATCGTGGGACCTTTTGAAATGTAGTGTCACAGTCAACTTTCCCTGCTCGAATGGTATAGGATCCCCAAATTCGTCTCTTATATCGATCTCGCTAGTGTGTAAATTATTGCGCAAGAGAGGTATATATCGTGGCGTTGAAAACGATTTAATTTTTATCGAACCATACTGACAGTCATCAGTATCAATAGGGACAACTCGTAAGAGGGGTGTTTGTACATCGCCTGTAATATAGCTCTCGCAGATATCTGTGTATAGAAACATGCTACCTGGTATAGCACCGGTGAGAGATGCTGGCCTCGACCCTGTGTAATCGCAATGCGGCTCTATCATTACAAACCTTCAAGCCTCTTCCGAGAATCCTAAGAGCCTCGCGATAGCGGGTGATACGCGAAAGTCATGGTATCGTAGATCGTCGCATACGCGGGCCACTTCGATCTGCCCGCTCGGAAGCGATTTAAGGCGCAAATGACCGGCCACGTGAGGTAGCTTATTTATATTCTCCAAAAGAGCGTCTATAGAGCGATATACACCAGGTGGAACGTGGTCTCTATCAGAGCGTCTCCGTGTTAAAAGATTTAAACCCGATAAATCATAATCACCATCTTCAAAAGTTACGAGATTTCCTATAGTAGGAACATGTAAAAGAGTCATCGGATAAACAATTTCCACAAGAGAAACAGACCATTCTCCGTGCAAACGTGTCTGACGCGGTAGTTTTGTAATAAATTTTGTCGTCGTATTATTCGGAAAATACTGCATACTACTGTTGCTCGGTAGTACGACAAAAAAGAGCTATCCTTGGAGCTCATATTTATCAGGGACGGTAATTCCGTGCGTTCTTCCTCTTTGTCCTCTTCTTCTTCTCTTTCGTATTCTCAGATGACGGAGGTACTCGTACTCGCGATAATTCTGCCTCGTAGACAATACCGTCGATAGTCTCGTTATTCAGATCGTGTAAAATATACACGAATGGTTCTCGATTCACTGATATTCGTTGAATCTTGAATAATTCGTTACTCCAACCACGCTCATAGACTTTCACGAAAGCTGCTTTAGCTGTACTGATACGTACCAAGTCACCGACGCTGTATTTAGGCTTTTAAATTTTTTTCGCATTACGCTCGTAACGCCGTGCTAAATTGTCTCGGGCTATAGAGGCGTTTTCGAGGGTTACTTCGCTCGGGGGAATACGCGTTCCGCTGTGTCTAGTGTGATTATAAGCATATAAAAAATTTTGTAAAACATCGATGTAACGCTTATTTCGCGTGTATGTAAAGTAGCGCCACATTCGCTCTTTTATTGTTCGATTAAAGCGTTCGGCAATCGAGGCTTTTATATCAGGGTTACGAGCAGCGCGAAAATCGATATTCTTTTTCTTGAGAATTTGCTGAAATGGAGTGCCGATAAATTCTTTGCCTCGATCAGTTTGCAATTGCTGCGGGCGACGATTGTTACTGCGTGCGAGTATGCGTGTGAGACCGCGGGCCACACTTGCACTCGTTTTGTCACGCAAGGCCTCGACCCACGCGTATTTGCTCAACACGTCGATAACAACAAGCAGATATGCATACCCATCGTTGTACGTGGATATCGAGCGAAAATCAGCTAAATCAGCCTCCCATTCATCGTCTATATTACTCACGTTGTACATACGACGGGGAAATCGTCGTCGCACAAGACGATGCATGTTATATGAATCCTGTGTCTCGAGCCATGGTAAAATATTTTTTCGCGCTACTCTTCGATCCACCAGGGCCAAATTTTTTGCTCGAGATTAGGACGCAGGATGAGTGTGTCATAATAGATTTTTTGAAGAATTTTTATAATTTTAACGATGACCAGTTAAATGGATTCTTTTTCTTTTTCTTTTCTAAAGGTGCGCGAGATCGATATTCTACTTGCGCGATGTTTTGCAATTGTTCGTCCTCTTCTTCATCCCCCTCCTAGCCCTCGATGATGTCGTTTTCAGCCGTGAGCATTAAATCTGTTTAAGTGTGCGGTCTCGGCCTCTACTGTTGCTACTGTTGCTGCTGTTGCTGCTGCTACTATCGCTTTCGCGTGGTAAAATAAGACGCCGCTGCGGTGTCGAGGATGATGTAGGTGTAGGCTCGTGTAGTAACTCGGGATTGCCGATAAATTTGCGTGGCATCTGTATCGCTCGCAGGAGTTTGGCAAAGTGAGATCGTCCGATGGGTTTCTCGCGTTTTCTAGCTCGCATAGCATCGTTAACAAGATCAACGATATTGGAATTTGAAATTCTTCTACCGTCTATGGAAACAACACCATTACGATCCCATGTCATTTTTTTATCAACGGCGCTGTGATGCAAATTGCGAAGCAGCGATATTGCTTTAGATTAAAATTTTTTTGGTACGCTATCGATAATAAGTGTATCATTGAGTCGAGATTTAACTTTGTTCATTAAAACGTCGTCGGATTTATTCTCGTGACTATCGAGTATTGCTATTTTTCGTTTTGATGAAATATTCGGTACTGCATTATCGTACTCGACCATATGAAGATAACGCTGTAAAACCTGCTGGTACGCTATCCATTTCTCTCTCTCGCTCTTATACGAGTGAGAGTTTAGAATTTCACTCAGCTCAGAGTCGAGGCGCGATAATAGCGTACCGGTAGTTTGTACGGAGGGCAACGGGTCTGCACTAGTAGTAGTAGTAGTAGTAGTAGTAGTAGTAGCAGCAGTAGTGGCGAGTCCAGCGAGACGATGTATGTTATCATGAGGTATAAGTACCATCTTTCTGGCATATTCCATGGCTCGTGTAGGCCAAGACAGGCACAAGAAGCAACTTGAGAAATCCGACACAGTGCTCGACGATGATCCTCCTCTTACCGCTCCAGTTTCCCTTTTTGGCGGCTAGCCGTCGAAGAATTGTCGCGTGCCTCCGAAGATGATTCTTTTGCACGTTGTTCAGACTCACGTTTCCCTGTAAAACGTTTAGAGCACACTCGCATATACAGCGTACGAGCGCTACATCTGCTTTGCGCAAAATTGCACGTCGTTGCTCTTGCTTCAGATAACACAGCGCTTGCAATATAATTATTTGCTTTTTATCGAGAGGTCCGCGCAACGCCATTACAAGCGCATTACTGGTACATCGCGCGTCGCATCGCGAACTTTCATTGTTTTTTGAGGCACGTAAACGTAATGGTATTGGTCATCGGTAAATATACAGGCGCGAAATCGACAATTATCAGGCGTCGATTGTTTCAAGTCGAATAATTGATAGCCGTGCGGTGCAGCCGCTGCATCGAAATATACCTCCTGCAAAAATCGCGGATGCTCGGGACATACCTGACGGGCTAGGTGCTGAATTTGCGCGCGATCTCGCGGATTTTTGAAGACAACGATATAACTAGCGTTTAAGGAGATATCGCGTTGTCCGTGACCCTGATGGAAGAGATTTTGCGTGATGAAAATGACACTAAGATTTTTATGATGGCTACCCTTGGTGAAAAGATCGACCACAGTATTGTTTGATGTCTCGCGCATTAGATCGTCAATGACCACAAGTTTAGGTCTTGTATCATTCGAGTAGTCTGCTGCTTGCGGTAAACCCTCGTCAAAGTCGATTTTATCACCGTACTCTGAATACCCGAACTGCCACTCTGAGTAATAAAAAAGTATACGCTCGAACGGGACATCCGTCATTTCGCGCATGTATTTAAAGAATTTTTTTACAAAATATGTTTTACCACAACTCGTAGGACCGCTTATCACAGCTGTCCATGGATGTTTCCAACGTGTATCCATATCGATGAGTGTCTATCAAAATCAATCAGCTGATTCTTAAATAAGCTTATACCACGACGGCGGCGGCGGCGGTGGCGGCGGTGGCTGTGGTGACCCCGCGGCATCAACTATTTTCGCAGCCTTAACGAGCTGATAAGACGCGGCGCGCCTGCACTAGCTGATGAGGCACGGTCCCTCGGTATAAGCTGATGTTTACGCCGTATGTAAATTAAATAACGATAGTTTTTATATTTCTCACAAATAAAGCAATATTTTCATTTCACTATGCATTAATCTCTATGTGCAAATTTTACGAATCATCAAATTCTTAACAGCAATATTATATCCACGGATGTAGCACGAGAAAGTCAGAACAAACGGAAACACTCGATAAGAAAGACGGGACGAAAGGAATCAACGATGAGAAAGTCAGAACAAAAGGGAACGGTAGAGAGATAGCAGCTACTGCTACGAATAGCAGCACAAAAAGAACGAGCCGACAACAGTTTTATACATAATAAATCAATATATATATTTTTTTAAATGTATTGTACACAGTAAATATGATACATGAAATTAGACAAAAAGATTATTTTTAAATATCGCGAATTGTGAAATACGCTAATTAGTATAACGCAAAAAAGTATATAGTTTTACGGTTGAATTCGCGATATTTTAAAACTTTGTGTATAAAGATTATTTTCAAATATCGCGAATTGTGAAATATGCTAATTAGTATAACGCAAAAAAGCATATAGTTTTACGGTTGAATTCGCGATATACAAAATTTTAAATCATCGCGAATTCAACCGTAAAACTATATGCTTTTTTGCGTTATACTAATTAGCGTATTTCACAATTCGCGATATTTGAAAATAATCTTTATACACAAAGTTTTAAAATATCGCGAATTCAACCGTAAAACTATATACTTTTTTGCGTTATACTAATTAGCGTATTTCACAATTCGCGATATTTAAAAATAATCTTTTTGTCTAATTTCATGTATCATATTTACTGTGTACAATACATTAAAAAAAATATATATATTGATTTATTATGTATAAAACTGTTGTCGGCTCGTTCTTTTTGTGCTGCTATTCGTAGCAGTAGCTGCTATCTCTCTACCGTTCCCTTTTGTTCTGACTTTCTCATCGTTGATTCCTTTCGTCCCGTCTTTCTTATCGAGTGTTTCCGTTTGTTCTGACTTTCTCGTGCTACATCCGTAAAAAATTCGCATCTCACGAGTGTTCTCTGGTACGACGATACCCCTGGAAAAATGATCGATATAACATCGGAAAATACGGGTCCTGTGAAGAGAAAACAATTTTTAAATGTCGAAAAAACTGTAGACTTGCTTGGTCATCTGCATTGCGATATATTCAATCAGGAGCGGTTCCTATTAAATGGCGTCGAGATGCGACTACGGTTGGTGCGGTCTAGAGATTCATTTTGTCTTGTGGGGGATACAAAGAATGGTCAATGCGGCTTAAAGATTCTCGAGGCATCGCTTCTCGTTCGTAGAACAAAAATCGCTCCTGGTGTGCTGCTCTCGCATGCTAGAACTCTGGCAAAATCTACGGCTAAATATCCTCTTACGAGAGTCGAGGTAAAAGCCGTTTCAATACACTCTGGTGTTCATGGAGAGACTATCGATAATATCGTGTTAGCTCAATTGCCGAAGCGTATAATTATCGGTTTTGTCGATAACAAAGCGTTTAACGGTGACTTCAGTATGAATCCATTCAATTTCCAAAATTATAAGATAAATTATCTCTCGTTGTATGTAGATGGTGCTCAAATACCTTTGAAACCGTTACAACCTGATTTCACGAAAAATCATCTATATGTGGATGCTTTTCAAACGTTGTTTTCGGGAACTGGAATACATTTCTTGAACGACGGTAATTCGATCGATCGCGATAATTATCGCGATGGATACTGTCTGTATGCTTTTGATTTGACACCCGATCTTTCGGCGAACAGCAATACACATTGGAATTTAATAAAGCACAGTAGTGTGAGAATAGAGGTACGATTTGAGGATGCGCTTGCTTCAACGATAAATCGTGTAGTCTACGCGGAATATGATAATGTCCTTGAAATTGATGCCTCTCGGCAAGTAATGGTGGATTTTACCGGATAAGTGAAAAATGTGCTGATGTCGGCATAAAATTATTTCGTGTTAAGAGACGTAGAAGCGTGTCTGTGAGTAACTAATCAGTCGAACTCGAGCATCTGTACGGATTAGACGTGAAAATGGATATCGTCGTGGATATACAGGGAATGCGTGGTAAAGACTCGGAATTTATTCCGAAAGAAATTGCCGTGGTAGCAGTGGATAGACCGTACTCTGCTCATTGGATCGTCGCACCGCCGTGTCACTTTGCCGAATTACCACAGCATTCGAGAAGCCAGAATAATTTTCTCTCGAAATATTTTCACGGTCTGGAATGGTACGAGGGCGATATGATCTGTAAACAGGCATACGCTAACTTGCGTGAAATTTCGCGAAAATCGAGACGTATCTATACTCGCGGTGACGATAAGGCTATACTTCTTTGCGATATCACGAGTCGTGAATTTTCCAACCTGGAGGATGAGGAGGGCGCCCCATCGTACACATTTATGCCAAAATCTTTACGAAAATGCTTCAGACACGCTATGATAAACGATACAGCGTCTTCGCATTGTGCAATGCGCCAGGCTTTCGAAATAAAAAATTGGCTCCGCGAACACCCGTTTAAAGGAGTATCATACATGGATGTTTGGTCAGCAGACGAAGAGGAAGAGAATAAGAAAGAGGAGAAATCTTGATCATGTAGTCGTGACACGATCGACGATGGTGTGAAATAAATTTTGCATATATATACGTCTTTCAAAGCGTATCGGTCATCATTCAATCATTGACTATGTGTTCAGCATGAACACTAGACAAATCTACGAGAGTCTGCAGTATCTACCACTTTCAACCGTTGGCGTATACCCGGCTGACAGAATTCCTCGTGTATGGTCGTTACCTGCTGGACTCGTAGTTAACACGGATAACCACGACGGACCTGGAGAGCATTGGATCGCCATGTACGTTAACCATCATGGAAAAGGAATGTACTTTGATAGCTACGAACTACCACCGGTTATACCGCAACATCTCGCACGACTACGAAGAAACTGCAAGTTCTATCGGTACGGCCTCAAGCAGCAGAGTAATACGTCGGATGTGTGTGGACAATTTTGCATCGTATTCCTACATCTTATGTCGTGCGGCTTCACCATGTCACGATTTAATAATCTCTTTAGCGATAATGTAATGAAAAACGACAGATTAGTGCGTGAATATTACAATGCTTTTGCCTCTCGACGATCAGACAGTGATTAAAATAAATTTAACGGCGGAGGAGTCTCCGAGCGAAGATTACCGTGTTTGCAGGGATGTTGCATACGACGGTAAATATGTGTAAAGTGATTTAAATAAAATATTGATCAATTGAAAATAAATACATCGTCTTACTGTGCCTCTTATTTTATAACTATATATAAATTATAATCGAGGTCCCTCGCGGTACGGTATCATATGCTGCGCCTTTTACTGCAGAGCAAGCGCTTCGCGAGGAGCACAGCGCAAAGCGGTACGCACGTGCAAAACCGCTGTCGCTGCATTCAGAGCACTGGACACCTCAGTTCTGATTCAGAGGGCGGTTTGCTATCTTCAAACCCCGTGATGCCAACCAGTAGCATCCTGAGCATTCAGTCTGTCTTCAACTTCGTGATCGCGCAGTCAAAAACGTATTTTTCGCAATGTATCCTCGTTACGAGGCTAGCGGGTTTTCGGAGTCCTCAGTGCCGAAATAGACATCGGGTACGATGCCGGCGTCGTGGACGAGGGCTTCGAGAACCCCGAGCTTCCTGAAGCAGACGATGCTCGGTTATGAAAGTGTCGACGCGCGCGCGCGAGCGTGTGTGTGTGTGTTTGTGTGAGTGAGATAGTGAGAGACAGGAGTTTAAAATCGCCGTCGAAGGAAGGTGGACGTCAACAACAACAGAGGTAAGTACCTAATTTTTTTCCTTTTTTCAAGTATGTGTACACCTTTGCACCATCCTGCTCTTATCTCTAGTCTTTCTTGTTCATCAGAGTACCCACACCACCTCACTTTACCGTTTCCACGTTACCGACACTGGTTAAGCAGAGTAGGTAGCGCGACGGTGGAAAAGTGGGGTGGTGGGGGTAGCCCCGTGGTGGGGGAAGGAGTGGGGATAGGAGTGGGATGGAGCAAAGGTGTACACATACTACTAAGGTTCTAAGTGCAATAGAATTTGAAATCTTGTCCATAAAAAGGTTACTATGATTTATAACGTGACAAAAATAACAGCCGATGAAATGATACGTCCTTATCACTTGACGGCTCCAAGCCGATCTCGCAGTGCTGCGCTATAGTCTAATGAAGTGAAAACTAACTGTTTTCGATATTATTTAAAGAAAAATGTATTATGTATGACTGACTAAGAGGGAGAAAGAGAGAACGACGCATCGCACTTACCGATTGCCAGGCTTACCATATCAGCTTTGGGATCTCGGGTTCCAATGTATGTCACTCGAGCAGATACCTGTCTCACCTATCTTACCATCGAGATCTTGAGCAGCCCCGCTCGATAACAATCTGTTACGGCTACCAAGGGTGATTTACTTGCCGAACCTGATTACGCATCTATATTATCTATTCTAATTTATGCATCGTCCAGGCGAGGCACTAGTCGTGATCATCTAGCGACAGCGATCCCCCCCACCCCAATTAGCACGATTTCGGATCATTAGGAGACTATAATAGTTCGCGAACGCGAGTGCCGAAAGGTCCTCAGGACTTTTTCTCGGTTACCGTCGAGTGAAAAGGACGTACAAACCGAGCGTCGCACTGACACGCGCTATAGTCCACGTCTCATGTTTATCGCTTGGTTACAACGTTGTATTGTACCCGCCAACGAGGAGAAATAAAGGGAGTTAGAGAAAATGATTCGAAACAAGGGAATATCTCAAAACGATTTCGGATATACGAGGGTTCTTTGAAACACCGTCGCAGCTTCCGTCGAGCTATTTTCTTCTCTCTGTGGTTACTTATCAGTAATGTAATTGTAATTTATTTACCTATCATAATTTACTTGGTTTACCTGCTTTTAGATACTATAGGGATGAGCTCAGTCACAATATCAAACAAGCCAAAAACAATTTATATCTAGATAAGATTTCATCTATAACAGATATTTCTAAATGTTGGTGAGAACTAGCTAACTTAGGAATTGTAAAGCCCCCATATTCATCACCGATACATTTTTTTCTCTTCCTACGAATTAAACTCATATTTATGCAGGCATGTCTAGTTCTCATGCTTGTTCTCGCGCTGATTTTATCAGTGCAATCTCTGTTGTACCGTCTGTCAAACCTCAGTTTGATTTTTCGCCGATAACTCCCGACACTATCGTCTCAGCTTTCGATTCAACTTCCCCGTCCTATTCAGCAGCCCCAGCTGGGATTTTCCTATTCTCTTTGCATAAATCACTACCCTACCTGTCTTAATCTTTCTATCTTCCCTTCATCCTGGAAGCAAGCATTCATCCGTTTTCTCCTCAAGGTTAATCCTTCAAATTCACCGTCTGACTGCAGACCAATTGCAAACCTTTCTGAGTTATCTCAAATTTTTTTAAAAATAATCCATAAACAAATTACTTAATTTATCGACACGAACAATTTATTCGACTCACGTCAGTCACGGTTTAGACAGGGGTATAGCACTCAAACCGCCTTGTTAAGAATATGTCATGATGTTAGGCTCGCCGTCGACGACAGACGCCTAACCATTCGAGTGTTATTCAATTTCAGTAAAGCCTTTGACACCGTTTCACATCTTAATCTCCTCATGAAACTTGACAGACACGAATTTTCTGCTTGGAATTTAAATTGAATTTGTTCTTATCTCTCATGCAAAAGCCAAGCCAACCTCAACAATCATGGGGAATGCTCAAGTTCGTTAAGCACGACTTCTGGTGTTCCTCAAGGATCTGTACTCAGGCCACTTTTATTCTCTCTTTTTATTAATGATATCGGCTTCAAATTAAAGCACTCCCAGCACATGATCTTTGCGGATGATACCCGGATCTATTTGAGCTGCTTACCCTCGCAACTCCATGATGGTTTAACTCGTGTTGCGGAAGATGCGTATGAAATTGCACGGTATGCCAGTGAAAATGGCCTTAAACTCAATCTCTCAAAATCAAAAGTACTTATTCAAGGTAGTAGGAGTTACATGTGGCTGAATTTCATTAAGGGGTTATACGCAGTTATGATTTTCAAAAAATCGATTTTTTATTGCGTTTTTGTAATGTACATATATTCAAAAGTATACACACAAAATTTCAAGTCGATCCGAGCAATACTTTCGGAGTTATACCTATATATGTAGAGACGCCTCGGCGCGTTTGAAAGTAGGTGGGGCAGAGGCTCAAGCGGCAGCTGTTTACCTGGACCGTTGCTCCTTTTATATACCTGTGTATTGTATTCTTATACATTGTGTGAGAGTGTAGTAGTGTTTTCCTTGTACCTGAGAGCAAAATTCAACGGTTTCTAGACGTTTATTCAGTATATACAGCCGAGGCAGGCAGTGAAGAAGTGCGTTCGTTTCCGTATTTTCTGCAATATTTCGTTCGGATTTCTAAGATAATTGTGAATTATACAGGGTGCGCCATCTCAATCTGGTCGATGGAAGTATTGAATAACTCTGACAGATTTTAACCGACCAGCGTCGTACAACACGTTTCGTATAGGTTATTTCAGTACAATTTCAACCATGTATCGCTATACGCCGAAAGAACGCGCCGAAATAGTTTCGCTTTACATTGAAAATAATCGGAAGCTGAGCCGGATTTTTGGGAGCGAATTCTGATGACCGACGAGGCTCATTTCACCCTCTCTGGCGCTGTCAACAAACAAAACTGTCGCATGTAGGGCACCGATAATCCTCATATTATTCACGAAACTCCATTGCACGATGAGAAAGTGAAAGTTTGGGCCGGTGTTTGCTCAAAAACCACCATTGGACCATTTTTCTTCAGAGCTGGTGAAACTGTCAATGGGGATCGATATCGGTGGATGTTGGCACACTTTGTTTTACCACAAATGCGTGAAAAAGGTCTTAAGGAATTTTGGTTCCAACAAGATGGTGCGACATGTCACACTGCGCGCTCAACAATGGACTATTTGCGTCGGAAGTTCCCAGGACGTGTGATATCAAAGAAAGGTGATATTGACTGGCCACCAAGATCGCCGGATTTGACTGCACCGGACTTCTTCTTGTGGGGATTTTTGAAAAGTAAAGTCTATGCCAACAAGCCGAAGACCATAGAGGAGCTAAAAAACAACATTCGAGCCGAAATCGCAGCGATATCGCCCGAGACGCTGGCAAATACAATAGAAAATGCCGAAAAAAGAGCTCATTTTTGTCTCAGTAATAAAGGCGGACATTTGATCGATGTGGTTTTTGGAAACTAATCAAAATAAATTGTAATGAATCAAATTTAATAAAAAAATACGACTTTGTGAAATCTGTTGAAAATTCTCTAAGTTATTCAATACTTCCATCGACCAGATTGAGATGGCGCACCCTGTAGTATAATAATTTAATATGAAAGTAAGTAGAGAACGGCGTTCTGTTACAAACGCGCACAAATCAAGAAATCGAAAACGGAAAAACGTTTTTAATCCGAGTAAAGCTGAGACGGACGAAAGCAGCTTCAAGCGCACCTGCGAAAAAATTCAAAATGCAGGAGAAAATTATTGTGCCTCGTGACACTTCGATAGAATATAGAATTTTGAACTTTATTACAGTGTTTGCAGCAATTTCCGAGTATGTAAAGTGCAAAACTTGTAATAAAGATATAAAGTTTGAAACTAGTAGCGAAAGAGCACTTGGTTTTAAAATTATTTTGCTGTGTGATGACTGTGCTCCGCGTACTGTAAATTCGAGTTTGTTTGCCAATCATTCCTACGCAATAAACAGACGTTTTTTGTTTGTAATGAGAGTGCTTGGATTAGGATTAAAAGGTGCTGAAAAGTTTTGTGGTTTGATGGACATGCCAGCTTTTATAACTCAAAATACTTATGACTTGCTTAGAAATAATATGCACGGATGCATACAAACAGGCACCGAAAAACGATTACCAGCCATTACCCACGGATGTTGCTAAAGCTGTGCGTCCAATTTACGAAGACCTCAGCAGCGAGACATTATTGGAACGATGTGTAGGCGGCTTTACACAAAATAATAACGAGAGTTACAACCAAATCATCTGGAAAATTACGCCGAAAATCATTCCGAGTGTCTAAAAAATTGTTGAAATGGCCGCAAATATCGCCACCGGTATGTTTAATGAAGGTTCAATTTCACTTTTGTACCATATGAATGCAATGGGACTGTCTTTGGGGCCCAATGCGCATGCATATGTACAAAAGGAGGACAAAGAGCGCGTTACGCTATCCGAGCGCAGAGCGCACGAAGCGACACGAGAGGGAAGGATGGCTCGAAGACAGCACCAAATTGAATTGCTGGAGGCTGCTGAAGGAATGGAGGGTTTATTATATGGCCCTGGAATAGACGACACCATGTAAGTTGAAAAAAAAAAATTTGTTTCTATGTGTGAACCGGTTTTGAAACTTTAAACGCGTTGTTCTCAAAACAGCATTTTTCAAGTCGGTGTACACGATATCTCAAAAACGGCTTGTTCGATCGGTTTAAAATTTTAACACAATCTTCTTAGATACATTTTCTAGTAATTAATCGTTCCTTTTGTCAATCTGATACTTATTTTCCATTTTATAAACAATTTAAGGCCAAATTTTACATAAAAATCGAAACCATTTTTTTGAGAAGCCGCCATTTTGTGAAAATTCAATATTTTGATTAGCCGACAGATTAATTACTAGATAATCTAATATATTAACGAAATTTGTTAGGTTTTTTGATTTCAGATAATTCAATCTTGAGTTACGATGTACACCGTAAATCATCTTTTTTTAGAGGAGGTTCCGGAAATCGCCTGCAGCGCTCTCTATAATCAACATTTTTATAAATAAAAAAATTGTTTACGTTCTTGAAGGATGCTTTTATAACCACAAAAATTTTCAAATTAATAAATTCAAAAGTCTCTTCAGGATAAATTTTTGAAAAACCGTCTTTTTTTTGCCTCATAACTGCGTATAACCCCTTAATACAACGCTCAATTTCCTCCTTCAAGGCGTGGGTAGTCGAGGCCTGTTGGCATAAACCTTAGACTTTGAAAAATCCTGAAGAAAAAAGTCCAACGGCGTTAAATTCCATGATCTGGGCGGTCAATTCTGATCATTAAAACGGGAAATTACACAACCAGAAAATTACTCAAGCTGTAATTGAATTGTTTCTCGGACTGCATGGCATATGGCACCGTCTTGTTGGAACCACATGTCGTCCACATTCAGATCTTGCAATTTAGGCACAAAAAAATGGATTATTATATCGCGATAGCGAGCACCATTAACTGTTATTGCCTAATCAGCCGCATTTTTGAAGAAGAATGGTGCAATGATGCCTCCAGCCCAAAATCCCCACCAAACAGTGACACGTTGTGGATGCATTTGTTTCAAAATAATCACTCGTGAATTTTCTGAACCCCAAATGCGACAATATTGACGATTAACGAAGCCATCCAGATGAAAATGAGCCTCATCGCTGAAAATGATTTTGTTCCAAAAATCAGCGTCCACTTATTGTTGTTCCATAATCCATTCAACGATCTCTCTTCGCTGTGCGTGACCAGTAGCCGTCAGTTCTTCAGTCAATTGAACTTTGTAAGCATAAGGATGTAAATCTTTCGTGAGAATACGCTGTAGAGAGCTTCTCGAAATGTCGTATTCTTGACCACGATGCCGAATTGATGTTCCTGAACTCTCAGCAACACTCTCACGAACTGCTCCGATGTTTTGTGTTGAACGACTTGTTGAATGACGGCCAGAGTGGTTAAGATTACTAATCGATCCAGTCTCCCTGAATTTTTAAATTAATCTCTTCACAGTTGATGAAGTGAAATCACTATTCCGACCATATTTTGTACGAAAATTGCGAGCTGTAGCTGCCAAACCTTCATTATTTAAAAAATATTGCTCAACAATGAAAACGCGTTGTTATTTCGTGTAGCGCTTCATTTTCAATAACCCTGAACTGTCAGCTATCACGCTGTCTTTTTTTCGTTGGCAATGCTTTACCACACCAATGGCGCTAAATTCAAATCTTGCGTGAATTTTGGGACACCCTTTAGAAGTATAAGCTCCGAAAAAATCTCAAAGATGAAAACATACAATTTCGCGTTGCTCGTAATCCTGATGTAAAAGCCTCAATTGTCGAGCGTTTTAATCGCACTCTCAAGGTGCGGATGAGGAGTTACTTTGCACATCGTTACATCGATATACCACAACAAATGGATTATGCATACAATTATGCTATACACTCGACGATTAAAATGCAGCCGGTAGCCGTGACGCTGCATAATGCCGATACACCGATACGTAACATGACAATTAGTGCAATGAATCGGCATAAAAAGAGATATTTCATAACGTATAAATGAGTGAAGAGCCGAACAGAAACGTCGAATATCGAATGTGACGTCTGTCAGCGGGAGCGCTCGCCACGTACCGTGGTAGTACAAGTCAGCTGAGCACAACACAGTTGGCTACCTGTAACTGACGACGCGGACTTATTAACCAGATCAAAGTTGTTACAATTTCTACACGAATTCCCATCTTTCGAGTGAAAATCTCATGCTTCCGGGTATGGGAGGGTGAATAAAAACTAAAACGGATGATGTATCAGGGACTGTTGGGTGTCATGCGGAAAGTCAAATGATAGGCAGATAGTCTCATAGTAGTAGCTCCTAAGTGGAGCTGGCTACTATAAACATGGATCTCGGTGAGAAATCGTATATGAAACCATTTGAAGAACGTGGAAACACTGAGTTTCTTCGCCCCGCCATGAAGGGCCGTGTAAAGCAGTTAGGAGCGAACAGCGAATCGCAGATAGATGAGTCTACGATAGTCAGTTAACACACGGTAGCGAGGTACGTAGAGTAGACATATGCTCTTAGTCTACAGAGGGCGGTATAAAAGTTTTTATGTTCACGATTGTCATTAATATTTGTTGAAGCCCACCATAATTTCATTCAAATGCGGACACGATAATAGTGACATGCGTGAACCCGGGATTGTATGTGGAAAGCGTTTGGTTGTCGAAGACCATTGAATTAAGTCGCGACCAGTGAATAGAGTCGCTATTTTTTTATTCTCTGAAGTAATATATCGCTCTATTTTTGTATGTTTCATTGAATAGACCGTACTTGTACCTACTACTAAAGCCTAAATTAATTTCCTCTTTACTCGAGTCCGTACGCTACCTTCTCTAGGTATAAAAATAAAATGATAACGTTGAAATACCGTTACCGTACGTGTCTTTGAATTGACGCCCAGCTTATCGGTCAGTTGCTATAGTCGCCTGACACACTTACATTTAGCCGTATGGTATACGCTGGGTATGATAATGTAATATAAATAAATTCCGCATGGCAGGGCATTACGGATTTTAGTGCATGAGAGCGAGTCACACACACATACACGCCATCGCACTATTTAAATCCATGTACACAGTCACACCTGGTATCTGTCTACATGAAGCTCTCACAATGGAAGTTATAGTAGATATTAAAGCATTCTACGATGCAACCAGCAGTTTTCTATCAAAGGAGTTAGCTGTGACGACCCTTCAAGAAGAACATTATGGTCACTGGCTTGTCTGACCACCATACGATTTTGATGATATGCCTAAGAGAGTACACCCGAGCAACAATAAACTAACGTGTTTTCATCACGGGCTGGAATGGTTTAACGGTAATGCACCATTGAAAAAGGTGTACGCCAATTTGCGTTCGCTGTGTCTTTACGCCTTATGTATTTAAACAAGAAGTTTGCAGAAAGCCGAACTTTTACATGATGTCCGGATCGTGAAATCATCTATCTGGAATAATATTAGGGCCCAACGTTAAAAAATGTGCCCGTCAACAACGATTACTGTACTTATTATTGTGTTACGAAAGAAGACGATGTAAAGTGCGCTCTAAATAACGTGGCAAAAATACGTTCCTGGCTCATCTTTTAGGAACTCAATGCAGTAAGTCCCATTTATTCACAAGCTCTCGATAAATCAACACCAATTAAAATTCAGCAAAGACAATCGAACAACGAAGCATCGAATGAAGAAAATACTCTTGACAAATGAGTAAGTGTCGAGTATATATTCAACGATATTACACTATTGTGCAGCATTTAAGTGATTATTTTAGCTCCTTGGACGATGGCTATTCCTCGGGTCACCCCACACCAGCACTGCTAAGTCACGTCTGTTGTTCGACGGACGCTACGTCAACTTGATCTACCATCCAGCTCACCACCGCCAGTTGATCGGCCGTAACAAGTTGTTGTGGCACGGTCAGCTTGGAACAACCCTGCCTTCGCCATTTAAGGGTCATTAGACAAGTTGGACCTACCCCCATAGTGGGGGAAGTGGCTCTCTTAGCCAGTTCTGACGATCCGGCTAGGCCAGGGCCGTACCGGGTCGCCCGGACTGTTACCAGCGGGAGCCATGTGGAGGCGGAGTCACCAGCTTGCGCTCGGTCCCAGCAGGATAACCCGGAAAATATCCAAGTTGTTCGGTCTAAGCGGCTCGGCTGCACCGGCTGGCCACGTACCTTTTAAACTATCGTGCAGCAGTGACAGGTCACTTTTGCACGGAGAAACTATGCCGGTTAACGATGAAATAACTGCGTTTTTGCGAAGCAGCGTACGCGTAGTCTCGCCACCTGCTAAGCAACCAATGCGACCACCACGCAACACGCACAATCAACAATCAATGCAACAATCAACTCAGCCACGCCACCATCATTATGATGAACAGAGATGGCGCTAATCACAGACCAAGCATCAACAGCAGCTGTACAAGCAGTATGGAGAGTCTGCAGATATTATATGCTTTACAAAGAGTATCGGCTCAGACGAAAGGAGTATTCCCTGCCGATAGCATCCCGAATCATTGGTCTAGACCAGGGGTCTCCAAACTACGGCCCGAGGGCCACATTCGGCCCGCGGACAGATTTTGGACTATTTCACTTTTTACCACCGGCAACAATGATAATATGGTTTTGGCCCTCGGAACTTACTGGAGTAATCAGTATGGCCCTAAGGCTGGAAAGTTTGGAGACCCCTGGTCTAGACTTGCAACATAGGTGCTAAACACAGACGAGCGTAATCTTCCTGGGCGATACTGGGTTGCTACGTTCATTGATAAAAATGGACATGGAATCTTTCTATAATGCTGGTATTACACAAATTATTGTTGCTGTTGTGCAGGAATTAATATCGGGTGTAGTAAAAGAAATCCATTATTTTTCCAATAGATAGCTTTAGTTATCTGTATCTCGCGTTGTATAAGTCCGAGCGGGTTCCACTAGATGGTGTTAGAAAGATGATATTTTGTACTAAAAAGACTTTTCTGACAGTTTTGTGATTAGTTGACTCAGTTTTGTTTAAGCGCACGTCAAAGATGGACAACGCAAGCCAGGCGGCTGAAAATGTGAAGAGTGTTTATGGTCCTGATACTGCAACAGCCAATCACGCGCAATTTTAGTTTCCTCGATTCCGTTCCGATAATTTCGATGTCAAAGATGCACAACGCACTGGAAGGCCAATTGTCGAAAATGTCGATAAAATCATGGAAATTGTCGAGTCCGACCGTCATGTAAGCACTGTTTCGATTGCCCAAAAGTTAAAGATTGCATAAAAAACCGTTTGGAACCATTTGAATAAGGCTGGTTACAAAAAGAAGCTCGATGTATGGGTGCCACACGAGTTAACGCAAAAAACCTCATGAATCGAATTTTGATCTGCGAATCGCTGCTGAATCGCAACAAAATCAGCCCATTTCTGAAGCGGTTGGTGACTGGTGATGAAAAGTGGATCACTTACGACAACGTCAAGAGAAAACGGTCGTGGTCGAATCGCGGTGAGCCAGCGGAAACGGTGGCCAAGCCAGGATTGACGTCCAGAAAGGTTTTGCTGTGTGTTTGGTGGGATTGGCAGAGAATCATCTACTATGAGCTGCTCCCCTACGGCAAAACTCTTAACTCGGAACTATCCTGTCAACAATTGGACCGTCTGAAGGAAGTAATTGCCCAGAAGCGGCCAGCTTCGGCCAATAGGAGAAGAATTGTGTTCGATCAGGACAACGCCAGGCCACACACATCGATAGTGGCTCGCCAGAAGCTCCGGGAGCTTGGTTGGGAGGTTCTTATATATCCACCTTATAGTCCGGATCTGGCACCAAGTGATTAGCATCTGTTCCTGTCCATGACGAACAATTTTGCTGGTAAAAATTCGCTTTAAGAGAGGCTTGTGAAAATCGACTGTCTCAATTTTTTGCCAATAGGGACGAGGGCTTCTATGAGCGAGGCTTAATGAAATGACCTTTAAAATGGCAACAAGTTTTCGAACAAAACGGCGCATATCTGACCTAAATCGGATCATTCTAACTATGGTAATTAAAGCCTTCAATTTCATGCAAAAAAAATGGATTACTTTTTACTACACCTAATACATAAAAGCTATTAAAAATTGAAAAAATACATCGGTGCTAATCCTGAGTCTCTCATTTTTCCAAGCTTCTGAATGTTATACGATTGTGGACATTGAAAGGGATAAACTCTTAGAAGAAATTGTTACATGTGTATACAAAGTATTAGAAGACTATTAAAAGAACCACAGGGTATATACCAGGTGTACAAGTATAAAATGCGGATTTTAGACAACAGATGGCGCACGAATACAGTTTGTGCTATAAAGATTTGACACTGCGCCAATTTGTTGCGTCATCAACAAGTGTCAGACGCGCACGAGTCATAAATTGGAAAAGTGTGTGCATAGTGTTGTGTTGTTGTGTTCAATATGTCGAAATTTATACCGAGCAAAGAGCATTCGCGGACAGGATTAATTTTTTGTTTTCATTTGAAGAAAACTGCTGTTAAATCATACAGTATACTTCGAGAAGTTCATGGTGAATATGCTCCATCGCAAGATACGTGTGAATGATGGTTTCGGCGTTTCAAAAGTGGTGACTTCGATGTTGCAGACAAGGAACTTGGAAAGCCGGCAAAAAAATACGAAGATGTGGAATTGCAAGCATTGTTGGAGGAAGATGATTCGCAAACACAAAAACAACTCGCCGAGCAAATGGTCGTTAGTCAACAAGCAGTTTCCAAGCGGCTACGAGAGATGGGAAAGATTCAGAAGACAAGTAGATGGGTACCACATGAGTTGATCGACAGGCAAATGGAAAAGCGCAAAAACACATGTGACATTTTGCTCGCTCAGAACAAAAGGAAGTCGTTTTTGCATCGTATAGTTACAGGGGATGAAAACTGGATTTATTTTAAGACTCTCAAGCGTAAAAAATCATGGGTAGACCCAGGCGCACCATCCACATCGACCGCAACACTGAATCGCTTTGGCAGAAAGACGATGCTCTGTGTTTGGTGGGACCAGAGGGGCGTGGTCTATTATGAGCTGTTAAAACCTAGGAAAACGGTTAATACTAAACGTTACCAACAACATGTAACGGTTATTTTCAACGTTAACATATGTTTTACTTATCGTGGGAATTCGGGCTCGATCACATGACTAATTAATAGAGACTTCGTAGTGGTTGAGAGTAAGGCTTTATTCAGAATAGAAACAATTTCATAAAATGTCACTTTTTAATTACGGACACTCGAATTTTTCTAGGATGAACATTTAATTCCGTAATTTCAGCAATTATTTATACGATTATAATTTTATTTGGCATGCATCTATTCTCGGTATCCTCGAGGGTTTGTTATTCTTCTCGGACAGCGGTATTGCTGTACGTTCGGTACACGGACATCCTCATACTATCTGTCACTCGCACTTTACTCGCTCTTTGTACAGAGTGTATTAACCCTGTGTACAATTCTTTTTCTTTTATTCTCGTTACACTTTCTCTCTCTCTCTCTCATCCAATCGGGCGATTTCAGTTTATACTGCCGATCCAAAATTCACATTATTTAACCCTACTTCCTTATATACCAGGTGTATACATAAGTTTTTTCCGGTTTTTTGGTAAAAAAAAACACGTAATTTTCAAGGGAAATTAATTTTTGTTTTATTCAAAATATTGGCCATCGGCTTCTACACATTTCGCCCATCTTTCAGGTAACTTATGAATACCATGCCAAAAAAACTGCTTGTCTTTTGCGGCAAACCATTCGTCGAGCCATTTTCCAACTTCCTCGAAATTGCTGAAGTGCTGCTCTGGGAGCGCGTGCCCCATTGATGCGAAGAGGTGATAGTCAGATGGCGCCAGGTCTGGCGAATACGGCGGGTGCAGAAGGATGTCCCATCCAAGCGATTTCAAGGTACTTTCACTGCTTTTGCTGTGTGAGACGACGAGTGACTTTGCGATTTTCTATTTGACGTTCATTCAAATCGTGTGGGACCCATTTACCGAGTTTATTGATCTTCCCCATTACTCGTAAACGTCTGCTGATTGTTTCTTGTGACACATGTAATGCTTCTGCTAATTGCCGTTGAGTTTGAGTTGGGTCATCATCCAATAACTCCTGCAATTGCTCGTTTTCGCATTTTTGTGGTCTACCAGAGCGCTCACTGTCTTTCACATTGAAATCACCACTTTTAAATTGTCGAAACCATGTCTCACATGTTCTAATCGATGGAGCGTATTCACCATATGTTTCTACCAGCAAACGTTGACTTTCAGCAGCCTTTTTCTTTTGATTAAATAAGAAAAGCAATGCGTGCGGCAAATGTTCTTTTTCAGGCACAAAACTCGACATGATCACTGAACGATAAAACAAAGACGCTAGTTTTTGGCGGACTCAACTTGTGTGTGTTTGTAGGTTAATGTCAGACGAACAAAATGACGTATGTGTCAAATTAATACGCTGCGTACTTTTCGCTGGCGCCATCTCTTAGTTAAACCGGAAAAAACTTATGCATACACCTGGTACTATTCGCTAATACGTATCAATTTAACCTATGCTTCTAATTCTATGAATATCGATTTATATCTTAGTCTATTACCGTTTTTCTTTCTACTTTACTTAGAACCAATTCTTTATAGGATTTGTGCATTCAAATTTGGGATTTCCAGCGATTATTTTTAATATCATTTTGTCTTATTTGATCGCGAATTCTTGGTACTTTCGGGTTGGAATATCGGTTACGTGTAGATGAGATGGTATTGACCCACTAGCTTCTCACATGCACACACACAGTCACTCGTGTCGGACCTTCTCCTTGACAGAGTGTATAAACTCTGTTTACAATTCTTTTCTCTTTTGCTCTTGTATCACTTTTCGCTCTTCTCGCTTACACTTGCAGACTTAGATAAATACTGTTGTCCCTACTGGTTTAAAAGTCTACACTTTATTGTTTCAATTTTATAGACACTATTCGCTTATTCCAGATGCACTTATTTCATAGGCTTATATTTATCCACTTAATTCTAACCGTCTTATTCCTACCTAATTCTCGGGTTGGTTCACTTCGAATCTATCGACTAATTAATTCTTTAAATATTCCTCCTCTTTACTCTCGAGATTAATCGTTTTGAAAACTTGCACTCAGTATTTGCTATAGTTAAACTGGTATCACCAAAAAGAGAGCCTTCTTTCCGATGCCGGCTGTTTTATAGCCGTTTCCCCACCCTAGTTCCCTCCACGTCATCCGAGACTTCGGTTTTAAGATTTGTCAAATTCGCTCGATTATGCGAGCAACCGTTGTCAGGCCCCCTGGCTCTCCCTCGTCGCCGAGCAAGGCCAGCTGGTCGCTGACCTGCTGTTTTCGGCGACGAGCGAATTCCAGAGGCGTGACGTCACCCGTTTTTATACTAGGTCCGGGTTCTTCGGCCTAGCGTCCGCTGTACACGTTATCCAAATATGGATTCGGCTCTTATAGCCGTTTGAAATAATAAAATAATCGCTCGAATGTGCTCGAATTAATGTGCTCGAATATACTCTTGGCTCTTATAGCCGTTCGAGGTAATGAAATAATCGCTCGCATGTAACCACGCTACAAACAATTGACCAATTTGAACCGTTCACCGCTTGAAAAAAGGCCCGAATACCGAAAGAGGCAACACAAAGTCATTTTTCTTCATGACAATGCTTCATCACATACGGCAAAACCAGCTCGCGACACGTTGGAAGCACTCAGATGGAAAGTTCTACCCCATGCGGCTTACTCACCAGACTTGGCTCCTTCCCATTACCACTTGTTTCCATCAATGGGTCATGCACTTGCGGTGCTTTGGTTCGTACGAATATGTGAAAAAATGGCTCGATGAATGGTTCGCAGCAAAAGGGGAAGATTGTTACTGGCGTGGTATTCACAAATTGCCCGAAAGATGGGAAAAATGTATAACAAGCGATAGAACATACTTTGAATAAAGCACTTTCTATTATTCTTCCGAATTTAACATGTTTTTTTTTAGAAAAAAAATCCGCATTTTATACTTGTACACCTAGTATATAACCGTGACAGTTGAGAAAAGGTTATTTGAAAAGAAAACGTAGTAAAATCATCTTTCGCGCTCTTTTTAACCATAATGGATACTATTGACGATATACTCGTAGTCGACTACTACAAGGACCCCTGGGCTCTCACCAAACAGGAGCTCAAGTACATCCCAAAACTATTGCTGTTGACATATTGGGGACCAAAAATGACTATTCTGTGGGACAAATTACCTGAGCACCTCAAGAATGACCACGAGGTCTCTTCATACCTGCCGTAAAATTTATATGACAACACACTCATTTCGAGAACATGGACCAGCATCGACTAACAGGATCTGCACATAGTGTTGGAGTAAATCAGCAGTCATTGAGAATAAGAGGACATCGTCTACAAACTTTTCTTATACCATTAACGATTTTTAAAGAAACAATACAGTTTTTATCAATCTTCCGATTATTACCAGTGTTTTTACTTACCATCCTAACTAATAACAGCTAGTTTGAAAGATTCGAAAAAAATCGATTCAAACTGACATCGATTAGTGAAAAAATTCAGATATGCAGGGCCCAATCTGTTTATCGACGGTATGGCACCAAATATACTTATAGACGGTAGGGCAGAATATGTTTATCGATGGCAAGACAGCATTTTTAATTAGCGACAGGACACAATCTTCTTTACCGACTAATGGGCACAAGCTATGCATCGACTGTTAGTCTCAAATCTACCTTACCGGTTTTAGGCCCAATCGATATTATTGACGGAGGTACTCAATCTTCTTCATCGACCACCACGACATAATCTACTTTATCGACTACCAACATTCTATGTTTCACCAACAGTCGGTAATATACAGACTGTAAGCAAATGACAATAGATCGCCAATCAGCAACACAGTATGGTCCATTGGCCGACAGATGGCGCGTTTGTCACCTAGATGGCGGGTCAGTCAGGTCATTTTATGGTAGAGTGAGGGCGAGTTGACCAATCAGGTAGACGGTTAGGGTGGAGGGAGTCCAATCAGATGTGAGGTGAGGTGGTGGGTGACCAATTAGAAGTGGGAGTGGGGCGTGAGATGGAAAAGTAGAGTTCCAAATCGAAGCTAACGTGGGGAGGAGGGAGGGAGGGAGAGACAGGCCCCGTCTCATGCTGAAGGACCCATTATACGCTCTCGTCTTAACGTATCGTATCATTGAAATATCCCTTCAATTTATCTTATTATGACGACTACATACGTTATGTATGTATAGAACTATCACACCTGATTAGTAATATTCAGGATAACAAAGAAATATTACAAGTTAAATGGATTACTTCAATATATCATATTTCCGGCTGTCTAGGAGACCGTGTGTATAAATTAATTATCAGTAATGTGTGACCACGTACGCAAAGACACTCTTGCCTAGCTTTCGACAGTCAGCGATTGCTTTATATAATTAATCCTTATGAAAAAAATGCATATTTGATATACGTAAGTATGCTCATCAATCGCGTCTCCCTCATAGATGAAATATAAGAAAGGCGAAAGGCGACTCTCACTTTGTTGGATAATCAGCTGGCGCACGGCGATCGATATTCGCCGTGCGTCGACCTGTTGCTGTGCTCAAGCACATGTCGTTCGGTTGAGCCGAAGATAGCCGAGGCAGGGCTTCGCGAAGCCGAGGATGTGCCTCGTTGGCACGCCGCGTCGAGCGAGAGGATGTCTCTCTCGCTTGACTTCGGTTTCGCTCACCGGCTATCTCGCTCAACTGACTTCAGCGCTCAACGTTAATTTCATATCCCGCAGCCATGTTGGATATTTTGTCACTTACGTGAAAACCCGCACGGAACAGCGCACGCATTTGGAAGGCTCGGACAATTTTCATTTTTCTCAACCGGATTATCTCAACCTTCGTTTGCTCACCAGGACTCAAATTAAGGTAAGCGTACACCGTTATAATTCAACGTAATTCAATGACGGTGAGGAGGTTCATATCGGTACATCAACACTAACGGTCTCACACTTTGGCGTGCTCTGCAGCGCGGGCTGCACCACGTTTTCACTCAATTATTAGCATGCTCGATTAATATAATTGCATGTGTTTTACCAATTCACGGCACTTTCCACCAATTAAACTTGCTGGGAAAGTGTTGTGAATTCAGTTTAATCATTTGTGCATCCTCAAGCTCACACTTCAGTGCTCTGCAGCGTAGACAGCATCACGGTCTGTCACATAAAACTTCCAGCACTCAAGCAGTAAAACTGCAAGTGCTCTTACTTATGCCCTGTATTTTCTCATATAACTTTATAGAGAATTTACTGAGAATAAATCAGATCTTTTACACACTCACATTTCTCACTCCGTGGCATGCTCCGGAGCACTGGCTGCCTGATGCTCACTTTCAAGCGCACATAGCACACAATTAATATAATTGTGTGCTGGTCCTCATGTAATAAAAGACAGCACAATTAGCATAATTGTGTGCTGGTCTCTCAAATCACATTCAATTCAATTAATTAATTTATATAAAACATATTTTTTAATTCTCTGATTTTTTGGTGTATTTATTTTCTAAATTTAACCTATTTTTGTAATTGAAGTGCGGAAGGTGCAAATAAAACCACTTTCTCTGTTTTCCATCTACAAGTCTGGTTTATTTCACCCTGTCTTGAGTGAAGACTCATTATTTCCAATATATTCACAGGTCAGGATCTGTCAAACCACACCATTGGACGGATTTCTCAAACACACTTCTATCTCGATTTATAAACCCACTCTTTGGGCCTGGTCGGTCCGTGAAGAGTGTGGGATTGGATATGGGGGTAGGTGGTGATGTATTGCCACAGCGCACCGTGTGTTCTTATTATTATCAAAATAATGCGAATTATTCGGATAATAATAATTGCTTTCTTATTTTTATGTGATGAAATACATTTTTACATTGAATACAGGTTAAAGTGTACAATATTTATATAGCTGAGACGGCACTGCATTTTTTTTCAATTTTACAGATCGCAATGATATGCTATGTGGGGGCAATGGTGGATTCGTTGTTGTCCGTGCCACGGACACACTACGGTCAGATGCGATAGATCGGCGGTTGACGGAAAATACTGCTTACGTTCAGGTTTATGACCTGTCGCTTGGTGGCCTCTTCCAAGAAATCGACAGCTTGGCGGCCTTTCGAGTATAGGCGAGCGTAGCGGACCCCATAGGCTGTTTGAATATTTTTTTACGCAGATCATTGATGCTGATGCTGTCCTTGGTCTAATGAATGCCACGGTCGTTCTCCGTTTTTCACTAATTTTCCAAACATTCGACAGATGGTAGTTCGCTCATATGGTAAGGTGGGACCCACCAGCCACCCTGCCAGGTATCATGGTTTTTGTATCGCATCAAAAACTACTTCTTTTGGTAGAAACTTGCCATTTTTATCTTTAAAATATTGGATATCGAACACGAGATCACACCCGCTCATATTACAGCGCCCACGAACACGAATCACACTCAGCTGCTGTGATATTGTTACGTCAAATTCGCGGTCTATTTTACGAAACCCACGAATTTAACATAGATGCATGTTTCGGTGTATATTTTCCGTGCTCTGGTCAAGCCCGTTTTTGAGTCTCACCTCGCAGAAAATTACTCGGGATAGGGCTGGAGTGTGTTTTGTTCTTTATTGGAGATAATCACTTCACGAATAATGGGGTGGGACTTGAATGACAATTTCGCGCAGAGAAAGATTTCACTTTAATTGGTAGAAGAAAATTGTACTTACGGTTGTTTGTTGCTGTGGTTATTGCTGTTGAACGTTGCTTGGATGTAGACTAGTGAAGTCGGACAAACTCAAAATCGAACGTATGCGTTGGTGCGTATTAATAATTATTTATTGAAATAAAACTACGTGAGTAGTCGTTTGTTGCACGTGCAATATTCCCGATTTCATACGCGTTAATTATCAGGTGCGCAACTAAGTTCCCGCTGTTTTTCAAGAGATGGCTCCAGTAGTAAGTGCTGGTCGATTGGGACATAACCAAAACGTCATGAACCAAGCTTAGACATATGGTAAACAAACCGCTTTGACACATTAGTGATTTGGTTTTTGCGTCATATACTTTTGGTTGTGTGAAAATGTCTGATTTTATGCCAAAGAATCGTCATTTGCGGGAAGTGTTGCTTTTCTTCTTTCATTCGAAGAAAACGGCGGCTGAAGCACATCGAGAACTCCAAAAAGTTTACGGAGATGCTGCTCTAAGTGAAAGAACATGTCGTGATTGGTTCCGTCGCTTCAAAGACGGTGATTTTGATGTTGACGACCGTTCGCGTGAAGGAAGGCCAAAAACGTTCGAAGACGCTGAATTGGTGGCATTGCTCGATGAGGATCCGTGCCAAACGCAAAAAGAGCTTGCTTCAGCATTAGGAGTTACCCGCCAAGCCATTTCCAAACGATTGCATGCGTTGGGAATGATTAAAAAACAAGGAACTTAGGTTCCTTATGATTTGAAGTCAAGAGACTTTGAGCGTCATTTTTTCGCCTGTGAACAACTGCTCCAGCGTCAAAAAAGAAGGGTTTTCTTCATCGCATCGTTACGGGTGATGAAAAATGGATTCATTACAGCAACCCAAAGAGAACAAAATCATGGGGACTGCCCGGTCATACTTCTACGTCATCGGCTCTGCCGAATATTCACGCTGCGAAGATTTTTCTGTGTATTTGGTGGGACCAGGGCGGTGTTATTTATTATGAGCTGTTGAAACCAAACGAAACCATCACTGGGAAACGGTATCAAACTCAATTGATGCGATTGAGCCGAGCACTGCGCGAAAAGCGGCAACAATACGAGCGGAGGCACGAAAAAGTAATCCTACAGCATGACAACGTTCGGCCTCACGTTGCCAAACCCGTTAAAACCTACTTAGAAACGCTCAAATGAGAAGTCCTACCCCACCCGCCATATTCCCTAGATATTGCGCCGTCCGATTGTTACTTGTTCTATTCGATGGCACATGGTCTGGCAAATCAGCAGATCAGCTCATATGAAGACATCTCAAAATGGCTTGATTCGTGGATAGCCTCAAAAGACGAACACTTCTACCGTGACGGTATTCGAGCTCTGCCAGAAAGATGGGAAAAAGTTGTCGCTAGCGATGGGCAATATTTTGAATGATTCATGTATAAACATTTTTTCACAATAAAGTTGCATTTTCATAAAAAAAACAGCGGGAACTTAGTTGCGCACGTAATATTATAAGTACTGTCGATTTTTGTATTCTGGACTCTTTGTCCAGTACTCTTTTTACTCGCACTCTGTACTACTTGAAACTGTTGAACTTTATTACTTGATCCCCGGAAAACTGTGTCGCCGGCCGATTTTCGCGGCCTTTTATAGGGCTCCTGAGCGTCGAAAAATCTTGTCGTCAAGCGCGTTAAAAAAAGACAAGGGATAAAACCCTATCCTGATTATAATAATTTTCCCGTGATTTATCTCAACCATACACGTATTCATTCCCCTTACTCCGCAGAGTAGCTTCCCGAGATGAAGAGCCATAGATCTGTGCAAGTGCATCGGTATGGCGCGCTCTGATTTGTCCGCGCGATGTGATACACAGAGGACCACGCGATTAGGTGAGGGAACGCGCTCGAGGCGCTTTTCCCCTGAAAATGAGGCGATTTTTACCACCCCGCTTCTTGGCCTACTCTCGTTAGAGTTTCTTAGTCTAGGTAATATCCTTATGCTCGCTTCTATGTAGATGTGTCTATGGTAATGGCTCAGAATTTCAGCGTTTGTACGGAACTAAATTAAATCCTTCGCATCAAACCACTAGTAATAATTTTGTTACAGTTTCTATAGTTAACTTATCGTATGCAACCTGATTTCTGCGTTAATTTCTTATTAGTATAAATATTTTTGTTGAATTATGGCTTATTGTAATCGTTATTGGTTATTCGTTTAATCAGTAATTACTCTACTTATAGTTACGCCCTTTTTCTTAAATAACTTGTTAGTGAGACAATTATTCTCATGTTATAGAAATGAGAGAGAGAGAGAGAGAGTATTTTTCTTGAGAGCGGCTCGCCCGACTCGGTTACTCGTATATTTCGTTCGTACACAAGTCAGCTAGATCGGTGTTCAGATCTCGCGCAAAGGCGTTTATCGTTGCGTGGAGAGTCGGCCAGCCTAGCTATCCTGCAGGAGAAGCTTTACTGCAACTCAATTCAGTCTCATCTCTTTCTCGTTTTGTCTATTTTTCGCTATTTTACTCTTAATTAATCCTAATATTTCCTTTATCCTTTCTATATATGCATAACATATTCTACTCGTATTTTGAGGATCTTCCGAAATCGTATTATTCGGAGGGCATCAAAAAATTGGAAAATCGTTGGAATAAGTGTATCGAGCTAAAAGGAGATTATGTGGACAAATAAAAAGATTTTTGTCCAAAAAACGCGATTTTCTTTACCAAGCCGACTATTTATTGATCGACCCTCGTACTTAAGGTACTTATTGCTTTTATCGTGTCGTGCAGAATTTGGAGTGATTGGCCTGGGTTGGTGGGGATGTGGTGTCGTTAACCACGTTTAGTATTACATATGTGGAATGGCTTCCTGTTTTTGATCGGTTTAAATTTTATTATTCGTACTACGATAAGGTATCGTGCGTACGGAGCTCAATACTGAATTTATTAATATGGGGTTGTCGTGCTGGCTTTTACGCGATTTACTTAAAACTACGTATGCGGAATCGCTTCCAGTTGATTCGGGTTTTGACTGTATTATGCATACGACGATGTGGTACCGTGCATACAGAGCTTAACACTCAATTTGCTAGTGTAGGGGCTATCGCGCTTGCATTTACGCGATCTTCGAGGCGATTTCTTCTGCCTATTTAATCGCTTTCGCTTACCCTCATACGTGGCTTCCCATGGTATTTTCGTGAGATATACCGGTCGGCCTTTGTATTATATAATCATCGGACAGCGGCCTGCTACTGGTTGTACCAGCTTTAACGCATCTTATAGGGTGTGACCTATTCGTGTGGTTCGCCTCTCGAGGCTCCGCCTTGTTGGGTGTTTCTGCGGTTAGTTTAGCGAAAGTCGCGAGCATTGTCATATCGGATCGGGAGTGTGAGTTTACCTACCTATCGTACTCGTCTTTGTTATTGATTTGGTTCTCTAGCTATACCTTACTATTCGCGCAAGATACGGAGTTCGCAGCGATGACCAACTTGCTCATCCTGCGCTCCTGATACTGAGGCGTTTATTCGCGTTACATTAAGGTGCCTTATCGTGCCTTTTAGGGAGCTTGTGACTTTGTTCCTTAATTAACGAGAACTGCCGAGGTATCAGTTCGTGACAGGGAGTAGTTGGCCGCTGGCCCTGGCGTGGTCCCACCCACGCAGGTACACCTTCCGAATCGAGCGCGCGGTCCATCAAGTCGGGATGCGACTCCCTTGACCTGGTGACACACGTGCTTTTTCACTTTCCAAGAGACGAGTAGCCACTGCGCTGTGCGTGGGGACTCGTTAGTGCAAAGTGCCCTGACGCTGTGAATAGGGGCAGCGAAGCGCTGTGCAGGGAAGCCTTACTCTTCACAGCGTATATCTAATTAGTTCGTTCGGTCAACTGACCGCCAAGCGCAATGCAGGGGAATCAGTCGATCGAAAGAACAATAGTTTCTGCCTTGATTCTTCCAAAACGGTTAGTGTTGCAATTAAATTAAAATCTAGGTGGGCTGTCGAGCAGCACTTCGTCCTGCAAAGTAATTTCGACAAGAGCCCTGAGGCTTGGCTTGTCGCCGTTTATATAGTTTAGTTGATAAGCCCCGAGGGGGTGTTTTGTGGTATACCACGTGATGTTTGTCACACCTCATTCACTGGCTGAGAGCGGTGCGGGGTGGTGTGTAAGTGTTCCGTTTTGTCTTTGAGTTTCTATACTTAGTCGGTTTTTTGCTTCCTCGGGGTTTGAACCGGGGTTCTGGCGAGGTTGAATTCTTAGGTTCAATGCTAATTTTCTACCTGCTGGAGGTTCAAACTTACTTCTGAGATTTTTTGTTATTGCTTTGTTGTTTTTTTATAATTTTGTGAAGTTTGTTGGTCTTCGCCTACTTCGTGACAGTTGTGTTCGGACGAACAAATGATTTAAAAGTGCTTAGATACCAACGATTGGTATCAGCTGCCAATAGTCGCTCGCGTGTGTGTGTGTGTGCGTGCAAACACACGCGTCGCTCGGCCGATCGTTTTTCTTATATGTATCTCGGGCGGGCATGAAGGAAAAAGGGATAGAGTAGACCGGGCCGAATCGATCGAGCGGTCGTGTGATGAAAAAACAAAGAGTCGTTTTTGTTTTGTCTGTGCGTTTCCCAGAGAACCGAATAAATACAAAGAAAAGATCAGTGTGTAACACACCACACACGGGAACAGTGTGGTTTCATTCAAAACTCGAATCCAATGTGTTTTCGTTTGCAAAACTCGTTTTAATTGTGTTTTCGTTTGCAAACTCGTATTAATTGTGTTTTCGTTTGCAAACCTCGTATTAATTGTGTTTTCGTTTGCAAACTCGTATTAATTGTGTTTTCGTTTGCAAAACCCGTTCCAATTATCTACATCCTGGATAGCGGAATATTAACCCGTAAGTACACTGACCAATACGGTACATCCTGCAAAAATACACCAGAATGGACCGATTGTACCAGCAAACAAGCACAATGCTTATAAAGTCGCCAGCGACTTATACAGACTGTAACGTAAAATTTGTGCCTCAACGCACCACGTTACCTATGACTGGTCCAAGTTATTTTTTCCTTCCTTTTTATTTTCTCTTTCGAGATGGGCGCCAGGCGCTTTCGCGCCGGAAGGAAAAAATACCGAGTTGGATGACCAGTCTCGACCCAGGCCAGCTACAGCTGTTCAAGGCAGAGTGGGTGGTTCGGACTATCAAGTCACTAATTAGTCAAAAATAAAATATGGTCAATAAATAAGCCAAACGAGAACCATGAACGAAGTCGGCTCAATAAATAATAAATAAACAAACTAAATAATAACAGTAAATAATTTAAACAACCACAGCAGGTACGGGACTTACAAACTTCTTTATTTCTGGCGAATAGTTATTCATTTCCAATAAACACCAATTTAGAATTCAAATAAGATGTCCCGTAAAATTAGTCTCTCCTCTATAACAATTCTCTAAAGCTAGTTGGATATCTTAATTTTAATCTTTAAGTCGGAGATAGCAGTTATCCCGTTCTCTCTCTCTCACTCTCATACCCTGTAGATGCTGTATAGCCTGTCTCGCTCGCCTCGAATTTCGAACAATATTTATCGATGTATTTTCGACGTTCGGTAGTCTCTGTTCACAGTCCGCGATACGGCCTATCCCGAGCTAATCCCACATACATCGAAAAAACCATAACAACGGGACGTCAGGAGGTCACGTACGCGAAGCTACCGACGGCTCTATATTTCAATCCTGAGATTTATATATCATGTAAAAGGCATAAACCCAGGGATCTTCCGCAGTTCATAAGTTATAAAATAACGGATAAATGACGACTAATAATTAAATAATAACCAAAATAATAATGATAATAAAATAATTAACATCCGAATAATAATGTCAGTCAATAATTAGTTCGTGGAATGAAATATAATAAAGCGTAACAAACAATCGAACTACGCGAGATACGCCTCGGACCGTACGAATCCCTTGAATCCACGTCTAAAATACGGGACGACGGCCGACTACGCTCTCCGCGATTCTAGGTTAACGTTAACACAATCATAATATAATAATAAAAAAATAAATAATCAAATAAACAAAATAAATAAATAAATAACGAATAAATAAATAAATCAGACAGAGAAACGCCGATTAATTTGACTGATACGCAACGCGGTCTACCCCGTGCCAGTCCCTTTTACATCCAAATTACAACGGGACGACGGGCGAACTCGCGCACGACCTTCTACATTCAAACGAAAGGAAACTCAAACCAACTCGTGTACCTCCAAAACCCACAATTCGACAAAATCCGTGACGCGGTCTATTTCGTTCCAATCCCACACAAACTAATTAACCAATTCTAAAGCACTCCGGGATAACGGCTTAACGCGCGCACGGTTTACTCGTCAACAAAAACAATTAATTAATATAATGACTTTTCCCCGGCTTCTATACGTTACACGATCTCGAGGTTACTCTTATTAAACGCCGCGATTCCCAATACAAATTGACACTCTGCACACAATGTACCAGAGTCGCAGGGGTGACCAAGCTCGAATAAATTTCGAACACACCAGTTAGATGATAAATAATAATAAAATAATAAAATATTAACCAAAGACCGCAGAAGGGAAGAGAGCTCACCGGGACGATGACGATGCGACGTTCCTCGAAATCCGGGAAACCTCGAAAGATGTTGGAGGAGTCTTCCTGATTTTCCTCGAGTTACGAAAGTTGATCGTTTAGCGTTCTGATGCTGGCTTGAGGAACCACACTCTGTTCCTTGCCTCGATAATAATTTGTGGGACTTCGAAAAATAAGGCGGGACACCGATAGACAGTACGCTACGTCTGGTTCGCTCAACGGTCACCGGGAAAAAGCCCCGAGGTCCTGCCGGCACGCGTGCCCGTAACCTATGATCCCCACTTAACCCGCTAAACTCGGTTAATTGGGGGAACCGGTGTCGCACGCTGACCGCGACTAGCGCCTCAGCTGAACAATGTATTCCTTACCGATAGACAATTCCAACGTTGCGCGTAGCCCAGCAGATGACTCTCGGAGATACATAGATTCCCGTGAGTCGACGGCCGCTAAGGATGGAAGGCCGCGTACTCTTTGGTGCGTCGTCGGGAACGTGGCATATTCCGACCAAGAAAACATAAAATATCGGTCCGAAGTTCCCGAAGTCGTCCCATTGCTCTCCTCTCCCTCGTACTCCCTCTCCATCCCTCGGTCGTATCGAACGCGTTATATATATAAAAAAAATACAACAAAAAAAATAAAAATAAAGAATAAATAAAATACGAAAATCATCCCCTGCAGCCCTGAGCGATCGTGCTGGTAGCCGTTGAGCGAGGAGGACGTAGCTCGAATATTCTGCCACGTTACAAGACTAACCACAAGCGCAATGCTTATGAAGTCGCCAGCGACTTATACACACTAACCGCAAGCGCAATGCTTACGAAGTCACCTGCGACTTTTACACACTAACCACAAGCGCAATGCTTATGAAGTCGCCAGCGACTTTTATACACTAACCACAAGCGCAATGCTTATGAAGTCGCCAGCGACTTATACACACTAACCACAAGCGCAATGCTTACGAAGTCGCCAGCGACTTATACACACTAACCACAAGCGCAATGCTTATGAAGTCGCCAGCGACTTATACACACTAACCACAAGCGCAATGCTTATGAAGTCGCCAGCGACTTATACACACTAACCATAAGCGCAATGCTTACGAAGTCGCCAGCGACTTATACACACAATAAACATATAGCATGACAAAATTGAACACACAAGACGTAAACATAGATAACCTCTTGTTGACTGTAGATTTCATCTTTACGATAATAATCACGCAATTTATATTCGATAAAACAAACAGATTGTATATATGTATTGTAAAATTCATTTTATGCGAGGGGTTTTTTCTCTGAAGTCCACACTTCAGAGATTTTCCTTTCTGAGCTGTAATAAACGTAGAATTGTATGGCTTAAGGGATGTGTTTAATTTACTTTCCTACCCCGTCAATCTTCGTTTTATAAGATCATAATTAAATTTAAAGTCAACGAACTTTTGTTTCAAGAAATTAAATACGCGGTCTCTTTTTCGTTAAAGAGGACGCGCTCTACAAAACATGGTGCCTCCTGTGAGGTGAAATCTACACGATCCTTTCTTGTTATATTGACTCTCTCTCTCTCTCTCTCTCTCTCTCTCTTACCTAAATTGAGGATAAGTCTACATTGGAGTTTCCTTTTGCTTCTCCATCTAAAATTCATCCATTTGTCTCATGAAACAGGAAATTCACTGAAAAGGATCGACGAAATAGTACGTGTAACGGGAAAAACCCAATACTCAAGGGCACCAGGGTTCGAGAACATTGAATACAGACAATTATAACGTCTTCGCAACATGGCGACGCGTATCGCGCACATCTCGCAGAAGCAAACGACGCTGAAAATGCAATTAACGATACTGCGCAATGCCGTAGCTAAAAAAAAATCGACAAGATGAACATGAAATTACGTCTGACACGAGTAACCGGTTTGTTTCACGCGTACGAGGAGTTGCACGACGAGCTTGCCGTTTTGGATGCGACAAACGAAGGGTTGGAGCAATTAACCGAGATCCAAAACGATTACTACGAACTCGCCACAGCAGTAGAAAATATTTTGGGCGCGACACGGCTCGTGGAGTCAACCGGCGACACCACCATGATAGAAAAACAGCGCTTGATCAAGCTTCCGATCGCAGAGTTACCAAAATTTGACGGAGACCACAGCAAATGGCTGACGTTTAAAAATACCTTCATGAGCATGGTCGACGGAAGATCGGACACCGACGAATTCACAAAGTTCCTCTACCTAAGAAACTCATTACGAGGGGACGCGGCAAACAAGTTTTCTTTGTTCGACGCTAGTGCAGAAGGCTACAGGACCGCTTGGGTCCTACTGACCAACGCATACGAGAGAAAGCGCATCCTCGTATCTCGGCACTTAGACGCGATTCTCGACATCGAGCCGTTAAGGAAGGGAGCGTCGAAGGGACTGGCGAAAATGAGCGACGAGGTTCGCCAACACCTTAGCATGCTAAGATCTTTAGACGTAACGCCCGACGATCAGGTGATCGTAAGAATCCTTGAAAGAGCTCTTCCAAGGGACATAAGAGAGAGATGGGAAGAATCTCTTACTCTGGATTCACTGCCGAGCTTCGATCAATTCTGCAATTTCATTAGTGAAACGTCCCACCGACTCTCGGCCCTGGAACAAGACAACGCGCGCACGAAAGGGGAAAAACGGCCGAACGAAAGAGAATTGCAGACGCCAAAAACACGAAAGGGCGACTACGGCGCGCGAACATTCGTGACGACCCCAGCCACGAACTGTGTGCAATGCAACGGCAATCACACAATCTACAAGTGTCCGACGTTCGAAAAAATGACGACATAACAACGTTGGGACTTTGTCAAGGCCAAGCGTCTGTGTCGCAACTGCTTGCGCCCTCACGCCGGAGAATGTCCCAGCGCTAGACGATGTAAACAATGCCAAAATTATCATCACACCCTCCTTCACTCAGAGATATCCAAATCGTCGGTATCACGGGTCACGCCGAAGGGTTCGGATAACAGATCGATGGAAGCCAAGGCGTCGTCAGCATGACTAGGCGTAGACGTGTTCAACTCGGTCTCGCGTGTGTCTAGCTCGCAATTGATGATGAGTGCTATTATAAACGTTCGCGACATCAACAACAAATTAGTCAAAGCCCGAGCCTTGTTGGACACTTGTTCGACCGCGCATTTTATTACAGAGGAGTTTGCGCGAAACTTGCGACTTCCTGCTTGCTCGTACACAACGCCGGTCAACGCGATCAACGGGACACAGACGCAAACGAAAAGGTGTGTCAAGATACAATTTCAATCCAGGAACAACAGATTCACCAAGGCTGTGAATTGTCTAACCATCGATGAAATCGCGAGTTCGGTGCCGGACACGGTATTTCCGCGCGAATTGATAAAGATCCAGACAAATTTACGATTGGCGGACCCGCAATTCCATTTACCTCGACCAGTGGACATACTAATCGGGTCCGGTGCCACGTTGTCCATGTTGTCAGTCGGACAAATAAATTTGTCAAAAAACGGAGAGGATTTAATTCTACAGAAAACACGCCTTGTTTGGGTAATCGCCGGAGGGGTGAAAAGAGAACGCGAGGATCAGGGGACCTCCTGCAACCTGACCAACCTGTCGAACTTGATCAACAAGTTTTGGGAGATCGAAGAGGTCAACGCCAAGGCATCCTTCTCATCCGAGGATTCGTTGTGCGAAGAGCATTACGTCAAAAACACGACGCGTGACAGCACGGGGCGATACATCGTGCGTTTACCGTTTCGACACGCGAACACGGATTTCGGCGATTCACGGGCTCAAGCGCTGCGACGATTTTACTATCTCCAAAAGAGATTGAACTCGGATCCGATACTCAAGAAAGAATACGACAAGGTCATGAAGGAATACGTGGATCTCGGACACATGTCTGTATGTCACGATGATTCAACCAACGGATACTACATGCCACATCACGCGGTGATAAAGGCCTCCAGCAACACGACCAAGGTCCGCGTGGTGTTCGACGCCTCAGCGAAAGCCGGCAAGGGTTTTTCGTTGAACGACACATTAATGGTCGGTCCGGTCATACAAAATAAATTATTCGGACATTTGTTACGTTTCCGAATCCATACGTACGTCGCCACGGCCAATATTGAGAAAATGTACCGGCAGGTGCTCATGCATCCCAGCGATCGGAGATTTCAGCGAATTTTTTGGTATCGCGGCAGTAAGATTACGACGTACGAACTAAAAACGGTAACCTTCGGAGTAGCGGCGGCGCCGTATCTCGCGATACGCACGATTCACCGACTCGCGGACGATGAGAACGGCAACTTCCCACGCGCGTCGGAAGTCTTAAAGCGCGACATGTTGTGACGTAGTCACAATCCTCCAAGATACAAAAGAAAAACAGAATAAAATAAAAATAAAACAAAAATACCAATAAACAAAATCATAAATAACATCTGAAAAGGGATCAAAAGGAAACAAAATAAAATTAAAAACACGAATTTATATAAAAAGAATCATTTATTCATCAATAAATTTGAGCATAAATGAATATTCATAAATCATGGAGACCATACATGAGGAAAGATAATAGTCTCAGCAGAACACAGTAGACGCCTCGAAACAGGATGAAGCCTGCCACATTCCTTCGCTGCCGAAAAATAGCGGGTCAGCGACCGGCTGGCCTCGCTCGGGCAGTGAGGGGATGTAGGGGCAGGATGGCGGGGCGAGCTGAAACAAAAGAAATTATAAGAGACAATAGGCAAAAGGAGCTAAAATTAGAGAGTGGGAAAGAAGAGAAAGTATAAAAGGCAGCTTCAAACCGAGGAGACGCTCTTATCAGTCAAAACCGCCAACCAAGCCAGAACTCGCTTGTGCGCAGCTATAGAAGTTTCTTTTTATAAAACTGGAAATCTCATATTAAATCTAAAAATTCGAACATAAAAGGGTGTGCGTCAGCCCTACAAATTTATTTGAACATTAACAGATAAAAGAATATAGTGAAAGTTAGTGGAGGAGCAAATATAAAGATTAATAGCGAACAGTATTGGACCGGTTGAATAAAACAAGAAATATTCTAAAAAGCCGGATAAAGAAGAGAACGTTAGTGCCATTAATATAAATAATTAGGGTTTAAGTTAGAAGAATTAAGCGAATAGTATAAGACGGTGTGGGTAGAATAATTAAAATTAAGTACAGATAGTTCTAAGAAGTATCCTGAACGCAGCGCATCAATCCACGAGAAAGACTCGCTTAGGGTACCGATAGCTTACTAATTTGTACACTTGGAGAGAGGATAGATTAATACAGAAAAAGAAATAGAAATTAATAGTGTAATAATCATACTATTAACAGCAGCAAGAAAAGCTACAACAAAAGGACAGAGTACGGTCAAATGGATTTCATGCTAAACCACCGTTTTAAACAGGAGAGACTTTCGGAGTGAGAATTTGAAATACAGCTCAGAAAATAAATAAATAAATAGGTTTAGGAGGGCATTTGTAAGCCCGATTCATAGAAATTCAATTTAGAATTTTAAGATAACTAGGAAGATAATTAGGCGAAAAACAATTTCAAGAGTTGTGTCAAGCGTGTCGCAGGAGAACGACACCACTTAATAGAGAGAAAGGAAAAGAGAAAAGATAAATCAAAAAGACCAACTCACCAAGAGCGAAGAAGAACCGGAACATCCTGGTCCACTGCTAAAGATTTTGGGGAGGCATCCATCAACGAACATATGGAAAACTGACAATTACTGGGAAATACTAATCCAGTAGCTGTTCTTATTCCACACCTAGTAATTATCACTCGCGAACCAGGACCACGATCTCCCCGGAGAGACACGACCGGAACACACGGAAACGGCACGAACACAATAAACAAACAGCCGAACGCGGAACAACAAGGAAAACAACGCTTTTTAATTATTAAAACAAAACGACACGTACACGGTCACAAACCCGACGTCCATAACGGCTGACCGGCGCGCCAGCAACAACGACGCAAGCCCAGCAGACAGCACGTCAGCAGCCAGGCGGGAAAAAGATCAAGACGGCTGAGCTCGATACCGCCTAGTTGAGATATCCACCGCTCAGCGCAGAAGTCGAGAATCTGATAACCTCGCGGGTAAAGAAGAACGTGGAACCATCAGAGCAATTAGATACCACTGATAAATTGTACGGTTAAAGGCGCCAAAAAGCCTCATAACACAAAATTCTATGCAACTTATTGAATAAACCTTACTTATACCTCCTATAGAAGTCTAAAATTAATTATCGTCGTGTTCGAGCCCGAATTCTTCCCCTCAGAAGAACAAAATTTAATGCTAACGTGAAAATACCGTTACATTTGGCGCCCGAACAGGGACTCGAACACAGATAAAAAGGACTGCAGAGGTAAAGTAGGGCGCGCATAAGACAGAGAATTTGGTGTAAGAATTGAAGTATGGCTACAGGGGCTAAACCGAATATCTCGACTGAGCTCGAGGAAATGAGGATGATGGAGAGTCTAGAGGACCATCATCGGCAGGAAGGTAGTGAGGAAACGAGTCAGATATATCTCTGGGAGTCCACAACCGCTGACCATCTGTTGGACGGCCGGCGACAGAGAGATCGGAGAAATATAAACAGACTTTCCGAGATCGAGCATATCGAGGAAAGCGGAGACGCATCAAACGAGTTCACGAATAAGGAGATAAATGGTGAGGACGGTAGCACACCGAAAATAACAAACAAGACTGCGACGATCGCACCGGACCAAATCGGTGTAGGGGATTTAATGCAGTTTTTGCAGAAGATGGAGGAAAAGAGCGACGGAAAATTCGCCGAAATAATAAAAACGCAGCAGGAAATAAAGGATGAGTGTTTGAGCAGGATATCAATACTAAGAGAAACAACTAAGGATGCGTTGGAAGGAGAGATTACAGCAGTGGAAGGACGGACGGATCGGAAGATTAAAGAAGTACAAGAAAGGATACAAAGGGACCAGAATGTGACGAATAATTACATTCAACAACAGGTTGCCGGTCAGAAGGTGACTGTGGAAAAGCTGGAAAGGAGAACACAGGAGATGATGGCGGAAATCCGGGCAGCCCAGCAAATTACTGAGGACCAAAATAAAAGGATTGAAAAACTAGAAGAAAATACACAAAGAACAAGCACCTCTATGAATTTCGGTCAAACCATTGGAGGCGGTATGAATGTCACCCGGCTATACACAACGGCACAGAAGCCTCCCACATATAATGGCGACGGGAAAGAAAGGCCTATGAGATTTCTAAAGGAATTCCGTGAATTTTGTATCGCTGGAGGGATTGAAGATACGGAAATACGGCACACTATAGGAACGGCATTAAAAGGTGTTGCTAACGATTGGTGGCTGGTGGTGGAAGGAGCAGTGCATAATTTACAGACATTTGAAGAAAAATTCCGTTCAAGATACTGGGCCCGCGACATGCAGGATAAGGTGAAGAAGAATTTAGAATTCGGATCGTTTTATCTAGAAGGCCAAACGTTGACACGAGCCGAGTATGCCACTCGTGTGATTGGAAATGCACGGGATCTTAGCGAGAAACTCAGTGACGAGGATATAATCCGTCGACTCGCGAAGCATTTTGACGAGGAAGTACGCAGTGCAGTGAGAGTGCGGCAAATACGTGAAATAGACGAATTCTTAGAACTGTTGGAAAGCACGGACGTGGCAGGTCCTCTAAATTACAAGAGAGGCACAGGTCGTACCGGGGGATATGCTTCCCAGGAGCAACAGAGACATTTTTATAGAGGAGCTGTGCGTGAGCAAACAGCGCGTCCTCACATTAGATACGAAAATCGAGAAAACTTTGCAAACAATGGCGGAAACCGATTTCCACCAACACCAGGACGTCAGGTTGACAGGGGAGAGAGACCACCGTGGCAGAACAACGGACCATGGCCTCCAACAAATCCTTCTCGAGAAAATAGGTCAGGACAACAAAGACCACCATGGCAGGAGAACCGACCGAGATATTTCCCAGGACCAGAAAACAGCAGACCAGGAGAAGTAACTCCACCACGGCAGGAGCAATTACCAGGAAACCCGGTGAATAATATCAGTCGTGCTCCGCAAGGACCATTTGTCGAACACACGACACCAAGGGAGCCAAAACCAGGATGCTCAGGAGTGGGAAACATGGGCTCGGGAAACGCCTAGTCGTTGCGCCCGAGGAAAAACAAAGAATAAATAATAAAGACGAGGAGCGGAGCGCAACGGTAAAACAGGAGGAAAAGAAAAGCACGAGACAACGGATGAACGCGAGGAAAAGAGAGAAGAAGAAGTTGAGGGATCAGCGGAGAAAAGAGGAAAAATACGGAAGCAGTGGACAGTCAATAAGAAGGAATGAAGAGGAGAGCACCGATTGGCGAGGGCAGGCCGAATCGTGGGAAAAAAGAGTTCAGGAAGACGGTAAAGGCGCACTTAATACGACGAAGAGTATGTGGCCAGAAAACGTTGCCAGAGTTCAAGGAGTACCTGAGATCGGAAGGCCAACACCAGGGGTGGTTGAGAGGATGAGAAATAACAAGGTAGTCTGTTCAATGTCAATGGAAAATCCACGAGAATATTTGTATGAAGAGGCTGAGGAGATCCCGACGAAGTGGTACGATGAAAGACATCCGAGATGCCCTGAGATACCAGTGACAATAGCAGGTATGACGGAAATAAGTTTAATAGATAGCGGAAGTGAAGTGTCGTGTATATCGGAAGAGTTTTTCCGACAAAATGAAGAAATTTTCAAGAACTGCCCGATGCTACCGGTTACGTCGACACAGGTCGTCGGAGCGTTTGGTGGAGAGACGGAACGAGTCAAAAAGCAGATTATGATAGATGCGGAGACGTACGGCTCAAAAGGGGTTTTGCAAGTGCTAGTGGTGCCAAAGTTAGTAAGACCAGTGCTAATCGGAATCGACGGGATGTTGATTTTAAAAATTTCAATAGATGCCAAACAACAAATTTTAGCAGTAGAGGATAAGATTATTGCGAAATTAAATGAAGGATTGTGGCAACATGTGAATCCAGAGGAATTTCATAAAAGTAAGCCAAATGAAATATGTGCTACAGTAGTGATAAAAGATACTCCAGATGGAGAGACGAGTATCAGCCTGACCGAAGAAGAATTCATGGAGAAAATGGCCGAGTGTGCAGGTTTAAGACCGGGAATAAGAGAGGAGTTTAAAAGGATCGTCGAATGCAGACGACAGATTTTCGATAAAATTCCAGGACGGATGACGAAGTACGAACATCGACTATTACTCAAAGATCCGAAACCATATTTTCATCGCTCTTATCCGGTTTCACTAATGCAACGAGAAAAGGTGCAGAAGGAAATCGAGAGAATGCTTAAAGTTGGTGTGATACAGAAATCGGAAAGCATTTATATCAACCCATTGATGCCGGTAACAAAGGATGATGATTCGGTACGTTTATGTCTTGATGCCCGAGAATTAAATAATTATCTGATAAATGACTACAACAATGCACCACCTATCGAGGAAATTTTCCAACGATGCGGAGGAAAAACGGTGATGTCAACGCTAGACTTAACAAGTAGTTTTTGGCAGATACCGCTGCATCCAGACTCAAGAAAATATACGGCATTTCAGCATAATGGAAAATGTTATGAGTTTACGGTAACACCATTTGGTCTGAAAACAAGCACGGCGAGTTTAATAAGGGCACTCGATGTGGTCCTCGAAGGATTAGATTTCGTGATCAATTTCGTGGATGATCTTTTAATCATGTCTACATCACACGAAGAACATCTCGACCATCTGCGAAAATTATTTGAAAGATTTCTTGAGCACGGGATGACATTAAAATTTAGTAAATCTCATTTTTTCCGAAATGAAGTCATATTTCTCGGTCACATTCTCACCACGGAAGGTTTGAAACCCGATCCGGAGAAAATCAAAGCAATCCAAGAGTATCCACGGCCGAAGACAATAAAACAATTAAGAGGATTTTTAGGCTTAATAAATTTTTATACAAAATTCACAAATCGCCATGCGCATGAAACCGCGCCATTGCTGAATCTTTTGAGAAAAGGTGTTCGATGGAAATGGGATGAAGAGATGGAAAAATCATTCGAGAAAGTAAAAAATTTATTCTGTAAAGAAATAATATTACGATTTCCAGACACGAGTAAACCGTACACACTTACCACGGACGCAAGTGGATATGCGCTCGGAGCGATCCTGTCGCAGGAAAATGAAACTAATGAGAGCGAGGTAGTGACGTTTGCAAGTCGGACTCTAAAAGGGGCCGAGATCGGCTATATGACAACAGAGAAGGAACTACTAGCGATTGTGTGGGCTCTTCAAAAATTCCGGACATATTTAAAAGGAGCACAAATACACATAAAGACCGATCATAAGGCATTAATTTTCCTGAAAACCTGTCGTTTTACTGCGGAAAGGCTCATGAGATGGGTCCTCTCGATACAAGACTACGATTTACAGATTGAACATGTTGCGGGAAAAGCTAATGTAGTCGCGGATGCCCTGAGTAGGGTGAAGGGAGACGAGAAGTTACCCTCGGCCGATAAAAAAGGGATCATCGTTGTCGCAGGAGTACTAGCAGAGAAACTTCCGCGGGATCTAGCAAAGAGACTTAAATGCATGGAAAAAATTCAACGAGAGCAAGAAGATCTGAGAATTATTATGGATTTCCTCGGTCAAGATAAAGAGGGGGATAAAGATAGAAAATTCCGGATTGAAAAAGGTATTTTGGAAAAGAAATCGAAAAATGGTGTGTGGCGAGTAATAGTGCCAAAAAGTATTATCAAAGAATTAATTAAGGCTTGCCATGCTATGTATGGACACCTTGGGGCCCGGAAGTGTTCACGGATGCTAGAAGAAGATTTCACCTATCCACATCTGGCTAAGATCACTCGTAATACATTAGCAACTTGCGATACGTGTCAAAGAAATAAAATCGCAATACAAACGAGCTACGCGGCGATGCAAACGATCATCCCAGAAAAACCAGGGGATTTGGTATCTATCGATTTTTATGGACCATTACCAGCATCGGTGGGCGGGGTGAAACACATCCTCGTGACATTAGATGCTTTCAGTAAATATGTGGTGTTATATCCTATGAAAAAAGCAAACACATCTACAGTAATAAAAAGAATATTCGATGACTACATTCCCAAGTATGGAAAACCCCGTAGAATTCAATTCGATCATGGCACGCAATTCACTGCGAAAAACTGGCTTAAGAAACTCAAGGACGAGGACATCATGGCGGTTTTCTCATCAATCCGTCATCCTCAAGGAAATATCGTCGAGCGAGTTAACCGAGAGCTGGGAAGATTTTTTCGTACGTTCCTGACGGAAAATCATGCAGGATGGTTTAAATGGGTAAAAGTAATACAGGATTGTATTAATGAATCTCACCACGAGACAACTGAATGCACACCCATGGAGCTACAATGTAAAAAGAAGCCGACAAGAGAATGGAATAAACAAATGGGAATAAGAAGAGACGAAGAAGATGCCACTACGTACGAAATGAAAATCGAGATCGTGAGAGAAAGAATTTCGAAAAAAGGGCGGCGTCAAGCGGAGAAATTCGACGCAACACATAGGCTAACTAATTATGAGATAGGGGATTTAGTTTTAATTAAAGCGTTGAATGTTTCAGATCCGCTGAAACAATTAACATCAAAATTTATGCCTTTATATGAAGGACCGTATAGGATTAAGAAATGCGTAGGTGTAGCAACATATTTAGTAATAGATGTAGAAAGTGAGAAAGAGCGTGGTAAATTTCACGCCAGTATGTTTAAGAGGTATAGGACAGAGACAGAAAAGACAGACGAGAAGAACGAAGAAGCAGCGAATTCGACGACCATGGGAGAGAGCGAGAGAGAAATGGGGCAGAGTCCGAAAGCAAAACAACAGGGCCTACACTCGGCACCGACAACTATAGTGAAAACAAAGGTACCGACGGCCAGCGTACCGAGCATATAGTAAAATTATCTCAGAAACTATATGCAAAACCGAGGGAAAGTACACCAAGACGGGCGCCAAGATCTTTCGTGTTGTGGTTGGTCAAGAAAAGAGGCGCGACAAACACGTAATCCGATAGGCTTGACCAGTACTGGAATTCGTAGAAAATAATAGATTCTACGAAGATGACGCAAATTCCGGATACTGGTAATCGATTCGACGATTGGGTAATCGATTGAAGGCCAAGAGAGAGTAATGGAGAAAGGGGTTCGGGAGACGGATAATTGGCGCAGAGGCCAAGGCCAGCACGAAAGTAGGCCGAAAAATCACGAAGAATCCGGAAATCCGAAGAGATGAATTTACATTGGCCAAAAATCATCAATGATGAATATAGATATAGTGCCATTTGAGAAATGTCTATAAAAGGGATCGACGACAAAGGAACGGCCTACAAAACGACGAAAATCACGAATACCGAACGAAAGTGCAAAAAAAAAAAAAAAAAAAAAAAAAAAAAAAAAAAAAGTGCAACAAAAATTTTTTTTTCTTTTCTCCATAAAGAGACGTATAACATCAATATGGCAGTACCACGGTATCTAGAATATGCAGTAGAATATCTCCGACCAAACGAACCATACGCAGGCGAGATACTGGCCGCAAAGGACCCAAGCCGATTCTACATGTGGTTGGAAAAAGACAGAAGTAGAAGAGAGGAGTTTTTAAGAAGGGTGGCAACAACCAACAGAACCCATCCGGCGATCCATCGCCTTCTCGAAGAGGAAGCCTATCCCGGTAGGGCAACACTGCTATTACTCCTCAATGAGGAGGACGACCAGGAGTATACTTTTCTCCGCGGAACCATAATCAAGAGAGAGAGCGACGGGAGATACCGGGTATGGATGGGGGACCTGGGAACTAGAATCAGTACCGAGATGGACTCGCTCTACACGGTGCCGGAGCTATACCTCGGTGAACCGTTTTTCGCGGTTACATGTGCTCTGCATGAGTGGGCGGCGGCAGATCAGGAATGGAGCCATGCCGCACGGGACCTGTTCATTGCTCTAACCATCGGGCAAACGATCGATTTATACGTCGATGAAATTGACCCTGTTGTCGAGGTGGTATGGGTGACCATACATGCCAGCCTCGACAACAGGGGGTACGATGTGGGGGAACAACTCCAGCTAAGCGGCGGAGCGAGAAGGGTCCCCACCAATCCGACTTTCGTCTACGGCCGGGATGGGGGAGCCCACGGGAAACATTACCGCATGGAGAGGAGGGAGGAGAGACAGGCAGCGAGACGACGCGGAAGCGGTAGCCAAGCCACGAGGGTTGAGACAATCAGCCGAGCCGGAACCTCAAGAACAGCGGTGCCTCGGAACATGGACGAGGTGCTCCAGGAGCTCGCCTCCCTCATCGACGGGTTCCCGGAGGAGGAGAGCAGCAGCGGCAGCGATGATGATGGCGAGTCGGCGATGCAGGCCTGGCTGGCTACGCCACCACCAGATCCGGAAACGACGGCAACTTTAACGGAGTGGGGAGTCATCGAACCCCGAGACCCTGACGTGACGGACAGCGACGAGGACCGAAACAACGACAGCGACGGTACATGAATAAAAAGAAAAAATTAAGAAAAATACATACCTGCGTTGGCATTTTATTTCGCGTAATTTTATTATAGAATAAGCATAAGAATAAGTAGTAGAAATAAGTATAGTAATAAGCCGAGCAATAAGTCTATCAAATCTTTGATTCGGTCAGGAATTCGACCTATCAAAGATTTGGGGGGATAATGTGACGTAGTCACAATCCTCCAAGATACAAAAGAAAAACAGAATAAAATAAAAATAAAACAAAAATACCAATAAACAAAATCATAAATAACATCTGAAAAGGGATCAAAAGGAAACAAAATAAAATTAAAAACACGAATTTATATAAAAAGAATCATTTATTCATCAATAAATTTGAGCATAAATGAATATTCATAAATCATGGAGACCATACATGAGGAAAGATAATAGTCTCAGCAGAACACAGTAGACGCCTCGAAACAGGATGAAGCCTGCCACATTCCTTCGCTGCCGAAAAATAGCGGGTCAGCGACCGGCTGGCCTCGCTCGGGCAGTGAGGGGATGTAGGGGCAGGATGGCGGGGCGAGCTGAAACAAAAGAAATTATAAGAGACAATAGGCAAAAGGAGCTAAAATTAGAGAGTGGGAAAGAAGAGAAAGTATAAAAGGCAGCTTCAAACCGAGGAGACGCTCTTATCAGTCAAAACCGCCAACCAAGCCAGAACTCGCTTGTGCGCAGCTATAGAAGTTTCTTTTTATAAAACTGGAAATCTCATATTAAATCTAAAAATTCGAACATAAAAGGGTGTGCGTCAGCCCTACAAATTTATTTGAACATTAACAGATAAAAGAATATAGTGAAAGTTAGTGGAGGAGCAAATATAAAGATTAATAGCGAACAGTATTGGACCGGTTGAATAAAACAAGAAATATTCTAAAAAGCCGGATAAAGAAGAGAACGTTAGTGCCATTAATATAAATAATTAGGGTTTAAGTTAGAAGAATTAAGCGAATAGTATAAGACGGTGTGGGTAGAATAATTAAAATTAAGTACAGATAGTTCTAAGAAGTATCCTGAACGCAGCGCATCAATCCACGAGAAAGACTCGCTTAGGGTACCGATAGCTTACTAATTTGTACACTTGGAGAGAGGATAGATTAATACAGAAAAAGAAATAGAAATTAATAGTGTAATAATCATACTATTAACAGCAGCAAGAAAAGCTACAACAAAAGGACAGAGTACGGTCAAATGGATTTCATGCTAAACCACCGTTTTAAACAGGAGAGACTTTCGGAGTGAGAATTTGAAATACAGCTCAGAAAATAAATAAATAAATAGGTTTAGGAGGGCATTTGTAAGCCCGATTCATAGAAATTCAATTTAGAATTTTAAGATAACTAGGAAGATAATTAGGCGAAAAACAATTTCAAGAGTTGTGTCAAGCGTGTCGCAGGAGAACGACACCACTTAATAGAGAGAAAGGAAAAGAGAAAAGATAAATCAAAAAGACCAACTCACCAAGAGCGAAGAAGAACCGGAACATCCTGGTCCACTGCTAAAGATTTTGGGGAGGCATCCATCAACGAACATATGGAAAACTGACAATTACTGGGAAATACTAATCCAGTAGCTGTTCTTATTCCACACCTAGTAATTATCACTCGCGAACCAGGACCACGATCTCCCCGGAGAGACACGACCGGAACACACGGAAACGGCACGAACACAATAAACAAACAGCCGAACGCGGAACAACAAGGAAAACAACGCTTTTTAATTATTAAAACAAAACGACACGTACACGGTCACAAACCCGACGTCCATAACGGCTGACCGGCGCGCCAGCAACAACGACGCAAGCCCAGCAGACAGCACGTCAGCAGCCAGGCGGGAAAAAGATCAAGACGGCTGAGCTCGATACCGCCTAGTTGAGATATCCACCGCTCAGCGCAGAAGTCGAGAATCTGATAACCTCGCGGGTAAAGAAGAACGTGGAACCATCAGAGCAATTAGATACCACTGATAAATTGTACGGTTAAAGGCGCCAAAAAGCCTCATAACACAAAATTCTATGCAACTTATTGAATAAACCTTACTTATACCTCCTATAGAAGTCTAAAATTAATTATCGTCGTGTTCGAGCCCGAATTCTTCCCCTCAGAAGAACAAAATTTAATGCTAACGTGAAAATACCGTTACAATGTATGTTGATGATCTTTTAACAGGCGCGGACTCGCTCGAGGAGATTTTGCTAATACGCGACGAGGTAATCGAATTGTTGAGGCGTGGAGGATTCAATATCCAGCAATGGGCCTCAAATAACCGACATGCGCTCGATAACATAGAGAAAAGATTTCACGACCTCGACCGGGCGATCGAACCAAACTCCATCAAAAAAACACTCGGCGTCGTCTGGGATTCGCAACGCGACGAATACGGATTTACAGTACAGCCAAACGGGTGCCAGGGAACAATAACGAAGCGTAATGTACTATCCGAAATCGCAAAATTTTTCGATCCCTTGGGTTTACTCGGTCCGACGGTCATGTTCGCAAAGATCATCCTTCAAAAATGTTGGCGAGGAGAGGTCGATTGGGATGAATCTTTACCGCAAAATTTGCACGCTGATTGGATTGCGTTTTCAAACCAACTTAAGCTTCTGTGTGACGTGTCAGTAAAGCGTCAATTGTTATTGAAAACCCCGAAATTCATCGAGATACACGGATTCTGCGATGCCAGCAAGGATGGATATGGGGCTTGCATGTATGTGCGATCGGTCGATCCGAACGGCCGAATTTCTACGGCTCTAGCATGCGCCAAATCTCGCGTCGCTCTACTGAAATCAAGGCGTATATCGCGAAAAGGAACTCAGACGGAGGAGAAGGAAAGGGAGATGCATACAATCCCTCGTCTCGAATTGTGCGGTGCGTTGATTTTAGCTCGGTTATACAAAGAAGTACGAGAAATCTTCGATTTCAAGATAGATCGCGTTGTCTTGTGGTCAGACTCGAGCATTGTGCTTAACTGGCTCAAAAAACCCCCGGAGGTTCTAAAGGTCTTCGAATCGAACCGCATTGCCGAGATTCAGACTCTCGACGACGACGTAAATTGGCGTCTTGTGAAGGGCGAGGAAAATCCCGCGGACGCAATATCGCGCGGTCAGCTTCCCAAGGAATTTTTGCGGAACAATTCGTGGTTCGCAGGACCGATCTGGCTAAACCAATCTAAAAAGGAATGGCCAACGAACACCGAAAACACAGTTACCGAACCCATCGGATTTAAGAAGAATCTATACTTCGTTTCGCAACCAGAGAACTGCGACTTGCTCACCCGATTTTCTTCTTATTCTAAATTAACGAGGGTACTTGCGTATTGTTTACGTATACGAACACCCAAGAAGTATACAGGACGAGAAATCGAGACAGCAGAAAAAATTGCCGCAGAAAATAAAATTTTGCAACTGATCCAGAGAAACCAATTCTCGAAAGACATCGACAGGTTCATGAACAAGGAAACCGTAAAGGACTACAAACTTGCCTCGCTGAATCCGTTCGTCGACGAGTATGGACTTCTTCGCGTCGGAGGACGTCTGAAAAAGGCGAAGATTCCGTATGAGCAGAAACATCCTATCTTCTTGCCAGCACATCATCCCGTAACGGACCTAATTATCAAGGAAACGCACGAACGCGCATATCATGCCGGTGTTCAGAGCACGCTATGCACCATAAGACAGAGAGGACTATGGCTGCTCGATGGAAAGAACCAAGTACGAAAGGTCATCCGGAAATGCGTCCGATGTTTCAGATATCGGCCGGTTCCGTTGGAAAGCCAAATGGCTGATTTACCCCATGCACGTGTGAACGGAACGGCGGCGTTCTTACGCGTGGGCGTGGACTATTTTGGCCCGATACTTGTAAAGAAAAAGAAATTCCGAAACCAAAAATTTTTCAAATCGTACGGGTGCGTTTTCGTTTGCATGGCCACAAAGGCCGTACACCTCGAGATCGTAAGTGATCTCAGCACTGAAGCGTTTCTTGCGGCATTTCGCCGTTTTATCGGTCGTCGTGGAGTTCCCAGCCACGTGTTCTCGGACAACGGGACAAATTTCGTCGGGGCAAACAAACAGTTGCGCGAGCTATATGCATTGCTCGAAACCGAAGAATTGAAAAAAAACCGTCGCCGCATACGCGACTCAGCGCAACATCACGTGGCAATTCAACCCTCTGTTGTCGCCGCACTTTAGAGGTTTGTGGGAGGCCGCAGTGAAGTCATTTAAACACCACTTTGTAAGGGTCATACGAGAACAGGCCTTTACCATCGAGGAGTTCAGCACGTTAGCGATAGAGATCGAAGCGATTTTAAATTCGCGACCTCTCTGCTCGCTCTCCTCCGATCCAAATGATCCAGTGGCTCTCTCACCGGCTCATATTCTCATAGGACGTCCCCTCACAGGATTGCCGGAAGCTGATCTGTCCGACGTTCCAAACAATCGGTTAACGGTCTGGAATTTTATTTCTAAGGCTCGTCAGGATTTTTGGCGACGATGGTATCTTGAATGCTTGAGTGAGTTCCAGAAGCGGCAAAGGTGGCAGAAAACAACAGGTCAACTCCATCCAGGAGCCGTGGTAATTCTGATTGAAAGGAATCAACCGTGTATGCGGTGGCCGTTGGGGATAATCCGCAAGGTTCATCCCGGGGACGACGGAATCGTTAGAGTTGCTACCGTCAAGACAACACAAGGAGAATACAAACGAAACTGTACTCAACTGTGTCCGTTACCAGACAAAATTTAAAACAATACCTATTGTATCAGTATATAAGGTATTTACCTATTGCAGAATATACATAACAAAATTTTTTTAAATAATTTTTTTTTTTTTTTAATTAAAAAAAAAACATGCTTACTCGCTTTCCTCGCAACGGAGGGAGTCTGTTCGGTCGAACAAATGATTTAAAAGTGCTCAGATATCAACGATTGGTATCAGCTGCCAATGGTCGCTCGCGTGTGTGTGTGTGCGTGCAAACACACGCGTCGCTCGGCCGATGGTTTTTCTTATATGTGTCTCGGGCGGGCATGAAGGAAAAAGGGATAGAGTAGACCGGGCCGAATCGATCGAGCGGTCGTGTGATGAAAAAACAAAGAGTCGTTTTTGTTTTGTCTGTGCGTTTCCCAGAGAACCGAATAAATAAAAAGAAAAGATCAGTGTGTAACACGATCGGTACTCGGGAACAGTGTGGTTTCATTCAAAACTCGAATCCAATGTGTTTTCGTTTGCAAAACTCGTTTTAATTGTGTTTTCGTTCGCAAACTCGTATTAATTGCGTTTTCGTTTGCAAACCTCGTATTAATTGTGTTTTCGTTTGCAAACTCGTATTAATTGTGTTTTCGTTTGCAAAACCCGTTCCAATTATCTACATCCTGGATAGCGGAATATTAACCCGTAAGTACACTGACCAATACGGTACATCCCGCAAAAATACACCAGAACGGATCGATTGTACCAGCAAACAAGCACAATGCTTATGAAGTCGCCAGCGACTTATACACACTAACCGCAAGCGCAATGCTTACGAAGTCACCTGCGACTTTTACACACTAACCACAAGCGCAATGCTTATGAAGTCGCCAGCGACTTTTATACACTAACCACAAGCGCAATGCTTATGAAGTCGCCAGCGACTTATACACACTAACCACAAGCGCAATGCTTATGAAGTCGCCAGCGACTTATACACACTAACCACAAGCGCAATGCTTACGAAGTCGCCAGCGACTTATACACACAATAAACATATGGCATGACAAAATTGAACACACAAGACGTAAACATAGATAACCTCTTGTCGACTGTAGATTTCATCTTCACGATAATAATCACGCAATTTATATTCGATAAAACAAACTGATTGTATATATGTATTGTAAAATTCATTTTATGCGAGGGGTTTTTTCTCTGAAGTCCACACTTCAGAGATTTTCCTCTCTGAGCTGTAATAAATGTAGAATTGTATGGCTCAAGGGATGTGTTTAATTTACTTTCCTACCCCGTCAATCTTCGTTTTATAAGGTCATAATTAAATTTAAAGTCAACGAACTTTTGTTTCAAGAAATTAAATACGCGGTCTCTTTTTCGTTAAAACGACGCGCCCCACAAAACAAGTTGGTTTGTCGTGATTTCTGATTAATTTTCTGCAAAATTTGCGTTTTTCGGAGTTTTTTATGTTTTCCTCGCTCGTTTTTTGATCCTCTAGATTTTCGTTTGGTTCTAGGTGTAGGTGATGTCTCGAGGGTGATTTATTCATGTAGTGTATGTTGTTGAATGTGAGTCTGATTATATCCGGCTCGAAGGACCAAAAAATGTTATGTTAATGAGTATGCGTACATTATATCCGGCTCGAAGGACCAAAAAATGTATGATACTGAGTGTGAGACTGAGTTTGAGTTTGAAATTATTTTTAATCTGTCGACAGGTAGCAAGTCGATACATTCACACGTAGCATGTCGAGTGACAGATGCGAATAGTAAGATTAAGGATCCTGGTGACATGTATAAATAATTAAAAGCACTCAGTAATGAACAATAATAAATTCAATGTTTATTTAAATTATATAACAGTGATTGCATAAAAAATACCTGGTGATTATAACAAATATATACTGTGATTTGTCTGGCCTGCGTGTTGATGTACTGTTGGTGAGTAGGTTCTCAGGCCTCTGAGTTGACTTGTTGATTCCGTGCGGTTGATCCTGGTGATACGGTCTGGTTGCAGAGCTCGAGTAAAGCCACACGGCAGGCTGGTGAGTGTCCGGACGCCGATGATCGGTGCGAGGCAGAATGGCGTCTCTGCTGCCAACGAGCGAACCACGCCGTTGACGGTTATGTGAGTGCTGCACTAGTCCTGTTGAGTTGCTGTGATTCGCACTGACACTGAATTTACACACGGGTGATTTGATCAAGAATGTACTACACTATAATAATGAATGCGCACAGAAGTGATTGGAACGAATGAATATCTCTGTGAGTTTACGCGGGAACGTGTACTGCGAGCGACTCGAGTGAGAACAATGGCCACATCCGTCGACCACGAGGCAGAGTATCAAGAAGACGGACGTGCGTCACAGCTTGCTTGTGATTCGCTGTCAGCGATGGAAGGCGAGCCTTGTGAGTGGTCTTGCCGATGGGGCCACGCTAACAGCGTTGGCCGCTTGAGTGAGCTTCGGTTAAGGATGTGAGCAGATGGACAATATGCATGAGTGCGCGGTCGATAAATCGATATAGCATACCTGCGAGCTATACCATATGACGCGAGGCGTCAGATGATTGTGAGTGTAGCGTGTGCATGAGTTGAGTGTGTGCTTGGTAGGCGTGAAAACTGAACATGTAGGTTTGTGCAAAGATTGTCTTTGTTTATCAGTTTTTCTGATTTTAATGTTTATTTGTTGAGTGCGGGTAATTTTTTATTTCTGTCCCATTTTGTATCGCGGTTTTTATTTGTGCGTAATATTCGTCTTCATCCTGTAGTCTACCTAGGTTCGTGAGTATGTCCTTTAATTCTTCAGTTACTTCCAGAGTAATTTTCGCGTTTATTATTTCTCTGTACTTTTTTTTCTATCGAGGCGACTGAGGATGTCTGCCACCGTATTGCGTTTTGCTTCGCAGTGTTCGATTGTTGGGTGGTAGTCCTGGATCGCGAGTGACGATCTTGTAAGTCGTCCGTGGGCCAGTTTACACTCTTTCAGAAAAGTCAGTGCCGCGGGGTCTGTGACGATTTTGACGGTTGCGCCCAGTAGGTATGTTCGGAATTTCTCCATTGCCCATACAATGGCCAAGAGTTCTTTTTCGGTCGTGTTGTAGCCGATTTCAGCGCCCTTGAGGGTTCTATTGGCGAAGTACAAGGCTCTTTCCTCGTGGTTTTCATCTTTTTGGAATAATACGGCACCTATGGCGAAGTCGCTGGCGTCCGTTGGGATGAAGAAGGGCTTATTTTTGAGAGGGTAATGGAGCATTACTTCCTCGCAAAATTTGTGTTTTTACGTTTTCGAGTGCTCTTGTTTCTTTTTCCGTCAATTTCCATTTCTCGTTTTTTCTGAGGAGGTGTACAGGGTATCCGGTATGAGAAGTCGGGACAGATACCGTTTGGTGTTAGCATATGCCCGAGAAATTTTGCTTCTCGTGCAAAGAATTGGGATGTCTCCAGGTTGAGTGTCCGGCCATGGGTGCTGAATCGTCCTAACTGTTCGTCGAGGTTGCTGATGTGTTCGTCGAACGTTTCTGCTGTACATAGTAAGTCGTCTACGAAGTTGATGACGTATCCTAGGCCTTGTAGTACCTTTTTTAAACCTCTGACGAGGCTTACGGTGCTAGTCCTTAATCCAAATGGTGTTACTCGAAATTCGTAGCAGCGTCCTCGATGCATCAATGCGGTATATTTTCTAGAATCGGGGGTAAGTGGCACTTGCCAGAAGCTGGATTTCAGGTCCAACGTGGTTATGTACCTGACGCCTCTGCATTCCTGGAATAATTCATCCGGTGTTTGCATACGTTCATTATCAGGTTCGATAGCTTCGTTTACTCTCCGGGCATCGAGGCACAGCCTGATGTCTCCGTTTTTCTTTGCTACTACGACGAGGGGGCTGGTATACAGGCTCGTGGATTTTTGAATTATTCCTTGGATTGTTAGATTTTCTATTTCCGCGTCTACCTTTTCTCGATATACAATAGGTACTGGATAGTTTATTGCTTTCAATGGTTCATGGGGCTTGACTTCGATCTTGTGTTCGTATGAGTTGAGTAGTCCAGGTCATTTGAGAAATACCTTCTTATGTTTTTCTAGCAGATCCCGGAACGTTTGTTTTTTTTTTCGCTTAATCCTACTGTTGTGTCGCGGAATATTCCTCTTCACGTATTCTCAGGAATATTCCTTAGCGGACACAGCTAGAGATGTAATTCTGAAAGATAGCTGTCATACAAGACAGGATGCGAAGTAGACGCCGACGCAGCATGAGGCGACTCGCGAGGCGATCTACGAATGGCTAAAGCTAAAGCTGCCAACTAAGAGATTTTAGCAAACGCAGTTGCTAACTGCTTCAGTAAAATCAGAATTAATTAAGACTCAACAGAGAACGGTTGGTTCCTCGTGAAATTCTCGAAACAACGCATTATTGTACTTTCTTACTTTAACTTTTAAATAGACAACGGAAAGTTACCGTTGCCTATAATAAATACTTCCTTTTACATAAATTCGTGTTTTCATCGATAACTCGAGATCCATCTCCTTATCGGCAAACGATCCCGAAAAATAATAACTTTTTAATATTATACCGAATACCGAATAATCTAATTACCCGGTACCGGCATAACATTTGGTGGCAACGGTGGGATCTGCCGAAGTCAAGTGATTCGCGATTTATTAGGACAAAAGTGTTTCGGACAAAGTTAAGAGCGACATTAACGTGACGACTACAACGCGTGCAAGGACACCAGTGTAGTTCGTGAAAACCCGACTAATCTAACGCGAATCCGTGAAGAGAACGTCGGTGCGGGGTGACGTATCGGTCAACCGTGTAAAGTCCCGATTGACGGTGTCACGTCAAGTCGCGGAGAACCGCACAAAGTGTGCAACCGAGTACGCACAGCAGCTACTCGAAAAGAAGCCGTCGCGCAACCATTGGCGACGCACTAAGGACGAACCCAGGAACCAACGAAGAAACGGGTCAACAGCGTCAAGGAAGGCGTCAAGGACCATCAATAGAGAGGAGCTGCAGGACATCAAGTCGGCAACACCTTAGAACAACACCATGGAAAGGACCGTCTACCAGATCATCTTTCTGTAAGTGACGGTTATTTTATACTCATACATAGCCAATAAACCGAAGCCAGACAGAAAAAATATTTTGGAATATTTGGAAAAAATATCTCTTGAAATTTTGTGGGCATATTTTAAAGTTTTGTTCGCCGCGAAATTAGCAACATGCCGATATTTAGGGGAGCGAAACCGAAACGTAGAGTCAATTCATTAGGAACAGCGACACCCGGCGAAGGGGTAGACTCTACAGCTGGATTAGCTGCCGCCGTAGGGGAAATAGTATACGAAGCGCGCAGGGCGTTAACAGAGCTCTCGCCGTCGGGTCGAATCCCCACCGACAGGCAAGAGGCCGTCGCAGGCCGACTGGACGCCGAGTTCGGCGTAAACCCTCTCAGGGGCACGGCATTTCGCGATAACAGTAGTATAGGTAGCGACGACGTGTTCAATATGGCTACTGGCGAACGAACGCCTGAACACCTAGATGAGGACATGGATGAGCGGGAACTCGGAAGCTTGCAAACGATAGATCGCGTAGGTTTCCCGACAGCTATCGGTACGACGGCACGATCGGTGACTTCGAGAGTACAAGATCGGTTAGAGGCGATCGACCGGAGCCACCGTGATTTGGTAAGAGCTCGACGGCAGTGCGAAAGGCTGCAGCGCGAGCACGAGCAAAGTCAACGCGAACTCGATCGCGAACTTCAGGGGGTTGAAACACCGTCAGCAAGACGAAACTCGGCGGGCACGCTCAACGAGGTAGGTGCAGACGAATACGAACTAATCCACTCCTTACGAGAGCAAATTGCCGAGCTCCAGCGACGGTTAGGAGGAGCAGGGATGGAGGACATCCCGCCCCCCGCACTGCCCCCGAGACGCACGCGGTTCGAGGAGACGCAGAGGCTCTCAAATATGCTCAGCCTCAGTCTCGGTATAAAAATGGTAAAAACATTCGACGGCAAAGATTCGAAGGCATTGCCGCTCTTCTTAAAGTCCTGCGAGACGATATTCCGCAGGGTAGCAGAGGAGGAGCATGACACCCTCCTCGAGTTGATCGTTATGAGTAAGCTAGAGGGTGCAGCAGCAAGACAACTGCAGCACAAAACCATCAGCACCATGGCGCAACTCAGGAGCGAGTTGGAAGCGTTGTACGGACAACGGAAGTCCCTGGCCGCGCAGCAAATGGAGTTCAGTTCCCTCCGGCAGGGACAGAACGAGGACATCGCCGCCTACGCGGCAAGGACGGAGAGGATCACGGTAGACATCGCCGAAATACTCTGCGAGCCGTTGCAAACAGAGGATCAAAAAATCACCGTCGAGGGCGTCACACGACGAAGCGCACAGGCCAACTTCGAAAACGGCCTACACGGCCAGGTGCAAGTGCTGGTGCGTGCTAGAAATTACCAAACGCTGCATGACTCTGTGGCCGGGGCCATAGAGATAACCAACATGGTGCAGCCTAAGGGAGGGCTAGGGGGAGCGTCGAGCCACCCCAGAAGGTCCCAGGGCGCACCATCCCGGCAGAACGAAAATTGTTTCACCTGCGGGAAAGCCGGACACATGGCACGAGACTGCACCCGGAGATCGGGAAGAGTGAGCCTGCCAACGCCCAGTGAAAACAAGTCCATACTCAACGTCGACATCGTGTGCAACTACTGTCAGAAGAAGGGCCACGTGTGGAGGGACTGCAGAAAGAGGTTGTCGCTAAACCAGAGCGAACCCGCTCGGACGACACAGCAGCCCCAACGTCAAAAGGACTCGGAAGATAAGGAAAAAAAAAACAACAGTAACGACGGGTACCGGTCGGAATAGTACGGACACCCGCCCGCTGGCAACGATGAGGCTGAACACACTAACAGCCCAGCAAAAGCCCGCAAGCGAGCTACAACTGCTACAAGTAACGTTGCCGGCGTCGAGTGCCACCGCCAGTGACTTCGATATTATTGCATCGCTGGCTGTGACCGGGGTACTCACCCTCAATGCAGACACCGGAGCCCAATGCAGCATCATTAAAGAAGACTGTCTCAAACCTGAGACTATTGTGAAAGACTGCAAAGTGGAACTGCAAGGGGTGGCGGGCGAAAAATTTACTCCTCTAGGAATCGCGAAAATCACGCTCGAGACGCCGGCTCTAAATGTAGAGCATTGGTTTTACATCGTTCCGAGCGCCGTGCCACTGAGGGTCAACGGACTGCTCGGAATGGACTTCATTAAACATCATAAAGCAGATATCTTGCACGGCGAAATGATCAAACTATACGGACATTGCATGCCGCTTTTAGATGGTTCGGTGAAGATGACCCTGCCGCCGCGCAGTGAGACCGTCGCTTACGCCGCGACCAAGAGCAAATCTATCGGACTGCTCTCTAAAATGGAACTCGGAAACGGAGTAATAATGGGAGCCTGCATCACGCCGCCGCACGGTTGTAGCTGTGCAGTAAGTCTAATAAACACCACAGAGAAGGCTGTTGAGGTACAACGCCCGGTGGTGGAACTCGAGCCCCTAGAGATAACGGCAGTGGGTCACGGTCGCGAGGCCGCGACGCCCGAAGTATGCACCGTCAGCGCGGAGCGAGGGACCGACCGCCTCGCGCGACTAGCTCAAGAGCTAGACGCGCGAAATCTCAATAAGGAAGAGCGCGAAGCGCCCGATGAGATTACGAGAGAATACGAAGATGTGTTCCACCTCCCAGGGGACAGGCTGCCATGCACGCCTATGGTAGAACATGTGATACCGCTGAAGGATTGAGTGCAGCCCATTAAAGTGTACCCATACAGGCTGACCGAAACCCACAAGAGAGAAGTGGAGAGGCAGACCAGCGAAATGCTTGCGGAAGGCATCGTCCAACCCAGTCGGAGTCAATGGAACGCGCCGCTGTTGGTTGTAGCGAAGAAACCCGACGCAGACGGAGTGAGAAAAATGCGCGTAGTAGTGGATTTTCGAAAGTTAATCGAAGCCACCATCGGGGATTCATACCCACTGCCCAACATCGCAGAGATACTGGACCAGCTGGGACGAGCCCGATACTACACGACCCTGGACCTCGCCTCGGGATTTCACCAAATTCTGATGGCACAGCGAGACAAGGAAAAAACTGCGTTTTCCACTCCGCAGGGCCATTTTGAGTATAACCGGATGCCTTTCGGACTCAAAAACGCACCGCCGACCTTCCAAAGACTGATGAACTCGGCGCTGGCCGGACTACAAGGAGTCAAGTGCTACGTGTACCTCGATGACATCGTGATACATGAAAAAACCTTCAAGGAGCATAATGACTGACTGCGGGAAGTGCTACAGCGGCTGAGAGAGGCAAAGCTGGCCGTGCAACCCAGCAAGTGCCAATTCCTACGAAAGGAAACGCAATACCTCGGCCATATAATCTCAGAAGAGGGAGTACGAGCGGATCCCCAAAAACTAGAAGCGGTAAAGGAATTCCCGGTGCCGAGAGATGTAAAAGGAGTTCAATCCTTCCTCGGACTAGCCGGGTACTACCGAAAATTCATCAGAGATTTTTCGAAAACTGCTAAGCCGCTCACGGAGTTAACCCAAAAAGAGGTTAAATTCGAGTGGACCGCAGTAAGGGATGCCGCATTCGAGGAACTGAAGACTGCACTTACCACGGCCCCATTATTACAGTATCCGAACTTCGAAAAGCCGTTCGTCGTGACAACCGACGCTTCAGACCGGGCGCTCGGCGCGATACTCTCGCAAGGTAAAATCGGGGAAGATTTGCCAATATGCTACGCGAGCCGCACTATGAATAAAGCAGAGTTGAATTATACGACTACGGAAAAGGAACTACTCACGATAGTATGGGCCCTAGCTCAATTCCGGCCATATATTTACGGCACCCGCTTCACAGTAGTCACGGACCACCAACCGCTCACCTGGCTATTCGGAGTTAAGGACCCAGGTTCGAGATTGATGCGTTGGAAAATTAAATTGGCGGAACACGAGTTCAACGTAGAGTACAAGGCAGGAAAGCGCAATACGAATGCAGATGCGCTAAGTAGAATATACCTTACTACGAGGGCCCAAGCAAGAGCGAAGAGCGAAGTCCGTATGTCGAAAGAAGACAGCACGACGGGGCAAGGAGGCACAACGAATCACCGCACAAAGCGGACGGCCGAAGATACCCCGTATAGTTATGGTAGCTCGCTGGAGCGAGAGGTCGAGCTCGCCCGCGAGAGAGACGAGGACAGCAAGCGCCCGGGTAAAGACAGCCGCACAAAGCGGAGAGCCGAGAATACCCCGGGCCAGCCTAGCAACGCGGCAGAGAGAGAGGCCACGCTGGCCGATGCGCCAGAAGAAGATAGAGAGATTCGCAGCGTGCCTGCAGATCGCTCTACTGAACCACACAGACCCGCCGCGAAGCCGAGCGGTCGGGGAAGGGGCAGACCTCGCAAGCTAGTGCAGACAGGCACGAGTAAGACTGCGAGCATCACTGAAAAGGACAGAGCGAGCGCAGCAACAGCGGAGCTAACGGTGGGCACGCCGAGCGAAGAAATTGCGGACAGAGCACCGCAAAGGCCTGCTGAGGAAGCGAGGCACGGCGGGGCCCGTGGCCTACGAACTTCCAGCAGCGCAGAAGAAGACAGCGTTATGAAAGAGCGCAGCGACTGCCGCAGTGGCGTAGCCACTCCCTCCTTCGAAGACCGCCTGAAAATCATAAAAGAATACCACGACACCCCCATAGGAGGGCATCAGGGTATCAGGCGTACGTTGCATCGGATCCGGACCAAATACGACTGGCCCGGCATAAGAAGGGATTCGGAAAAATACATAACATCCTGCGACTCTTGCCAAAAGAATAAAATCGGGAAAAAGGAACGAGTGCCGATGGTGGTAACGGACACCCCATCGAGGTCATTTGAAAAGGTTGCAGTCGACATTGTAGGACCGCTGCCGGAAAGCGACTCCGGGAAAAAATATATACTTACAATTCAAGACGCACTCACCAAGTACAGCGCAGCGGTCTCACTGCCGAACCAAGAGGCCTCAACAGTAGCAAAGGCGCTCGTTGAAGAATTGATCTGCCGGCACGGGACACCGGAAATAATATTATCGGATCAAGGCACGAATTTCCTCAGCTCGACTTTCAGAGAGATGTGTCGACTGCTCCGAATCAAGAAAATACAAACGACTGCCTACCACCCAGAATCAAACGGCGCGCTAGAAAGATCGCTTCGCACCCTCGCTGAGTACCTGAAAAATTTCATAAATGAGGACCAAGGTAATTGGGACGAGTGGCTGCCGTACGCGATGTTCACGTACAACACCACTCCACATACGGGGACCGGATTGTCACCCCATGTATTGGTGTACGGACGCGAAGCGGAGTTACCGACCGCCGTGAAGCAGGAGCCCCGCCGCACCTATGCGTACGACGACTACGTCCAAGAGTTACGAGAACGACTACGCGCCGCATGGACTGTAGCACGAGACAACCTGGAAGGCGCGAAAAGACGGTCGAAGACTACATACGACCAAGGCGCACAGGTGCAGGAGTACCGCGTCGGCGAACGCGTACTCCTCCGTGACGAGACGGTGCGCAGGGGGCGGTCGGCCAAGCTGACCCCGAAGTGGACGGGACCCCACGAGATAGTGGAAGCGAGGCCTCCCGTCAATTACATCGTCCGGAAGGGACGGAAAACTCAAACGGTACACGCTAACCGTCTAAAGCTTTTCATTGAACACTAAAAACTAAACATTAAATAAAACTAAATAAAAGAGGGTTAGGAGCTCCACGGAGCGCAAGGTAAGGAGATTCAATAAAGTTGGAAACTTTTGGAGATAGAGAATATAAATAAACTTTTGAATTATAAATGATATAATTTTATCGGGAAAAATTTAATTAAACAAAAATGGCCCCGCAAGCGGGACAAGTAGAGAGCCCTCCGCAAATAGCTGGCGCAGCCCGATGAAGTCGAAGTAGGGCTCCTCGTCCCCGAGCCTAGGCCCCAGGCCCTACAAACAATAAACCGCCGGTTGTTGCGGCGGCGGCTGCGTATAGCCGCGCGCTCGAGAAACTCGCTGGAAAGCCAGCGGCGACTTGGCCCTGGTACAACGACCAGACTACTCTGGAAAAAAAAGCGAAATTTTTTTGAAAAATGCACGAACATTAAAAAACCCGAGGAGGTAAGGAGAATACTCACGATTAGCTCTAACACCTCGGGAGTCAAATCGTCCCCCTCGCAGAGGACCGCCCCATAGGGCGAGGTCCTAGAGACGCGGAAGAAAATAGTGCTCGACATGGTTTCGGTCAGGTTGTTAGAACAAGAATGAGCCAAAGAGCCCTCGTGCGAAACTCGCGAGACTGCAATGAAAGAGGGAGAACTCACGCTTTCCTCCCCTCGTCTGATTGCAGATTAATCGCAGCAAGGTGTGGACAAACCACAGCCACACCGCATACGGCCGACTACGTCGTCAGCACTTTTGCCAGCACTCCGGGCATCTACTACGAGAACATAGGGAGCCTTACGATAACTCAATCGACGTGGCGACTGATAATCAGGCTGGACCTCGCTGCACTACTGCACCGAGAGGGAGAGATAAGCGAAAGCCTACAACGTCTGACGGAGCTGTGCGAAAGCGAAACTCGCGTCAACGATATATGCCCCGTCATAAGCGACTCGGTTCCGAGAATGAAGGGAAGAATAGAGACAGGAATACTGACCATATTCGACCTCCTCGGGACGCGCCCCGTCAGAGAGCGCCGAGGATTGGCAGACGGCCTTGGAAGCATAATCAAAAAGATTACGGGAAACATGGATGCCACCGACGCAAAGGAACTACACGAAGAGATAACGCGCCTGGAGGCGTCCCACCAGACCCTGAAGGAAGGGTTAAAAAATCAAATACAGGTCATAAAAACCACGCTCAGCTTATTTAATGAAAGCGCGCAACACATACAGGCTAACGAACAGACCCTGCTGTCCCTGATGCAGCATATCAACCGCACGCTCAACGGCGAAGTATACTACATAGAGAGACGCCAACACTTGGACGAGACGCTCAACGCGATAAGTATTGCAGTCGAAGCATTACTCAGCGACGTACAGGAGCTTGTGTGGCTGGTGGACGATATAGCTAGCGGTAAGGCCCGAGCAACGTCCCTGCCGCCACGCACACTCGCTAGGCACCTCGTAGAGGCACTACCACACCTACCGTCGGGCAGTAGTTTCCCGGTCGCAATAGCACCCGACCAAGTGTCAACACTTATGCGACTGGCAGATACCAGGGCTTACAGCGAAGGCAACGCAGTGGTACTTGTGCTGGATATACCGCTGATCGGGCAGCAACGATATAGTATACAAAAAGTATATCCTATACCCATGCGAGCGGACAACGGCAGGCACTACTACATAGATGCAACCGAGACCCACTTGGTAATAGATATAGAGAATCGGAAGTACCTAAGGATGACATACGATGACATAAAAATTTGCAAGGTACTGGGCAAATCATACATTTGCCCACCAACACACCCTACTATGCCGGTCACAAACGACGCGCCCTGCGAAGTCCTAATCTATGCGAAAATGGACACCGGTAACGGAAAAAATTGCGCGAAAAGGGTTATCGAAATCACCCATCCCTTAATCGTTCCAATGCAACAGCAAGGACGATGGTTATACGTCGCGCCAACCCCGGTTCCCGTAGGAATAAATTGTGGGAAAAATCCCACTCAGCACGAAATATTAAATAATTCGGGAATACTGGCTTTGGTAGGCGTATGTATAGTAACTGCCCGAGATTTCAGCATCAAAACCATCGGACGAACATCGCAGATCATACAGGAAAACTACCTCCCGTCGTTTAACTTGACATTAACGGAGATCGAAGCTCGGGCGCCCCCGACGCAGACCGAGAGGACCATCCCACTACAGAGCGTGCTGCGAGACCCCGAAGAGCTTCGGAAGCTCGGAGCTCGAGCCGACCAAATCATGGACAACCTCCATACTGCCAGAGACGGGATGCAACACATCCACAACCTGAGTTTCTACTCCTTGGGCGCTATAGCGCCGATCGCCTTGGTTGGCTACGTTCTGCTTAAATGTTACAGGTACAAAAGAAACAGAACACCACCGAGCACTAGAGAAGCAATAACCCCGGCAGCCGCCGAGGTAACTATCAACCTCGAGCCTCTCGGACGACAACAGCCAGAGGAACGACTGCGAACCGAGCTGGCCAGGTTATGCAATCGTCCCCCAAACCGAGAACGACTTGCTCAACTTGAACGACGCTAACAAACAAAAATGAAACATTTTAGACACATATTATATATCATATATCGAACCGTAAAATTGTATTAAAATTGTAAGGTACGGGAAACCAACTGAAGAAAAAATTTTTTTTTTCGAAAATTTTTCCTTTTAAGGGGGGAGGGATGTTGTGTCGCGGAATATTCCTCTTCACGTATTCTCAGGAATATTCCTTAGCGGACACAGCTAGAGATGGAATTCTGAAAGATAGCTGTCATACAAGACAGGATGCGAAGTAGACGCTGACGCAGCATGAGGCGACTCGCGAGGCGATCTACGATAGGCTAAAGCTAAAGCTGCCAACTAAGGGATTTTAGCAAACGCAGTTGTTAACTGCTTCAGTAAAATCAGAATTAATTTAGACTCAACAGAGAACGGTTGGTTCCTCATGAAATTCTCGAAACAACGCATTATTGTACTTTCTTACTTTAACTTTTAAATAGACAACGGAAAGTTACCGTTGCCTATAATAAATACTTCCTTTTACATAAATTCGTGTTTTCATCGATAACTCGAGATTCATCTCCTTATCGGCAAACGATCCCGAAAAATAATAACTTTTTAATATTATACCGAATACCGAATAATTTAATTACCTGGTACCGGCATAACACTACTGTATTTTCTATTTTGTGGGTGATTTCTTGGTTTGTGATCGCATATTTTCCGTCGTCTTCCATAGTGACTATGTATTTCTTGTAGGTTCGTTTGGCTGGAGACATCTAGATTGTTGAATTTGATTCTGATCCTTTGGAGAGGATTTGCCGGTAGTGTACCAGGTGTATGCATAAGTTTTTTCCGGTTTTTTGTTAAAAAAAAACACGTAATTTTCAAGGGAAATTAATTTTTGTTTTATTCAAAATATTGGCCATCGGCTTCTACACATTTCGCCCATCTTTCAGGTAACTTATGAATACCATGCCAGAAAAACTGCTTGTCTTTTGCGCAAACCATTCGTCGAGCCATTTTCCAACTTCCTCGAAATTGCTGAAGTGCTACTCTGGGAGCGCGTGCCCCATTGATGCGAAGAGGTGATAGTCAGATGGCGCCAGGTCTAGCGAATACGGCGGGTGCGGAAGGATGTCCCATCCAAGCGATTTCAAGGTGTCTTTCACTGCTTTTGCTGTGTGAGACGGCGCATTGTCGTGTAACAAAATCACTTTGCCATGTCTTCTGGCCCATTCCGGTCGTCTTTCGATTAATGCGTAGTTTAAATTAATAATTTGTTGGCGATAGCGTTGTGTATTAACGGTTTTGCCGGGCTTCAAGAGTTCATAATACACAATACCACTCTGGTCCCACCAGATACAGAGCATGGTCTTCTTGCCAAAGCTATTTGGCCTTGGTGTTGAAGGACCGGCTTCGCCAGGTGTAAGCCACGATTTTTTCCGCTTCGGGTTTTCAAAATAAATCCATTTTTCGTCACCCGTCACAATTCGATGCAAAAATGATTTCCTTTCGTGGCGTTGAAGCAGCACTTCACAAGTGACTGCGATTTTCTATTTGACGTTCATTCAAATCGTGTGGGACCCATTTACCGAGTTTATTGATCTTCCCCATTACTCGTAAACGTCTGCTGATTGTTTCTTGTGACACATGTAATGCTTCTGCTAATTGCCGTTGAGTTTGAGTTGGGTCATCATCCAATAACTCCTGCAATTGCTCGTCTTCGCATTTTTGTGGTCTACCAGAGCGCTCACTGTCTTTCACATTGAAATCACCACTTTTAAATTGTCGAAACCATGTCTCACATGTTCTAATCGATGGAGCGTGTTCACCATATGTTTCTAGCAGCAAACGTTGACTTTCAGCAGCCTTTTTCTTTTGATTAAATAAGAAAAGCAATGCGTGCCGCAAATGTTCTTTTTCAGGCACAAAACTCGACATGATTACTGAACGATAAAACAAAGACGCTAGTTTTTGGCGGACTCAACTTGTGTGTGTTTGTAGGTTAATGTCAGACGAACAAAATGACGTATGTGTCAAATTAATACGCTGCGTACTTTTCGCTGGCGCCATCTCTTAGTTAAACCGGAAAAAACTTATGCATCACCTGGTAAACGATATTTCGTATTTTTCGAGGTTGATGTGCGTTTTTATTTTTACAAGGAAGTCTATTCCTAAAATGTCGGTGGTTAGTCTCGAAAATATGATGAGTGTATTTTTGGTGCCGGTGTTTTCTAGGGTGATTTCGGCGAAAATCTGGCGGGTCACTTTTACTTCTCGTCCTGAGGTTGCACCTCTTACGGATACTCCTGTTAGTGGTAGCATGGGACGTTGGTTGATGAGTGTTGCATTGTCTACTGTGAACTGCATGGAGATTGCGCTAATTTCGCTGCCTGTGTCAACTAATGCTCGGATCGTTATGTCTTGTACGTATATCAGGAGTATGTGACAATTTGGCTTTGATTTTCGCGGTGGATTTTCGTCTTCTTTTGTTAAAAATTCTCTCGTGTTTTCCCCGTATCCTAGCGTCACCTCTGCTGCGGTTAATTTTCGAGAGGTGACGATTCCTCGTTTTCCGAATTCCCGGTGTCGTTTATTAGTTCGAGTGGTTCGGTACATTCTTCCTCGATGTTTGTGGTGCGGATGTTTTTAGTCTCCTCTCGAGGTTTGTCTCGAGGTCGCCACGGGTATTTGTTTTTCTCCTTGTTTTTGAAACGATTGTCCGTGTCACCTTGTGGTGATTGCGTTCTCTCATTCTGTCTTGAGTTTGTTTGGATATTGCGGTTGTCAAATGGTGTTTGGTGTGTGTTGCGAGGATTCATGTGGCCTTTATCATTTGTTTGGTGCGGTGTTTTATGTTGGATTGTATGCGGTAGGTGCTTTCAAACAACTTTCCAACCACTGCACCAATTTTGATGTTTATACACTCGAAGTAACGCTCTAAGTGTCACCTTTCTAATGAGCGTTTAGTGGTGTCGCTGCGATCTGTGTTTCCTGACTTATTTGCAATTGATGCCATCTATCGGGAAAAACGCCACGAACGTTTTCCCAGATCCAATATTAATTGTGTGCTGTCATTTGTGAGGTGAATGTGGTGCAGTCAGCGCTGCAGAGGACGCCACGAGAAGAGATTTGAGAGAATGCACAAATGAGATATAAATATCACTAATAAATTTTGAGTTAATTTAGTTGAGAGAGAGAATGTTAATTAAGTGGGAGCACATGCAATTATATTAATTGCGTGCTGTAGTTTTGAGGTGAAACGTGGTGCAGCTCGCGCTGCAGAGCACGCCACGCGATGAGACTTTATGAAGATGCACAAATGAGATTTACTCGCCTCACCGTCATTGAATTTAGATAAATTGTAACGATGCACTCTTACCGTGTTTTGCGTCCTGTTGAGCACGAATACGATGAGTAGATCCGGTGAAGTCGATGAAATTGTCCGAGGTAAGAGCAGAGGATTGTGTCGTGCCAGCGGGTTTTCACAGAAATGTAAAAAATTCGAGACAGCCTCTCGCTTAAGCAGCATGCAAGGCACTGCCTCGGCTACCTTTGTGATAGCCGAGCGCAGCACACTACCCAACAACAACAGATCGACGCACGGCGAATATCGATCGCCGTGCGTCAGCTGATTTTTCAACAACGGTCTTCTTTCTTTTTTTCACACCAGTACGCCGTGATACGCTTTCAGCGAGAGAATGCATCAGATTATTAATTTTACTAGCTTTATAGCCTGAACTTTATGCATGAGCGTACTAATTTTTTCTTCAGCCTTACGCTGCAAATTGCCCCCTGATTCGCGCTAGCGCGTTTGAAATGCTTTGTTACGTCTTGACGTTACTTCGCTTCAATATCTTTCTTTCCTTTAAAGAAAGTCATAAATCAGCACCGTGGTCGGTCATATTGTTACCAGAGATTATACAGGTATACCACAATGACGGTGAGAGGGGTGAGACCTACAGCCATACCGGGGCTGAATAGTGGATACACATGGTGCGCGCTAAGAGGGAACGGCCAGGTTCTCAGCTGTACTTAATAACGAAAAGACGAGTCGGCAGGGCACTGCCACCGCTCTAATGGTCAGTGTGCAGGGGCCTGGATCTCGTATGAAAAGTCTACCTTTATGCCGTATGGATATCATTGGCGGCGAAAGACAGCGAAGTCTTTGATTGGTTCGTATTCACCTGCTCTATTGGTGACTGGCGGGTGCCCGCTCCCTTCTTCCTGTCGTCTACTGTATCTTGGCCACAAAAGTAGGCCAATCACCCTAGCAAGATCATCGTTGCCATGGTGGTTCTTATATGCGATGACGAACGTGGCAATGAACGAAAAATTGATATGCAATATTACAAGAAGACATCTGTCTTATTAATTGTATTGATGCCAAATTGGAATTTGTTTTTGATCCCAGAACACTAAAAGCCAAAAGGTAACTTTTCAAAAATTCTGAATAATAATTAAAACGTAAATGTAGCACATACGAGTATTTGGATTCTTTCAGAAGTAAATATTCAGGTCACAGAAAATAGGTATATAGTACATCAAATCAATCATTAAATCAATCATTTAAAGGAATAAAATATTTAAACGCAATTTTTATATAAAAATTAGGCAATAATATCATACAGATGGCCAGAGTGGAAACAGAAGAATACAAGAAATACCTCGCATATTAGTTTCTGGAGCGATGGCAAAGAAGGCTCGAAGCCGTATACCTCAACGCTCCGCCTTGTACCCGAGCCGATGTTCGTCTTTGCCCTCTCTTTCTGTTAACACTATAAAACAAGGAGTGTTCTCTTGAAATAATACGTATTTATAAACACATACTTTGTGGTCCACTGCTAGAGTAATAATCTAAGCATCCATTTAATATACCATAATTTGGACACACAAACAATTTAAACTTAAAATTACGATAAGAGGTTAGAAAAGAAATATGTATCTAAAGGTATACAAGGAATAACTATGATTATGAAAACTAAACATTAATTAAAATTAAAAGCCATTATATTGTTTAACTATATATATAGAGCTATTATAATATGAATTCAATAGTAAAAAAATATATATTGATAAATAAATAATTGATATTTAATTACTTTGGCAAACACGTAAGCCACTACACATTACACAATATTGAGATGTAAAACAACCTTATTATTGAGGAACCGCATTCTGTATTAGTCACGAAGGAGACAGCAGAAGCGACTCGGATCTACAGCGCAGCGTGACCCGAACCCCTCGACACCTCGTTTCCCGACCGAGGCGTTTTCCTTCTTTCTCTCTTTCTCTACCTCGGCATGTGCCGCCGAAGCGAGAAGTAATCCCTCGAAAGATAATGTAGACAGAAATATCAATATGTACATATCGAATGCATTTCCTTATAATTAATGAGATTAATTATTGTTCATAAACGGCATTAACAATCGAGTAGAAGCTTGTCATATAGATATCTAAATTTATCACCAACCATATCCAATCTAAAGGATTGAAAGAAAGACTGTCCAGGAATGTTGATTCAATAAGGCCTTCTTTGACATTAACTAATAAGCGTTTAAGTAGACTCTAAATATAAATTTTTATAAAAATGATAATTCATAGTCTATAACAAAAAGCAAAAAGAGTGATACTAACGAGAAGATACACTCAGGTGTAACCAGAGAAGATTATTAATTCTACGAGAACCCGAACCCCTCCGTGCCGTCGAAGGGAGGGTGCGATAAGAAGAGAACTTGCGTCTGCTACAAGTTCGAAGTCCGAGCCCCCGGGTTACAATTCTTAACGAATTATATTTGTTTTACCTGAGATTTCTCAGCTCACCTCGAGCAACTCGGAATGAGAATCGAGCGAGGGCGCGATTAGAAGAGGATTTACAACAGCTACGAGCCCCGAAGTCCGAGGCTCGCTGCTATTGTAATTCCAATAATCCCCTGCATGAAAAATTCAACCATCCGGGACCTATGTATATAAGTAGACCTATATACTCGTAAGTAGGAGACTATATAATAAGACAGTAGACAGATACCCAGCAAACAGTAGAGTAGAGACTAAGATCAGCGGAGCTTAAAGTTGAGAGCTCAAAGCTAGTAGTTGAGAGGACAGTTTACAACGTACAGCCGCAGTGTCGAGCGGTCGATTAGTCGCGATCAAACTCGAGAGCTGAAAAGCCTCTCACCGCGGAGGAACCCACCCTGTAGAATCCGCTAAAATTCGAAGTGAGTACTTAGAAGAAAAACGTTCGAACAGGCTAAATTCCATTCAGATTTACTTTTCTCGGTTTTAATTTCAGTTTAGATTCATTCGGAATTAGTTTCAAGTTTAAAGAAGGAATCTAGAAAAAATTTAATTTAATTGCATTCTGCCGTTTTTGTACTATTTTATTTCGTTTTTACTGTTTTATCGAATCATAAGTTGACCCGTTAAGCATAACGCGCCGAAAGCAACGATTGCTCGCCCACGGTAATAGCGAACGTACATGTATCGATTCTTCGTTTATTCGAATAAATTTTAACAACTTTACGGATCATTGAGTCTAGCATTTTCATACTAACAAACGGTTGCCATCTACCCCCTTCAACACAATGGTTACTTCCGAAACAACTTCACAAGAAAAATTAACTGTAAGTATAAACTCAATTCTTCTATTCATGTGGTTTGATGTCTCCGTAAATTCTTCCCCAAGTGAAAGTAACCTACCATTTTCCTTCCCGCTAAAACCCCTTCCTCCGCGGGTTAATTTATAGACCTAGTGTATCGAGTCAAGTGACAGTTATCGCGAAAAATAAACATGAAGCATTCTTAGCCCTGCCCCGAGCAATTTTCCGAAAGATTAGACTCAAAAAGGGGCTTTCGTCTTCGGTGTTTTCTGTCAGGTGTGGTAAAGGGAGAATTCATTCTCCTTGACCAGAGTACGGAAAACTCACACCAAAATGCCTCACACGTCTTAAATCTGTCGGCTTTGTAAAATCATCGCGCGGGTTTGACGTAACAAAAAATTGGGGGCTCGTCCGAGATCTTAAAGAGTGTTCGTTTTGTTCGAATTGTTGGAAAATCAGCTGGCGCACAGCGATCGATAATCGTCGTGCGCCTACCTGTTGCGCTGCTCTACCACGCGTTGTTCGGTTGAGTCGAAGATAGCCGAGGCATGGGCTTCGCGAAGCCGAGGATGCGCCTCGTTGGCAAGCCGCGCCGAGCGAGAGGATGTCTCTCTCGCTTGACTTCGGTTTCGCTCACCGGCTATCTCGCTCAACTGACTCCAGCGCCCAACGAAACTTTCATACTCGCAGCCATCTTGAGAATTTGGCACTTTTTCGCTACACATCCACTGGACAGCACGCGCATCCATAGGACTCTCAGACCTTTTCCACGGACATTATTCATCGGACTCGCTCAACCTCTCGCTCTTCAGGACTCATTGCTCAAGGTAAGAGTGCTCTGGCATAATTATGTATTAATTCACTGTCAGAGAGGAGAAAATGGTACATCAGCACTGGGTCTCACTTGTGGCGTGCGTTGCAGCACATGCTGTACCACGTTCTTCTCATGTTATTTTGCCGGCTTAATTAATATAATTAAGCATGTGCCTCATATTCACTGTATTTTCCCCCAGTAAATCTACTGGGAAAGTACAGTGAATATTTTTGCTCAACCGTACAGCCTCATTCTATGTTGTATTGTGCTACGCAGTGTTGACTGCGTAGCTGGTCTCACAAAATTACTGCACTCAAGCAAAGGTTATTGCAAATCCTCTCATTAATTCACTGCAACCACCTTGCAATACACTGCTGAGTGGTTGCAGTGAATTACACACAAATATTTTCGCACTCAATGGTATCAGCGTGTCGTGCTGCGTAGCTCTCGCTACGTTGCACGCACCGCTGTCTCAAGTTTAAATTCAGCACACAATTAATATATCAGGAGTACAAATTGAAAATGCGGGATTTTTTTCTATTTTTGAACGTTTATTCTGAAAAAATGGTAACAAATGAATTATTCAAAGTATTGTCCATCGCTAGCCACAACTTTTTCCCATCTTTCTGGCAATTTACGGATACCGTCGCGAAAAAATTCGGCCGGCTTGGCTGCTATCCAGTCATCGACCCATTTTTGGGCTTCTTCGTAAGAATGGAAGCGCTGGTCAGCTAGGCCATGTGTCATCGATCGGAAAAGGTGGTAATCGGAAGGAGCAATATCTGGGCTATACGGCGGGTGGGGTAAGACTTCCCATTTCAGCGTTTGTAGGTATGTTTTGACCGGCGCTGCAACATGTGGCCGAGCGTTGTCATGTTGCAAAATTACTTTGTCGTGTCTTTGCTCGTATTGTGGCCGTTTTTCTTTGAGTGCGCGGCTCAAACGCATCAATTGAGTTCGGTATAGTGCTCCTGTGATGGTTTCGTTCGATTTCAATAGCTCATAATACACCACACCCAGCTGGTCCCACCAAATACAGAGCATGAGCTTGGCGCCGTGAATATTTGGTTTGGCCGTCGATGATGATGCATGGCCGGGGTAACCATATGATTTTTTGCGCTTCGGGTTATCGTAATGGATCCACTTTTCATCACCAGTGACAATGCGATGCAAAAAACCCTTCCGTTTTTGCCGTTCGAGCAGCAGTTCGCATGCAAAAAAACGGCGCTCGACGTCTCTCGGCTTCAGCTCATACGGCACCCAATGTCCTTGCTTTTGGATCATTCCGAGGGCTTTTATACGATGGGAAATGGCTTGTTGTGTCACTCCCAATGAATCTGCGAGCTCTTGTTGAGTTTGACACGAGTCTTCATTGAGTATTGCCTCCAATTCAGCATTCTCAAACTTTTTCACTTGGCCCGGCCGCTCTTTGTCCTCAACGTCAAAATCACCACTTCTAAACCGCACAAACCATCTCTCGCACGTTGAAACCGATGGAACATGACTCGGATAAGCCTCGGAGGCCAATCGATGTGCTTCAGCAGCACTTTTCTTCAAATTAAAGAAGTAAATTAAAACTTCCCGCAAATGCTGTTTTGTTGGCACGAAACTCGACATATTGAGAGCTCAAAAAAACTATGAATTTGACACTGCGACAAATTGACACATACTGAAAATTAAAGCTATAAGACGTAGCTTTGACATGAACATAGTCACAGTACTGCCTGATGCGTATAGCGTTAGTAACGCCATCTGTTATCAAACCCGCATTTTCAATTTGTACCCCTGATAATTGTGTGCTGCTCACATTTAGATTCAAAATTCAATTTGTTTATTTATTTATAATTTGTATTTGTTTTCTAAATTTATATTTTGAACAGTTTTCTAAATTTAAATAATATTTTGTATACCTAATAATGGAAGGTGGAATAAACCACTTTCTCAACATAACATCTATGTGTATGGTTATTTTCCTCTTGCCTTGAGTGAGTTCTCATCCCGTTTCAATACATTCACAGATCGGTCAAGTGTCATCCGGACGGATTCTCAACACAAATTAACCAGTCATCTTTGTCGCGAATAAATTCTGTTCCAGAATTCTGATGATCAGGATGGTTTTAACTAAAATATATCGAAAGTGGGATGAGTACTCATTCGTGACAAGTGAATAATGACCAGACAAATGATGTTTACAGAAAAAGAGGTCTATATTCACTCATAAATATTTCAAATAGTACAAAAAAATATAAAAATAAAGTTGAGCCCTGAATTTACTGGGTGAGCTGCACGTACAATTATATTAATTGCGTGCCAAATTTAACAAAGTGAGAGAGAGCGTGAAAGCAGCCCAAGCTGCAAAGCACTCCACGAGGTGAGACGATTGAAGATGCACTTATGAGAAGATATTACCGTCACGCTGAGGGAATTTGGTTAAATTATCAGTGTGTTACCTTACCAGAGGTAGCTCAGTACTTTTGAGCACGTTTTGAGTTGAGAAGATCCGATGGTTGAGATTAAAAAGTATATCCGTAGCGAGAAGCACCTGTTGTTCACTTGGTGTTGACGACGGAAGTAATTCAAGATGGTGCAGGTTTCACAAACGTCGTTGGCGATGCTAACGCTGCATGAGAGCGTGATCGTCATACGTACGCGCGAGAGAGGTGCCCGCGAGGTGCTGCCACCCAGCTAACAGCGTTACCGTTGAGCGCAATAGCGCAACAGAACCGATACGCTGCTATACAGCGACCATTGTCTAGTAGTGCGAGTAGATTTCTCAACAAATTCAATTAGTTAAAATTGGATTTAAAGAGAAGAAAGTGTCACCTTTGTTCAAGTTAATTAGTAATTTTTGTCACGAGTAAATTAAAATAGTAAAAAAGGTGATTTACAAAGAAAATTGTTCGTGTTGTTCAAATTAATTAATCGGTTTTTTCGTGGATCAATTATATCGTGAAAATCGATTTTTTCAATTATATCAAGATGTTGTGAATCAACCCAATTCGTGAAAATGTATTACCTTTCAACCGCGTGATTTGTAACTCGTTTAAATTCATAAAGTCTAACGTTTCCCTTCTTATAGCGTTTTCGTATGATGATTTAATTCGCGAAAATCGACTTTGTCATTTTTATCGAGTTTTAGTGAATCGACCCAATTCGTGTAAGTTTACTATTTCCTTTCAACCACGTGTATTGTAAATCATCTTAATTCATAAAATCTAACTTTTCCTTTTTTACCGAGTTTCTGTATGTGGATTTAATTTATAAAAATTGATTTTTTTTCGTTTTTATCGGGTTCTAATAAGTTGATTTTATTCATAAAAATTGATTTAGTTGAAAGTCACATTGTTATTCGAGTTTAATGATCGGTTTCCCTCTTGAATAAGGATAAATTGAAAACGATCGTTACTTTGGTTCAAATCCATTGATAAACGGTGTTTCAATAATTGATTCGTTTTAGAGAATACCCACTGTAATTCAAGTTATTTGGTAAGCCTTTATCGTAAGTAAATCGACCCTGTAGAAATGGAATGAGGAAGCAAATTTTTAATAATGACTGATGAATAAAAATAAAGAGAATTTGTTTTGAAAAACATAGACAGTAGAACCCCTCTAATCCGCCCTCGGCTGGTCCGACGCTCCGGTTAATCCGACCATGCTCGAGCTGGCGAGCTTGTGCCGACAAGTCGGCACAAGCGGTGGGGGCTTGACTCACCTCCCCACCGCCCGTCGCATCATTGTGGCGCGTGTCATTGTTTACGGTTTGTTATCGCTTGCCCGCTTTAGTGTTGTGCCATCGTGTGTTTTAACTGTACTGTGCAGTTTTATGCTTTGTTTATTTTAAAACACTGTTCTTCTTTGTTCGCTTTTTTCTATGTTTGCTATAGTAGTGTATGTACATAGTTTGCTAGATTCATTGTGTGTACAGTTGTTTGTTTTTCAACATGTCAGGAGGAAAACGAAAACACATTACTCTATCGCTAAATGAAAAATTAGCAGTTCTACAAAGACTAGATAAAGGAGAATCGCTCCAAAAAATTTCAAAGGAACTCAATGTCGGCGTTACAACAATTAAGGATTGGAGAAAAAATCGGAAATACATTGAAACATATACAACTACAATTGATGATAAAAACGCTCTTAAGAATCGCAAAACACTAAAAAAGCCTAAACTTGAACTGCTCGATAGCGCATTGTTGATGTGGTTCTGTCAAGAAAGGAGGAAAGGAACCCCAATATCTGGGCCAATATTAAAAGAAAAGGCAGTAGTTTTGCACAAGAAACTGGAAGCCGGAAGTGAGTTCGCAGCTAGTGAGGGCTGGATTGATCGCTGGAAAACCCGTCATAGTGTCCGGTTTGTATCAATTTCAGATGAAAAACTATCTGCTAATGCCGAGGCTGCTAAGGAGTTTTCTGCAAAGTTCCAAGAAATTGTAAAAGAAAACAAACTGTTGCCTTGACAAGTTTATAACACCGACGAGACAGGGCTAAACTTTAAAATGTTGCCATCCAAAACACTCGCAGCTTCAAATGAATCCGTGGCAGGAACGAAACTTATAAAAGATAGGATAACAGTCACTCCTTGTAGCAACGCAGATGGTACGCACAAGCTTCCCCTGTTCATTATTGGCAAATCCAAGAAGCCTAAGGCATTCAAAAACATAAACCCATCTTCTTTGCCAGTTTATTACCGCAATCAAAAATCTGCTTGGATGGACTGCAACCTTTTCAAATCGTGGTTTTTCGATGAGTTTGTCCCATCGGTCGAAAAAGACTTGAAACTAAAGAAGCTGCCTATTCGTGCTCTACTGCTGTTGGATAACGCACCATTACATCCATCTGAAGAAGATTTAGTGAAAGGAGACATAAAAGCTATCTTTCTGCCTCCAGATGTGTCTTCACTGATCCAACCAATGGATCAGGGAGTGATCGAATGGTTAAAAAGGCGATATCGCAGAAAGTACATCAGCTCAATCTTAGAAAAATCTGAAGAAGGTTGTAACATATTTGAGGCTATGAAATCCCTGAACATCAAAGATGCTATCTACACAATCGCTACGTCATGGGATGAATTGAAACCTGACACACTTTGGAAATCATGGCGTAAGCTTTGGCCAGAAGTTATGACTGAAATTGAGCAGACTGAAGATGGGAAAAACGACACACAGGAAATCGTTAAAGATCTACAAACTCTAGAGCCAAACGTTTCAGCCAATGAAGTTGAAAAGTGGATTACCGAATGTGACAAAGACTGTGAAACCTATGAAGAGCTCAATGACGACCATATTGTTGCCGCTGTTATGGAAAACGATGGCGAGGAAACTGTGAACGAGGACTCAGATGGCGAGGAAGACGAGCCCTCTGCCCGGATTTCACACACCGATGCACAGTAGACGCAGAGCCCGAAATCGTGGCAGAAAAGTCAGAAAAAAATTTTTACAATCGGGATATTTGAGCAGGCAGTCAGGTAGAGGACTAATGGCTGCGTTAAATTGTAAAAGGGGAACCTTTTTCACCGTATACCTTCGTCGCTGCGTCAGTTGGAAGTTAGCCTTCGAGACGAGTGTTCGCATCGCGCGCTGAACGAGCGAAAACTACCGTGACTCATAAAATCGATAACTTTAAAGTGAAGTGTTTTAAATCAATCCGGAGACATGGATACGACTTCTGGAGGTATGTAGAAGATATTTTTACATTGGTTGAGTTTAAAATAAATATGTAAATTATTGAAGTGTAGTATAAACTACTGCATAAATAAAGTGAAAGAATTTTGTAAACTTATATTTTCAACTATCCGAAAAGTTATACTTTCTGCCATATTCTGCGACAGCCAATGTCTAGGCCTTTAGTTTATTATATAAGCTTACGAAATTAACAGGAATTAGCTGCCTAGAGCTGCCTAACTTTGTCTGTTATGGTTTTTGGCAACGTAAAACAGGCGGTTGCCGACCGTGCACGCGCGCGCGGCGCCATACGCCATGCCATGGGGCCATTGAACAGCTGCTACTTGAGCAATAGGACTATATCCATACATATACCATATATAATATATATATATATACATATATATATACAAAATACAAATTCAAGTAAATCATTTATATATCTATTTTTGTAGACATACAACAATACATGTATATGTAAGTATATACTAAAGTAATTAATTTGAATCGTCACATTTTATTTATATTTGATACATATTTATTATATATATAGGTATATATGGGGCATTCCACGCCAAATCGGACAGTTCAATTTTTTTTCCCTTGATTTTGTCATATTTTCATGTACTCATCAAAAATCGGCTTCTGGTACATTTTGAGATGTTTTTGGTCACCCGTTCAAAAAATATTTGTTTATGTTTTTTTGCTCATAACTTCTTTCATAATAGTCTAAATTCAATTTTTTTTTCATAACTGTTGTTTTTTATGTACTTTTCAAAAAAAAATATGAATAATTATTGCGGCTACTTATTTGTTACAATAATTAAAATTCATTAAAATTTTGATCTGATCCTTCAACACAAATTCTATACAATTTTATGTCTTTATTACAGGGTCCCATTACGAAGGAGTACATTTGACGAGGAAAGAATTATATCTTATTATAAAGGATAATTTGAACGATAATTTCGCTACGTTATTGTTTGGCTTTCTGATTCGCAATCAGTCACTTTCACAACCCGCGTATATCAATTTTGTTCAATTCAATTATAATAATTAAAATTCAAATAACTAATGCAAGTTATATATCATTGTATACGAAAACGTCATACTAAATAAGTAAATTATTTCATCCTTTTTTGAGTGGTACGGCAGGAGGGAGTTTTTTTGAAAATTTTTAATTTTTTTTAACATACTTGTCCGCCATATTGGATCAGCCATTTTGTTTACAATAATTTGGCTTTCGGATTCGTAATGAGCGACCCTCAAAACCCACATATAGCAGTTTTTGTCAAGATCGGACACCTTTTTAACATTCATGTCCGCCATATTGGATCGGCCATTTTGTTTACAATAATTTGGCTTCCGGATTCGTAATAAGCGACCCTAAAAACCCGCATATACCAATTTTTGTCAAGATCGGACACCTTTTTAACATCCATGTCCGCCATATTGGATCGGCCATTTTGTTTACAATAATTTAGCTTTCAGATTCGTAATCAGCGACCTTAAAAACCCCTGCATACCAATTTTCATTCCGATCGGAGGTTATTTGTATTTACTGCCACGATTTCGGGCTCGGCGTCCACTGTGCGATGCCAAGAACGCTTTCGACGTCGCCCTTCAATACATCGAGCAAAACCCGACCTCAACTCCAATGGACATTTTGTGGATCAAGAAATGGAGGGACACTGCAGCTAAGTCTAGAATTTCATCTGCTAAACAAAAATCTATAACTGACTTTTTCTCTAAGTAATTTTTTTAATTTGTAATTTTTTGTTCCAAGTACTGTACTGTAATTTGTTTGTTGTTTTTACTACGTATGTACTGTTTTTTTTGTTTGTTGTTGTAAAAACAATGCATATATACGTTTTTAAGTTCATATATCGCTTATTTAACTGTAAAAAATGTCTCTTTATATGATATGTAATAAATATTGCATTTTTTCGGATAATCCGACCTTTTTTGCGTTCCGACCATTCCCCCAGTCCCAAAGGTGACGGATTAGAGGGGTTCTACTGCATATATATAGTGTATTATATTTATATATATATATTGTAACGGTATTTTCACGTTAACATTATTTTTGTATATTCCGAGGGGAAGAATTCGGGCTCGAACACAGGAATAATTAATTTAGACTTTTGAGTAGGTAAAAGTAGCGTTTATTTAACAAGTTTATCAGGAAAATGTTGGTGTTCGGTTTATTGGCACCGTTTGCCAGTACAACTTCCAATACGTTGATGAATGCGGTAGTTCCACGATCTCCTTTATCTCTTGTTACGCGTAGCTCCTTGGCTGAACTGAACTGCGTCGTCTGCTATTAGTACAACTGGTCGCTAGCGTGCCTGTCACCGGGGATTCACGCTCGATCCACGCACGTGACTTCGATTTAAAGAAAAATGTGTCTATTTGGGTTTTTTCCGTCCGTTTTATATGTAGGTTCCACCCACCGGTACTTCTGCTGTTTCCGTGAACCGTTCTCTTTTCGTCGTTTTTCTTTTGTCTTTTTGGTGTAGTAAAGTTGATACAATCTCTCATACGAATGTCTCGACATAGCGCGTCGCGAATACCTATCTTCTGCTATATTCCTTACAGTGGCTTGGTTATTCTTATAATTCTCTTTATCTTTTGATTATTTCGCTTACATACTACCCGCTTACATACTACTCGCTTACATACTACTCGCATCGCATCCGCCTATCTGCTTATACTTAAGAGACGTTGCCTAATTTAAATCTAATTCTCAATTCACTTATTTTTACAAATTGTTTATAATGTCATACCTGCTTAATTGGATTTCGCTTAAATTCTTCAAATTTATTAATCTCACTCGCCTGCTTTGTCTCCTTCACCTGTGTTAGTGTCTCACGTGAGTTTAATCACTTGCAAAGATATAACTTATTTGAAAATGATCGACTATTGTTTTCTCGCTTCTTCGAATACGTAAGAGCCACGTAAAAGATGCAAACGTAAGAGTTGCAGAACGTAAGAATAAGAGAGCCTTTCCTCTTCCGCAGCGCTTTTATACTCTGCCCCTCCGCCTTGTTTCGCACTATATTATTTTCTACTCGAATTTTAAAATCTAACGCGATTTTATAATTATTCAGATTGTCGTCGTCGCGTCACCCGTCTTCCTCTCGGCGCTACGCGAGGCCAGCTGGTCGCTGACCTGCTGTTTTCGGCAGCGAGGGAATTCCTTAGGCGTGACGTCGGTTGTTTACACGGAACTTTGCTTTGGTTCGATGGCCGGTGCTCGCATTTCACAGTGTGTTCGGAAGTAATTTTTCCTATTATAGAGGCGTAATATAATAAGCTTGCTAGCGTGTGTAACTATGTTACAATATATAGTGGCGATTGAGCGATGGAGCATTGGACTTCGTTTCTTGTCTGGAACGAAATCCAATGTAATAGAAAATTCCGAAGCTCAACAAGACACAGATTCAGTTCCTCCATGAGGGAGCGAAAATCGATTAACAACTTCTTCCGTGAAGTGACATTCCTACAGGTTAATTTCCCACATATTTTATAATCATTTCGTAAGATATAAAACATTAGAAGTATTCTTGAAACACTTTGAAAAACATGGTGATATGTGACATTAATTGAAAACGAAATTTATTTCATCTTATTTGAGAATCGTCCAGATGTAGTTGAGCGAATCTGTAAATGTATTAAAAATTATGAAGCTTCACTCACGACAGGGGAAAAAAGAAACCAGACTGCAGGATGTTTTATAGAGAAAGTGGTTTATTTTACCATCCGCTTGGCGGTTAAAAAATATGTCCAATATAGAAGAAAATAAATGATATAAAAATAAATATACAAAAAATAGAAAATTAGAAAGTGGATACAAATCAATGAATTGAATTGACTTTTGATTTGAGTGACCAGCATACAATTGTATTAATTGTGCACTGTCTGTTAATGAGTGAAGTGTACGTGGTGCAGCCAGCGCTGCATCGCAAGCCACGGAATGAGAAATGTGAGAGCTTATAAGATGTCACTCATTCCCAGTAAATTCTCTGTAGAATTGCAAAAGAGAATGTACAAGGAAAGAGTGAGAGCACTTGCAAATATATTACTTGAGTGCTGGAATTTTGACTTGACAGACCGTGCCACAGCCGACGCTGCAGAGCACGGCCAAGTGAGCTTGAGGATGCACCAGTGAATAGGATAAGTTTACAGTACTTTTCCAGCAAGCTAGGTTGGAGAAAAGCACAGTGAATGAGTACAAACACACTTAATTATATTAATTGAGTGAGCAACAGGTGATGTGGAAAACATGGTACAGCCCGCGCTGCAGAGCACGCCACAAAATGAGAACTTTATGTTGATGTACCGATGAGATTTACTCGCCTCACCGTCATTGAATTTAGAGAAATTGTAACGATGTACTCTTACCTTATAGTCCTGGTGAGCACGAAAATGTTGAGAAGATCGGGTTAGATGGTGAAAAGTCCGAGCGAGTGTGCCGAGGATGTGTGCGCTGTTCCAGCGGGTTTTCACAGGCGGGCCACATTTCACAATACGGCTGCGTTTTACAAACGAGTCGTTCTATGCTGAAGTCAACTGAGTGACATAGCCGGTGAGCGAAGCCGAAGTCAAGCGAGAAAGATAGCCTCTCGGTTAACGCAAAACGCCTGCGAAGCACAGCCTCGGCTCTGCGAGGCCCTGCCTCGGCCATCTCCGGCATAGCCGAGTGTAGCATGCTACACAGCAGTAACAGATCGACGCACGGCGAATATCGATCGCCATGCGCCAGCTGATTGTCTAACATTTCCGCCCGCCATCAGCAACGGGGTTAATGATTAATTCCCTGATGTTATGAGTTGGATGAGACGGGCAGAATAGCTAATTTTGAGATTGGCCTGGTGAGCGTAGTGGTAGCAGTCCGGAGTGTCACCACCCTGGTAAGCCCATCTTTGCCTGGATGCAACGCTGTCACTCGTGCGAGTGGCTACTTGCACGGGGAGAAGCGCTCATCCGTGAGGAGAACCAAAGAGTCGAGTTTGACGATATTGTTAGGGTGATGCCACTTTGAGATAGACTGCTGCCATTGTAGGTAATGAGCTGACCATTGCCGCCAAAGATGTTGGATCTTCTGTTGCAACAACTGCCATCTTGAGAGCCGTGAGATTGCTAAATCCTCTAGAGTAGGCTCTGGGACAGTTGTGAGTGCTTCACCAATGAGAAAATGTCCAGGTGTGAAAGCTGAGGAATCGTTAGGGTCATCGCTGAGCGGTTCCAGAGGCCTTGAGTTGAGTATAGCCTCGATTTGAGCCAGCAGTGTTGTGAGTTCGTCGAACGTGAGTGCTGTATCACCCACCGTTCGACGCAGATGGAATTTAACAGATGGAAGCCATCAGCTGAGTAGTCGCTGACTACCTCGAGATGCAGAGCTGAAGTGGCGCGACACACAAAAACGCAGATCCAGCCTTTGTGTGTTTTACGTCCTCGCCCCTTATAAGTTTTGAGTATGAGAAGGCCGGCGTAGACAACTCCTATGTGAGAGTGAATGCGCGCGTTGGTGTGACTCGTGACAAAGGAAGCTGACCCAACAATTGTTGGGTCCGAATTCCTCTCTGCCGAGCACACACAACGCAATGTAAAATGTGAGATTTTACAGGAGCTCTTCCGCCGACGATCCAATGAGTTAGACGGATTTGAGCTAATGTAAGCTGAATGCCTCCGTGAAGAGTCCGCAGATGTGCTTGGTCGAGAATGGCAGGATGTTTTTTTCCGTATGTGAGTGCTGACTGACCAAGACGACCTCCTACTTTGAGGACACCTTCCTGGTCGATGAAAGCTGTCAGCCTTCTGAAGGGGTGAGAGGATGAAAAAAAGAGCCTGACTGCAGCACTTGTAACTCGTGTTTAAAAAACACGACTTGTGTTGTTTTCGTCCAAAAGATGTTAGCTGCAGCCATCTCTCTTGCTGCGAGCGGAGCGATTCCTGCCGATTCTAACTTCCTCCTCATTCTGGCCTCTACCCTGACACAAAATGAGGTGAAACGACAAAATTTTGTGAGTGAAGAATAGCGATAAATGAGATCCCAATGGTACTCTGGCGTCAGAGTTGCAGCGAGAAGAGCTACCCCCAGTCGGGCTTCCAGAATGCTCAAGTCCTCAGAATCAGTTGTGGGTTTTGGCCAAAATCGATTACGTTTCACCATCCACGGTCGACCCGACCACCACAACTGATGAGAAGACAATTGAGATGTTGAGATACCTCGCGAGGCACAATCAGCTGGATTGCTTGTGCCTGCCACATGACACCACTGAGCATTGGGTGTGAGTTCCTGTACCTGAGCAACTCTGTTTCGGACATAGTCTTTCCACCGAGCAGGATGAGCTTTGATCCAGGTGAGAGTTACTGATGAGTCCGTCCACAGGTGAGTAGATGAGATTTTAACCATGAGTATGGCTTGAACGTATGCAACCAGCTTAGCTAACAACAAAGCTGCAGTCAGTTCAAGCCTTGGTATGGTGTGCTTCTTGAATGGTGCCACGCGTATTTTTGAGCAGACAAGTGAAGCCATCTTTCCTGTGGAAGTTGAGTCAACAGTGCTGTAAATCACTGCGGCCATGTCCAGTTGAGATGCATCAGAGAAGTCATGCAATTCCACTGTTGAGTTGCTCCATGTGTTGAACCACCGAGGAATTGAGACTCTGGCCAGAGAAGTGACATCTTCTCTAAGTGCAGTCCATCGTGTTGAGACCTGGGATGGCAGCGGTTCATCCCAGCTGAGCTTGTGAAGCCAGAGCTCTTAAAGAAGTATTTTAGCTCTGATCACAACCGGTGAGACAAAACCAAGCGGATCAAAGAGTTGAGCCACCTCGAAAGAACGAGGCGTTTCGTAAAATGTTCCTGAGCTGAGTTGAACCGAGACGCGAATGTGAACTTGTCTTCACTAGGAAGCCGAGTCAGACCAAGAATTTTCGTCTCGCAGTCGTCCATTGAGATAGCTGAGCTTAACCTTGATGATGAGATATTGGCAAGTACTTTGAGGTCTGACGAGTGCCACTTGGCGAGTGGAAAACCGCCCGCCATGTACAAGTCCTTGAGCTGTTGAGCTATTTCAATGAGCTGGTGAGTTGAATCCGCCCCACCGAAGATGTTATCCACGTACCTGCCAAACTTGATAGCTGGCACAGCAAGCGGAAAACGATGGGCTTCATCTTCGGTGAGCTGCATGAGAGTTCGAACTGCCAAAGAGGGCGCAGCCTTTGTACCATATGTTACTGTAGTTAGTTGAAAAGGCACAGGATTGAGTTGACCATTTTTCCATAGAATCCGTTGAAGATTCCAATCCTCAGGGTGAACGCGGATCTGACGATACATTTTTGTTATGTCAGTGGCGAAGAGAGACATCCTCTCGCTCGACGCGGCGTGCCTACGAGGCACAGTCTCGGCTCCGCAAAGCCCTGCCTCGGCTATCTCCGGCCCAACCGAACGCAGCGTGCTAGAGCACAGCAACAGGTCGACGCACGGCGAATATCGGTCGCCGTGCGCCAGCTGATTATCTAACACAATTGGATATACAAATACTCAAATAAAGATGGATCCTTACCATCTTTTATTACATACTCTTTTCCTGAATATGTGGACTGAGACATAGCCGACCATGACTCAAGAAGGGGGAGGAGATAATCCGTATATACTAATAGTTTCTTACTACGTGTCAGTGTAAGGACTTTCCCATTGACAGCAGCAGGAATAATGATAAATATAAATATACAAATATATTATAAATTATACCCCATTGTATGGGAACACTTGAAAAGTTAATAGAACTTCCAGCGCGTATGAAGGAACTCGAGGTTCGCGCGCAAGAACTAATTGAACAAGTCAGGCAAGAAATTTGTTTAATGAACTCGGTTTAGAACGAATAAAGCGACGAGAAAGAATAATCGCTAAAACGCATGTAAGGAGAACCACATGGAAAATAGCTTCTCCGAATATCAACTATAAAGAGTGATATTATATTTGTTTTAACCAAACAGCCATGAGACTTCTTGTGTTATTTCTTTAAGATTCGCTCTGTACCATTAACTCACTTGTGCTGTCGTTTATATATGTTATGCAAATTTACCATGTGTTAATTTAGTGATATTTCAATTTTGAAAATATTAGTAATTCAAATAATCTCTGTCACCTCTCGAATTCAGCCTTCCCATCCTAACCTCGTAGCGCGGCCATACGCGAATTCTCTTCTTTGTTCTCATCCTAACCCACAGCGAATTCTCTATCTACTTCTAAATATTTACCTAACCTGATCCTGGAAATACACAAAAACACATTACGCTAGTAAGAGAAATCCTATGTTTAGCCCCTCGCGTAAGTGAGGTTAAGGCTGACAAGGTTCACTCACGAAACACATCATACAAAAGACACAGATGTAACTACACATAACACTTACTCATTTTCACAATTACCCTACTTCCATCGACCTAGTTTATTCACCCATGCCAAAAAACCATAGAGCAGGAAAGAAGAATCAAGCACGGAAATCAAAATATCAACTTTTAAAACATATTACCAAACACCAATAACTGCGTGCAAGTCACATAATGAGCAAAATCCTGGAATCTCTAGTATTGAAATACAAAAAGATAATAAAACTATCCTTCTAAAGGAATAAAAAACAGTAGAGTATAAGAACCTTCCAGACAATATAATTGCAAAACGTAACGACTACTCGAGGCAAGAAAAGAGTAGAAATTCAAATTCTATTAAAACAAATTGCTCTTCAACGGTAACAGCGAGTGAATCGTATAGCGAGCAAAATTTTAGAGTCCTTAGTACAAGAACAATTAAAGATATCGTATGCATGTTCCTTAACAAACAAAAAATAAAAGGGTTTCAGGGACCTTTAGTTAAAGCAGAAACAGAGTTTGAGAACCACTCGGAAGTTGAAATATCGCAATAGGTAGATGCGACTGCATGCAAAACGGGCAGCTGTCGGAACTCTCAAATTGTCGGCACCGAAATACCTGATAACAATCAAATAAATCGTCTCAAAGAAATTCAAACAATCGAGCGAAAAAAAAATCCTAGATGAACTTCTTACTAATTAAGAAACTCATTCGAGATGAGGGATACGATATCACCCGTTTGCAACACATTGTGAGCCTCAAATTACTAAGATCAAATTGTTGAATTACCACAAAATTATTCTCCTCAAGGAAAAACCACATTCGATTTCACCTCAAGGAAATTTTAAAGCGAGATTAAAGAAATAAAGGATCTTTAATTTTTCTTTTGGTTACATATTGGGTCTGGGAAAAAGTTCGTGGCGGTTCTCCGGATAGATGGCATCAATTGCAAACAAGTCAGGAAACACAGATCGCAGCGAAACCACTAAACGCTCATTGGAAAGGACACTTTGAGCGTTACTTTGAATGTATAAACATCGAAATTGGTGCAGTGGTTGAAAAGTTGTTTGCGGTTGAAAATGGAGAAAAGTAATGAAAAATCACGCTAGATTTTGTAACATTATTACGACAAAAGGAAGAACGCTGCGCAGGCTTGTGAAAAAATTTGTGCTGTGTAGGTGAAGGTACTTTATCAAAATCTGCTGCGCGGAAATGGTTCGCTTGCTTTCGTTCCGGTAATTTTTATGTGAAAGATGTGTCACACTCTGGTCGTCCAATAACTGAAAAAGCTGATGAAATTCTTGAAAAAGTCCAGCAAGATAACCATATCAGCAGTGTCGATATTGGTATGCAGCTAGGCATTGATTAGAAAACTGTTTTGAACCATTTACACAAAGCTGGCTACAAAAAGAAGCTCGATGTATGGGTTCCTCATGAGTTGAGCGCGAAAAACATGATATACTGAATTAACATCTGCGATGCGCTGCTGAAACGCAATGAAATCGAGCCATTTCTGAAACGTGTCATAACCGGTGATGAAAAATGGATCACGTACGACAATCGGAAGCGTCAAAGATCGTGGACAAGGGATGGTGAGCCGTCACAAGCGTTCGCGAAGCCAGGATTGACGGCAAAAAAGGTCATGCTGTGTGTGTGGTGGGACTGGAAGGGAATCGTCCATCTTGAGCTACTTCCAGCTAGTCAGACGATTGATTCTCAACTCTACTATGGACAACTAGAGAGATTACGCCGAGCAATTGAAAGAAAACGGCCCGAATTGATTAATAGGAAAGGTGTTGTCTTCCATCCTGACAATGTCCAACTACACACTTCTTCGATGACCCGTCAAAACTTGCGAGATCTTGGTTGGGAAGTTTTGATGCATCCACCGTATAGTCCAGACATAGCACCCTCTGACTATCACTTATTCCGATCTCTGCAGAACTCTCTCAATGGAATTAAGCTGCTTTCAAAAGAAGCCTGTGAAAATCACTTGATTCAGTTTTTCAACAAGGAACCAGAGAAGTTCTTCACCGATGGCATCATGGCTCTACCCGAAAAATGGCGAAACATTGTCGATAATAATGGAGCATATTTGGTTTAAATAAATTCATTTTTACACTACAAGAAAACCAGTCGAATTTTACTGAAAAAACGCCACGAACTTTTTCCCAGACTCAATATAATTAAAATAAAGTCAATCTTATTCTCTTCCCCTCCCCCTGCCCAATTTTTAACTTAATAATTTTCTTATGTATTGTTGCATATGACTTTGATGCGTTATACTCAAAGATACCATATATTTGTATAAATTACGTCATAAATGAGGTCAACTCGTTCAAAGGCAAGAGTTGATGATTTCGTAATTCACGACTATCCTGAGGAAAGAAGAAAAAGGCCCCCAATGGATAATCTTAATAATTTTCACTTGAAACTATAACCGAGTTCGCGTGTAATACTCACAGTAATTCACCTCCCGAGATACCCTAAACAACTCCAGTTTCCCATAAAACTCCCCCTCCATCAGTTCAAATAAGAATTCTGTTGTGCCAACTGTAAACTCAGACTTCGACAAGTTAACTGCAACTCCCACCTGTAAAGGAAAAGTAATAAAGTTCGATCTATCTGACGATATTATCATCACTCGATCCCACGAGAACGAAGAAGACGAGACAAGTACATCTGATACAGTTGAAATTGTAGAAAGCAATTTCGGAAAATATTATTGTCCGGAATGTAGTCCTCTGCAAATCAGGGAATTTTCTGACGACGAAAGTTTGGAACAATTTACGAATCAATTGAGGTAAACGTTAGAAGGAAAGTCCTTAAATAATCCTTTGACATTAGTCGGGTTTGTCATAAGGTCTAACGACGAGATCGACGAATTCTTCCAGCCCTGGTACACCCCTCCCCTCGTAGTGAGGATATAGATCGGTCAGTAGAGTCCCCCGAAAGTATCGTGGAGAATTTCGAGTCTTTAGGCGAACCTGGAAACACGAATATATCCTTCCAGACTCCCTCGACTGTTGCTAGCGCTACGTCTGTTATAATCCCTTCAGCTAACAGCGACATATTTTACACGCCATTAGGCGGATCTACCCCTTTCGACGAAACTATTCCAAGGTCACCTTCCCTCGTTCGCAAAATCCACATTAAATTCAATTATCAAATCCCCACATATGAAAACTAAAAATTTGTTGAAAAAACTGCACTTTTTGCCAGAATACAATTTTTTCGCTCCCAGTTGCTCCACCTATCCGACGGACAAAGATTCAAGTCCAGATAAAAAATCTAGCAGAATACCGCCAATAAAAATTCCTATTAAAAACCCAATAAAGTCTAACGACTCATCGCCAAATACACCCCCCCCCCTCGCAATGGTAAATAATAATCAAACGTTGTTTCTTTGAGATACTCTGGCTACCATACCGAATTATAACGGTCATTCTTTATCGCTCGGTATGTTTCTTCAAGGATGCAAAATGGCCTTGGCTATGATGAGGCCAGCGGCCGAATCGAATTTAGTAAAAGCGGTTCGTATAAAAATAATCGGCGAACCTCGTCGCACCGTACAGGGGCAAACTTTCAAAACAATAGAGGATCTGGGTAAATTTCTTAAAGATATTCATTCAAGTACGCGCAACGTGTCACCTTCCCTCGTTCGCAAAATCCACATTAAATTCAATTATATAATCCCCACATATGAAAACTAAAAATTTGTTGAAAAAACTGCACTTTTTGCCAGAATACAATTTTTTCGCTCCCAGTTGCTCCACCTATCCGACGGACAAAGATTCAAGTCCAGATAAAAAATCTAGCAGAATACCGCCAATAAAAATTCCTATTAAAAACCCAATGAAGTCTAACGACTCATCGCCAAATACACCCCCCCCCCCTCGCAATGGTAAATAATAATCAAACGTTGTTTCTTTGAGATACTCTGGCTACCATACCGAATTATAACGGTCATTCTTTATCGCTCGGTATGTTTCTTCAAGGATGCAAAATGGCCTTGGCTATGATGAGGCCAGCAGCCGAATCGAATTTAGTAAAAGCGGTTCGTATAAAAATAATCGGCGAACCTCGTCGCACCGTACAGGGGCAAACTTTCGAAACAATAGAGGATCTGGGTAAATTTCTTAAAGATATTCATTCAAGTACGCGCAACGTGCCTCCACTCCAAGGTGAATTGGGATTCATATATCAAAGAGGCAACGAGTCTGTCATTGCATATTCCAGTCGCATAAGAGACTTGGGGTATTTAAACCTTGAAAATTATGATACGAGCGAAGATAATCCTTGGACTGCCGCATTTATTAATAATAATAAAGAAAGTCGTCCGGCATGTTTTCTACACGGGTTAAAGGGGGGATTCAAACAACATTTAAGTCCGAACAATAATCTTCACGAATTAATTAAATTCGCGGTTCAAACAGAAAAAAGTTTGATGTCACAGGAAGCCCTGCGTAGTTGTGAGCTGGAAACTTCGAGATCAAAGGTCAATAAACTTGAGGCGAAACGGGGAGTGTACGTGGTGGTAAGCGAAGAAGTGTATTGCCAGCTGCGCAATAAAAAAGGGCGCAATGCAAAAAAACGCTCGATCCAGAAGTCTTGTCAAGCATTGGTTGCTAGTTCACAAAATTCGAGAAATAACGAAAAGTGGTATGTCAGATCTGACACAAGACTGGACACTCGACGGACAAATGATTTAAGATCTTTCCCCCTTCAAATAACAATAGACTGAAGTTCGAAGCCACTTTACTTACTATATGTCAGGTCTGTAATAAACGCGGACACACTGCCGATTGTTGTTATAAAATTTTTCCTTCGGAAAGTAAAGAATAGGAAAATATATCTGCATTTTGTCAACTTTGTAAAAATCATGGTCATTTGGTTAATAGATGTTCACGTTTCTCTCCGACCCCCCTAAATTGATGTCCTTGCCACGAGAACAAGTACCGCAGAAGCTTCGATCTTTGAATTCAGGTGACATTCGGTATCAGATATGTAAAAAAGAAGGCCATGGAGCCCGTATTTACCCATTTCGCAATAATAATTCGCAGCTGTTGATTAGTAATCGATTTACTAACTAATGGAATTTTGATAATAATGATAGGCCCACCGAAATGGGTAGGGCGTGTCATTTCTGCAAACAACCAGGTCATTTTATACGGGAGTGTCCTGTCCGACATATTAACGAGAATAAACACGAAAATTCGGAAAACGGCGGCAGTCTTCCGAGTACGAATGCGCCTAAGGTGATCCCGCAGAGTATGCATCCGATCCATGTCATTTCTATCACAGCCTAGAATGCCAACCGCAGGTAGTCCGAATCTTTAATATACAATTCCATCGAGAAAGCAGCGTTCCGACAGTTACGATAACGGCATCGGACATAATATCTCCTATCACTCTTATGGTTGATACAGGAGCTGGTCCGAATATTTTAAAGAAACGAGTTGTGAGTGAATATATCGCTATAAATCGCGGAGAAATTTTGCAACTTAATGAAATATAACAAATACAATTTTTACTATAAAGGGAGCTGGTATATTGGGTTAAGAATACCTCGACGGCAATCGCGTGAAAACTGATTGCGAAAAAAGACAATTGAAAATGCAGAATGTAAGAATACCATTTGCAACTCAGGAAACTATTGTTATCCATGTAGAGTCCACCAAATTGTGCTTCGTGAGAGTTAAGAATTTTGATGTACGGGAAGGTCATCTGCCGCCCCTGGATGCAAGGTGAAGGTAAAAACATAGAAAGCGGGTTTGTCATTAATTATAATAGTAAAGCTCATATTTACGTGACTAACAGCAATAGGTATTCCGTTCAAGTCCAAGTACTAGAACTAGAATTAGTGTCATCGGAGGAACTAACTCACTAACTAACTAAAATCACAGCGCAAAAATAAAAGATCCTAGTGATGTTTCAAGTAAACGGGAAAAGGATCTCGAGCTCTCTAAGGGCCCGGATCATGTTGGAAATAAAAACCATTTAAAGGGAAACGATTAAGAGGGTTTCGAAACGGGCAGCGCTCGATGGAGGACTGAGTGAGCTCGATTCAGAATTTTTGGAAAATAATGTGCCAATGATAAGGACAGAATCCCTTTAGTATTGTAATAACAGTGTTCATGGAAAAAGTTTTGTATCTTTAGATGCGATAAAAACAGAGACACCAATAGGATATATCGGGTCAAATAATTATGATTTTAATAAATGCATTCACGAGGAACAGGTTCTCTATCTGAATTCGATAGAAACAGAAATAAATTCCGAATTTTTGGAGAAAACTGTGCCTATGGAAAGGGCAGAACCTCTAGAAGATTTTAATAATTGTATTAATGGGAAAACCGTTGTCTGTTCGAATTCGATAGAGACAAAAATATCAGCAGAAAACGAAGTCAATTGTTTAGATTATGTTGAAACGTCGTAATTAGTAATGATGACAAAGGATGAAGAATTTTACTGTCAAGAATTTGTCGAAATCTTCGTACCTACGGAAATCGAATCAAATCCAAATACCAATTTAAAAAGTTCTGAATCATTAAAGAATTTACAAACGATTTCTACCCTTGAATCGTCAAAGGAAATAGAAGATATTAAGAATGATAAAAATAAAGAAACAAGTTTGGAAAGCCAGATGTATAATTCAAAGTGGTATAAATTCATAGATGTTTCTTTGGTAAAGGGTTTTCCAATAAGAGGTCTCATTTTGATATTAAAAAAAACGAGTATTTTTTAGGAGAAATCAATGAATGTTTATTTCGTTGTAAAGAGGAAGGTATGCCATTAACATTTGAAAACGATATCAGCCAAATGGTCGCCATGGCTACGCTTGCAGCACCATATCCTTTTCATGAAATTTTCCATGACCAATTCGCACATTTGCGGCTGTATGTCCTCGATAACTTCACGAATTCCATTTTTAAGGTCTTGAATCGATTGTGAAGCATTGGCATAGACCTTATCTTTCACGTGGCCCCAAAGGAAAAAGTCTAAAGGTGTTAAATCACAAGATCTCGGTGGCTAATTGTAATCACCTCTTCGAGAAATAACACGGTCAGGAAACTTTTCTTGCAAAATTGCGATTGTTTCGTTGCTTGTGTGGCACGTAGCGCCGTCTTGCCGAAAATAAACGTCGTTCACATCATTATCTTCCAATTCCGGCCATAGAAAATTATGCAAAATACGGTGTAATGTCGTTTGTGGAATGTCTAATTCCAAAGATCGACGAGGAATCGACAAACCTGGGTTTTCTTCAACACTACGGGCTACAGCAGCAATATTCTCAGTTGTTCTTGAGCGACGCACACGGTTTCGATTCTTCACATCACTAACTTGTCTCAACAGCTCAAATTTTTCCACCAGTTTCACTATTGCCGGCCGAGAAGTTGCTTCACGACGACCAAAAAGTGCTTTAGTTTTGCGAACTGTGACTGCAAAATTTTCACCATTTTTGTAGTGAATTTTAACAATTTCAATGCGTTGTTGAAGCGTGTATCGTACCATTTTTAGTAATGGCATAGTTTTTACTTGTCAAATGTCCAAAGATGACAGATTCAAAATTGACAGCTGCCCAAATAGCAGGCTATTCAAAATGAAGCCTCTTATTGGAAAACCCTGTACAATAACTCAGTATATCAAATATTTCTCGCGAAATTCAGCGTTTTATACGCGAAAGATAGTGTTACATGATATCTGAAGCTGTGATGCACAATTGATTTGATCGAATCAAAGAATGATTAAGACTCGACGAATTCAGTGTAGAAGAGAGGAAAAGTATTGAAACCCTTATAAAAGAAAGCTTCCATTTATCTCCAACACCGGGAGATATGTTAACGTGTACTACTACATTGCAACATCGAATTCCTATAATAGACGATTTTCCTATCAACACGCGAGGCTATCGGTGGTCTGAGTGCACTAAAGATGAAATCAGGAAACAATTTAAAGATATGTTCGAAAAGGGAGTAATCATACCCTCCACCTCACCATACAATTGCCCTGTATGGGTGGTACCCAAGAAAGCCAACTCTCAAGGTAATAAAAAATGAAGAGTAGTATTCGACTACCGATCACTGAATGAAAAAACAGTTGTCGATGCGTATTCCGTACCAAATATTAACGATATACATCAATTAGGAAGCGCACAGTATTTTTCAGTTTTTCACTTACAAGGAAAGGTACTTTGGTGTCCCCTCCGATTTTAATGCAACTCACGTATGTTGTAGAGCATCCAAAACTAAAAGACACGTATTTTTTTTTATCGGCGGAAAAACATTTTTAAGGGGTGAAATCGCCCTTCAAAAATAGCATGTCGAGGGGTGATTTTGCAGTTTCACCCAGAAGGCGTCAACCGATTTTAATAAAACGAAAACCAAAATACTCCTCATTGAAGACAATCAAAATTCCACGCTAAGTTGAAGAAAAAAATTCATTTGCAGGGGTGAACAACCCCCTGATTTTTCGAATTTCCACCCTACACAAAAAACTAATCAACTAAATTAAACAGAACATGTACCATTTGGAAGGGCAAGTTAAAATAAAGTTGACGTATTTTTGCACATTTACAGAAAAATGAGTTTACGGGGGTAAACTACCCCTTTTCCATTAGTACGTATATTTGTGCATACATTTTTGTTTCTCGTTATTTAAATGTCCAAATTGATTCAAAACATTCCTGTTAGCCGAAGTCAAGGGGGGGAACTTCGCATGATGCTTTATTTATTATTAAGGGGGTGACCGGCTGGTACTTACAAGTAGAATGGTCCATTCACGAGTTTCGCGTTATTTACAGAAAAAAATAGCTTGTTCAAATACAGAATACTGGGGAATGTTGCTGGGGTTGAGTGGTTGTATGGCATATATGTATGGTTGTATTTCGAAACAGCGGCAATCAGCTGAGGACATAGGCGAGAAATAACAAATACCCGGTTTCGGCATGCGCATTTATTCGACTGTCCTTTTCACGTCCCATGTTAACGCTCTCCCCACTTTCCATTCTCTCACATTTATTCTTACCGCCTTGCGCATCTACATACACCACAGTATATATTATGATGTATCATTCCTTTTACAATTCATCAACGTGCAATGTGCACATCATAATTTGCAGCAATCATGGTTCGTAAGTCGTGCAGAAATGATACTCTTCAAAAAAATGTTGCAAGCATAAAGACTTCTTGCACCATGAGCATCTGATGATGGCCACATTATTACAACCTAGTACTTCACAGTGTGCTTGAGACGATTGACCGAAACCAAAACTCACTGGATTGTCGAATTCGTTTGGCTTATCGGTTATATAATTACTTTTGAACCATACATATTTGAAAAGATTTATATATCTGGGTGATGAAAGTTGATTGTGTGCAAGAGATTGCAGTTTGATTATGTTGATTCTCAAGTGCAAATTAATATCAGAATTAAGTAATAATACACTGTCGGAAAAATGTCGTACAAAATTTTTCCATATTCGGAAACCAAAAACGTCGAGTGGTTGGATTTTCCCTGTGGTGCCTTTAGGTATTATCTTTGTGATTATTTTTTTGCCGCGAGTCGTTGCATTTAGAACAACTTCTGGGCAGTGTCCACTCCATGAGTCTATAAACAATACGCTGTCACGGCCGGTGTTGGGGAAGAATACTTTTTCCAACCAAATTTTGAAGTGCTCCATATATAGGGTGATATTGGTTATCGATATAGTATAATTCATCATATGTTCAATATTTTCTGGCAATCATTTTTGTCCATACCTGAAGTCATTTTTCCGGATTTCGTTGCTGTTAAAAATACGTTTTCTGGCCTGAATACATTTTTTTCCACGATTCGGCCGAACTCACCCTTTCCCTCTTTTAGAACGATAAAAAGGGGTGACAATAATTTTCTATCTGCATTTATGGTTGGCTGGATAGTGTAGCTGTGAGTTGTAGATGATACGGATTGTACTACACATTGCACTTGTTTAGTTCCTTCAGTCGTCAGAGTCCTGCCAGAGTGGATTTCCAGTTGAAAACCGCTCTGATCTGAATTATATATGTTTTCCGGTCCATATGTTTGAATATATGGTTTAATTTCATTTAAGAAGTTTTCTGCATTCATCCTTAAAACTGGTTCGTCTTCTATAGTCTTTCGTGTTACGAATTTATTAATTTTCCTGGACACAATACGATGTGATTTCTTGAACTTCCGAAGCCAATTATGAGAAGCTTTAAAACGAATGTCTTCGTGACCTATCTCTTTTTGAGCTTGTAGAGCCCACTTTTGAAGGTCGATATCATGAACAATGAAACCAGCATCTATTGCGGCTTGTATGTTTTTCAAAGTATATTCAGAGATTTGAGCTAATTTCTCCTTGTAGGTCCCACCTTTGTTCATTTGATTTGCCCAGCGTTTTAATTGTCGTACAGATTTGACTTTTTTGAATTTCTGACTCACGGTATCGACACTGTAATTTTTCTTCTTACCGGATCTCCAGTATTCGATTGCTTTGCGTTTGTAATCGTAGCTTATGTCTTCTTCGTCTTTAGAACAAGTATCAGAATCCACTGGACCTTCATCATGTTGCCAAAGAGTGTCCTCGACAGGGTTAACATCATATGGCTTGAATGGCTCTTGAAAATCTAGCGATTGTTCCTCGATAATTTCAACTCCGTTATAATCGTCCATGCAGTCGACCAGAACTTTTTCGAAATTCTGCTTTACCTCGATTTCTGCATTGTTAATCGGAGTTTCAGGAATATTCATGGCTTGAAATGTAGCCAAAAGAAGTTTAATGACGTTGATTGGATTCACTTTCATGGTCTATTGATTTTTTTTTGTCAGAAATTATAACTGACGCACTGGCACTCCGTTCAAATGAGCAACTGAAGATCGCTGTATGTATCGCGGCTTTTATATTTGAAAGACTTGTTGTTGAACCACATGCGATATCAGCAGATAATACGCAGTCCCAGATAGCCGCCCATGTAGAAAACACCTCTTACTGCGTCGAAAGTATTTTTATCATATTGGCGTATGATTAGATTACTCAAAAAAATAAGATCATATTCATTTCGTTGGAATAACTGACAAAGTTCTATAGATGGAACGACTGTTGCATCATCGACTTATTCCGAAATTTGCGCCGAATCGAAATACTATCTAATCGAAAGGTCGATGACATATGACGATAAATTATTGATAAGCACAAAATCAGCACAAAGAGTGAACGCAAGCAGCTTTTTAGCATGTAAATAACGAGAAACAAGAATGTACGCACAAATATACGTACTAATGGATAAGGGGTAGTTTACCCCCGTAAACTCATTTTCCTGTGAATGTGCAAAAATACGTCAACTTTATTTTAACTTGCCCTTCCAAATGGTACATGTTATGTTTAATTTGGTTGATTAGTTTTTTGTGTAGGGTGGAAATTTGAAAAATCAGGGGGTTGTTTACCCCTGCAAATGAATTTTTTTCTTCAACTTAGCGTGGAATTTTGATTGTCTTCAATGAGGAGTATTTTGGTTTTTGTTTTATTAAAATCGGTTGACGCCTTCTGGGTGAAACTGCAAAATCACCCCTCGACATGCTATTTTTGAAGAGCGATTTCACCCCTTAAAAATGTTTTTCCGCCGATAAAAAATAATACGTGTCTTTTAGTTTTCGATGCTCTACAACATACGTGAGTTGCATTAAAATCGGAGGGGGACACCAAAGTACATTTCCTTGTTAGCATCGGAATTCCATCAAATTGAAGTTTCAGCGGAAGGTCGTCATAAAACGGCCTTCACTACACCACGTAGTCATTAGGAGTTTGTTAGAATGCCATTTGGCGACAGAACGCCCCCCCCTACATTTCTAAGAGCAATGGAGTTCACGGTGATTGGGCTCCTCGGGAAAGGCGTATTTGTTTATTTGGACGACATCGTTATTGATGCTCGCAGTCTCGATGAACACGAGAATATATATCGCGAATTGATTAAACGATTAAAAGCCGCAAATTAAAAATTGAAATCTGAAAAATGCAAATTGAAAAAAAAAGAAGTCACGTATTTGGGGCATATAATCGGGAACAAGTCGAGTTCGTCCCGACCCTAAGAAATTAAGAGCAGTACGTGAATACCCTGCGTTTAAAAATATCCAAAATATTCGACAATTTTTGGAACTAACGGGTTATTACATGCGCTTTATAGAAGGATACGCCACGATCACAAAACCTCGGACATCTCTCCTGCGTAAAGAAAATAAATTCGAATGGGGACTTGACCAACAGGAGTCGTTTGAAATATTAAAGGAAAAACTTGGTACAGCTCCAATCTTGCAATATCCTGATTTTTCTAAGCCATTTATTGTAACTATGGGCGCTTCGGGTTATACAATCGGTAGCATTCTCTCACAAGGAGAAATTAACAATGACCATCCATGCGCCTACGCCGCGAGAGATTTGAGTGAGGTTGAAGAAAGATACGATACGTACGAGTAGTATGTAGACGTGTTTGCTCCATCCCCCTTGGCCACACCGTTCCGCCGCCGCGCTACCCACTCTGCTTAAGCCATGTCGGTTACGTGGCGATGGTAAAGTAAGGTGGTGTGGGTACTCTGGTGAAGAAGGTAACACACACACACACACACACACACACACACACACACACACACACACACACACACACACACACACACACACACACACACACACACACACACACACACACACACACACACACACACACACACACACACACACACACACACACACACACACACACACACACAAGCATCGTCTCAATTACCCCCTACATCTACGTGGTCCTCGATCGCTAGCTACATCGTGGGGCTCTCAATCCTCACTACCGCACCGTTCATCGATACGCTGGTGCTGCATACCGATTCCAGGAGCGGTAGCAGTCCAGCAGAATTCACATTTTTCAATCCATACAGACGGCACTCCATGCACAAGGCGGGCATCATCGTGCAGAGAGTGTCTGGATAATATAGCTGATCCTAATGAACGAATACGATATACCCCTGGTCGATCAACAGTACGTCCGAGTATCCGTCCACGTCTAGATGGGCCAGCTCGCAGCGATCCGCATTCCCATGCCGCACAACCAAACACGACATTCCAGCATAAAGATCCTCTAGAGTACAACGAAGCCCTTATGATCAGACACGAAGAAGATTTGGTGAAGACTTTTCTCCACCTCCTCATATGCATCCCACATGTTGGACGTGCGCAGGTGAACTATCATGTCCATTTCTACGTACACCACAGCACACCAAAATGCAGAACCCAAAACACTCGCGTTATACCAAGGATAATGTAACATAGTTACAGACTCTCGCAGACGTTATTATGTCGAACACTATAAAGAGCCGAAATCACGCTCAGAAGCACCGAGTATAGCAGGCATGAGGCCATCGCGACCGGACCTAGCACAAAAACGAGCTACGTCACACCTCCGGAATTCGCTCGTTGCCGAAAACAGCAGGTCAGCGACCAGCTGGCCTCGCTCGGCGGCGAGGGGGAGACGGGGGGGGGGGGGGTGACAACGATAGCTCGCAAAATCATTAGAACTCGGCAGATTTAAAAATCGAAGTGACTAATGACGCACAGAGGACCAGGTTGGGGGGAAGGATATAAAAGAGTCGGCACGCAAGAAAAAGGTCTCTTGATACAAGTTTCTTCCGAACTGACACATTTTTGCACAAGTCTCGGCAGTTAACAACGAAGTGATTGTTCCTAAAAGTTAAAAGTTCGAGAATCAAGTAGAATTATAATACATTTCGTTGAAATCCGTGGTTCCGGAATTAAGAAAAGAAATTGAGTCGGTGATAACAAAGACCGGAGAAGGAGAATTGGACAGGCAAGTCATTTAAATAAACTAAAGAAACATAATCAGTAGATAGGTTTTAAGTGATATCGATTTAGAAGTAGATAGGTTTAGAATAAATAGGATTAAGTGGATAGAATTATGTGTAGGAAATTGATCAAAAAGAATTAAGCAAATAGTGTTTAAGAAAATAAAATTAGGTCGTGCGGCTTTTAAACCGGCATATAAACACGAATTGTACAGGCGTGCGAGTGGAAAGAAGACAGTGAGGAGGTGAAATGGGTGAGAGAGAGAGAGAGAGAGAGAGAGTGCTATGAATATAAGTGAGAAATCGTTTCGAGAAGCGAGTTCAACGCGTTTAGCTGTGTGTGTGAGTGTTAGAGCTACTGGGTCAGTAGTAAGTGTACACCTTTGCTCCATCCCACTCCTATCCCCACTCCTTCCCCCACCACGCGGCTACCCCCACCACCGCACTTTTCCACCGCCGCGCTACCCACTCTGCTTGACCAGTGTCGGTAACGTGGCGATGGTAAAGTGAGGTGGTGTGGGTACCTTGGTGAACAAGGAAGAGTAGAGATAAGAGCAGGATGGAGCAAAAGTGTACACATACTTGGAATAAAGTTTTTAACTCACCCTTGTGTTGGCGGCATCTGCGACGAATCTCCAGGGTGACGGGCACAATATTTATTCCAATATTCCATGGCACACACATATGCACACAAACGCTCTCTCTCTCTCTCTCTCTCTCTCTCTCTCTCTCTCACTCACTCACTCACTCACTCACTCACTCACTCACTCACTCACTCAAAAACCACAGCTACGCGCCCGGGTAATGCGAATTACCCGCACCCATGGAGCGCGGGCACCGTCAGGGGTACGCATGCGTATCCCGATCAGCGTATCATTACCGCGCGTTTTATACGATTCGATCTAGATATCCGTCCTCGTCAATTAAATGATCCAAGCCGAATACCGTACATCTCACGAGCAACACCGGTAACGCACTAATCGGAGACTCGGGGTAAAATAGCCGCTACCAGTCGACATATATAGATTCCTCGATATCGACCAGCAGCACTTCGCAGTACCCGTCGATGATATCCCCGCGCATGGCCCTTTGACTACGCACAACCACACAGGACACCCCAACGCACAAGTCATCTAGTAAAAAGCGTCTCCTCTCAGAGCGCTCGTCGATATATAATTTATATAAATTGTCCTCCAGTCCGCACAATGCCGCGCACATTAGCTCCGACCGCAGACACACAGTATTATCGTCGGTGCTGCATACCACCCGACACACAAAAGCTGCCGCTAGATCGTCGCCTAGATTTAGTGGATACATTTTGCGATTTTTCTATTCAGACTTTCGTCGCGCACTGCTAAAGACAGACTGGATGCTCCGGATGAGGCTGGCGGTGATCACAGCGTTTGAAGATAACAAACGCCCCTCTGAATCATAACTAGGTGTGCAGCGCTTTGAAGGCAATGTCAGCGGTTTTGCACGTGCGTACCGCTTTGCACTGTGCTTCTCGTGAAGCGAATGCTCTGCAGTAAAGGACGCAGAATATGATACCGTGCGGCGAGAGACCTCGATTATAATTTATATATAATTATAAAATAAGACACAGTAAACCGATGTATTTGTTTTTAATTAATCAGTATTTTATTTAAATCACTTTACAGATATTTACCGTCGTATGCAACATCTCTGCGAACACGGTAATCTTCGCTCGGAGACTCCTCCGCCGTTAAATTTATTTTTATCACTGTCTGATCGTCGAGAGGAAAAAGCATTGTAATATTCACGCACTAATCTGTCGTTTTTCATTACATTATCGCTAAAGAGATTATTAAATCGCGACATGGTAAAGCCGCACGACATAAGATGTAGGAATACGATGCAAAATTGTCCACAGACATCCGACGTATTACTCTGTAGCTGCTTGAGGCCGTACCGATAGAACTTGCAGTTTCTTCGTAGTCATGCAAGATGTTGTGGTATAACCGGTGGTAGCCCGTAGCTATCAAAGTACATTCCTTTTCCATGATGGTTAACGTACATGGCGATCCAATGCTCACCAGGTCCGTCGTGGTTATCCGTGTTAACTACGAGTCCAGCCGGTAACGACCATAAACGAGGCATTCTGTCAGCGGGTATACGCCAACGGTTGAAAGTGGTAGATACTGCAGACTCTCGTAGACTTGTCTAGTGTTCATGATGAACACATAGTCAATGATTAAATGATGACCGATACGCTTTGAAAGACGTATATATATGCAAAATTCATTTCACAGCATCGTCGATCGTATCACGACTACATGATGAAGATTTCTCCTCTTTCTTATTCTCTTCCTCTTCGTCTGCTGACCAAATCCATCCATGTAAGATTCTCCTTTAAATGGGTGCTCGCGAAGCCAATTTTTTATTTGGAAAGCCTGGCGCATTGCACAATGCGAGGACGCTGTATCGTTTATCATAGCGTGTCTGAAGCATTTTCGTAAAGATTTCGGCATAAATGTGTACGATGGGGCGCCTTCCTCATCCTTCAGCTTGGAAATTTCACGACTCGTGATATCGCAAAGAAGTATAGCCTTCTCGTCACCGCGTGTATAGATGCGTCTTGATTTTTGCGAAATTTCACGCAAGTTAGCGTATGCTTGTTTACAGCTCACATCGCCCTCGTACCATTCCAGACCGTGAAAATATTTCGAGAGAAAATTATTCTGGCTTCTCGAATGCTGTGGTAATTAGGCAAAATGACACGGCGGTGCGACGATCCAATGAGCAGAGTACGGTCTATCCACTGCTACCACGGCAATTTCTTTCGGAATAAATTCCGAGTCTTTACCACGCATTCCCTGTATATTCACGACGATATCCATTTTCACGTCTAATCCGTACAGATGCTCGAGTTCGACTGATTAGTTACTCGCGGACACGCTTCTACGTCTCTTAACACTAAATAATTTTATGCCGACATCAGCACATTTTTCGCTTATCCGGTAAAACCCACGATTACTTGCCGAGAGGCATCAATTTTAAGGACATTATCATATTCCGCGTAGACTACACAATTTATCGTTGAAGCAAGCGCATCCTCAAATCGTACCTCTATTCTCACACTACCGTGCTTTATTAAATTCCAATGTGTATTGCTGTTCGCCGAAAGATCGGGTGTCAAATCAAAAGCAAACAGACAGTATCCATCGCGATAATTATCGCGATCGATCGCATTACCGTCGTTCAAGAAATGTATTCCAGTTCCCGAAAACAACGTTTGAAAAGCATCCACATACAGATGATTTTTCGTGAAATCAGGTTGTAACGGTTTTGAAGGTATTTAAGCACCATCTACATACAACGAGAGATAATTTATCTTGTAATTTTGGAAATTGAATGGATTCATACTGAAGTCACCGTTAAACGCCTTGTTATCGACAAAACCGATAATTATACGCTTCGGCAATTGACCTAACACCATATTATCGATAGTCTCCCCATGAACACCAGAGTGTATTGAAACGGCTTTTACCTTGACTCTCGTAAGAGGATATTTAGCCGTAGATTTTGCCAGAGTTCTAGCATGCGAGAGGAGCACGCCAGGAGCTATGTTTGTTCTTCGAACGAGAAGCGATGCCTCGAGAATCTTTAAGCCGCATTGACCATTCTTTGTATCCCCCACAAAATAAAATGAATCTCTAGATCGCACCAACCGTAGTCGCATCTCGACGCCATTTAATAGGAACCGCTCCTGATTGAATATATCGCAATGCAGATGACCGAGCAAGTCTAAAGTTTTTTCGACATTTAAAAATTGTTTTCTCTTCACAAGACCCGTATTTTCCGATGTTATATCATCTATTTTTCCAGGTGTATCGTCGTACCAGAGAACGCTCGTGGGATGCGAATTTTTTTGCTGCTGGACCGTAATTCAAAAGTGTTTCTATGTATGCTCGATAAGAGTAGGCATTATTTGGAGGTGAAACTAATTTTTGATTCAGGTATACATCCACCTGATTAAACATAGAATGCAAGAGACTGTTTACAGGGCCGGCACTCACTTTCGACGATGTGCCCGCGGCAATTTCCGTAGTGGTAGGAGATGTTATTTTCACTCTCAGACTAAGCATAGTATGCGCGAGATCAATATACTCATCACCCTGTCCAGGAATAACAAATTCAATCGGTGAATCATCTGTTAGCAAAGATATTGGTTTGTAATACACCCAATTGGAGCCTTCGATAGTAGTTTGCGTCGGTGGGAGTGAAAGTAATTCAAGTTCCGATTTAAGACACTCGCACGAGTACGCATGTAGAAAAGCCATCTTGTTTCAGCTATCCAAAAATATCTGCAACTGTTCGTTGACGAGTCTTCTTCTTCTTATCGTTCTTATTACCAGGTGTATGCATAAGTTTTTTCCGGTTTTTTGGTAAAAAAAAACACGTAATTTTTAAGGGAAATTAATTTTTGTTTTATTAAAAATATTGGCCATCGGCTTCTACACATTTCGCCCATCTTTCAGGTGACTTATGAATACCATGCCAGAAAAACTGCTTGTCTTTTGCGGCAAACCATTCGTCGAGCCATTTTCCAACTTCTTCGAAATTGCTGAAGTGCTGCTTTGGGAGCGCGTGCCCCATTGATGCGAAGAGGTGATAGTCAGATGGCGCCAGGTCTGGCGAATACGGCGGGTGCGGAAGGATGTCCCATCCAAGCGATTTCAAGGTGTCGTTCACTGCTTTTGCTGTGTGAGACAGCGCATTGTCGTGTAACAAAATCACTTTGCCATGTCTTCTGGCCCATTCCGGTCGTCTTTCGATTAATGCGTGGTTTAAATTAATAATTTGTTGGCGATAGCGTTGTGTATTAACGGTTTCGCCGGGCTTCAAGAGTTCATAATACACAATACCGCTCTGGTCCCACCAGACACAGAGCATGGTCTTCTTGCCGAAGCGATTTGGCCTTGGTGTTGAAGGACCGACTTCGCCAGGTGAAAGCCACGATTTTTTCCGCTTCGGATTTTCAAAATAAATCCATTTTTCGTCACCCGTCACAATTCGATGCAAAAATGATTTCCTTTCGTGGCGTTGAAGCAGCACTTCACAAGTGACTTTGCAATTTTCTATTTGACGTTCATTCAAATCGTGTGGGACCCATTTACCGAGTTTATTGATCTTCCCCATTACTCGTAAACGTCTGCTGATTGTTTCTTGTGTACACATGTAATGCTTCTGCTAATTGCCGTTAAGTTTGAGTTGGGTCATCATCCAATAACTCCTGCAATTGCTCGTCTTCGCATTTTTGTGGTCTACCAGAGCGCTCACTGTCTTTCACATTGAAATCACCACTTTTAAATTGTCGAAACCATGTCTCACATGTTCTAATCGATGGAGCGTGTTCACCATATGTTTCTAAAAGCAAACGTTGACTTTCAGCAGCCTTTTTCTTTTGATTAAATAAGAAAAGCAATGCGTGCCGCAAATGTTCTTTTTCAAGCACAACACTCGACATGATCACTGAACGATAAAACAAAGACGCTAGTTTTTGGCGGACTCAACTTGTGCGTGTTTGTAGGTTAATGTCAGACGAACAAAATGACGTATGTGTCAAATTAATACGCTGCGTACTTTTCGCTGGCGCGATCTCTTAGTTAAACCGGAAAAAACTTATGCATACACCTGGTATATCAGGGTTACGAGCAGCGCGAAAATCGATATTCTTTTTCTTGAGAATTTGCTGAAACGGAGCGCCGATAAATTCTTTGCCTCGATCAGTTTGCAGTTGCTGCGGGCGACGATTGTTACTGCGCGCGAGTATGCGTGTGAGACCGCGGGCCACGTTTGCGCTCGTTTTGTCACGCAAAGCCTCGACCCACGCGTATTTGCTCAACACATTGATAACAACAAGCAGATACGCGTACCCATCGTTGTACGTGGCTATCGAGCGAAGATCAGCTAAATCAGCCTCCCATACATCACCTATACTACTCACGCTGTACGTACGACGGGGAAATCGTCGTCGCACGAGGCGATGCATGTTATATGAATCCTGTGTCTCGAGCCATGGTAAAACATTTTTTCGCGCTACTCTTCGATCAACCTGGGCCAAATTTTTTGCTCGAGAATAGGAAGCAGGATAAGCGGTGTCATAATAGATTTTTTGAAGAATTTTTATAATTTTAGCGATGACCAGTTAAATGGATTCTTTTTCTTTTTCTTTTCTAACTGTGTGGGGGGTCGATATTCTGCTTGTGCGATGTTTTGCAATTGTTCGTCCTCTTCTTCATCCCCCTCCTCCCCCTCGATGATGTCGTTTTCAGCCGTAAGCATTTATTTTCTGTTTGAGTGTGCGGTCTCGGCCTCGTCGTTGTTGTTGCTACCGTTGCTGCTGTTGCTGCTACTATCGTTATCGCGCGGTAAAATAAGACGCCGCTGTGGTGTCGAGGATGATGTCGGTGTACGCTCGTGTAGTAACTCGGGATTGCCGATAAATTCGCGTGGCATCTGTATCGTTCGCAGGAGTTCGGCAAAGTGAGATCGTCCGATGGGTTTCTCGCGTTTTCTAGCTCGCATAGCATCGTTAACAAGATCAACGATATTGGAATTTGAAATTCTTCTGCCGTCTATGGAAACAACACCGTTACGATCCCATATCATTTTTTTACAAACGGCGCTGCGATGCAAATTGCGAAGCAACGATATTGCTTTAGATTTTAATTTTTTTGGTACGCTATCGATAATAAGTGTGTCATTGAGTCGAGATTTAACTTTGTTCATTAAAACCTCGTCGGATTTATTCTCGTGGCTATCGAGTATTGCTACTTTTCGTTTTGATGAAATATTCGGTACTGCATTATCGTACTCGACCATGTGAAGATAACGCTGTAAAACCTGTTGGTACGCTATCCATTTCTCTCTCTCGCTCTTGTACGAGTGAGACTTTAGAATTTCACTCAGCTCAGAGTCGAGGCGCGATAATGGCATACCGGTAGTCTGTACGGAAGGCAACGGGTCTGCACTAGTAGTAGTAGTAGTAGCAGCAGCAGTAGTGGCGAGTCCAGCGAGACGATGTATGTTATCATGAGGAATAAGTACCATCTTTCTGGCATATTCCATGTCTCGCGTAGGCCAAGAGAGGCACAATGAGCAACTTGAGAAATCCGACACAGTGCTCGACGATGATCTTCCTCTTACCGCTCCAATTTCCCCTTTTGGCGGCTAGTCGTCGAAGAATTGTCGAGTGCCTCCGAAGATGATTCTTTTGCACGTTGTTCAGACTCACGTTTCCCTGTAAAACGTTTAGAGCACATGCGCATATACAGCGTACGAGCGTTACATCTGCTTTGCGCAAAATTGCACGTCGCTGCTCTTGCTTCAGATAACACAACGCTTGCAATATAATTATCTGCTTTTCATCGAGAGGTCCACGCAACGCCATTACAAGCGCATTACTGGTACATCGCGCGACGCATCGCGAATTTTTATTGCTTTTTGAGGCACGTAAACGTAATGGTATTGGTCATCGGGAAATATACAGGCGCGAAATCGACAATTATCAGGCGTCGATTGTTTCAAGTCGAATAATAGATAGCTGTGCGGAGCGGCTGTTGCATCGAAATATACTTCCTGCAAAAATCGCGGATTCTCGGGACATACCTGGCGGGCTAGGTGCTGAATTTGCGCGCGATCTCGCGGATTTTTAAAGACAACGATATAATTAGCGTTTAAGGAGATATCGCGCTGCCCGTGACCCTGATGGAAGAGATTTTGCGTGATGAAAATGACACTAAGATTTTTATGATGGCTACCCTTGGTGAAAAGATCGACCACAGTATTGTTGGATGCCTCGCGCATTAGATCGTCAATGACCACAAGTTTAGGTCTTGCATCATTCGAGTAGTCTACTGCTTGCGGTAAACCCTCACGAAATTCGATTTTATCACCGTACTCTGAATAGCCGGACTCCCACTCTGAGTAATAAAAAAGTATACGCTCGAACGGGACATCCGTCATTTCGCGCATGTATTTAAAGAATTCTTTTACAAAATATGTTTTACCACTACCCGTAGGACCGCTTATCACAGCTGTCCATGGATGTTTCCAACGTGTATCCATATCGATGAGTGTCTATCAAAATCAATCAGCAGACTCTTAAATAAGCTTATACCACGGCGGCGGCGGCGGCGACCCCGCGGCATCAGCTATTTTCGCGGCCTTAAAGAGCTGATAGGCGCGGCGCGCCTGCACTAGCTGATGTTTACGCCGTATGTAAATTAAATAACGATAGTTTTTATATTTATCACAACTGAAGCAATATTTTTATTTCACTATGCATACATCTCTATATACAAATTTTACGAATCATCAAATTCTAAACAGCAATATTATATCCACGGATGTAGCACGAGAAAGTCAAAACAAAAGGAAACACTCGATAAGAAAGACGAGACAAAAGGAATCAACGATGAGAAAGTCAGAACAAAAGGAATCAACGATGAGAAATTCAGAACAAAAGGGAACGGTAGAGAGATAGCAGCTACTGCTACGAATAGCAGCACAAAAAGAACGAGCCGACAACGGTTTTATACTTAATAAATCAATTTTTTTTCAATGTATTGTACACAGTAAATATGATACATAAAATTAGACAAAAAGAATATTTTCAAATATCGCGAATTCAACCGTAAAACTATATACTTTTTTGCGTTATACTAATTAGCGTATTTCACAATAGCCGTACGGTACAGTAGAGTACACCCCGTGCCGTTTTCGCTTCGTGTTAACAGGTTCGCATGATTTCGTTTCTTTACGCGTTACTACATGATGAAATTCCGTACGTCGAATAGCGTCGAATTTAAAAATAATAGGTACGCTCCTTGCTCCTGTCACGAAAGATCGTAATGCGTTATAATTTAACTGACGGCTATTCGCAAAGTTTAGCGTGATACCCTTTACTTTACATTTTTTAATAATCGTACCGTCGGGTTTACGAACAAGGTATGCGTAAAATTTTGGTCCACCCGAAACGAACGAAGTTATATAACTACCAGACCCGTATTCGCTTAATTCATCCGTAAGATCTCCTAGAAATTGACCGATTGGCGGCTCATACTGGTTACCACCGGGGCGGCTCACGTAAATACAGGAGTCCGTATCGCAGTACAATATTTGTCGCCCGAGCCCCTCAAGATAACTGTATAATTTTAGGCGTGCCTGTGCCGTCGTGTATGCTGCAATCACGGCATTTGATGTCGGGGATGGTTGGATAGCATCGCGGTTGCTCACATAGTTTACATACATAATCTTGTGATTAACCGGTAGCATCTCCATCACCTCAATCTCCGGACTCGTTAGTAAATTCATTAGCTCCGCGCGCGTGAAAACGATAACGGTTTTCGTGGGATTCTCTCGTTGACCAAACTTCCCCCAGAATGAATTAAGAGCCAATGTCGCTAGTGAACGTAAACCTGGATTTGGCTGCAAAGCACTTCGCTCGAGATATACACCCTCAGACTCCTTGTATAATGCTATAAAACGCTCTATTGCTTCCTCGTCATCGTTACACTCTGTTGGCGGTCCACTCGCCTCCCGTGTTATTTTTAGGAATGTATCGATGTACTCGGCAAAATGACCGCCTCGTCAGGTTGTCGAGTTATACTGCGTAACAACGTATTGCCAAATTTCATAGATACACGTCACTTTATATCCGAGCAACACAGTTTTTCTCAGTTCGTCCACGACCCATGTGCCGTCAAACGCTCGCTCAGTCGTGTCATCGTGTGTACAAACCTCAGATGTGTCCATATCTGTACAGCACGTTCTACACAGGGGGAACAGTAGTTTCCCAAGCATGCGAACAGGCAGTACGGGTATATACAAATCGCGCGGTGCCACCACGGTACACTTCACGAGACCCTCGACGACACTTAGATCGTTTTCAAGTCCTACGAGTTCTCGACACTCGTCACCTACGTTTAATTTCGGGTGTCCAACGGGATATTTTCCATTCTTATACACCCATGGATACAGCGAGCAAACATCCACATAGCGTATCTGCTCCCCATTCGCGACGTCGTACAAGCTTACAAAATTTTCCGTTCGACCGCCAAAGAATGCATCGCGTGGTTCGAGAGGTGCCTGCTTGACCATGGCATGATTTCACGTATATCGACATTTCCTCGTTATTCTCGAGTAATCTGTCAAAATCGCATTCCCATATTTCGGTTAGAGGGTACCTTTTCGAACTGATTCGCCCGGAAATAAGAACGGTACGCTCGTATAGCTCATCCATTGTATCGCCAAATTTAGTTCGAGCATCTCTATTCACGCGATAACATCGCGGACAACCATGCCAAAAGCAGCCGTAAAATTGAAGAACGTGATGGACCCCCACATCTACGTAGTAACCGTCGACAGCAGGTAGGCCGGCCGGAGGGCGATACTCTCTCGTGCGTCCAGCATGAGCGATAACGCAGTTGAGCTCGAGCCATACGAACCATACGACGTTCTTGCGCGATTGCTTATCGCCCCAGCGATATCCCCCTGGTGGTAACACCGCAATGCGATCTTTCTGTAGAAAATTCTTTCGAAATACTCTCATACATGCTGATGCTATCGTGTATGCTTCTGTAAAGGGGCACACGCTCCCACAACGTATAAGTAACTCTCGAAAAGCTGAAAACGCTCGTCTCAAAACCGTAACATCTGTACGACAATATTGCACAAATTGCGTCGCAAAATCAAATTTATAATCTACGCGACTCGATTCTTCCTCATACCATTTTAAAAAGCGCTCGCGATCCGCTGAGAACATGGTATCGGGTGAGTAAAAATGCAAACCCGGCAGAGGACCTGAGTAATTCTGATATTCCGGTGTGTTGAATAAATGGGAAAATGTACCTTTTGCCACCTCATCAGCGAAACCAAAGGCCTTAGGACAAGCGCTAAGAGCCATGGGTAAATAGTTTAGACTATCGAGAAAAACGACATCGCCAATTCTCATCGAGACAATCTTCGTACCATTCATAATCAGAGAGGGCAGCTGTGTTTTTTGCACCTCGATTAATTACCGTAGAATCAATTGTGCGTCGAAACCTCTAGCATTATGGGCGATGCAGATGGTCTTATTAAATTTTTGCGATAATGCCAATTTCACGAGCTCCCCAACAGGATCATCGATAAACACGAATTCACGTTTACCACAGTTAGCACAATCGGTCTCTATATCTGTGATATCCAGACATGCCATACATACGCATTGTGTAACACATAAATTCGGCTCGTGAATTCGTGTCGATTTATCATCATGCAATTGCTCGTGTTGCTGCGTCTTAAAATCATAAAATAAAAATCTCGTGGAAGACTTGTCTTTTTTATTCTCCTTTTGCGCCTCTGGTTTCTTAAGAGGTGCTATAAAACACGCATGCGTAGTCGGCCGCGTTTGTTTGCATGTAGTACAAAATGATATACCACATACATGCATCTTTTTATCTGTGGTTTTAATCATACGCGAGCAGCCTCTACAGATTTTCAATGCGTTACAGACGCTGTACCGTCTATATTTACGAGACGTGATACCCGCGGAGCCCTCACCCTTGTGATGAGCGAGGCAAAAAGCACCAAAGAACGAACGATTACAGTCTGCGCAATACTCAGGCTGAGAGTCTCTATTGCCGTTGCAATAAGTGGATTTACATCAAGCACATTGATAACTACATCGATGCTCGAGTACTCGAATATACTTGGAATTACATTGTACGCAGAACTCTCGACTACCTAGCGCACCGGCGAGATTTAATATCGGTTGATAGTGATGAGAACGCTCGTAATAGAGAATAGAGAGTGTATGATTAATTTTACCTGTTGCGGTGAGTACGTATTTTCGCCCATCGTACAGAGCCGGAACGCGTTTTCCGAAGGTGAGAAATTCATAAACAACAATCGCTATACCCTCGTGAACCAAGTACTCCTGAAAGAGCTGAATTTCGCGCGCACCACACCCCCTAGACGGTGTCGTTGCCCCTGCATTACGCGAGAGCTCTATCGCTGCTGTATATTGCGCACCTCGAAGCCCGTTCCGAATTTGACACCATCGTCTGTGTAGCACGCCCGCGTGTATTTGACCGCGTTCGGCATGCGCTCGGGCAGTGACAAGGGATCGTTGTAGACACAAATTATCGCGATTACTTATTCGTAAAATTAACTTTTTTGCTATAGATTCGTGTGTAAGCCTAGTGCCCACACCAGCTGCTTCGACGCCTCGTACTATACATGTCGTCATTCTACATGTACCAGCGTCTATTCGAAATTCGCGCGCGCTCTGAGCTACACTATTAATTAGTCGCCATATATCGTCGGGAACGATGTCACGAGCTGGTCGAAATGATAACCACACAGGTCCTTGCGCGAAAGACGGTACGCTCAGAGTCATACCCATATAATCATGTCCTTCGCACGATTCTGTAAGGCGTGTGAGAACATCTCGTACACCTCCCTCGAACCATGACAGATGATCGATACCGACCGGTGGCTGAGGAAAATAAAAATCTGTCTCTCGACCCTGCATCCTAAAGCGTGGAAAATAGCGTCTCTGCTCGTTGTCGATATCAAAACGTTCACCAGGAGGCAAAATATCACCACCCTGTGCAGCAGTCCTTCCATCGCCAGTCTGTCCAACTGCAAGCATAATTAAACCATTTATTAGAATTTTTATTTCATTTACTTTAAATTTTTGTTTGTCGCTAGCTATATACTATGCATATAATTCGTGTAACGTAAGAATTACAAACTTATATTTGCTTCTAGGCCTCGAATCCGTCGACTGCACTCGGGAACCACCGACGCATTTCGTAAACCAATTCGATTGTCGGTGGTCTCGGCACAGTGAATCGTGTAAAACGAAAAACGTTTGGGTCCGTCTCATACCCTGTTTTTTAATTTTACTATTATTATCCGCGTAATTTTTTTATTTTTGTCAGCGTAATTGTATTATTAAAAGCTTACCTGAATCTACAGGGTCCTCCTCCTCTTCCTCCTCCTCCTCCTCCTCCTCGTCGTCATCGTCTGCGTCTTGCTCCTCCTCCTCCTCCTCCTCCTCTTCTTCTTCTTCTTCTTCTTCTTCTTCTTCCTCGTTGTCTGTATTGCCGTTGGTATCATCGTTTGAACTTTATTGTCGCGATGGGCCTGCGACGGCTTTATCTGGTTCTCTCGAGGGGCCTGCCGTGAAAAGACCGTTTGTAGGTATATAGCCGCAGAATGGCTGGGTAAAATTTATCCAACGATTCCCTGCGGAGCTGTCGCCATCGTTGTCCCTGCTATGGTCATCTGAATCGGTTCTACCCTCCTCATCGAAATCATAGGTGTCGGATCCCATTTCTGCAACCTCATACCGTCGAACTATATAAAAATCTTATGAAATAAAGGAGATAAAATAAAAGTAATTAGCGCTGTATATTACTTACGTCTTTCATTGAGTATGGGTTGCAGAGCAGGCTCATTCAGCCAACCGCGTCGACGAATAACACGCACCACCGAATCAATAATTATTTGATTATCAAACAATCCAATATTATACGCGTCAACTGAATCGCGCTGATGACACTCGCACAGCATACCGCGAATTTTACGAACAACCGCCTGTGTCGGAAGTTCCCATAGGGTGATCTGTAAATTTCTTCTCCCCCAGCGCGAACGCAACGACGGTCTACGCTTCAATATAAACTCTATCAATTTTCTTATCAATGAGCGCTTTACCACTCTGACCATGATTGTGCTGTTAGAGTAGTAGTAGTAGTAGTAACCACAGTAAATCAGACAATTAACTAGAGAATTTTCAAAGCGGCTCACTTTTATATATATTCCTTTAACAAGCTCTTTCTCTCTTTCTCTCTTTCTCTCTCTCTCTCTCTCTCTCTCTCTCTCTCTTTCTCTCTCTCTGCATATACTGCAGCGATGTAATGAATACGACTAACCAAGAAGATGGCCGCACGCGATCACTTTACAAAAGCAAGACCTAGGGAAATATTTAGCGATGGTGATGTATTTAGTTATCGAGTTTCGCTGATGAAAGTCATATTGTTTTCATCTAATTTCAAGGCACTCGGCCATGAGGAAAATCATCAAATTTCGTCGATGAATATTATTTAGTTTTCATGGCACATCTTATCTGTATGTCGATGTGTGCGTGTGCACATAAGCGTGCGAGAGTATGCAAGAGTTTTGGGATATTTTTCTGCTGTTACTAGGCTGTTGAGGAGAATGCGACAAATATCAAAGGATATTGGCTAGCAATTTTCAGTCGTATGATTTGCAGTATCAAAAGAAGAGGCGATGCAGCTAGGTGGTGGGGGAAATTGTATAAAACGGAGTATGAACACCACCGACGATTCATTCGAAAAGTTACAGTCTACACGAAAGCAATAAAAATGGCAAATAACGGTGCTACGTCTCATGCGATATCACCATATATAGCGAACCCCGTTATGTACGGTTTAAATAAATCATTTGGTAAAATAATCGTAGCCGGGCTCGAGTTGAATTCTACGTGTACTCTTACACCAGTGGTGAAAATATTGTCGAATACTTTTACCGGAATTACACTCGGTGCGGACGAGTGGCGAGTGTTTAAAAGTGATTTTTCTCGCGTACAACAATATTTCGAAGCTCATGGGACTGATGCCGAGAAAATGTGTAATACCCGCATAGAGCACACAACGCATTACACACTTTTAACCTCGTGTTACCAGCACAGAGCTGTGTCATTTGGTAAAATAAGTGGTAGCGCTCATGAGGAATACGAGAATCAAGAGTAATCTGGAGAATCGAAACGGAAACGCTTCCGAAAATACTCTCCAAACATTGTTCTTCAGCGGCCTACATTTGATATGCTCGTCGAAATAAGTAGAAGAATTGATATTCATATGCAGGCTCTAGAGAGCAAAAGTGAAACGATTCAACGGTGTATGAACGAGGTGGTATCATATGTCCGTGAAAAGATAGTTGTCAGTGAAATGCCTCGTGCAGCAGCGTATGAGATCATCGGTTCCAAGGAATTCTTTGAAGAAGCGCTCGAACACATCGCGATCTTACTAACGCCGGAGGTTGCGGAGTTTATGAAAATTATTTTGTCCGAAATAATTGTGCTGTTTCGTGGTCATATCGCTGATCATGCATCGGGTGTTGCGTTGCGAACGCAATAATTCTCCGTATGTGCAGCTATTTGTGATAAAGACACTGTTGTAAATAATTGTATATTGTGTACATTTCGCTCGAAATATTATAAAGTATACACCGAGGTCAGTCACGGTGAGAGAGAGAGAGACAGTCCTAAAACCGAAGCATCAGCAAATGTCTGCGATAGAAAAAAGACGGAGCGCTCGTCTCTGTTTCATTAACACAGCAGATCATGGAATACGTGCCAATGTCGATTAGCAGCAAAGCAGCAGAGCTTGGTAAGTAAAAAATATAAAATAATTTTTAAATCGTAATTTTAAATCATGTAATATTTATTTTTTATTATAAAAAATAATGTCTTGCAGAGCGATCAGCCCCTGCATATGAGGCGACACCGAGGGTTCGTTATTCGTGCCATGGAAAGCGAGAGGAAGATACATATACTGTACAGATAGAGCTAACTTCGGGAAAGAAAAGTGCCACCCGACATCCTCATCCACAGCTGTCGTCGGTGGCAGAAGATCATCAACGCTGCCAACTTTGTATAATGAGGCGTGGCATATCAGGTAAGACAATATCGATTATTCTGTACACGACGTTTTTTATTGATCAGTGCGTTCAATTAAGTAGTTGTTTCGTTCTTTTTTCAGAAGTACACTCTGATGACAACGCCCACAGTGAAAAATAATTTAAAAGCGATATTACGAGTGATAATACAAATTAATTCCATATAGCGATAAAAATAACGGTGAAGAAATCTCCGAGCGTGGATGACCGTGTTTGCAGGGCTGTTGCATACGACGGTAAATGTGTAAAGTGCTTTCCATAAAATATTGATTAATTAAAAAATTATCTGATCTTACTGTGTCTCTTATTTTTATAGCATAATAATTAGAGAATTATAATTGAAGTCTTTCTCTCTCTCTCTCTCTCTCTCTCTCTCTCTCTCTCTCTCTCTCTCTCTCTCTCTCTCTGTGAGGGATCATATTCTATATCTTTTACTGCAGAGCAAGTGCTTTGCGAGGAGCATAGCGCAGGGCTATGCATGCTCGAAAACCGCTTTCGTTGCATTCAAAGTGATGGATACTTAGTTATGATTCATAGGAGGCTGTTATATTTATGCCCGTGATACTCTCTAGCAGCATCTCGAGCATTTAGTCTGTCTTTGGCATCCTACTTGCAAACAATAAAAAGCAATATGTATCCACGATACGCCAAGGAGATTTTAAGCGACGCGTTTTGGTGCCGATTAATGTTTGTCGAGAGTGTGATGAGCGTGTTTCTGCGTACACAGGAAATGTGCGATGCGTACGACGATCTGGAAGAGCTCCTACGTAGCGTGTATTTAGTGGAACGTCGTGGAAGACCCATTGAACTTGGGGTGCTGTATATCGGCATGTCCTGTATTCTGCCTCGTTTCAATAGCGTTGTCCGCGGCGAAGTGGTTTACCCGGACTTTGATGGGTACTGCGAAGTGTTGCTAGTCGATTTCGGCGAAACTATTTACATCGACTGGTCTCACCTATTTCATCCGGAGCCTCTAGCAAGTATGCTGCCGGTTCTTGTCATAGAGTTTTCCATATACGGACTCGAACGCGTGGATGTTGCAGGTATCGAGCAGCTCGTCGAAGAAGCGTGCGGTAGAGATGACTTGATCGCTGTCATGACGCGACCTCTTGCCGGCGATAGCGTTCCGCGGGTTCGATTATCGAACGGTGAACGCGCGGACGTGGCGGCGGTTATTATAGAAGCCCTCGGTGATGAGATAGATATCGGCTACGATATCGATGTCGTGGACGAGAGCTTTGACGAGGACATAGTAATGAATTAAAGACACGACGCTGTGCGTGCGTGTGCGTGTGTGTGTGTGTGTGCGTGTGCGTGTGCGTGTGTGAGAGAGTACATTCGAGAGACAGGAGTTTAAAATCGCTTTGGCAGGAGGGTAGATGCCTACAACAGCTGCGGTAGTGAGTACATAATTTTATTCATTTTTCCAAGTATGTGTACACCTTTGCTCCATCCTGCTCTTATCTCTACTCTTCCTTGTTCACCAAGGTACCCACACCACCTCACTTTACCATCTCCACGTTACCGACACTGGTCAAGCAGAGTGGGTAGCGCGGCGGTGGAAAAGTGAGGTGGTGGGGGGTAGCCACGTGGTGGGGGAAGGAGTGGGATGGATCAAAGGTGTACACATACTACTTGGGTCAATACCAATGTATAAAATCATAACAGATATTCAAGCCTGGTATACTAGGAATTTATGTAAACTCAAAATAAGATAGAAATTGTAAAATAATCATCGGAATTACCGAATAAATGCATTGTACGGGTAAGAATTGATAGCAAGAGATCGAGTATCAATATTTCTATTGAAATTGTTTTTTTTTTTTAAATAAACCCTACTCTCACCGACTTCGAAGTCTAATATTAATTAGTCCTGTGATTGAGCCCGAATTTCCGACGAAAAATAAAAATCATTGTTAACGATAAAAAATTATCGTTACAATCCATTGCGAAGAATAGAAAGACTGAGCGACCACGAAGTTAAAAATAGAATTAATGCTCCGGATGTTGCTGGCGGGTATCATGGGGCTTGAAGATAACAACCCCCTCTGAATCATAACTAGGTGTCCAGCGCTTTAAATGCAACGACAACGGTTTTACACGTGCGTATCGCTTTGCGCTGTGATCTTCGCGAAGCGCTTGCCCTGCAGTAAAAGGCATAGAATATGATACCGCACCGAGAGAGACTTCAATTACAAATTGATCAAATTATAATATAATTACATATATTTATATACAATTATAAAATAAGAGATTCAGTAAGACCAAGTATTTTTTTTAAATTAATCAATATTTTATTTAAATCACTTTACAAATTTACCGTTGCATGCAACATCCCTGTACTAGTATATACGGCAATTTTCGCTCGGAGATTCCTCCATTTCTAAATATATTTTTATCACTGTCTGATCATCGAGAGACAAAAGCATTGTAATATTCACGCACTCATCTGTCGTTTTTCATTACATTATCGCTAAAGAAGTTATTATCGCGACATGGTGAATCCGCACAGCATAAGATGCAGGAATACGATACAAAATTGACCACACACATCCGCAATACTAATCTGTAGTTGCTTGAGGCCGGACCGATAGAACTTGCAGTTTCTTCGTAGCCGTGCGAGATGTTGCGTTATAATCAGCGGTAGCCCGTAGCTATCAAAGTACATTCCTTTTCCATGATGGTTAGCGTACATGGCGATCCAGTGCTCTCCAGGGCCGTCGTGGTTATTCGTGTTAACAACGAGTCCGGCCGGTAGCGACCATATACTAGGAATTCTGCCAGCAGGGTACAGTTCAGCGATTGAAATCGGTAAATACTGCAAACTTTCGTAATTTTGTCTAGTGTTCATGCTGAACGCATAGTCAATAATTAAATGATGACCTATACGCTTTAATAGACGTATATATGCAAAATTTATTTCACAACATCGTCGATTGTGTTACGACTGCATGGTGAAGATTTCTCCTTTGTCTATTTCTCTTTCTCTTCGTCTGCCAACCAAACATCCATGTACGATTCTCCCTTAAACGGGTGCTCGCGAAGCCAATTTTTTATTTAAAAGCCAGGCACATTGTACAGTGAGAAGACGCCGTATCGTTTATCTAAGCGTGTCTGAAGCATTTTCGAAAAGATTTCGGTATAAATGTGTACGATGGTGCGCCCTAGTCATCCTCCAGGTTGGAAATTTCACGACTCGTGATATCGTCAAGAAGTACAGCCTTCTCGTGACCGCGTGGATAGATACGTTTTGATTTTCGTGAAATTTCACGCAAGATAGCGTATGCTTGTTTACAGCTCACGTCGCCCTCGTACCATTCAAGACCGTGAAAATATTTCGAGAGAAAATTATTCTGGCTTCTCAAATTTTGTGGTAATTCGTCATAGTCGAAGTCGCATCTCGACACCGTTTAATAGGAACCGTTCCTGATAGAATATATCGCAATGCAGATGGCCGAGCAAGTCTACAGCTTTTCCGACATTTAAAAATTGTTTTTTTTTTACAAGACCCGCATTTTCCGATGATATATCATATATTTTTCCGGGGGTCTCATCGTACCAGAAAACGCTCGTGAGATGCGAATTTTTGGCAGCTGGACCGTAATTCAAAAATGTTTTGTAACATAGTTACACTCTCTAGCTTCTTTTATTATTTCAAACGGCTATAAGAGCCTAAATCACGTTCGGAAGCACCGAGTACAGCGGGCACTAAGCCATCGCACCTGGACATGTAAGAAAAATTAGTTATGTCAAAGCTCTGGAATTCCCTCGCTGCCGAAAACAGCAGGATAGCAACCAGCTGGCCTCATTTGGAGGCGAGGGGAAAACAGGTAGCGCGGTAACGGCAAGCCGAGAAATTATTAAATCTCGGTAGATTCAAAAATCGAAGCCGATAATGACGGAGTGAGGTACCAGATTGGGGGGCAGGCTATAAAAGAGCCTGCGCGGAGGGAAACGCTCTCTTACGCTCTTTACTCTTCTGGCCCAGGTTACCAAGTTGGAAGCGATCAAAAAACAAAGTTGTGCATTTTTCTGGAGTTATAAAAATTTATTCATACTAGTATTTGAGTGGAATACGGGATTTTGCAAGATAAAAATAATCGTGTCAGTGAGCGTGGAACAGCAAAAACGACAGAAAAGAAAGGACATCCGTGTCATTAAAATTATATCGAAATTCTTAGTGACATATTGAGTCAACTGATATTGGTCTAGATTTAGATAGTTTTTAAGAGAATAGAATTAATTGTATAGAGTTAATTAAATAGAATTAAGAGTAATTTTAGGCGAATATAATTAAGTCGCATGGTATTTAAACCTGTAGGATAGTGAGAAGTGTATAAACGTGGGAGTCTAAAGGAGATAGTGATGAAGTGAAATAAGGGATAGAAAGAGAGAGGTATAGATACAATACAGACATCGGTCCGAAGAGCGAGTGCTCGACGCGTTTAACTGCGTGTATGCGTGTAGAGTAACTGGGTTACTACTAACTCACAAAACAATAACAGACTACCGAGTCGAGTGCACCGAGAGCCTATGTAAACGGAATAGCCGAAAAGAATTGTCAAAAATCATCGTAGGAATTACAAAATTTCAACGAATTGTACCGGTTATCGGTTCCAGAAAACCGAACGTTAACATTCTGTCTTTCATTGTTTGCATAAATAAACCTCACTCTCACCTACCTAGAAGTCTACAACTAATTATACCTGTGATCGAGCTCGAATTTTCCCTGGGAAAATAAATTTAATGATAACGAGAAAAATTACCGTTACAGTTTCTATGTACGCTCGATAAGCGTAGACATTATTTGGAGTGGAAACTAGTTTTTGATTCAGGTATAAATCCACCTGATTAAAAATAGAATGCAAAATATTGTTTACAGGGCCGGTGCTTACTTTTAGCCCTGTACTCGTGGCAATTTCTGTAGAAGTAGATGTTATTTTCACTCTTAGACTAAGCATAGTATGCGCGAGAGCGATAGACTCATCACCCTGTCCAGGAATAATGAATTCAAAAGGTGAATCATCTGTTAGCGAAGAAATCGGCGTATAATACAGCTAATTGGAGCCTTCAATAGTTGTTTGCGTCGGTGGAAGTGAAAATAATTCAAGTTCCGAATTAAGATACTCGCACGAGTGCGCATGTAGAAAAGCCATCTTGTTTCGGCTATTCAAAAATACTTGCAGCCGTTCGTTGACGAGTCTTCTTCGTCTTATTGTTCTTATTGTTCTTCTTCTTGTTAATTACTTTTCTCTTTATTACGTTTTTCTTTTTACTGTAGATACGTCGTGGTTTACGTTCGATCAGTGTATGAGCAGTTCGCAAAATGTAGCGCTTCTTATAACCGGACCCCCGCATGAGGGTATACATTTTTTCAGAGGCCTTGCATTTGAGATTACTGCTGGATTCTCGCGCTCTCTCGCGAATAGCATCTTTCACAGCTATATTTCTATCGAGGATATCATTGGCTACGTTTAAACTGGCACGCAATGCCTCTTTTTCAACTGCTTTAGCACCCTTCTTTGAAAGTAGTAATACTCGTCGAAACAGGCCCCAGAAAAAGCAACTGATACCATGTCCTCGTTGATTAGGCGTTCCGATGTAAACATGACTAATACCGCCGTACCTGCGACGGCCCCATCCGTGCTGCACACTGTCAATATCATCCATAGCGGCGTAATCAGTTGTCGGACGTTTTGAAATGTAGTGTCACAGTTAATGTTCCCTGTTCGAATGGTATAGGATTTCCAAACTGGTGTCTTATAACGATCTCGATAGTGTGCAAATTGTTGCACAAGAGAGGTATATATCGCGACACCGAATACGATTTAATTTTTATCGAAATGTACTGGAAGTCGGCAGCGTCAATGAGAACAACTCGTAGGAGGGGTGTTGGTACATCGCCTGGAATATAGCTCTCGCAGATATCGCTGTATAAAAACATGCTACCTGGTATAGCACCGGTGAGAGATGCAGGCCTCGACCCCGTGTTTTTGCTATGCGGTTCTATCATTACAGACCTACAGTGACCGGCATAATAAAGTGACCATCCTATATCGTATATAAAATATCTTAAAACTAATGTTTTTAATGAAAAAGCATCCTATTATCGGGTTTTTTTGAAAGATTTATTGTCACACCAAAGGTTTGTCACAAAAATTAAAAGAGTATTTGCAATAACAAGAAATTATAACTTTATTTTAACAAAACAAGCATTTTCATACATGACAAAAAAAAGTGACCGCCTTACAATTTCTGGCGTCTTCATTTAGACGCGTTGTATAAACGCGATGTATCGTGCGGAAAGTGTAAACAAACGGCGACCTGTGACTACCAGTTCTTTGTTTACATTCCGAACAAAGCGCAGCAGTAATAGAAAGGTAGTGAATATGACTGGTCGACAAATTTCTTATCAGGTTCGTAGCCTGATTATCAAAGATTGTAAACGCGGTGTTTCGCAGCGGAAGATTGCTCAGAAATATGAGGTCAGCAAAAGCGCTATCCAGAAACTTTATAACAAGTTTTTGAATACCGGAACAGTGGCTGATCGTTCTGGAAGAGGTAGAACGCGGAGCACAACTTGGCGTGATGATGCAAACATCATACGAATGGTGAAGAAAGATCCGACGACAACTGTCAGGAATCTTCGTGAATCATTCCAACTGTCCATTTCCGACCGGACAGTGCGCAGGAGACTGCGGGAAGCAGATTTACAGAGCCGTTTCGCACGTAAGCGTCCCTTGATTAATAAGAGAATCAAGAAAAAGCGACTCGAATTTGCCAAAAAGTATGCAAATGAACCCGTGGAGTTCTGGAAACGAGTTCTGTGGACGGACGAAAGTAAGTTCGAGCTTCTTGGACGCAAACAACGACTTCGTGTGTGGCGGAAAGCTGGCGAGGAGCTTCAAGATCGTCACCTCCAGAAAACGGTAAAACATGGCGGAGGTAATATCATGGTCTGGGGCTGTTTTTCTTGGGAAGGCGTGGGTCAATTGATAAAAATCGATGGAATTATGACTGCTGACATTTACATCGATATTTTACGTGAGAATTTGGAAGTTTCGTTGATTCAATTAGGTTTGGAACCTAACTGGATATTACAACAAGATAATGATCCCAAGCATACCGCCAAAAAAACGGAGACATTTTTAAATTCCAACCGCATAAAAATATTTGATTGGCCTCCGCAGTCCCCAGACTTAAATCCTATCGAAAATGTATGGTCGATTTTGGACAGAAATGTGAATAAAACTGGAGTCACAAACAAAAATAATTACTTCCATGCGCTACAGCGAGCTTGGGAAAGTCTCGATCCCAATCATCTACATAATCTGGTCGAAAGTATGCCCAGACGGTTGGCGGTAGTCATTAAGGCCAAAGGAGGCCATACCAAATACTAAATTTAATTTTTTTTAATGTATAAATTAAGATTTATAAAGTGGTCACTTTTTTTTGTCATGTATGAAAATGCTTGTTTTGTTACAATAAAGTTATAATTTCTTGTTATTGCAAATACTCTTTTACCTTTTGTGACAAACCTTTGGTATGACAATAAATCTTTCAAAAAAACCCGATAATAGGATGCTTTTTCATTAAAAACATTAGTTTTAAGATATTTTATATACGATATAGGATGGTCACTTTATTATGCCGGTCACTGTACATGCCTCTTCCAAGAATCTGAGTAGCCTTGCTATAGCGGACGATCTTCACAAATCGTGGTATCGTAGATCGTCGCATACGCTCTCCACTTCGACCTGACCGCTTGGAAGCAATTTAAAACGCAGATGACCAGCCACGTGAGCTAATTTGTTTATACTCTCCAAAAGAGCGTCTATAGAGCGATATACACCAGATCGAACTTACAATTAGTCTCTATCTACGTGTCTCCGTATTAAGAGATTTGAATCCGACAAATCATCACAATCCACAAAAGATACGAGGATTCCTACAGTAGGTAAATGTAAACGAGTGATCGGATAAGCAATTTCCCCAATAGAAACACACCATTCTCCGTGCAAACGTATCTGACGCGGTAGTTTTGTAATAAATACCAGGTCTATAAATATGAAACCGAAATTTTTGTACAGAAAATACACGTTTATTGCATGAAAATGATTAAAAATATTTTATTCGAAGTATTGCCCATCGCTAGCTATACATTTTTCTGACCTGTCTGACAATTTGTGGATGCCACGTCAAAAAAACTGTTGCTCTTTTGAGGCAAACCAGTCATCGAGCCATTTTCGTACATTTTCGTAAGAAGTAAAGCGCTGATCAGCAAGTGCGTGTCCCATCGACGCAAATAAGTAGTAATCGGACGGAGCCAAGTCTGATGAGTAAGCCACATGCGAAAGTATTTCCCAACTAAACGCCTCAATCGTTTCCTTGACCAGTTTTGCTGTGTGTGATGGTGCATTATTATGAAGCAAAATCACTTTGTGTTGTTTTTTTTTATATTCTGGTCGTTTTTCACGCAAAGCTTGATTCAAATCGATCATTTGTTATCGGTAGCGTTCAGTATTAACGGTTTCGCCAGGTTTTAGCAGCTCATAATAGATCACACCCTTCTGATCCCACCAAACACAGAGCATTGTCATCCGTCCATAGCGATTTGGCCTTGCAGTCGATGTCCATGGTTCGCCTGAAGTTACCGATGATCTTTTACGCTTAGGATTCTCAAAATATATCCACTTTTCATCGCCAGTCACAATTCGATGGAGAAATGACTTTCTTTTGTACCTGGCGAGCAGCATTTTCTTACTAACTGTAAAGAATATTCGCTGGGATGTCGTTGGCTGTCTACTTGTGCAATGTTTTGCAATTGTTCTTCCTGTTCTTCCGACCCTCTCCTGCCCTTCGATGTTATCGTTGTCCGCCGTAAGCATTAAATCTCTATTTGAGTGTGCTATCTCGGCCTCGTTGGTACTGCTGCTGCTCTCACTATCGCGTGATAAAGTGAGACGCCGCTGCGGTGTCGAGGATGATGTAGGTGTAGGCTCGTGTTGTAACTCGGGATTACTGATAAATTCATGTGGCATCTGTATCGTTCGCAGGAGTTTGGCAAAGTGAGATCGGCTGACGAGTTTCTCGCGTTTTCTAGCGCGCAAAAGCATCATAGGCGTATCGCATAATTAACCAGATCAACGATATTGGAATTTAAAATTCTTCTGCTGTCTATGGAAACAACAACGTTACGATCCCATGTCATTTTTTACCGACTGCACTGTGATGCGAACTGCGAAGCAACGATATTGCTTTAGATAAAAATTTTTTTGGTACGCTATCGATAATCAGTTTTTCATTGAGCCGAAATTTTACTTCGTTCATTAAAACATTATCAGTTTTGTTTTTGCGGCTATCGAGTACTGCTATTTTTCGTTTTGACGGAATATTCCGTACTGTCTTATCGCAGTCGACCAAGTGAAGATAACACTGTAGAACCTGCTGGTACGCTCTCCATTTCTCTCTATCGCTCTTGTACGAGTGCGAGTTTGGAATTTCATTCAGCTCAGAGTCGAGGCGCGATAACGGTTTACCGGTGGTCTGTACGGAGGGCGACGGCTCTGTAGTAATAGCAGTAGTCGTAGTAGCAGTAGTAGGGAGACGATGTAGTGTTACGAGGGTCGATAAATAAATAGTCGGCTTGGTAAAGGAAATCGCGTTTTTTTGGACAAAAATCTTTTTATTTTTCAACATAATTTCCTTTTAGCTCGATACACTTATTCCAACGATTTTCCAATTTTTTAATGCCCTCCGAATAATACGATGATACGGAAGATCCTCAAAATAGGTCTGTTTCGGCGATGAGGTCATCTCTGGAACCAAATCTCTTTCCGCCAAGCCGCTTTTCCGGGTTTGGAAACAGAAAGTAATCGGAGGGGCAGGAGAGAGTCGGAAGAACAGGAAGAACAAATGCAAAACATTGCACAAGTAGACAGCCAACGACATCCTAGCGAATATTCTTTACAGTTAGTAATTTTGCCCCCGGCAACTGGGCACGTGTGAACGCGTGCATTGTCTTGATGGAAGAGCACTTTTTTCCTTGCCAAATGTGAACGTTTTTTCTTCAATTCGTCGTTGAATCGGGTTAGTACGGCTGCATAGTATTCCCCATTAATCGTTTTTTTCGGTGGAAGGTAATCGATGTAGATTATGCCGCGTGCATCCCAAAAAACTGTGGCCATGACCTTACCGGCCGATGGCACCGCCTTCGCCTTCTTCGGAGCACGTTCAGTCGGTGAAGTCCATTCTTTCGATTGTTCCTTTGTCTCTGGTGTATAGTGATGGATCCATGTTTCGTCCACGGTTACGTAAAACGACGCAAAAACTTAACAGGATCATGCTTATAGATCGCCAAACACGCCTTTGAATCAGCTACACGTTCTCTTTTATGGTCGACAGTGAGCAAACGCGGCACCCATCTTGCGGATAACTTTTTCATACCCAACTGATCACTCAGGATTGAAATCACTGAGCCATATGATATGCCTGTGGCCTCAGCAATCTCACGCACTTTTAGTCTTCGATCATTTAACACCATATCGTGGACTTTTTCAATTGTTTCTGGTATGACGACCTCATTTGGACGACCTGGACATTCATCGTCAACAATGCTCGTACGACCGCGTTTAAATTCAGCTGTCCAATATTTAATGGTTGATAACGAAGGTGCAAGGTACATATAAACTTCGTCTAGCTCCGCTTTGATTTCATTGTTCGTTTTCTTTTTCAAAAACGACGATGTAGTGTTATCATGAAAAATAAGCACCATCTTTCCGGCATATTCCATGGCTCACGTAGGCCAAGATAGACACAACAAGCAACGTGAGAAATCTGACACAGTACTCGACGATGATCTTCCTCTTACCACTCCAATTTCCCCTTTTGGCGGTTAGAATTGTCGCGTGCCTCCGAAGATGATTCTTTTGCACGTTGTTCAGACTCACATTTCCCTGTAAACCGTTTAGAGCACACTTGCATATACACCGTATGAACGCTCCATCTGCTTTTCGCAAAATTGCACGTCGTTGCTCGTGCTTCAGATAACACAGTGCTTGCTATATAATAATTTGCTTTTTATCGAGAGGTCCGTTCGAGGACATTATTAGGGCATTACTGGTACATCGCGCATCGCATCGCGAACCTTTATTGCTTTTTGAAGCACGTAAACGCAATAATATTGGTCATCGGGAAAATAAACAGGCGCAAAATCGACAATTAACAGGCGTCAATTGTTTGAAATCGAATAATAGATAGCCGTGCGGTGCAGCTCTTGCATCGAAATATTCCTCCTGCGAAAATCTCGGATTCTCGGGACATACTTGGCGCGCTAGATGTTGAATTTGTACGTGATCTCGCGGATTTTTTAAGACAACGATATAATTAGCGCTTTAGCAGATATCGCGCTTCCCGTGATCCTGATGGAAGAGATTTTGCGTAATGTTGCTAGATGATGAATTTGCACGTAATCTCGCGGATTTTTAAAGACAACGATATAATTAGCGTTTTAGCAGATATCGCGCTTCCTGTGATCCTGATGGAAGAGATTTGGCGTAATGAAGTGTAACGGTAATTTTTTTATCGTTAGCATTAATGTTATTTTCCAGGGAAAAAAAATTTGAACCCGAACACAAGGATAAATCATTTTAGACTTCGAGGTAAGTAAAAGTAGGGTTTATTAATACAGGTAATAAAAATAAAAATGTCGATGTTCGGTTTCTTGGCACCGGTGGCCAGTGCAATGCATTGAAACTCGTTATTTCCTGCGATTATTTTTACAATCCTTTTCGGGTATTGCGTTTACGTGGATTCTCGGTACACCTAGCTCGGTAGTCTGTTATTGTTCCGGGCGTTAGTAGTGAGCCTGTCACTCGACACACACACACACACACACACGCACGCGAAGCGCGTCAAACCTGCTCTTTGAGCCGAAATCTCAAATACACCTATATTTCTTGCTATCTATCACTCGTTCCACTTCCTCGCTATTATAACTCGCCTGTCCTTCCTCTTTCTGTAGTCTTCGTTGTTTCACACCCACTGACTCGATTTTCTTACTTGCGAGACCACGTATTTTAATAAAATGTAAGTGTAAACGATTCTGGAACTCCAAAATGCACGTATGATAAGAATGTCTTCGATTCAAAATGCCTTGGGCAAAGAGAATATGCACGAACATCAGAACAATTTCGTTTTTAATCGCCTTCAGCTAACAGAGCTTTCCTTTTCGCGCAGGCTCTTTTAAAGCCTTCCCCGCTGCGTCATTCCTCTCTACCATATTTTCGATTCTCATTTTGAAAGATAAGGTTTTTATAATGTTATGCGTTACCGTTACCGCGCTACCCGTCTTCCCCTCGTCGCCAAGCGAGGCCAGCTGGTAGCTGACCTGGTGTTTACGGCAGCGAGGGAATTCCTCAGCTTGTGACGTCGCTCGTTTTTCATAGGTCCGGATTCGGTGGCCTAGTGCCCGCAAACATCAGTACGCATGAACCGATCATATATCTTACGCGTTTCTCCAAACTCTTACTTTCGGTGTTACTTTCTTCATTTCTTCTTCGCTATTTAGCGAAGCCATCTGGTCGCTGACCCGCTTTTTTCTATAGCGAAGAAATTATTTTGGGCTCATCGTCGGCTGTCTTTACCTACTCTTCTGACTCCATCTCGATTATAATCTATTATATTCAATCCCCTTATTCCCAGTAAATCTAATACCGCAGGTTCGTGGCTGTGATTATTTCACAAAATATGACACTAAGAGTTTTATGATGGCTACCTTTTGTGAACAGATAGACCACGGTATTGTTCGAGGTCTCGCGCATTAGATCGTCAATGACCACAAGTTTAGGCCTCACGTCATTCGAGTAGTCTGCTGCTTGCGGTAAACCCTCGAGAAATTCGATTTTATCACCGTACTCTGAATACGTGGACTGCTACTCTGAGTAATGAAAAAGTATACGCTCGTACAGGATATGCGTCATTTCGCGCATGTATTTAAATAATTTTTCGACAAAATATGTTTCACCACAGCACATAGAACTGCTTATCGCGGCTGTCCATGGATGTAACCAACGTGTATCTGCGCACGGAGCTAATGGGCGCGGCATCCTCGAGCTGGAGGATAATCTGGACAGGTTATATACAATATCAAGGAATGCATTGAGAGGAGACGTTTTGCGTTTGAGGACTTGTGCGCCGGGGTAGCCTGTTTCGTTGAGCGTCATCAAAGGGCTGAGCGCGGGGAAATTATCGACGTGGATGATGACGGGTGTTGCTATACGAGGTCTGTTCAAAAAGTATCGCGAATTTTGAATTTCCGCAGGCTACGTATATTCGATTTTCGATTTTTTGTGGCGTTAGGTTAGTACTTATGTCCCTCACTTATGCTGACAAAGTGCGGCCATTTTGAATGTTCAGTTAATTGTTGACAGCTATTTTGGTTAGACGTGTTTTGGCTTGTCTTCGATTTTTGCCTATTCCAAAAAATGGATCAAAGAATCTGTATCAAATTTTGTGTGAAAAACAAAATTAGGTGCGCGGACGCATTCCGAATGTTGACTGTGGCATATGGTAAAGCTACCTTGGACCAAAGCAACGTTTATCGGTGGTACAAAATGTTCTCAGAGGGCTGAGAAGATGCGAACAACGAAAAGCGTGCCGGACACCCGAGCACATCAACAACAGACGAAAACATCGATGAAGTGAAGAAAATAATATCGGCCAATCGTCGAATCACCGTTAGAGAAGTTGCTGAGGACCTAAACATATCGATTGGCTCGTACTATTCGATTTTTACGAATGATTTGGGCATGAGACGAGTCGCCGCGAAATTCGTGCCAAAATTGCTGAATTTCGAACAAAAACAGTGTCGCGTTAACATTGCTAAGGAGCTGTTGGACTCGATCCGCGACGATCCAAATTTATCCAGAGGGTCATAACTGGTGACGAATCATGGGTTTATGGGTATGACGTGGAAACCAAAGCTCAATTATCGCAATGGAAGCTGCCGCATGAGCCAAGACCGAAAAAAGCGCGCCAAGTTCGGTCGACTGTGAAGGTTTTGCTCACAGTTTTCTTCGATTGCAGGGGCGTGGTGCATCATGAGTTCTTGCCACAGGGTCGTACAGTCAACAAGGAATATTACCTGCAAGTTATGCGCAATTTGCGCGAAGCAATCCGCCAGTAACGCCCGGATTTGTAGAAGAACAAAAATTGGCTTTTCCACCATGATAACGCCCCTGCTCACACATCGTTGCTTGCGCGCGAATTTTTGGCCAAAAAAAACACTCTAATGATGCCGCAGCCACCGTATTCTCCGGACCTGGCCCCCTGTGACTTTTTCCTGTTCCCAAAACTGAAGACGCCCATGAAAGGACGACGCTACGCCACGATTGAAGCGATAAAGACGGCATCGAAGGAGGAGCTGAACAAGATCACAAAAAATGATTTTTTTAAGTGCTTCGAGGATTGGGAATAACGTTGACATAAATGTATTATATCCGACGGGAATTACTTTGAAGGGGACAAAATAGATATTAATGAATAAATAAATACTTTTTGAAAAAACACAAAATTCGCGATACTTTTTGAACAGACCTTGTATAAAAAAAAAATGTTATATACAGGGTGTCCGCCGGGAAGGTATACTACTTTGTTTGTTTATAATTTTTGATTAAATGAAAGAGAATGGATCTTATATTGATAAATGTTTTATTTAATGTCGGCAATTATGTATGGAATACAATATCAGATAAATGTCCGCCTCTGTTAGCCTCACAAATGCGAGCCCTTTTGAGCACATTTTTCATTACATTCTCACACATTTCACGCGGTATTTCATTAATTTCATCACGAATATTTTGTTTGAGTTGCTCAAGCTTTTCTGGTTTGTTTGCATAAGCCTTGCTTTTTACATATCCCCCCAAAAAGAAGTCCGGAGCAGTCAAATCAGGCGGCCGTGGAGGCCAATCAACATCACCATTTTTTGAAATAACTTGTTGTGGAAAGAGGTCTCGCAGTAATTCCATTGTAATCCCGGCTGTATGCGATGTGGCACCGTCTTGTTGATACCACATGTTAATCAAGCCCAAAGCATGCAGTTGTGGCGTTAAAAAGTTTTCAATCATATCACGATATCGCTCCCCATTCACAGTTACCGTTACGCCGTTTTGATTTTCAAAGAAGTAAGGTCCAATGATTCCTCCTGACCAAATTGCACACCAGACTGTCACTTTTAATGGATGTAAAGGTGACTGATGAATAATTTGAGGGTTTTCCATTGCCCAGAACCGACTATTCTGTTTATTCACATATCCATTTGTTTCTCCCAAAAATTTCACGTAACTTTCTCATCGTCACAGTAATCGATGATTGATTTTGATAAAATGTTTTAACGATTAAAACACGTTGGTTTATCGAATATTTTTTCATAATAAATTTGCCACGTGTCTACTTCACGACTGCCAAATATGAACTGTCAAGACTAACGTTTACCAAAATGGCGGCAAAACAAAGTAGTATACCTTCCCGGCGGACACCCTGTATAATCAACGGTATTTGTTTGGGAATCCGTCCGATGTAGTTTGACAGATCTGTGAATATATTGAAAAAACATGAAACCTCACTCGAAACAGGGTGATAAATAAACCAGACACATAGTTGTTATATTGAGGAAGCGGTTTATTCTACCTTCCATCACTTGGTATACAAAATAATGTAATTTGGAAAAATATAAAAGTTAAGAATAAATACAAAAATAGGTTAAATTTAGAAAGAATAAAAACTGATACACTTGAATAAATACACCAAAAACTCAGAGAATTGACAAATGTATAAATAAATAAATAAATTGAATTTGTGTTGAGAAACCAGCGCACAATTATATTAATTGTGCGCTATGTGCGCGTGAGCATGACGCAGCCAATGCTGCGGAGCATGCCACGGAGTGAGAACTATGAATGTGTAAAAAATCTGCCTTATTCCCAGTAAATTCTCTATGAAGTTATATGAGAAAATACAGGAAATAAGTGAGAGCACTTGCAGTTGTACTTCTTGAGTGCTGGAATGTGATATGAGACAGCGTGACACAGTCAGCGCTGCAGAGCATGACAAGTAAGAACAATGAGGATGCACAACTGAGTAGAAAATATTCACAGTATTTTCCCAGCAGATTTACTGGGGAAAACTACAGTGGATATAAAGCACATGCGCAATTATATTAATCGAGCAGGCAAGATAGAGTGAGGAAAACGTGGTGCAGCCCGTGCTGCAGCGCACGCCACAAAGTGAGACAATTATGTTGATGTACCGACTTATTTTTTACTCCTCACCACCAGTGAACTGCACAGAATTATGACGGTGTACTCTTACCTGATTTTTGAGTCCTGGTGAGCACGAAATGTTGAGCGAGTCCGGTGAATTCAGTGAAAAAGGGTCCGAGAGTCCAGTAGATGTGTGCGCTATTCCGTGGATTTTTCAGAAAGTGTCTAAATTTTCAACATGGCTGCGGGATACGAAAGCGTCGTTAGGCGCTGAAGTCAAAAAAGAGAGATAGCCGGTGAGCGAAGCCGAAGTCAAGCGAGAGAGCTATCCTCTCGCTTAATGCGGCTTGCCTGCGAGGCACAGCCTCGGCTCCGCGGGGCCCACCCTCGGCTATCTCCGGCCCAACCGAACGCCGCGTGCTAGACCGCAACAACAGGTCGACGCACGGCGAATATCGATCGCCGTGCGCCAGCTGATTCTCCAACAGTATTATAATTTATTTTTCTAAATAAATAAATATATTTCTCTTTTTTCTTAGGTCTACAGAATGCATTATATACAATGTTTTATTCACATTCATTTTTATTGTAACGCGCTCGATTTACTTTATTTGCAATGTTTTTACGTACCGATTACGTTATTTATTTTTATTTTTTCGTTTTATTTTTATATCATTTATTTATCTCATGACCGATTTATTCCCAAATAACTATTTCGTCATTATATCACAAAGTTGTAAGAAACCATTTAGTCGTTATATCACAAGTTATTTCGCTCAGGAATTATAGTAATTTGGTTCAAGCAATCAGTCTTTTTATTTTATTTACTTATTTATCTGACATTACATTGGATAAAAGCTTTCATCAGTAACACGCAAGTTGGAAAAAAAAACTTATTTGACGTTCGGCTGTCCAATCGAATATAAATTATGACTGGAATGAATCTCGAGGTGTTGAGAATGTACTTGAAAAGTTTTACAAGTAAGGTTTGCACTTTGAAAGGCTGATTAAGTTGACAACAAGCGTTCAGGCACTTGTGGCCTATTTTATTATGATTGTTTGTCTTGATATCGGTGACGATAGAAAAAATACGTTCGGCCTCTGCGTTTGAATGAGGAAGCAACAATACTACTTGCACTCATTTTTCTAAAGTGGGAAACATTTGTTCTCCAACACATTTTTAACTTCACCCACCTGTTTCCAAAATGCGTCTACTTTGGGAGTGAGGAGACTCAGTTTTGCTTTTTCGGTAAAAAGGAGGGTAATGAATGTCATTCGAAAGTTAATTGCGCTTAACAATATCAGATAAATCTTTAACGCTTCCTTTGTCCTTTACTTGAAGAGCGACACTAGGGGTCAAAAATAGCAAATAGTTTAAAATTGAATTTTTCAGTGGAAGTCGACGAGTCATCTCTGTTACAGCTGTGACATAAAATTGTAAACAAGTTTGTCTTATTTCGTTTGCGTGGACGAGCGGTAACTTCGTAACGAGTGCCTTGCAGTCTGGCCCGAGAACAATCTGATCGAGGGCGATAAAATTCTGTGGATGAGAGACATTCGAGGCGTCTGACATAAGATAATTTCGAAATTCGGGATTCAAATCATTAGAGCCGAATGTCACGATGAGTTGGCTACTTTTCTCTGCCAGTTAGTAGATCAGGACTTTTCTTCCCTGGAAGAGGACATTGAAGCTATTGAAAAAGGATAACACATATTTTAAGAACAGCAAGTATGCTTTAATAACATCGTTACTCAAATTTGCCCAAATTGTCTCTGCCGTCTTAAGTCTGTCCTAATTGATGGCGAGTGCAAAATACATTTTTAAGACATCCCAGTTTTCGATAAGTCGGTCGACGCATTTTTGCCGTCTCGTATCCGACAATCAACCATTTTTTTTGTCTCTCTGTGTCTAAAATTTCCTGGAACCCTCAAAGTAATGCAGTGCGTTTCGCGCTGCCGGATACGTACGTGGCAATCTTCTGATTGAATCTTCGCAGGAGCGAGGCAACTTAGTACATGATTTACTGACAATTAAAGCAGACGAATGGCAAATGCAATTTAATACGACGAGGCCAGGCGCGTCCGACCGCAATCGAGCCATAAATGAATTATGTATCTGTCATTACCGAGGCATTGTCAGATGCCATGCCGACAATGTTAGAAATAGGGATCCCTTTGGACTCAAAGTAAGATTTAAAGGCCGCGCATACATTTTCAGCCGAACAGTTTAGCTTTTAATTCTACTAATTCTAACAGCTGTGTGACTACTGTCTTAGTGTTGAGCGATACAAATTTAACAGAAACACCCAGGGATTTCGTGTCGTTGATGTCTGAATTGTAATGTTATGTTCAGCAAAAAATGCTGACAATTGAATTTCCGCGGATTTCACTTCAATTTAATGGGCATTCTACTTATCCACCAGTTGTTGAGAAGCAGGCTTCACATCGGCAGATGCTGCGAGTGCCACTGTCTGCATATGACCTTTCGTCGCAGCATGCCTCAGTTTGTTACTTTTACCATACTTTAAAGTTTTCTTGCAGACAGTTCAGAACACTCTCTCAAGATTGTCCTGCACTGCTTGTAGCCGGCCGGAAAACTCGGGCACTAATAGCCAGTTATATTGAAAACATTTTGGTGTTAAGTTTTGTCGGTGGCTTTCTTTGAACGTCCTCTCGAGTGCTGATTTCAGCACCATAATCCACCGAATTCATCTTAACTTTCACCTCGATCCACTAAATACCGATTGATACAATTGATACTTGCAACTTGATAACAATGGAAGCTTTTATCTATTACGTATTTATCTATTCACCGTAACCAACTAAGCTGCACTACACTAACCGCTTCCGGTGACGTTTACTGTTCATCAACATTCACCCAGCCACAATTTAAAATGTGCGGGAGCGTCGTCCTTGCGGGTGTATGATTGGTTAATCATACACCCGCATTAGTTTTCCGATACATTGTATAATGGAATGGTTGTTCATGATTGACTGCGAGTCGCGCGATTCGCAAATTACATATTTAAGATGCATCGATACGTGTGACTTCTACTCGGCCTATACAAAACAACATGTGACCTCGTGAACTATGTCATTCACGAAGGTACACCTTGATTACAAGTGAGAGTGCCGTTATTGCACTGGAAGATCGGTTGCAGTTAAATGGAATCTATAAAATGACAGACCATACTGTCACAAAGAAGTTATATGCTGATTTCGGAAAACTCACATGATTAATGATATTAATGTTAATGCGGATAAGTGATATTAATAGTGCAGTACCTCATCTCAAAGAAGCTCCGTAACGCAGTGTTAGCACTCTCGAGCTGATCAATTTTTTTTTTATCGCGACAATTTACTTTCGGACAGTACATTGTCGTGACAAAAAGACCAAGGTCTATACTTTTTGAATCGTCTGACTCCTGCTAGGCGCATACGAAACAATATTTGAACTGTGATGGGATCATTAACGCAAGTACACTGAGAAAACATTTTATTTAATGTTGACAAAGCTAGTGTTGGATATAGTAAAATAAATGTTTAGTTATTATTACTAAATTTTAGTTGGGCTAAATAATATTCGTTTGGGTCAAATAAAGCTAGACATAATTTGCTTACAATTAAAAAATCTTATTTGGCTTGACTCTAATTTACTTATAATAATTAAACATTTATCTCGCTATATCCAACTCTAGATTTGTTAATATTAAATCAATTCTTTTCTCAGTATACACTTCGACACGGGTGAGGGTACCGTTACAGTACTGGAAGCTCGTTCCCCGCAAAATAGAATCTATAAAATGACAGGCTATACTGCCACAAAGCAGTTATGCGCTGATGTGGGAAGATGCACATGATTAACGATATTAACATCAGCACGAATAAGCGATATTAATAGTGCAACATCAGATACCAGAGAAGTTGGGTAACGCAGTGGTAGCGTTCCCGACTGACAATCCGAAGATCGGTTCGAATCTCGAGCTAGTCAATTCGTATTTTTTTTAACTCGCGACGATTCACTGTCGAAAAGTGAATTGATGCAACAAAAAGACAATATCAAAAAATTTCGTAATATGACCTACTAAGTATCCATGTCATTGGCATTACAAGATTTAAATTTTCCCGATTCTTACTGAAAAATTGCTGTCATGAATTTCTTACAGATAACAATGAAAAAACATGAATAATTTCAATAACTAATGAAAGCACGCACTGCCTAACTGTTGATTAGAGGTGCGCCGGTGAGGGGGCACACAACGACCTTGACGTAGGATAAGAACTTTCAACCTGGCATCGCTGAGTGACGAAACAGAACAGCTGGATGGTCAACTGGATTAGCAAGTAATGAACGGGCACGACGAGCTCCAACTCGGACGACGCCTTGGTTATCGATGTGAGCTAACAACCGAGTGAAGTCACGGGTAGTCGGCAGAGATGTGTTAAACTCCAGCATACCACCTTGATCAAAAAGTTTTAGGACTTTATTCATGAAATCGAAAATACAAATTTATTCATCAAAATCGATATGGTCCCCTTCAAAGTACTCCCAATCGACTGCAACGCACTTACGCCAGCGCTTGATCCAATCCTCGAAACACCGCTGTACTCAATTTTCGGTATGTCCATGCCGTCTTCGATTTTTTCATGACATCCTCTCGGGTGCTGTAACGCGTTCCGCGAAGCGGTTTTTTTAAGTCGGTTAAACAGGAAAAACTCGCAGGGAGTTAGATTAGGTGAATTCGAAGGCTGCTGGATAGTATTCGTGTTGTTTTTGGTAAAAAAACTCACAGATAAGGATTCCATTGAGCGACGGTGCATTATTGTGGTGCAAAATTCACTAGTTGCTTTCCCACAAATCCGGTCTTTTTTGGCGAATTGCTTCACTCAAAAATAATACCCTTTGTTGACTATCTGTTTTTCTGGCAAGAATTCATGATGCACGACACCGTTGTAATCCATGAAAACAGTGAGCATAGCCTTCTTTTTTGACTGAAAATAATGTGGTTTTTTCGGTCTCGGCTCATTCGGTGCACGCCATTCACTCGCTTAATGTCTGGATTGCGTGTCATACTCATAAATCGACGTCTGGTCTTCAGTGATGATCCGTTTGATAAATGTTGGCTCGGATTCGGCCTTGGAAATCATGTCCTTCGCGATTTCAACGCGGTCTTTTTTGCATGAAATTGAAGTCTTTCGAAACCAGTTTTGCAGCGACACGTCTGAGGCCCAAATCACTAACCTAAATGTCTTCAAGTCCTCTGCCAGCTCTCTGATAGTCAATTTGCGGTTTTTGGCCAACATTTCTTTGACTTTATCGATGTTTTCATCGGTTTTCGACGTCGATGGCCTACCACTGCGTTCGTCATCCTCGACCGACTCACGGCCACTTCTGAAACGTTCGTGCCACCGAAAAACGTTTGATCTCGAAAGAGTATCATTGCCGAAACACTTCTCCCACATTTCCAAGGTCTGCGGACCGTTAAATCCGTCTTTCATGTAAAAGTTAATGCAAACTCGTTGATGCACGGTTGATGCCATTTTCCAAGTTGTAAAAACTCGAAAACACGCACAAAGGTAGATGTACTCAGTACAGCGTCACTTTTACAAATGTCAAGCTATAACGCTGAATTTGGAGGGAAGTGTCAATGACAGATGTGGTAATCTAACAAAAAAAATTCTAATTGATTGACTGACAGCGCCTTTGAAAAGACCATCTATCTCTTGCGAAGGGAAGAGAGTTACAGGATCAGGTATCCTCCTAAACCATAATATTATCTTGAAACAGATCGCTGTGGGTTGATACAATTTATTTAGTGAAGAATACCTGTGAATGAGGTCCTAGTGGTAATCAAGTTTTGGTGTGACCACGATGAGTGCTACAGTACTACACCTGGACGGGCCTCTGGTGTACTAAGACTTCCAGGTGCTGTTGATTGGGCTGGTCATGATTCCAATGGTTGATTGGGCCATGATAGCCCCATCCACTACAACTGATGAGCCGTGAGCTGATCAGTGGTCACGGCTCTTGAGGCGCAATCTGCCGGGTTGAATGTGCCTGGAACATGTCACTAATGAGCGTTTGGTATATGTTCTTGGAGTGACCCTGTTCTAGACGTAATTCTTCCGGCGTGATGCATAAGCCTTGACCCACATGAGCGATACGAATGAGTCTATCCACAGATGAGTTGCCGAAATTTCCAATGTGATAGTTACTTGAATATGTGCAATGAGTTCAGCGAGTAGCAGCGCTACCCTGAACGCGAGTCTTCGGATGGTGAGTCTCTTGAGTGGTGTTACGTTTGTTTTTCACCAGACCAGTGGTGTTACTTTTTCTGTGGACGGTATGCTGATAGTGATGTAGATCACTGCAGCCATGACCAATTGTTGCTCCATGTGTTGATCAAACGAGGAATTGAGAGCTTGGCCAAGCTTGTGAGAACCTCATTAATGATGAGTTATCGTGACGAGATTTGGGATGACAGTGGATCATCCTATTTGCGTTTGTGCAGCCAAAGGTCTTGCAAAAGCATTTTGGCGCGTATCTCAACAGATGAGATGAAACCGAGTGAATAAAATATCTGAGTCACTTCAGATGAGATGAGAAGTTTGCTGACATGATCCGATGTTGAGCTGAATCATGACGATAAGACGAAATTGTTGTCATGAGGAAGCCATTTTAAACCGAGTATCTTGTTTTGCAGTCATCCAATAAGATTACTGAGTCAGAGGTTTCAGTTCATAACCTTCTAGCGAGGACATCAGGATAAATTGAGTGCCATTCGGTAAATGGGAATTCACCCGCGATTATTGAGCGGTTAAGCAATTTAATAAGCTGCTTTATTGTGTGCTCCTCCAAATGTGTCATCCACATATCTGCCATGCGTGATCGATGGCACAACAAGTGGAAAACGATGGTCATCGTCCTCGGTGAGAAGTACGAGAGCTCAGATTGCTAAGAATAGTGCAGCGTTAGTGCCGTAGGTGACTGTTGTTAAATAATACGGTACCTCGTTAAGCTAGTCATTCACCCATAGAATCTATGGAAGATTCCAATCCTCGTCATGTACCTTATCTGTCGGTATATCTTGATGATATCCGTGGCGAGGATATGTCGATGCTGACGAATCTCGAGAAGCGTGTCGAAGATATTGAGGAGCAAACTCGCACGAGCGTGCATGAGATCGCTTAATGATTACCCTGATGTTGTAAACCTTGAGCCGTTGATTACCACCCTCAAATTGGTCGTGGTGCTGTTCGGTTTGAGAACCCTATGGTGTGGCAAGTAATAATGCATCTGGTAGAGTTGTTGGTATTCGCTATTCCTTGAGTGTTTCCGTAAGATGCGCTGCAGGTATGATGAGCTGTGCTATTTAATTTTCCCACGACAGTTGCTGGTGACTTGAGTGGTATCCGGAGAATGTATCTTCCGTCACGCTGATGAGTAGTGCGGAAATGACCCTCCTGCTTTTATGATTTGAATGTGTTGGCAATATTAGCTGGTAGCTCGTCTCAAACCCAGAACTTGGTGAGTGTATCTAGTAAAGTTCGTTCGTTATGCTGTATCCTAGCATGTTAAGTTGTGCAATCTCGTGGTTGTGATCAGTCTACAAACAACTTGTTGATTTTAGTCCATTTATAGCCAGAGCCCTGCATGAGAGTAATAAGGTTTTCTACGGCCTTCCGCTTTATTTTTTGGCTTGACTCACGTAGACACGTTTTGAAGGACTCTCTCGGGCACCTGTATCCATTTTATCGTTGACTACATTTATACCAGAGCGTATCCTTTATTTACCGACAGCCCATACCCCTCGTTTCAAGAGCGGTATGATACGTTGGAAGTGACCTCGGATGGCGAACCGACGTACATATGGTTAATGCCCCCATAACCTGTTCTAGCCCCACCCATCTAGTAATCAATTTAGTGCAGTCTGTTAATCTTTACGTCTAAACTGCAATGTCACTGTCAGCGTCCCGTACTAAAATGTTATTGGCTTATCAAACTCGTCGCTTATATTCATAATTATCGTTTAAAAGTTGGTGTGTAGTAGAGGCAGAGAGCGAGACGGCGAAAACCTTCTTATTTTTAGAGAACCGTGATTGTAATTATCAGCAAGAAAGTCATCAAATGGCCGATCACGCACGCTATTTCGTTCATTGTTTCGAGTAATGAGTTTATATTGATGTACACTCTGGGCGATACACAAGCACCGTTTTCTTCAAAGTCTTAGTCCAAATCATCCCTAGATCTCACAATATTCGTAACGATGTTCATAAACTTTTGGACACCATCAGGTGGCACATATAAAATCGTCATGTGTATATGTATTCCGGCTAAGGAAACAGCCAAGTTACCATGCAAAGACACACACTACTATAAATGAGTAGTTATCTGTGTTGTCGTACTCTCAAGATAATATTTCATGCTACTCTTGCTAGGTAAAAAAATTTAAAAACTCGTCTTTCATCTCGGTATCCATGTAATATTATTCTTCTTTTATTGAAGAATTGTTTGCACTCGTTTCCGCGAAGAACTCTTGCTAGGTAAAAAATAAAAAACTCGTCTTTCATCTCGGTATCCATGTAATATTATTCTTCCTTTATTGAACAATTGTTTGCACTCGTTTCTTCGCGGAAAATTAAAAAATTAAAAAAATAAAAAACTCGTCTTTCATCTCGGTATCCATGTAATATTATTCTTCCTTTATTGAACAATATTACATGGATACCGAGATGAAAGACGAGTTTTTTTATTTTTTTACCTAGCAAGAGTAGCATGAAATATTATCTTGAGAGTACGACAACACAGAGAACTACTCATTTATAGTAGTGTGTGTCTTTGCATGGTAACTTGGCTGTTTCCTTAGCCGGAATACACATACACATGACGATTTTATATGTGCCACCTGAGGGTGTCCAAAAGTTTATCAACATCGTTACGAATATCTAGCGATCTCACAATATTCGTGAGTAACGACACTCACTAACGCACGTTCCACGATCACGAGTGTCGAGAGCGCAGATTCTCGTGATTGGATGAGTGGGGGACTCGTTTCTTCGCGGAAACGAGTGCAAACAGTTAGTGAGTGTCGTTACTCACTAACGCACGTTCCACGATCACGAGTGACGATCTCAAGGTGACGAGAGTAACTTGTATTTCTTCGTGGAACGTGCGTTAGTCAGTCTCGTCACCTTGAGACGCCGTTATTGAATCGTTGGCGACTATGTTTCCATCCGCCAAAAACTTCAGACTGTAACAAAGTGGCAGCATCGACTCAATTCACTGAAAATCGGATCACTAGTTCTCGTCAAGGACGAACGTTATCCATCATCAAAATGGGCTCTTGGCAGAGTTATCGATGTGCATCTTGGCAAGAACGATCTCGTGCGCGTAGCGACCGTTTAGACTCAGCAATCGGCAATCAAGGACCGATTGTCAAACTTGTTTTGTTGCCGGTGTCAACAAACGAAAATTACTAGTAGACGACGTAATCGAGAGACACATCACACGACATCGAAGATTCATCAGCACGTTCTGGACAATCTACGAGCTTGCCAAGACGGGCGGAATGTTTCGACAAATCTTTGATATCGTTACGTTTTAACAGATTCTATATATAATATTATTCGAACTGTTTTCGCTTTTCAGCGGTCCTTGAACATACACACATACGGAAATACACACGGTCCGCTCTCATTACTAAAACGATGAGCACTGGTCAGGCGCACAAAAATATTCATACTATTCGGATCAGGCTCTCAAATTGTATTGCGTCAATAAACGACTCTCAAATATTCTACACTAGCAAACCTCTACGTATTTTCTCAACCTTACTGCATTTCCCCACAGCATTTTTGAGTTCTCGCGCTACAACTTGCTTCCCGAAAAATTATTAGGTGCGCAACTAAGTTCTGGCTGTTTTTTTTTATTATGAAAATGCAACTTTATTGTGAAAAAATGTTTACAAATGAATCATTCAAAATATTGCCCATCGCTAGCGACAACTTTTTTCCATCTTTCTGCCAGAGCTCGAATACCGTCACGGTAGAAGTGTTCGTCTTTTGAGGCTATCCACGAATCAAGCCATTTTGAGATGTTTTCATATGAGCTGAACTGCTGATTAGCCAGACCATGTGCCATCGAACGGAACAAGTAATAATCGGACGGCGCAATATCTGGGGAATATGGCGGGTGGGGTAGTACTTCCCATTTGAGCATTTCTAAGTAGGTTTTAACGGGTTTGGCAACGTGAGGCCGAGCGTTGTCATGCTGTAGAATCACTTTTTCGTGCCTCTGCTCGTATTGTGGCCGCTTTTCGCGCAGTGCTCGGCTCAATCGCATCAATTGAGTTTGATACCGTTCCCCAGTGATGGTTTCGTTCGGTTTAAACAGCTCATAATAAATAACACCGCCCTGGTCCCACCAAATATACAGCGAAATCTTCGCAGCGTGAATATTCTTCCGAGCCGACGACATAGAAGCATGACCGGGCAGTCCTTATGATTTTGTTCTCTTTGGATTGCTGTAATGAATCCATTTTTCATCACCCGTAACGATGCGATGAAGAAAACCCTTATTTTTTTTGCCGCTGAAGCAGTTATTTACAGGCGAAAAAACGACGCTCAACGTCTCTTGGCTTCAAATCATAAGGAACCCAAGTTCCTTGTTTTTGAATCATTCCTAACGCATGCAATCGCTTGGAAATGGCTTGGCGGGTAACTCCTATTGCTGAAGCAAGCTCTTTTTGCGTTTGGCACGGATCCTCATCGAGCAATGCCTCAAATTCAGCATCTTCGAAGGTTTTTGGCCTTCCTTTACGCGAACGGTCGTCAACATAAAAATCACCGCCTTTGAAGCGATGGAACCAATCACGGCATGTTGTTTCACTTAGAACAGCATCTCCGTAAATTATTTGGAGTTCTCGATGCGCTTCAACCGCCGTTTTCTTTGAATGAAAGAAGAAAAGCAACACTTCCCGCAAATGACGAATATTTGGCACAAAATCAGACATTTTCACACAACCAAAAGTATATGACGCAACAACAAAGTCACTAATGTGTCAAAGCGGTTTGTTTACCATATGTCTAAGCTTGGTTCATGACGTTTTGGTTATGTCCCAATCGACCAGCACTTACTACTGAAGCCATCTCTTGAAAAACAGCAGGAACTTAGTTGCGTACCTAATAGATGGACATGATATGATATAATAAAACTTTCGTGAAACGATTGCTTTTCTTAAAGACCAATCAATTTCCATGCAATTACTATTTTTCGAAAACTGTAAAGTATCAGAGCGCCGTTAGCAGTGCTAGTTTGTCTCAACACCACCCCATTAATTGAGAATCGTGGAAAAGATATTATCGTTCAAGGATGAAGAGTTTTTATTTCATTGACAATTACAAGTTTGTATCTGTGGCTACTTCAGTGATTTTCGATAACTCAGGAATGCATGATTATTTGCTTGTGAATGAGACAGTTAGAATGGACACACTGAGGTATTATGAAATAGTTTTTAAAACGTTCTCGAACAAAATAGTTAATGATTAGGGGTGTTTACAAAAAATAATCTGCCTGTGGCTTTTTACTAGGTATCCCTCTGCTCTCTTGTGGCGCTGCTTCGAATATCGTGAAGTCCCGTTGAAGATGCTCATTAAGTTCCAGAATTGCAGCGACGTTACCACATCTGAAACAGATATAATAATTGATAAACCGCAAATACGTTTCGCGGCACTTGAAATCTTCATGGGAGGATAAACGCCGACCGACCCTTTACGGGTGCGAGAGATAGCTGCACTTTATCGAATAACCCATAGCGCTGCTCTTCGCTATTGTTAATTTATCTCTTATTTCCTCCCACCGCCACCTTAAACGCAACCGACAGCAGGTCGAGCGAGCATAGTGGTTGCGGAGATAAGTCCTACGGGGAGTAGTGCTGCTCGAGCTGTAGGGTGAGGCAGACGCAAAGAAGAGTATTATTCTTTGTGTCAAGAGACACGGGAGCGTCTTGACGCCAAGGTAATAAGAAAATTTAAAGAATTATAACTTCTCACTGTACGTCATACCAATACCACGTCACATCGTTCTGCAGCTCGACGGCAATGCTGCTACTCTTACTTACGACGAGGGGGTCCTTCACCGGCGTTTTTAAAACTTTAGTCTTTCAGTTGGGTGAAACTCGAGTGTTGAATGAATTTGGGTAAGGACGCAAATCCAAGTTCAATATTTTAAATGCTATGTTGTCTTTCAAACGTCACGCGCGCGCGCGTGTGTGTGTGTTAGAAAAGTGTATAAATATCATTATCGACATTCTTAACTAAATAAAACCATACTCTTAATACTGGAATTAATAACAGCATGGGTGACGATACTTAATTCTAATTATGCAGGATATTCCTGGTTGATATTTTTCTAATTTTTATGATTCTAGATTCGTGGAGCTTTTTAGTCAGCTCTCAATAATTTTAATTATAATCGCGTGTTTTACTTATGTAGCGCAATACTAAATCTACGAGCTTCACGTTCAATTTATCAAAATCTTTGTTAATAATCGTAGGTTTTGTGTAATTCGCACGAAATAAAACTACATATGCGAAAATTCTCATGATGATATTTTTTTAATAAATAGATTCGAAATTCATACCGTGAGCTGGTGTTACGGTATGAAGTTTAACACTCAATTTATCGAAAAACATTATTTTATATTTTCGTGTATCCGTGTGGGACTGCCCCACGACGCGATACCCCTTCTGCTGGGTAAGACCTGAATGGCCTCATACACGATTTCGTTCTGATAAATCGTGTGATTTATCTCGAGCCGTTTGTTATAATTGTAAGGAGGAGAATATCACCGAGAAAACAACAGGAGGGAAAGAGAGAGAGAGAGAGAGAGAGAGAGAGAGAGAGAGAGAGAAAATTGAGTAAGCTTTGGAAAAAAAATTTAAAAAGTTTATATTATGTTAAGTTTATAAAAACGAGTTATAGAAAAAAAAAAGGTCTATTTGTAAAGACGAGGGGAGTTTATTTTGAGCTGTCGATACAAGAAGATATACTTTTTTTGTGTTCTCGAATTAAACATTATATTGTTTCTCAAGAAACTGAATCTAATTTATTTCTACAATCCTACATTTTGGAGGCTCGTCCGGGATCCCGAAATAATCATTATGAGAATAAATATCCGTTTAATATGAGAAGGTTGGTGTCACGAGTTCTCTGAAAATCCATTGGATAATTTAAATCGATGAAGAATCGTCGAAAATTTATTCGACACTAGTACTGAGTGCATAATCGACGGAAGTGTGCGAAAAAATTTTGAAAAATTTGGCTCTAACATTGTTTGAGAATGCTTCTTTTTGTGGGGTTATTTGAAAAGCAAAGTGTACGCCAACAAGCCTCAGACCATCGACGAGCTCAAGGCAAACATTCGTGCCGAAATCATCGCTATACCGCCCGAGATGCTCGAAAAAGTGATGGAAAGCGCAGCAAAAAGGGCACATTTTGCTTTGGCCAATAAAGGCGGCCACTTGATTGATGTTGTATTCAAAAACTAGTCCAAATAGATTGTAAAGGACCAAATTAAATAAAAATACCTCATATATAGAAATCGGTTGTTTTTTTTAAAGTTATTCAATGTTTACATACCGACCTAAAAGATGGCACACCCTGTATAGTCGCTGATAACCTTACGACCCACAGTTTACTAATCGGAGGTAAACTTTCAGATTTTGCAGAAGTTCGCTTGAAGAATCATCGTACAATATTATTACCGCTAGAGAATGCAAAAAATTAAGAAAGTAAGACATTGATGAATGAAGAATCAAACATAAACTCGAGTTCAGACGTTAGATGGTAAGAAGTTATGAATATCAACGTCAATTACGAAGAACCGGAATACAAAATTCCAATTCGACGCGTGGAAATTACGAACCCCGAAAGATTGAACACAGTAGTGCGAGGATACACATTATCTTAAAAGACGAGATTCCAGTACACCAGAATTCTTGAAAACTCTCAGCTGAACAATGTAATACGGTGAAGAAAATTATAGACGACTGGATGAAAAATGACATTGTGATACCGAGCATCTCAAATTATGCCGACCCGATTGTTCTAGCCAAAAAAAAGATGGAAAGCCGAGATTATGCATCAATTAGGATCGATTGAATACAAAAATGATTAGAAATCGTTTTCCCTGTTATTAATTTAAGATGAATTGGACAGATTACAAGATGCTTCCTTTGCATATTTGACTGAAAAGGCGCTTTTTCTATGTTCCAATCGAAGAAGTCTCTATAAAATATACTGGGTTCGTTGTCCCAGATGGCCATTACGAATTTTGACGGGTTCCTTTTGGTCTATGCAACTCTCTAGCCGCTTTCGAAATACATATAAGAGCGATATTCCAAAAATTGATAAGAAATAATACGGTGTTAACATATTTGGATAACTTAATTGTATCAGCAAAGGACGAAGGAGAAAATTTGGAGAAACTTGAAAAAAGTTCTAAACAAAACAAACAAATATGGTTTTAACATTAATTGGAAAAATGTGCTCTGATAGTGAAACGAGTTGAATATCTCGGTTATATCGTTGAAGTTGGCGAACTTGAACCTTCAGAAAAGAAAACTTTGGCTGTAGCAAATTTCCTTCAACTTTCCACGGCAAAAAAACTCCAAAGTTTTCTTGGTCTTAGAGGATATTTCTGAAAATTCATTCAGAATTTTGCTACGATCGCACGACCTTTATCCGAATTGTTGAGAGATACAGTTAAATTCGAATTCAGATACGAACAAGAACAGGTATTTACAGAACTCAAGACGGTATTAATGGAGAAAACTTTACTCGAATTATGTCAAGCTAAAGGTGAAACGGAGATGACGCATGAAAATATGGTTTAGGAGCTATACCACCTTAATCAAAAAGTTTTAGGACTTCATTCATGAAATCGAAAATATAAATTTATTCATCAAAATCGATATGGTCTCCTTCAAAGTACTTCCCATCGACTGTAACGCACCTACGCTAGCGCTTGATCCAATCCTCGAAACACCGTTGGTACTCAATTTTCGGTATATCCATCAGAGCCGTCTTCGATTTTTTCATGACATCCTCTCGGGTGCTGTAACGCGTTCCGCGAAGCGGTTTTTTAAGTCGGTTGAACAGAAAAAAGTCGCAGGGAGCCAGATCAGGTGAATTTGAAGGCTACTGGATAGTGTTGTTTTTGGTAAAAACTCACGGATAAGGATCGCATTGTGCGACGGTGCGTTATCGTGGTACAAAATCCACAAGTTGTTTTCCCACAAATCCGGTCTTTTTTTGGCAAATTGCTTCACGCAAACGTCTCATAACGCCCAAATAATACTCTTTGTTGACTGTCAGCGTAACTTTTACAAATGTCAAGCTATGACCCTGAATTTGGAGGGAAGTGTCAATGACAGATGTGGTAACGTAACAAAAAAAAATTCCAATCGGGTGACTGACAGTGCCACATGGTAGCCGGTCCTAAAGCTTTTTGATCAAGGTAGTACTCATGTAAAAAGATAGCGAAGACGGTTTCATGCATCCGATTTACTACGCTAGCTGGAAAATGATAGTAACGGACTAGAAGTATTCAAGCTACGAATTGAGGTACTCGCGGTAGTACGAATTCTGAAATATTCAGAGTTTATTTACTGAAAATTCCATTAAAAATAATCATCGACTGTCGTGCGTTGGTCCAAACAATGAGCAAAAAAGATACTTGTCTCAGAGTTTGACATTGGGTATTACTTATAGAAGAGTTTCAATATTTAATTGAGCATCGTCCCGGGAAATCAATGCGTCATGCCGACGCTTTAATCAGAAATCGGGTATCAGTTTGTGCCATTCGAGAAAAGGAAGATTCTCTTATTGTTCGAGTTAAGTGAGCTCAAGAATAAGACATCGACCTACAAAAAATAGTTTACGACTCTGGCGCTATCGTCGCAATTTGGAGGCGGACTTGAAGCAGATCGTAAATATTTCGGTTCATATTAAATAGTATCTGCTCTCCCAAATTATCGGTACTGTAACGGTATTTACCCGTTATCATTAATTTTTAATCTTCTGGGGGGAAGAATTTGGGCTCGAACACGAAGAACATTAATGAAGACTTCTTAGGTAGGTATAAGTAGGGTTTATTAGAAAAGTAGTAGAATATTTTGGTGTTCGGCTTGGTGGCACCGTATACCAGTACAATACATTTCCTATGCGATTACGTATACAATGGTTCCACGATATTCTTTATCGTTGGTATTGGCGGGCTTCCACTCCTACGCTTTCTGTATCGGTAGCGAACTCGAGAACCAAGCAAAAATCGGGTGCCTCAGTCTTATTCGATATTCTCCCGAGCCGCTGAATGCACTTTTTGCTACACTTGGCGACTTGTTGCCAGCTCGTCTGTCAGCTATGTTGTATGCTGGATCCGCGCTCCCGTCACATCAGTTTCGCGAAAAATGGAAATATCTATATTTTCCTGTTGTTTTTCGTTCGCGTCTCGTGTCGGAAGTATTTGTGCCGTCTCTGTGGACCGTTGGCATGACTTTTTGTGGTGGTCGGACGTCTGAGACCCCAGTTAAGTTCGTTTTAAGCCGGATGCACACCAAAGCGGCGCGCTGCGACGCGCAGAGCAGCGCAGAGCCGTTTTGGTGTGCATCGGGCTTTATGTGGCAACGTGATCTCAGTTGATAGGGTACTTCAAAGTGTCTCTATTTCTTTTATTTATTTGTCGATAGAGAATTATGTGTGCGTTGGATGGCTCGTTACCTCTGGATTACCTCAAATTTGATTCTTCATTTTGGGTGAGTAATTCCTGCTTCTTTTTTCTTCTTCCTTATTCTTCTAATGAGCTGTGTTGCTTTAGCCCGTCATGCTGGCGGACTTCCTATACCAGGCCTTCTGACTCCTGTTGTTCTGTAGTCTACTAGTTTTTCTGAATTCCTTCCCTTAGATCACATTACACAGTGAAATTCAAATCTTCCTCACCTAATTGTTTTCCTTTAACAGTTTCCTCCAAATGGATATCTCTCTGGCGCGTCACGTCTATTGGTTCCCATATCTTAGTATTTACTGTAACCTAATTATTCCTACATATTTTCTGGAATCTTGCAAACTTCTTACTTCCCTTCTCCGCGATTGTATCCTCTGTCTCTTTACATTAGTGTAACCCACACTTCCAAATATCTGGTTGTCAGTCTGACGCATCGACCGCTACGATGAGTCTCCAACTATTCTTATTTCCTAGATTATGGCTTAATTTCTAATTAATCCATTCGATTATCCCCCAACAAATCACCTTTAGTCCAGGTGGACTAAATTTAGACCTCTGGCTTATATTCCTAGCTTACGGTCTAATACTTCATTTCTTAGGATTTAGTCCCTACTTATCTTAACGTTCTTTAACTATCTCGGTAACTTTTCTAACTTAATCTTTTTTCCTCAATTTGTTTGAGTCGCTTTGACTAATTCCACCTATCGCTATTTCAAACACCTATCGCTTCCCAGAAGGACGCTTGCTTTGGCCTGGACAACCGTCTTTTTATTTTGCAGTGTTGAATCTGTTTGGTATAATGTTGCCCCAGCTATTATATCCGTCTCCCTACTTCATTCCCCTCTCCCTGATTTTACTTGTTAATTTTTTAATTTAACGTAATTTTTTTATTTTACAGATTGCCGTCACAGCGTTACCCGCGTTCCCCTCCCCGCCAAGCGAGGTCAGTTGATCGCTGACCCACTGTTTGTGACTGCGAGGGAATTCCGAAGTGATGACGTCACCTGTTTTCGAGGGACTTCGCTCTAGTTCAACGTCGGGCCGGATCCGCATTTCGCAGCTGGGCTGTGGAATCGGCTTATAGACGAATAATATGTAGCAAGAATAATAGAATATAATATTTCGTGACTACGTCATAGTACACTGTCGATAAATTTGGCGACCACAAAGGACCAAAGCGTACAAGTAGTTCAGCTGACTATATGAAGCGTTTTCCAATATCTCAAGATTCTGGATTCGAAAATTACTTATTGACAGGATAAACCTGATCCCGACGACGGTATCGAGGACGATACCAAGGAGCAGGATGGCCGAATATAGGGAGAAGAATATCACCGAGAAAACAACAAAAGAGAGAGATAATTGAGTAAGCTATAGAAAAAAAGAAAAAAAAGGTCTATTTGTAAAAACAAGGGGAGTTTGTTTTGATCCGTCGATGCAAGAAGATATACTTTTTTTGTGTTCTCGAATTAAACATTATATTATTTCTCAGTAAACTGAATATTATTTATTTCTGCGATTCTACTTAATCATAGGGCGTTTATTATATATCGTTTTTAGTTTATTTGTTCCTTTTGAGATAGTCTAGGAATTCGATATCGATGTTTTTGAAATAATTTCCCTGTTATTTTATTTGACGAATTTGCTTTGCTCGTACTACGGGCATAAGATAAGCGTTCTGTTGTTATCGTCGAGGCGGTCTGGTCTGGTGAGTAGGTTTACTCGACTGTCTTCGTCGCTTGTAATAGTTGTCCTTTCCTTTCGCTACGATATATCTGTTATTTTATCTTTGTTTTTAGTTCAAATCGTTAATCGATCTCTGATACCTCAGCTTTAAAATATTTGGTTCAAATCGTTAATTGATCTCCTAAAGGAAGCTTAGATCACGATTTTTCACCGCAATTATACAGCGTTATCAATTACGTAAGGGTTTGTCGACCACCGGTTCATAGTCCATGCTATATACGCGTAAATTCACATCTTTAAATACGAATAATCATGACGCTGTGCGTGGGGATCCGTTAAAAGCCGTCAGGATGTTCTAAAACGTTGTTTGTTCGAAGATTTTTACTTAACTGCACGACCATGTTTGACATTATATTCGACCATTTAATCATCACGGTGATAATTTCTGTTTCGATACTGCTACTCTATTTAAACATACGCTGCAAGATTCTTCGAATAATACTACATTATTCTTCGAACAACAATATCAACACAACAACGAGGCAAAGAAAAAAAAAGTATGGTATTTCGCAAGATCACCGATCGATGAACGGCAAGCTACGCTGCGCAATGCTCGCTGTCACGTTTGTAACGGATCGCTTAGCTGGCCGTCGTCTCAACGATACTCATAGGTCCATCTCTTGAGAGATTACGAATACTATGTTGTAGGTGAGTACCCGTATAAAATATTCGAATAGCTACACTCACACACGCGCTCTGCTTGACCACACAACCGGACACGTCGATCAAATTCAGCCATGTCCTTATCTTTGCGCAATGCGCAGCTCCGCCCGAGCGCGAACGTGCTCAGACGTTGGTGCGTATCGACTTACTCGCCTCAGTGAGCAGCCTCTGTGCAGCAATGTGAGACGAAGTACGTTTTCTCATCAGACACCTAGTCAAGTACCCGTTAAGAGTCTCAATAATCAAAATACGATAAAAAGTGTCCACACGTTCCTGCATTAGGCTCAGCGAATTGATGCTTCGATCTCTTAGGTGTTTATCTGTTGTAATTAATTATGAGTGTTAGTAGTTGCGCTTTTTTCGACACATAAAACTAATTTGCCATGTGGCCATATCACTGAAAGTTACACAACACAGGTTTTCAGTGGCTGGGCGTTTGTAAAGCATCGTTGGTGTTCTAACACTAATATTGTCCCGGAAGTTAATGGAGGCACACAAACACACACTATGTGCTAATTGTCAAATCAATCGAGACGATAATCTGTCGTTTGATTCGTGCCGTGATTATCTCTTTTGTGGAAAATATTCCTCAAAGCCGCATCGGAGCGAGATCACTGCGGCGACTCAACTCTACTTTTAAACATCGTGGAATGTGTACCCGGCGGCATATTCTACGCTTAAGCGGCTTGTTAACAACCGTCGCGCGGTCCTATACACCCCTCAGTAACAGGAAAATTCTACTCCCGGAAAATTTGTCCCCACGGGATGAAAGAGTGATGGTATTTCTGTAGTCCGGTTAGATATTTTCGTTTTATTTTCGTCATACGCTACAAAAAAAGTTTTTCAGAGCATTGTACAATAATGAGCGAGCAAAAACGTGTGCGATCATGAGGATTGTTGCGTGTAAACAAACGCGGTCTTCGTTCTTGCAAACGGATGTATAATGTACATAGATATCGTCAACATTGCTATATTGCCGTCTTTTATATATCAAGAAGCATACTGGCATCTCGATTCTAATTTAAGGGGGGTAGGGATGGGGGGAAGGATAGAGTTTCGTATCGCTGAATAGCTTTTTGAAAAATTAAACATGTGTTTTTTCTTTTTTCGATCCGATGTATAATTTCTCGAGATATTCGCAAAAATCAGATCCCTTGGGATTACAGCGCCATCTATTATGAATCGAAAAAAAATTGTTTCAGATAAAAGTTACTTATTTTTTCATGGGGAATCCGAATCTGCAATAAAAATAGGGGTTCCCATTTACGATTTCAAAGTTGCCCCCACCCCCACCCCAGGGGGTAGAGGCGAGGGGTCGACTTTGCTATCATTGAATGACCCCCCTTCCAGGCAAACAAATTTTATTCAGAACTTTTTTTGATCCGATGCGTAGTTTTTGAGATATTTCAATGTCTTCAGATAAATCGGCCACCCTGTATATTGGGTCTGGGAAAAAGTTCGTGGCGTTTTCCCCGATAGATGGCATCAATTGCAAATAAGTCAGGAAACACAGATCGCAGCGACACCACTAAACGCTCGTTGGAAAGGTGACACTTCGAGCGTTACTTTGAGTGTATGAACATCGAAATTGGTGCAGTAGCTGGAAAGTCGTTTGCGTTTAAAAATGGAGAAAAGTAATGAAAAAATGCGCTATATTTTGCAATATTATTACGACGGAAATGGTTCGCTCGTTTTCGTTCTGGTAATTTTGATGTGAAAGATGAGTCACGCTCTGGTCGTCCAATCACTGAAAAAGCTGATGAAATTCTTGAAAAAGTCCAGCAAGGTAAGCGTATCAGCAGTGTCGATATTGGTATGGAGCTAGGCATTGACCACGAAAATGTTTTCAACTATTTACACAAAGCTGGTTACAAAAAGAAGCTCGATGTAGAAGTCCCTTATGAGTTGAGCGCGAAAAACATGATAGACCGAATTAACATCTGCGATGCGCTGCTGAAACGCAATGAAATCGAGCCATTTCTGAAACAGGTCATAACCGGTGATGAAAAATGGATCACGTACGACAATCGCAAGTGTTAAAGATCGTGGACAAGGGATGGTGAGCCGCCACAAGCGTTCGCGAAGCCAAGATTGACGGCGAAAAAGGTGATGCTGTGTGTGTGGTGGGACTGGAGGGGAATCGTCCACCAGGAGCTACTTCCAGTTGGTCAGACGATTGATTCTCAACTCTACTGTGGACAACTAGAGAGATTACGCCGAGCAATTGAAAGAAAACGGCCCGAATTGATTAATAGGAAAGGTGTTGTCTTCCATCATGACAACGCCCGACTGATATACTTCGGTGCTGACACCGGTCAATGCTACTGTTCAAATATTGGGTCTGGGAAAAAGTTCGTGGCGTTTTGTCAGTAAAATTCAACTGGTTTTTTTATAGTGTGAAAATGAATTTATTTAAACCAAATATGCTCCATTATTATCGACAATGTTTCGTCATTTTTCGCGTAGAGCCATGATGCCATCGGTGAAGAACTTCTGCGGTTTTTGGTTGAAAAACTGAATCGAGTGATAGTGAGAGGGTGCTATGTCTGGACTATACGGTGGATACATCAAGACTTCCCAACCAAGCTCTCGCAATTTTTGACGGGTCATCAAAGAAATGTGTGGTCGGACGTTGTCATGATGGAAGACAAGACCTTTCCTATCAATCAATTCGGGCCGTTTTCTTTCAATTGCTTGGCGTAATCTCTCTAGTTGTTTATAGTAGAGTTGAGAATCAATCGTCTGACTAACTGGAAGTAGCTCATGGTGGACGATTCCCTTCCAGTCCCACCACACACACAGCATCACCTTTTTCGCCGTCAATCCAGGCTTCGCGAACGCTTGTGATGGCTCACCATCCCTTGTCCACGATCTTTGACGCTTCCGCTTGTCGTACGTTATCCATTTTTCATCACCGGTTATGACACGTTTTAGAAATGGCTCGATTTTATTGCGTTTCAGCAACGCATCGTAGATGTTAATTCGGTCTATCATGTTTTTTGCGCTCGACTCATGAGGAACCCATACGACGAGCTTCTTTTTGTAGCCAGCTTTGTGTAAATGGTTCAAAACAGTTTTGTGGTCAATGCCTAGCTCCATACGAATATCGACACTGCTGATATGCTTATCTTGCTGGACTTTTTCAAGAATTTCATCAGCTTTTTCAGTGTTTGGGCGACCAGAGCGTGACTCATCTTTCACATAAAATTACCAGAACGAAAGCGAGTGAACCATTTCCGCGCAGTAGATTTTGATAAAGTACCTTCACCGTTTACAGCACAAATTTTTTCACAAGCTTGCGCGGCGTTCTCTTTTTTGTCGTAATAATATTGCAGATTATAGCGCAATTTTTCATTACTTTTCTCCATTTTCAAACGCAAACAACTTTCCAACCACTGCACCAATTTCGATGTTTATACACTGAAAGTAACGCTCGAAGTGTCACCTTTCCAGCGAGTGTTTAGTGGTGTCGCTGCGATCTGTGTTTCCTGACTTATTTGCAATTGATGCCATCTATCGGGAAAAACGCCACGAACTTTTTCCCAGACCCAATATATAAACCAAAATTTTAGCTTCTATTCCGTGTACAGTGCCAAAATTGTTTAGTGCTCCCTTATGTGTGCCCACGTGTGACAGTTTTAATGACGCTTGCGAAAGTGAAAATAATTCATACGGAGTGCGGAGCTCCAAAATTGTGCAAAAATGACTGTATGTACACGATAAATAAAGAAAACACTGATTCAATTAGCTGAGAATGTTGCAAATATGACACGTTTCACGTGAGTACATTTTTTTTTTAACTGTGTTATTTCTCATATTGTAGAAAAGCTTAGATATTTTAATAATATAAAAAATACAATTTCGAAGAAATTATCAGTGCCCATAATCGAGTGTGCGTATATGAGTGTGTTTTGTGTATGTATGGTTGTGTGTGTGCGTGTGCGTGCAGGTGAGTGAGTGAGAGAAATTTCGTGTGGGGGGGCGCACTTCTGAATAGTTGTTACCTACAATTTTCCTGGAATTTCATAGAGCCCTTCTTTTTGGTGATATAAGTTTTTGCCTAAAAAGATTTTTGGCGCATCACAATAGTTTTCGAAATATCGAATTTTAAAACTTAATAAATTAACCCGCGCGTGTATATCTATGTCTATCGTTGCACTTACTGCTATCCCTACTTTTTCGATATAATCTGACAAGGACGCCTCCCTACTCTCTCCCTACCACGAGCCCTCGCCTGAACCTGGGCGGCGATCGTGTGCAGGAAGGGGGATATATAGATTTACATATAGGGCATTCCATGCCAAATAACCAATGTTTTTGTACTAACTGAAAGCAGTGTTCATGATTTTTTTCAAATTTTTTTTCCTCAAACTGCTTCAAATTTATGCTTTTTTTTCGAATGGCCGTAACTGATGAAATAAGGGCTCAACTTTAATGTTTTTTTTATATTGGGGTTGTTGGGGATTTGTGACGTGAAATATTTGTTTATATTTAAATGATTAAAAAATGTGTTGTCGATAAGCTACGAAATGACTTAAAAATTTTTTTTTGAGTATTCAAAATTTAAAACAAAATAGAACGAGACAGATGTTTATAATGAAACTTACACACAATACGTAGAATTAGGTGTATGATACTTTAATATATACAATTTGCAAAAAAAAAAAAAATAAATTACATTTACTTTGAAAAACAATCCTAAGACTCGAAAATGCAAAAATCAAGGTCAAAAACAGTCCTTAAAATTTATGAGTATTTTTATGTTGAAAAATTTGGAAAAAACACTAGCATTTTTTAAAAATAATTAAATTTTCACCATTATTTTACCAATGACGAGCATTTCGAAAAAAAAATTGAAAAAATCATCAACACTCCTTTCAGCCAGTACAAAAATATACAACAATATAAGCCGAATCAAAAATGGTCGCGTTAAATGCACGATGATTTGGCGGCGCGCGGGAGCGCGCGTTTATGTGAATTTTTTTTTGTGTACTTCTTTGTTTTTTGTCTGTTGATGCAAGTGTGTGTTTTTTTTATGTATATGTGCTTCTTGTGTGCATGCGTTTTCTGTGTTGATCTGCTTATCTGTTTTTGTGTGTTTGTGTCCGTGTATATTTGTTTGCACATGCTTGTGTGTATGCGTGCGTCTTTATTTGTCTGCATGCACTATGATTGTTACATTACATCCACATTACAGACAAATAACACAGTACATTTTACAATGTCCCGAATCCATTGTGACGGCTCTAGACTACACAAACCCTGTAGTGTCCGAAGAACATGCACACGTAGCAGATAGAAAAATAGTAAAAGTTGCGATAGGGTACTCTAAAATGAAACTTGCAAATTGCTTCGTTGAGATTCCACACGATCCTCAAAGTCCTCTCTATGAGAAACTATCTTTCTTCAACTTTAGTTTGCGTTTGACAGCCATCGAAAGACAAACAACTTTTGTGTTTTTACAAAAATGGAAAAAATTAAGTATCGTGCAGTGATTCGATTTTTGTTTTTGAAAAAGAAAACAAACTATGAAATCAAAGCGGAGCTAGACGAAGTTTATATGGACCTTGAACCTTCGTTATCAACCATTAAATATTGGACAGCTGAATTTAAACGCGGTCGTACGAGCATTGTTGACGATGAACGTCCAGGTCGTCCAAATGAGGTCGTCATACCAGAAACAATTGAAAAAGTCCACGATATGGTGTTAAATGATCGGAGACTAAAAGGGCGTGAGATTGCTGAGGCCACAGGGATATTATATGGCTCAGTGATTTCAATCCTGAGTGATCAGTTTGGTTTGAAAAAGTTATCCGCAAGATAGGTGCCGCGTTTGCTCACTGTCGACAATAAAAGAGAACGTGTGGCTGATTCAAAGGCGTGTTTGGTGATCTATAAGCGTGATCCTGTTGAGTTTTTGCGTCGATACGTAACCGTGGACGGAACATGGATCCATCACTATACGCCAGAGACAAAGGAACAATCGAAACAATGGACTTCACCGACCGAACGTGCTCCGAAGAAGGCGAAGACAGTGCTATCCGGTAAGGCCGGTAAGGTCATGGCCACAGTTTTTTGGAATGCACGCGGCATAATCTACATCGATTGCCTTCCGCCGAAAAAAACGATTAATGGCGAATACTATGCAGCCGTACTGACCCGATTCAACGACCAATTGAAGAAAAAACGTCCACATTTGGCGAAAAACACACGTTCACACGTGCCCAGTTGCCATGGCCAAAATTCATGAATTTAAATACGAATTGCTTTCGCATCCACGGTATTCTCCAGATTTGGCCCCCTCCGACTACTTTCTGTTTCCAAACCTGAAAAAATGGCTTGGCGGATAGAGATTTTGTTCCAGAGATGACCTCATTGCCGAAACAGAGACCTATTTTGACGACCTTCCGAAATCGTATTATTCGGAGGGCATAAAAAAATTAGAAAATCGTTGGAATAAGTGTATCGAGCTAAAAGGAGATTATGTTGAGAAATAAAAAGATTTTTGTCCAAAAAAACGCGGTTTTCTTTATCAAGCCGACTATTTATTGATCGACCCTCGTATATATTATTCTTGAGATTCTGATCTTTTACGCTCGAGGCCCAATACTCACCGCAAATTGCCAGGCGATAAGTATACGGCGGAACCTATAGAAATATCTCTCGTTTAGATTAAACAAGTAACAAACAGACGAATATAAAATGAAAAAAAAAATTCTGAATAAGAAACATTTGTTACCCGCCAGTAAATAACAACAAAGATGATTGATACGTACTCCCGACGAAACGCTAGTGTAATGTATATGCGAATGTGCCTTGAATGTTTTACAAGGCCTTGTACAGCATCTAGCGGTCTTAGAAAATAGTTTTTAAAAATAAGAAAATGTCTTACGACAACTAGTCCGATGTCTTTTAAATACTTAAAGTGAAACAGTGTGAGTAGTATGTGTGCACCTTTGCTCCATAACGTGGAGATAGTAAAGTGAGGTGGTGTGGGTACCCTGGTGAACAAGGAAGAGTAGAGATAAGAGCAGGATGGAGCAAACACGTCTGCATACTTGGAATAAAATTTGTAACTCACTCTTATGCTGGCGGCATCTACGACAGCGCTCCAGGGTGACGGACGCAATAGTTACTCCATAGCACACACACACACACGTATGCACGCACTCACGCACACACACACACGCGCACGCACGCACGCACACACACACACCAGCATCCGCAACTCAATGGCCGAGTAATGCGAACTATCCGAACCCATGGAGCGTGGGCACCGTCAGGGGTAAGCATCCGTATACTGATTAGCGTATCGCCACCGTACGTTTCCTCGACCAGGTCTTAATATCCGGCCTCGTCAATAGCATGATGGAGGCCGAATACCACACTTCACAAGCAACACAGGTAGTGTACTAATCAGCGGCTCGGGGTAAAATAGCTGCAGCCAATCGACGTATATCAATTCCTCGAAATCGACAAGCAGCACCTCGCGCACAGCCATTTGTGCCGCACGACAATTGACGCCCCCGCACATAGTCCGCAAATTTAAAGCCGCTCCTCTCAACACACCCATCAATATATAAACTCTCCAAATCGTCCTCTAGTTTTAGCCACGCAGCACACATTAGCTCCGTGCGCAGGTATATCGCGTTATCCCCCCACCGCAAATCACCAGACACACAAAAGCCACGGCTAACGCAAAGTTATCATACCGCGGATACATTGTTAAATTTTCGGTTTTTACCCTCGATGTCCACTGCTAAGGACAGACTGAATGTTCAGGATACTGCTGGTGGCAATCACAAGGTTTGTAAATAACAAACCCCCTTTAGAATCATAACTAGGTATCCAGCGCTCTGAATGCAACGACAGAGTTTTGCACGTGCGTACCAATTTGCGCTGTGCTCCTCGCGAAGCGCTTGCTCTGCAGTAAAAGGCGCAGAATATGATACCGTACCGCGAGAAACCTCGATTAAAATTTATATATAATTATAAAATAAGAGACATAGTAAGACGATGTATTTTTTAAAATTATTCAATATTTTATTTAAATCACTTTAAACACATTTACCGATGCATGCAACATCTCTGCAAACACGGTAGCCTTTGCTCGGAGATTCCTCCGCCGTTAAAGATATTTTTATCACTGTCTGAACGTCGAAAGGCAAAAGCATTGTAATATTCACGTACTATTCTATCGTTTTTCATTACATTATCGCTAAAGAGATTTATAATCGCGACATGATGAAGCCGCACGACATAAAATACAAAAATACGATACAAAATTGTCCACACACATCCGACGTATTACTCTGTAGCTGCTTGAGGCCGTGCCGATAGAACTTGCAGTTTCTTCGTACATGGCGATCCAATGCTCTCCAGGTCCGTCGTGGTTATCCGTATTATTTATGAGTCCGGCCGGTAACGACCATACACGAGGAATTCTGTCAACTGGGTATACTCTAACGGTTGAAAGTAGTAGGTACTGCAGACTCTCGTAGATTTGTCTAGTGTTCATGCTGAACACATAGTCAATGATTGAATGATGACCTATATGCTTTGATAGACGTATATATGCAAAATTTATTTAACAGTATCGTCGATCGTGTCACGACTACATGGTGAAGATTTCTCCTCTTTCTTATTATCGTCCCCTTCGTCTGCCGACCAAACACCCATGAATGATTCTCCCTTAAAGGGGGGCTCGCGAAGCCAATTTTTTATTTGGAAAGCCTGGCGCACTGCACAATGCAAAGATGCTGTATCGTTTATCACGTATTTCACGACTCGTGATATCGCAAAGAAGTATAGCCGCCTCGTGACCCCGTGTATAGATACGTCTTGATTTTCGCGAAATTTCACGCAAGTTAGCGTATGCTTATTTACAGGTCACCTCGCCCTCGTACCATTAAAGACCGTGAAAATATTCCGAGAGAAAATTATTCTGGCTTCTCGAATGCTGCGGTAATTCGGCAAAGTGACACGGTGTTGCGACGATCCAATGAGCAGATTACGGTCTATCGACTGCTACCACGGCAATTTCTTTCGGAATAAAGACGGAATTTCCGAGTCTTTACCACGAATTCCCTGTATATCCACGACGATAACCCTTTTCACGACTAACCTATACAGATGCTCAAGTTCAACTGGCTAGTTACTCACAGAAACGTTTCTACCCCTCTTAACGTGAAACAATTTTATTTCGACATCAACACATTTTTCGCTTATCCGGTAAAATTCACCATTGCCTGCCGAGAAGCACCGATTTCAAGGACATTATCATATTCCGCGTAGACCACACAATTTATCGTTGAAGCAAGCGCATCCTCAAATCGTACCTTTATTCTCATACTACCGTGCTTTATTAAATTCCAATGTGAATTGCTATTCGCCGAAAGATCGGATGTCAAATCAAAAGCACACAGACAATATCCATCTCGATAATTATCGCGATCAATCGAAATACCATCGTTTAAGAAATGTATTCCAGTTCCCGAAAGCAACGTTTGAAAAGCATCCACATACAGATGATTTTTCGTGAATACATCTTGTAACGGTTTCGAAGGTATTTGAGCACCATCTACATACAACGAGAGATAATTTATCTTGTAATTTTGGAAATTGAATGGATTCATACTGAAGTCGCCGTTAAACGCTTTGTTATCGACAAAACCGATAATTATACGCTTCGGCAATTGACGTAGCACGATATTAACGATAGTCTCTCTATAAACACCGGAGTGTATTGAAACGGCCTTTACCTCGACTCTCGTAAGAGGATATATAGCCGTAGATTTTGCCAGAGTTCTAGCATGTGAGAGCAGCACACCAGGAGCTATTTTTGTTCTACGAAAGAGAAGCTATGCCTGGAGAATCTTTAAGCCGCATTGACCATTCTTTGTAACGCCCACAAGAAAAAATGAATCTCTAGACCGCACCAGCGGTCGTCGCATCTCGACACCGTTTAGTAGGAACCGCTCCTGATTGCATATATCGCAATGCAGATAGCCGAGAAAATCTACAGTTTCCGACATTTAAAAATTGTTTTCTCTTTACAAGACGCGCATTTCTCGATGTTATATCATCCATTTTTCCAGGGGTATCATCGTACCAGAGAACGCTCGTGAGATGGAATTTTTGGCAGCTGGACCGTAATTCAAAAGTGTTTCTATGTACGCTCGATCAGTGTAGGCATTATTTGGAGGTGAAACTAGTTTGGATTCAGGTATACATCCTCCTGATTAAACACAGAAGGTGAGAGATTGTTTACAGGGCCGGTACGTAGTTTCGGCGCTGTACCCGCGGCAATTCCCGTAGAAGGAGATGTTATTTTCACTTTCAAACTAAGCATAGTATGCGCGAGATCGATATACTCATCACCCTGTTTAGGAGTAACAAATTCAATACGTGAATCATTTGTTAGCGAAGAAATTGGCTTATAATACACCCAATTGGAGCCTTCGATAATAGTTTGCGTCGGTGGAAGTGAAAATAATTCAAATTCCGATTTAAGACACTCGCACGAGTGCGCATGTAGAAAAACCATCTTGTTTCAGCTATCAAAAAATATCTGCAACCGTTCGTGACGAGTTTTCTTCTTATTATTGTTCCTATTGTTCTTTTTCTTCTTTATTACTTTTCTCTTTATTACACTTTTAGTTTTACGGGAGATACGTCGTAGTTTACGTTTATTCGATGAATGAGGAGTTCGCGAAATGTTGCTTTTTATAACCAGACCCCCGCATGAGAGTGTCAATTTTTTCAGAGGCTTTGCATTTGAGATTACTACCTGATTTTTGCGCTCTCTCGCGAATAGCATCTTTCTCAGCTATATTTCTATCGAGGATATCACCGACTACGTTTACACCAGCTCGCAATGCCTCTTTTCCAACTGCTGCAGCACGCTTCTTAAAAAGTGGTAACACTCGACGCAACAGGCCCTCGAGAAAGCTGCCGATACCGTGTCCTCTTTGATTAGGCGTTCCGATATTATCATGGCTATTACATCCGTACCCGCGACGGCCCCTTCCGTGCTGCACACTGTCAATATCATCCATAGCGGCGAGATCAATCGTGGGACCTATTAAAATGTAGTGTCACAGTCAACGTTCCCTGTTCGAACGGTATTGGATTTCCAAGCTCGTATCTTATATCGATCCCGATAGTGTGTAAATTGTTGCGCAAGAGAGGTATATATCCTGGCGCCGAAAACGATTAAATTTTTATCGAATCATACTGACAGTCGTCAGCATCAATGGGAACAACTCATAAGAGGGGTGTTTGTGCATCGCCTGTAACATAGCTCTCGCAGATATCGGTGTATAGAAAAATGCTGCCTGATATAGCACCGGTAAAAGATGCAGGCCTCGACCCTGCGTATTCGCAATGCGGTTCTATCATGACAGACGTACAGGCCTATTCCAAGAATCCTAGTAGCCTTGCGATAGCGGGCGATACGCGAAGTCATGGTATCGTAGATCGTCGCATACGCGCGCCACGTCGACCTGCCCGCTTGGAAGCGATTTAAAGCGCAGATGACCGGCCACGTGCGGTAACTTATTTATACTCTCCAAAAGAGCGTCTATAGAGCGATATACACCAGATGGAACTTGTTCTCTATCTACGCGTCTCCGTGTTAAAGGATTTAAACGCAATAAATCGTAATCACCATCCTCAAAACTTATGAAATTTCCTGCAGTAGGAACATGTAAAAGAGTAATCGGATGAGCAACTTCCGCAAGAGAAACAGACTATTCTCCATGCATGTAATAAATTTATTCGTCGTATTATCAGGAAAATAGTGCATACAACTGTTGCTCGGTAGTACGACAAAGAACGAGCTATCCTTGGAGCTCATATTTATCAAGGACGGTGATTCCGAGCGTTCTTTCCCTTTATCCTCTTCTTCTCTTTCGTCTTCTCAGGTGACGGAGGCACTCGTGCTCGCGATAATTCTGCCTCGTAGAAAATACCGTCGATAGTCTAATTATTCAGATCGTGTAAAATATATACGAATGGTTCTCGATTCACTGATATTCGTTGAATCTTGAATAACTCGTTACTCCAACCACGCTCATATCCTTTCACGAATGCTGCTTTCGCTGTACTGATACGTACCAAGTCACCGACACTGTATGATATTTAGGCTTTTTCGTTTTTCTCGCGTTACGCTCGTAACGCCGTGCTAAATTTTCTCGGGCTATAAAGGCATTTTCGAAGGTCACCTCGCTCGAAGGAATACGCGTTCCGCTGTGTCTGTTGTGATTATATGCATATAAAAAAATTTTGTAAAACATCGATGTAACGCTTATTTCGCGTGTATGTAAAGTAACGCCACATTCCCTCTTTTATTGTGCGATTAAAGTGTTCGGCAATCGAGGCTTTTATATCGGGGCTACGGTGGTGGTGGTGGTGGTGGTGGTGGTAGTGGTAGTATTATCAGGAGTACAAATTGAAAATGCGGGATTTTTTTCTATTTTTGAACGTTTATTCTGAAAAAATGGTAACAAATGAATTATTCAAAGTATTGTCCATCGCTAGCCACAACTTTTTCCCATCTTTCTGGCAATTTACGGATACCGTCGCGAAAAAATTCGGCCGGCTTGGCTGCTATCCAGTCATCGACCCATTTTTGGGCTTCTTCGTAAGAATGGAAGCGCTGGTCAGCTAGGCCATGTGTCATCGATCGGAAAAGGTGGTAATCGGAAGGAGCAATATCTGGGCTATACGGCGGGTGGGGTAAGACTTCCCATTTCAGCGTTTGTAGGTATGTTTTGACCGGCGCTGCAACATGTGGCCGAGCGTTGTCATGTTGCAAAATTACTTTGTCGTGTCTTTGCTCGTATTGTGGCCGTTTTTCTTTGAGTGCGCGGCTCAAACGCATCAATTGAGTTCGGTATAGTGCTCCTGTGATGGTTTCGTTCGATTTCAATAGCTCATAATACACCACACCCAGCTGGTCCCACCAAATACAGAGCATGAGCTTGGCGCCGTGAATATTTGGTTTGGCCGTCGATGATGATGCATGGCCGGGGTAACCATATGATTTTTTACGCTTCGGGTTATCGTAATGGATCCACTTTTCATCACCAGTGACAATGCGATGCAAAAAACCCTTCCGTTTTTGCCGTTCGAGCAGCAGTTCGCATGCAAAAAAAACGGCGCTCGACGTCTCTCGGTTTCAGCTCATACGGCACCCAATGTCCTTGCTGGTGGATCATTCCGAGGGCTTTTATACGATGGGAAATGGCTTGTTGTGTCACTCCCAATGAATCTGCGAGCTCTTGTTGAGTTTGACACGAGTCTTCATTGAGTATTGCCTCCAATTCAGCATTCTCAAACTTTTTCACTTGGCCCGGCCGCTCTTTGTCCTCAACGTCAAAATCACCACTTCTAAACCGCACAAACCATCTCTCGCACGTTGAAACCGATGGAACATGACTCGGATAAGCCTCGGAGACCAATCGATGTGCTTCAGCAGCACTTTTCTTCAAATTAAAGAAGTAAATTAAAACTTCCCGCAAATGCTGTTTTGTTGGCACGAAACTCGACATATTGAGAGCTCAAAAAAACTATGAATTTGACACTGCGACAAATTGACACATACTGAAAATTAAAGCTATAAGACGTAGCTTTGACATGAACATAGTCACAGTACTGCCTGATGCGTATAGCGTTAGTAACGCCATCTGTTATCAAACCCGCATTTTCAATTTGTACCCCTGATAGTAGTAGTGGCAAGACCGGCGAGACGATGTATGTTATCATAAGGAATAAGTACCATCTTTCTGGCATATTCCATGGCTCGTGTAGACCAAGACAGGGACAAGAAGCAATTTGAGAAATCCGATACAGTGCTCGACGATGATCTTCCTCTTACCGCTCCAATTTCCCGTTTTGGCGGCTAGTCGTCGATGAATTGTCGCGTGTTTCCGAAGATGATTCTTTTGCATGTTGTTCAGACTCACGTTTCTCTGTAAAACGTTTAGAGTACACTCGCATATACACCGTCCGAGCGCTACATCTGCTTTGCGCAAAATTGCACGTCGTTGCTCTTGATTCAGATAACACAGCGCTTGCAATATAATTATTTGCTTTTTATCGAAAGGTCTGCGCAACGCCATTAGAAGCTCATTACTGGTACATCACGCGTCGCATCGCGAACCTTTATTGCTTTTTGAGGCACGTAAACGTAATGGTTAAGGTCATCGGGACATATGAAGGCGCGAAATCGACAATTATCAGGCGTCGATTGTTTCAAGTCGAAAAACAGATAGCCGTGCGGTGCAGCTGTTGCATCGAAATATACCTCCTGCAAAAATCTGAAATTCTCGAGACATACCTGGCGTGTTAGATGTTGAATTTGCGCGCGATCTCGCGAATTTTTTAATACAACGATGTAATTAGCGTTTAAGGAGATATCGCGCTGCCCGTAACCCTGATGGAAGAGATTTTGCGTGATATAGATGACACTAAGATTTTTATGATGGGTACCTTTGGTGAAAACATCGACCACGGTATTGTTCGATGTCTCGCGCATTAGATCATCAATGTCCACAAGTTTAGGCCTTGTATGATTCAAGTAGTCTGCTGCTTGACGTAAACCCTCGCGAAATTCGATTTTAACACCGTACTCTGAATACCCGGACTGCCACTCTGAGAAATAAAAAAGTATACACTCGAACGGAACATTCGTCATTTCGCGCATGTATTTAAAGAATTTTTTGACAAAATATGTTTTAACACAGCCCGTAAGACGGCTTATCACGGCTGTCCATGGATATTTCCAACATGCATCTATATCGATGAGTGTCTATCAAAATCACTCAGCTGACTCTTAAATAAGCTTATACCGCGACGGCGGCGGCAGCGACCCCGCGGCATCAGGTATTTTCGCAGCCTTGAAGAGCTGATAAGGATCGGTACGCCTGTACTAGCTGATAAGGCGCGTGCTCGCGGTATAAACTAATGTTTACACCGTATGTAAATTAAATAACGATAGTTTTTAATTTCTCATAAATAAAGCAATATTTTTATTTCACTATGCATACAGTTCTATGTGCAAAATTTAGGAATCATGTAATTCTAAACAGCAATATTATATCGACGGAGGTAGCACGAGAAAGTCAGAACAAAAGATAACACTCGATAAGAAAGACGGGACAAAAGGAATCAACGATAAGAAAGTCAGAACAGAAGGGAACGGTAGAGAGATAGCAGCTACGGCTACGAATAGCAGCACAAAAAGAACGAGCAGACAACGGTTTTATACATAATAAATCAATTTTTCTAACGTAAAGTACACCGTAAATACGGAACATAAAATTAGACAAAAAGATTATTTAAAAATACCGCGAATTCAACCGTAAAACTATATACTTTTTCGCGTTATACTAATTAGCGTATTTCACAATAGACATACGGTACAGTAGAGTACTTCCCGTGCCGCTTTCGCTTCGTGTTAAGAGGTATACATGATTTCGTTTCTTTACGTGTTTCTACCTGATGAAATTCCGTGCGTCGAACAGCGTCAAATTTTTAACACGTTCACGCCGGGGCTGATTTTCATGTTTTTCGCTGTGAGGCGGCGGTGATGCACACGGCCCGATGGCTCAGTATCGTGTGACCCACCGGTGATGCACGCCGGCGTGAACGTATTAAATAATAGGTACGCTAGCTCCTGACGGCTGTTCGCAAAGTTTAGCGTGATACCCTTTACTTTACATTTTTCAATAATCGTATCGTCGGGTTTACGAAAAAGGTATGCGTAAAATTTTGGTCCTCCCGAAACGAACGAACTTATATAACTACCAGGCCCGGATTCGCTTAATTCATCTGTGAGATCTGCCAGAAATTGACCGATTGGCGGCTCATTCTGGTTGCGACCGGGGCGACTCACGTAAGTACAGGAGTCTGTATCGCAGTACAATATATAGTACGCCGCCCGAGCCCCTCAAGATAACTGTATAGTTTTAACCGTGCCTGTGCAGTCGTGTATGCTGCAATCACGGCGTTTGATATCGGGGATAGTTAGGTAGCATCGCGGTTGCTCACATAGTTTACATACATGATCTTGTGATTAACCAGTAGCATTCCCGTCACCTCAAACTCCGGACTCGTTAGTAAATTCATTAGCTCCGCGCGCGTGAAAACGACAACGGTTTTCGTGAGATTCTCGCGTTGACCAAACTTTCTCCAGAATTAATTAAGAGAAAATTTTGCGAGCGAACGTAAACCCCGATTTGACTGCAAAGCACTTCGCTCGAGATATACAACCTCAGACTCCTCGTACAACGCTATGAAACGGTCTATTACAAAATTTCATCGATACGCGTCACCTTATATCCGAGCGACACAGCTTTTCTCAGCTCGTCCACGACCCATGTGCCGTTAAACGCTCGCTCAGTCGTGTCATCGTGTGTGCAGCCCGCGGATGTGTCCATGTCTGTACAGCACGTTCTACATAGGGGGAACAGTAGTTTCCCATGCATGCGAACAGGCAGTACGGGGATATACGAATCGCGCGGTACTACTACGGTACACTTCACGAGACCCTCGACGATACTTGGATCGTTTCCAAGTCCTACGAGTTCTCGACACTCGTCATCTACGTCCAATGTCGGATGTCCAACGGGATATTTTCCATTCTTACACGCCTATGGAAAGAGCGACCACACATCCATATAACGTATCTGCTTCCCATTCGCGACGTCGTACAAGCGTACAACATTTTCCGTTTGACCGCCAAAGAATGCATCGCGTGGTTCGAGAAGCGCCTGCTTGACCATGACGTGAGTTTCACGTATAACGACATTTCCTCGTTATTCTCGAGTAATCTGTCAAAATCGCATTCCCATATTCCGGTTAGAGTGTACCCTTTCGATCTGATACGCCCGGAAATAAGAAAAGTACGCTCGTGTCGCTCATCCATTGTATCACCGAATTTCGTTCGAGCATATCTATTCACGCGATATTCACCGCCGGCAGGTCGATCGGAGGGCGATACTCTCTCGTGCGTCCAGCACGAGCGATATGATATTCTTTCGAAATACTCTCATACATACTGATGCTATCGTACATGCATCTGTAAAGGGGCACACGCTTCCGCAACGTATAAGTAACTTTCGAAAAGCTAGTCACGCTCGTCTCAAAACCGAAACATCTGTACGATAATATTGCACAAATTCCGTCGCAAAATCAAATTTATAATCGACGCGACTTGATTCTTCCTCATACCATTTTAAAAATCGCTCGAGATCTACTGAGAATATGTTATCGGGCGAATAAAAATGCAGAGCCGGCAGAAGAGCCGTGTAATTCCCATATATTCCGGTCTGTTGAATAAATGCGGAAATGTACCCTTTGCCACCTCATCAGCGAAACCGACGGCCTTAGGTAAAGCGCTAAGAGCCATGAATAAATAGTTTAAGACTATCGAGAAAAACGACATCGCCAATCTTCATCGAGACAATTTTCGTACCATTCATAATCAGAGAGAGCAGCTGTATTTTTTGCACTTCGATTAAATACCGTAGAATAAACTACGCATCGAAACCTCTTGCATTATGAGCAATACAGATAATCGTTTAAAATTTTTGCGATAATGACAATTTCACGACCTCCCGAATAGGATCATCGATATACACGAATTCACGTTTACCACAGTCAGCACAATCGGTCTCTATATCCGTGATATCCAGACATGTCATACATACACATTGTGTAACACATAAATTCGGCTCGTGAATTCGTGCCGATTTATCATCATGCAGTTGTTCGTGTTGCTGCGTCTCAAAATCATAAAACAAAAATCTCGTCGAAGGCTTGTCTTTTTTCTTTTCCTTTGGCGCCTCGGATTTTTTAAGAGGTGCTATAAAACACGCATGCGTAGTCGGTCGAGCTTGCCTGCATGTAATACAAAACAATATACCACCTACATGAATCTTTGCATCTGTGGTTTTAATCATACGCGAGCAGCCTCTACAGACTTTCAATGCTTTACAGACGCTGTACCGTCTATATTTACGAGACGTAATACCCGCGGAGCCCTCACCCTTGTGATGAGCGAGGCAAAAAGCACCAAATAACGAACGATTACAGTCTGTGCAATACTCAGGCTGAGAGTCTCTATTGCCGTTGCAATAAGTGGATTTACATCGAGCACATTGATAGCTACAGCGATGCTCGAGTACTCGATTATACTTGGAATTACACTGTGTGCAGAACCCCCGATTACCTAGCGCAACAGCGAGATTTAATATTGGCTGGTAGTGATGAGAACGCTCGTAACAGGGAATAAAGAGTGTATGATTCATTTTACCTATTGCAGAGAGTACGGATTTTCGCCCATTGTACAGAGCCGGAACGCGTTTTCCGAAGGTGAGAAATTCATAAACAACGATCGCTATACCCTCGTGAACCAAGTACTCCTGAAACAGCTGAATTTCGCGCGCAACGCACCGTCTAGACGGTGTCGTTACCCCTGCATTACGCGTGAGCTCTATCGCTGCTGTATATTGCGCACCTCGAAGCCCGTTCCGAATTTGACACCATCGTCTATGTATCTCGCTTGTACGTATTTGACCGCGGTTGGCATGCGCTCGGGCTGTGACAAGGGATCGTTGTAGACACAAATTATCGCAATTACTTATGCGTAAAATTGACTTTTTTGCTATATAGTAGACTCGTGTGTAAGGCTGGTGCCCACACCGGCTCTTTCGACGCCTCGTACTATACATGTCGTCATTCTACATGTACCAGCGTCTATTCGAAATTAGCGCGCGCTCTAAGCTACACTATTCATTAGTCGCCATATATCGTCAGGAATGATGTCACGAGCTGGTCGAAATGATAACCATACAGGCCCTTGCGCGAAAGACGGTACGCTCAGACTCATACCAACATAATCATGTTCTTCGCACGATTCTGTAAGGCGTGTGAGTACATCTCGTTCACCGCCCTTGAACCATGTCAGATGATCGATACCGTCCGGTGGCTGACGAAAATAAAAATCTGTCTCTCGACCCTGCATCTTAAAGCGTGGAAAATATCGTCTCTGCTCATTGTCGATGCCGAAACGTTCACCAGGAGGCAAAATATCACCTCCCCGTGCAGCAGTTCTTCCTTCGCCAGTCTGTCCACCTGCAAGCATAATTAAACCATTTGTTAGAATTTTTATTTCATTCAATTACATTTTTTGTTTGTCGCTAGCTATATACTGTGTATATAATTCGTGTAACGTAAGAATTACAAACTTATATTTGCTTCTAGGCCTCGAATCCGTCGACTGCACCCGGGAACCGCCGACGCATTTCGTAAACCAACTCGATTGTCGGCGGTCTCGGCACAGTGAGTCGTGCAAAGCGAAAAACGTTTGGGTCCGTCTCGTACCCTGTTTTTTCATTTTACTATTATTATCCGCGTAATTTTTTTATTTTCGTCAGCGTAGTTGTATTATTAAAAGCTTACCTGAATCTACAGGTAATCTACAGGTAATCTACAGGTCTTGTTGTTGTTGTTATTGTTGTTGTTGTTGTTGTTGTTGTTGTTGTTGTTGTTGTTGTTGTTGTTGTTGTTGTTGATGTTGTTGTTGATCTGAATCGGTTCTATCCTCCTCATTGAAATCAAAGGTGTCGGATCCCATTTTTTCTTCGTCATACCATCGAACTATATGAAAATCTTGTGAAATAAAGGAAATAAAATGAAAGTAAGTAACGCAGTATATTACTTACGTCTTTTACTATGGGCTGCAAAGCAGGCTCATTCAGCAACCCGCGTTGACGAATAACATGCACCACTGAATAAAAAATTATTTGATTATCAAACAATCCTATATTATGCGCATCAACTAAATCACGCTGATGATACTCGCACAGCATACTGCGTATCTTACGCATAACCGCTTATGTCGGAAGTTCTCATAGGGTGATCTGTAAATTTCTTCTCCCCCACCGCGAACTCAACGACGGCCTACGCTTTAATATTAACTTTATCAATTTTCTTATCAATGAGCGCTTAACCACTTTGACCATGATTGTGCTGTTAGAGTAGTAGTAACCACAGTAAATCAGACAATTAACTAGAGATTTTTCAAAGCGGCACGCTTTTATATATATTTCTTTAATACGCTCTTTCTCTTTTTCTCTCTCTCACTCTCTCTCTCTCTCTCTCTCTCTCTCTGCATATACTGCAGCGATGTAATGAATACAACTAACCAAGAAGATGGCCGCACACGATCACTTTACAAAAGCAAGTCCCAGAAAAATATTTAGCGATGGTGATGTAGAGGTAAGACCCGTCATGTACTAAGTTATCGAGTTTCGCTGATGAATGTCATATTGTTTTCATCTAATTTCAAGGCACTCGGCCATGAGGAAAATTATCAAATTTCGTCGACGAATATTATTTAGTTTGCATGACACATGTTCTCTGTACATCAAGGTGTGAGTATGCACATACGTGTGCGAGAGTATGCAAGTTCTTTGGGATATATTTGCTGCTGCTTTTACTAGGCTGTGAAGGAGAAGCGACAAATATCAAATGATATCGGCGAGCCATTTTCAGTCGTATGATTTGCAGTATCGAAAAAAGAGATGATGCAATTAGATGGTGGGGGTAATCTGTATAAAACGGAATATGAACACTGCCGACGATTTATTCGAAAAGTTACAGTCTACGAGAAAGCAATAAAAATGGCAAATAACGGTATTACGTCTCATACGATATCGCATATATAGCGAACCCCGTTATGTAGGGTTTAAATAAATCATTCGGTAAAATAATTGTCGCCGGGCTCGAGTTGAACTCTGCGTGTGTTACACCAGTGGTGAAAATATTGTCGAATATTTTTACCGAAATTACACTCATTGCGGACGATCGGCGTGTGTTTAAAAGTGATTTTTCTCGCGTACACCGCTATTTCGAAGCTCATGGGGCTGATACCGAGAAAATGTAAAATACCTGCATTGAGCACACAGCACATTACACACTTAATCTCGTGTTACCAGCACAGAGCTGTCTCCTTTGGTAAAATAAGCGGTAGTGCTAATGAGGAATACGAGAATCAAGAGGAATTTGGAGGATCGAAACGGAAACGCTTCCGAAAATACTCTCCAAACATTGTTCTGTAGCGGCCGGCATTTGATATGCTCGTCGAAATAAGTAGAAGAATTGATATTCATATGCAGGCTCTAGAGAGCAAAAGTGAAACAATTCAGCGGTATATGAACGAGGTGGTATCGTATGTCTGCGAAAAGATAGTGCTCAGTGAAACGCCTCGTGCATCAGCATATGAGATCATCGAATCCACGGAATTCTTTCAAGAAGCGCTCGAGCACATCACGACCTTGCTAGCGCCGGAGGATACGGAGCTTATGAAAATTATTTTGTCCGAAATAATTGTGCCGTACCGTGGTCATATCGCTGATCATGCATCGGGTGTTGCATTGCGAACGCAATAATTCTTCGTATGTGTAGCTATTTGTGATAAAGACACAGTTGTAAATAATTGTATATAGTGTACATTTCGCTCGAAATATTATAAAGTATACACTGAGGACAGTCATAGAGAGAGAAAGAGAGAGAGAGAGAGAGAAAGAGAGAGAGAGAGAGAGAGAGAGAGAGAGAGAGAGAGAGAGAGAAAATGTGAGCTGTCACCGTCATAAAACCGAAGCATCAGCAAAGGTCTGCGACAGAAAGAAGACGGAGCTCTCGTCTTATGGAGATTGAGAGGAAGATACATACCCTGTACAGATAGATCTAGCGTCGGGAAAGAAAAGTGTCACCGGCCATCCTCATCCACAGTTGACGTCAGTGGTAGCAGATCATCACCGCTGCTAACTTTGTATAATGAGACGTAGCATATCAGGTAAGACATTATCGATTGTTCTGTACACGTTGTTTTTATTGACCAGTGCGTTCAATTAAATACTTGTTTCATTCTTTTTTCAGAAATACACTGTGATGACAATACCCACAGCGAAAAATAATTTAAAAGCATGTAACAGTAATTTTTATCGTTAACATGTATTTTCATTTATCGTGGGGATTTGGGCTCGACACATAACTAATTAATAGAGACTTCGTAGTGGTTGACAGTGAGGCTTTATTAAAGAGAGAAACAATTTCATACAATGTCACTTGTTAATTCCGGTCACTCGAATTTTTCTAGCACGACCATTTAATTCCGCAATTTTAGCAATTATTTCGCCGATTATAATGTTGTTTGGCGTGCATTTATTCTCGGTATCATCGACGGTTTGTTTTTCTTGCCGTGCGGCGGTATTGCTGTTCGCTCCAGACACATATATACGCATACCAACAATCACTTGCCTCGCACTCACTCTCTCGATAGAGTGTACTAACTCTAATTACAATTCTTTCTCTCACGCTCCTATTCAACGGTCTTACTATATTCTTGGTGTCCCAATGTTTCACTCCACTAGTTATTTTTCCTCGCATTCGCTCTTTTGATAGAGTGTATGAACCCTATGTACAATTCTTTTCTTCCACACTTATTTTTCGCAGACACACTTTATTATTAATATCTTCCGCTACGAGGTTCGCCTATCTATACTTATTCCTCCTATGCATCTAATCCTACTTATCCTTATTTAATTTTACTTGTTCTATCTACTACGATTCCTAATTCTATTTCTACTCTGTATCAAAATTGGGGAATTCCCTTGATTATTTGATTATTATTTCCTCTTATTGGAGCAGAAATTCTTGGTATTCACGTCTGGTGCTTCGGTTACAGGCCTATGCATTGGTCTTGGCTCGTGAGCCACACACACACATCCACACGCCTCAGATTCTCTTTGGACAGAGTGTAACAACTCTGTTTACAATTCTTTGCTCTCTCACACTTATTTCACTTTTCGCCCTTTCTCACTTTCTCGCACAGGAAAGGCGGTTCCTATAGTTCCTACCAGTTTAAAGTCCGCACTCATTAATTTATTCTCTTCTATCCTATTTTCTTATCCGATGCACTGCTTTTCTTTGCTTATAATTATTCATCTATCCCTATCCTGATTATTTCTAACTACTTCTCGTATTATACCGCTTTCAAACTTGCGACTAATTAATTTCCTATATATTCCGCCTTTTTACTTTTAATATTTTTGAAATCTAATGCACTCGCAATTCGCTTTGGTTAAACTCGTGTTACCGAATAAGAGAGCCTTCCTTCTGAGACTTAGGTTTTAAAATTCGTCCCATTTCGCTCGATTTTGCGATACCGTTGTCATGCCCCCCCCCCCCCCCCTGGTTCTCCCTCGTCGCCGAGCAAGGCCAGCTGGTCGCTGACCTGCTGTTTTCGGCGACGAGCGAATTCCAGAGGCGGGACGACACTAGTTTTTATACTAGGTCCAGGTTCGTCGGCCTAGCGTCCGCTGTACTCGACGCTTCAAATATAATTTCGGCTCTCATAATCGTTCGCTAATAATAAAATAATCGCTCCGCTGTGCTCGACCTAATATGCCCGAATCTACTTTTTGCTCTTACTTGCCGTTCGGGGTAATAAAATATATAGAAAATACTCGTTCAACATGTGACCCCGTTACAAGCAATATTACGAGTGATAACACAAGTTAATTCCATATAGCGATAAAAGAAAAATTAATGGTGGAGGAATCTCCGAGCGCAGATTACCGTGTAAAGTGCTTTCCATAAAATATTGATTAATTTTTTTTTAATATCTGATCTTACTGTGTCTCTTATTTTATAGCGTAATAATTAGAGAATTATAATTAAAGTCTTTCTCTCTCTCTCTCTCTCTCTCTCTCTCTCTCTCTCTCTCTCTCTCTCTCTCTCTCTCTCTGTCAGGAATCATGTTCTATGTCTTTCACTGCAAAGCAAGCGTTTGACGAGGAGCACAGTGCACGGCTATACATGCTCGAAAACCGCTTTCGTTGCATTCAAAGTGCTGGACACCTAGTTATGATTCACAGGAAGTTGTTATCTTCGTTCCCGTGTTACTCTCTAGCAGCATCTCGAGCACTTAATCGTTGGTATCCTACACGCAAACAATAAAAAGCAAAATGTATCCGCGATAAGGCAAGGAGATTTTAAGCCACGCGTCTTGGTACCGGGTAATTTTAGGCGAGAGTGTGATGAACGTGTTCCTGCGTACACAGGAAATGTGCGATGCGTACGACGAGCTCGATGAGCTTCTACGCAGCGTGTATTTAGTGGGACGTCGAGAAAGGCCCGTTGGACTTGGCAAATTCTAGATCAGAATGTCCTGTATTGTGCCTCGTTTCGATAGAGTTGTCCGCGGCGAAGTGGTTTACCTAGACTTTGATGGGTACTGCGAGGTGTTGTTAGTCGATTTCGGCGAGATCATTTACATCGACCGGGCTCACCCATTTCATCCGGAGTCTCCAGCAAGTATGCTGTCGGCTCTTGTCATGGAGTGTTTAATATACGGTCTCGAACGCGTGGATGTTGTAGATATTGAGCAACTCATCGAAGAAGCGTGCGGTAGCGATGCCTTGATCGCTGTCATGATGCGGCCTCTTGCCGGCGATAACGCTCCGCGGGTGCGCTTATCGAACGGGGAACGCGCGGATGTGGCAGCGGGTATATAGACATCGGCTGATATTGATGCCGTGGATGAGGGCTTTGATGAGGGGACCCTCTCGGGCGCAGACTTAGCAAGAAATTAAAGACACGGTGGTGTGTGTGTGTGTGTGTGTGAGAGAGAGAGAGAGAGAGAGAGAGAGAGAGAGAGTACATTTGAGAGACAGGAGTTTAAAATCGCCGCGGAAGGAGGGTAGATGCCAACAACAGCTGGGGTTGTGAGTATATAATTTTATTTTTTTTTCCAAGTATGTGTACACGTTTGCTCTATCCTGCTCTTATCTCTACTTTTCCTTGCTCACCAGAGTACCCAAACCACCTCACTTTACTATCTCCTCGTTACCGACACCGCTTAACACGTTAAGCGCCACGCCGAATTTCTGTGCCTTTCCGTTAGCCGTCAGGCAGGCTCTGCAGGGCCGCTCGCGGTAACGTAACCCGCGTTGAGGATCGGGGCTTGTCTTCGTATGTTTACCTTTCCACTTGCAGAAAATTGCATTCGAGAGCCTGACATTTTGCAATCGCAATAAATACTATGTATATACTTTGTTTATATCCTTATAGTCCCTTCTCCTTGGTAGAAGATAAACAAACCGAAAAGCGATGCCTAATGACGCCCGAACGATGTACACAGAAACCTCACATTTGCTTATCTTGTTTTAATAAATTTGTTTGAGAAATCCGTCCGATGGTGTTGTTTGACAGATCTTGAACCTGCGAATATATTGGAAAAATATGAGACTTCACTCACAACAGGGTGGAAATAAAACCAGACTAGTAGATGGAATTTGGAGAAAGTAGTTTATTACTTTCCGCACACATACTGTAATAATACATTTTAAACCAGTTATTTTAAATATGAGATGAAACACCAAGTATACTGAATTTAAAAAAATACAAAATAATGAAAATAAATACACCAAAAATTTGAGAATAAGAAAACTGAATTTGATTAATTGCACTAGACTTGATTGTATGAGCTGAGAATCAGCACACAATTATATTAATTGTGTGCTGTGAGTACTGAGAGCGGTGTACGCACCGCAGCCAGTGCTGCGGAGCATGCTACGCAGTGAGATGTATGAGTGCGTAAGGTGGTATTATAATTCACAGCAAGCTCTCTGCAGCTCAATGCAGAGAGGTTGCAGTGAACAAATGAGAGCACTTGCAATAGAAATTGCTTGAGTACTCTATACGTATGAGACCAGCTACGCAGGCAGCACTGCGTAGCACAACACAACACATATTGAGGATGCACAAAATGAGCAGTGTATAGCCGCTGTACTCTTCCAGCAGATATTCTGGGGAAAAGTACAGTGAATATAGTACACCTGCATAATTATATTAATTATACCGGCAAATGATGGTGAGAAAACCGTGGCTTGACATGTGCTGCAATGCCGCCAAAAAGTGAGGCCAAAAATGTTGATGTACCGATGAGCATGCAACTCCTCGTTACCATTGAATTTGCGGTAAATTATAGCAACGTACTCGTACCTGATTTTGAGTCCTGTTGAGAGTGATGAGAGCGTCCTGAGCGAAAAGCCAACGAGAAAAGTCCAAGAAGGCGGTGCGCTGTTCCTCGTTGTCGTAGCAAAAGTGACTGAATTTTCAATATGGCTGCGGAATATGAAATTAACGTTGAGCGCTGAAGTCAGTTGAGCGAGATAGCCGGTGAGCGAAACCGAAGTCAAGCGAGAGAGACATCCTCTCGCTCGACGCGGCGTGCCACCGAGGCACATCCTCGGCTTCGCGAAGCCCTGCCTCGGCTATCTTCGGCTCAACCGAACGACGTGTGCTTGAGCACAGCAACAGGTCGACGCACGGCGAATATCGATCGCCGTGCGCCAGCTGATTATCCAACATTTCCGCCCGCCATCAGCAACGGGGTTGATGATTAGTTATGGTTTTGTTAGTCAGAAGAAACAGGCAGCACAGCCAGTTTTGAGATTGGCCTGGTGAGCGTGGTCGTAGCAGTTCGAAGTGTCACCACCCTGGTGAGCCCGTCTTTGCCCGGATGCAACGCCGTCACGGTGGAAAGCGCTCATCCGTGAGCAGAACCAAAGAACCAACCTTTATGTTATTATTAGGGTGATGCTACTTTGATATGGACTGCTGCCGCTGTATATAATGAGCGGACCATTGTCGCCAAAATTGTTGTACCTTTTGCTGCAACAATTGCCACCTTGAGAGCCATGAAAGTGATAAATCCTCTAGCGTTGGCTCTGGGACCGTGGTAAGAGCTTCACCGATGAGAAAGTGTCCAGGCGTGAGTGCTGATGAGTCATCAGGATCATCGCTGAGTGGTTCCAAAGGTCTTGAGTTGAGTATAGCCTCAATCTGGGACAGCAGCGTTGCGAGTTCTTCGAACGTGAGTGCTGTATCACCCACCGTTCGCCGCAGATGGAATTTAACAGATTTCACAGCTGCTTCCCATTTTCCACCCATGTGTGGTGCCGCAGGCGGATTGAACCTCCACGCAATTTGCTGATTTGCGAGAAAAGAAGCGATGATTTGATGATCTTGAGAGGCCTTCCTGAACATCTGACGTATTGATTTATGAGCACCAATGAAATTTGTGCTACAGTCAGAATATAGCGTGTGAGGAATGCCACGCCGAGCTGAGAAACGCCTGAACACTGAGAGGAAGCCATCAGCTGAGTAGTCACTAACGACTTCGAGATGTAAAGCTGAAGTGGTGAGGCACACAAAAACACAGATCCAGCCTTTGTGTGTTTTACTTCCTCGCCCCTTCCAAGTTGTGAGTGTGAGAGGGCCGGCGTAATCAACTCCTGTGTGAGCGAATGCGCGTGTTGGAGTGACTCGTGCTAGAGGAAGCTGACCCATCAATTGTTGAGCCCGAATTCCCTTTTGCCGAGCACACACGACGCAATGTAAAATTTGAGATTTTACAGGAGCTCTTCCGCCGACTATCCAATGTGCTAGCCTTATTTGGGCTAATGTGAGCTGAGTGCCTCCGTGCAGAGTCCGCACGTGAGCCTGATCAATGATGAGAGTTGAGGATCGAGAGTGACGAGGTAGAATGGCAGGATGTCTTCCTTCATATGTGAGTGCTGATTGAGCAAGGCGACCTCCTACTCTGAGTACACCCTCTTGGTCAATGAATGCTGTTAGTCGACTGAAGGGGTGAGAGGAAGGAAGAGAAGAGCCTGACTGCAGTACTTGTAACTCGTGTTTGAAAAACACGGCTTGTGTAGCTCGTGTCCAAAAAACATTTGCTGCAGCTATCTCTTCTGCTGTGAGAGAAGCATTTCCTGCCGTTTCCAACTTCTTCCTCATTCTGGCCACTACTCTGACGCAAAATGAGGTGAGACGACACAATTTTGTGAGTGAGGAACAGCGATAAATGAGCTTCCAATGGTACTCTGGCGTCACAGTTGCCGCGAGAAGAGCTAACCCCGGCCGGGCTTCCATATTGTGCAAATCCTCAGAATCAGTTGAGGTTTTCGGCCAAAATTCAATAGGTTTCACCATCCACGGTGGACCCGACCACCACAACTGATGAGAGGCCAATTGAGCTGTTGCGATACCCCGCGATGCACAATCTGCAGGATTGCTTGTGCCTGAGACGTGACGCCACTGAGCATTGGGTGTGAGTCCTTGTATCTGAGATACTCGGTTTCGGACGTAGTCTGTCCACCGAGCAGGATGCGCTTTGATCCAGGTGAGAGTTTCCAATGAGTCCGTCCACAGGTGAGTAGATGAGACTTTGATCTTGAGCGTGACCTGAACCTATGCAACCAATTTTGCTAGTAACAGTGCAGCTGTCGGTTCAAGCCGTGGTATGGTAAGCTTCTTGAGTGGTGCCACGCGTGGTTTTGAGCAAACAAGTGAAGCCACCTTTCCTGTGGACATTGAGTTGACAGTGATGTAAATCACTGCAGCCATGGCTAGTTGAGATGCATCAGAGAAACCATGCAATTCCACTGTTGAGTTGCTCCATGTGTTAAACCACCGAGGAATTGAGAGTCTGCAGACAAGTGAGATCTTCTCTAATTGCAATCCTTCGTGTTGAGACCTGGGATGGCAGTGGACCATCCCAGTTGAGCTTGTGAAGCCAAAGCTCTTACAAGAGTATTTTGGCTCTTATCACAACTGGTGAGACGAAACCGATTGGATCAAAGAGTGGAGCCACCTCGGAGAAAACGAGGCGTGTAAAAATTTCCTAAGCTGAGTTGAACCGTGAAGAGAATGTGAACTTGTCCTCATGAAGAAGCCAAGTCAAGCCAAGAATTTTGTCTCGCAGTCGTCCGTTGAGATAGCTGAGATTGACGGTGATGATGAGATATTAGCAAGCACCTTGAGGTTCGACGAGTGCCACCTGGCGAGTGGAAAACCGCCCGCCATGCACAAATCCTTGAGTTGTTGAGCTATTTCAATGAGTTGATGAGTTGAATCCGCCTGTAGATGCTGTTGTACCATGTGTCACGGTTGTTAATTTGTACGGCACAGGGTTGACTTGAGCATCAATCCACAAAATTCGCTGAAGATTCCAATCGTCAGGGTGAACTTGAATTTGACGATACATCTTGGTAACGTCCGTGGCAAAGATGTGTCTGTGATGACGGATCCAGATGAGAACGTGCGAAATATTGAGCAACAAATTAGGTCCAGTGTGCATGATATCATTCAGAGACTTTCCAGAAGATGTTGGCTAGAACCATTGAATACCACCCTTAATTTGGTGGAAATGCTGTCTGGTCTCAGCACACCGTGGTGAGGCAGATAGTATTGAATTTCACTTGTAGATGATTTCGAAGCCTTCACCATGTGACCAAGTTGTTCGTATTCGACCATGAATTGTAAGTGGAGCTGACAGTATTCAGCATCCTTTGAGATTTTGCGTATAATGTGCTGCAGACACCGATGTGCTTTTGAGTCTGAGTTTCCAGGTTTACAGGCAAAAATGTGAGAGAAAGCCGAATGATGTATCGGCCTGTAGTAACACACTGATGCGTGTTGCGAAACTGATCCTCGCATGCCTGCACCTCTGGTGTGCGTTGATCAACTGTGTCCTTTGGTGGCTCTTCGCGAATCCAAATTTTCGTTAGCACGTTCTGTAATTTCTGATCATCATGTTGCATGGCAGCATGAAGAACAGTGGGTGCGTCAGATTGACATGAGTTAGATGGTCCAATGATAAGCCACCCGAATATCGATAATTGTGCAACAGGCGCAGATGATGTGCCCTTAAGAATATTGGGTTTGATAACCAGTCCATAAATATCTGCTCCAACCATGATATCGATCGGTTGTGGTGTGAGAAAGTCAGGGTCCGCCAGCTTCAGCTTCACTATGTGAGGCCATGTACGAGCTGGTGACTCAAAAGATGGCAAGTGAGTAGTAACCGTTTTGAGAATTTGAGCCAGTACCGTGACTTTCTCCCTGGAGTATGTAAACACAGTGTGAGTTGAACCGAGCCATGTGTCTGCGTTGAGTGCTTTCGACCGATCCCTGTGATCGAAATTGATGAGTGCTTGCGTGTGGTAATACCGATGTGTGAATGTGTGAGAGTGCAGTTGCTAATAATGTTGAGCTTGTGTATGTGAGTTGAATCTATGAGAGAACGACTGCGTCAACACCCTAGTGTGTTGACGACTGTGTATTGTGTGGTTGTGCGTCGGCAGTCGTTGTAGGGGACTCTGCTGGATGCAGCGTGGTGTTATGCCGCCCTGCCCCCTCCTTGCACGTCCGAGTAGATCGGCAAGCCAATGCGTTGTGTCGACCGAGGCAGTTATAGCACAGCCGCGCTTTCTCCGCCATCTTGCGCCGATCAGCCACAGTGAGCCGACGGAACTCAGGGCACATCACGATGAAGTACCCCCAAGCCCGACAGCAATCACAGGTACACGCGGACGCGTTGGTATGTGGTGGCGGAGCGCCGCGAGTCCTCAATTGTGGTTAAAATAGGCCGCAGACCTGACACCCGTCACTGCTGCGTTTGGACCTTGAGCCCCAGATCGCCTGGTAGGCGAACCGGTGGCCGGGCCTTGTTCGCAGCCACGATGGGGTCAGGAGCCAACAATGTCTTTTATCCATAGGTCGCTGGTTCATATCCGGCTCGAAGGACCAAATGTTTGAGAAATCCGTCCGATGGTGTTGTTTGACAGATCTTGAACCTGCGAATATATTGGAAAAATATGAGACTTCACTCACAACAGGGTGGAAATAAAACCAGACTAGTAGATGGAATTTGGAGAAAGTGGTTTATTACTTTCCGCACACATACTGTAATAATACATTTTAAACCAGTTATTTTAAATATGAGATGAAACACCAAGTATACTGAATTTAAAAAAATACAAAATAATGAAAATAAATACACCAAAAATTTGAGAATAAGAAAACTGAATTTGATTAATTGCACTAGACTTGATTGTATGAGCTGAGAATCAGCACACAATTATATTAATTGTGTGCTGTGAGTACTGAGAGCGGTGTACGCACCGCAGCCAGTGCTGCGGAGCATGCTACGCAGTGAGATGTATGAGTGCGTAAGGTGGTATTATAATTCACAGCAAGCTCTCTGCAGCTTAATGCAGAGAGGTTGCAGTGAACAAATGAGAGCACTTGCAATAGAAATTGCTTGAGTACTCTATACGTATGAGACCAGCTACGCAGGCAGCACTGCGTAGCACAACACAACACATATTGAGGATGCACAAAATGAGCAGTGTATAGCCGCTGTACTCTTCCAGCAGATATTCTGGGGAAAAGTACAGTGAATATAGTACACCTGCATAATTATATTAATTATACCGGCAAATGATGGTGAGAAAACCGTGGCTTGACATGTGCTGCAATGCCGCCAAAAAGTGAGGCCAAAAATGTTGATGTACCGATGAGCATGCAACTCCTCGTTACCATTGAATTTGCGGTAAATTATAGCAACGTACTCGTACCTGATTTTGAGTCCTGTTGAGAGTGATGAGAGCGTCCTGAGCGAAAAGCCAACGAGAAAAGTCCAAGAAGGCGGTGCGCTGTTCCTCGTTGTCGTAGCAAAAGTGACTGAATTTTCAATATGGCTGCGGAATATGAAATTAACGTTGAGCGCTGAAGTCAGTTGAGCGAGATAGCCGGTGAGCGAAACCGAAGTCAAGCGAGAGAGACATCCTCTCGCTCGACGCGGCGTGCCACCGAGGCACATCCTCGGCTTCGCGAAGCCCTGTCTCGGCTATCTTCGGCTCAACCGAACGACGTGTGCTTGAGCACAGCAACAGGTCGACGCACGGCGAATATCGATCGCCGTGCGCCAGCTGATTATCCAACAAAATTATCATACATACATTAATGTTTTTAAGTATTATATTTTTTTCCTTGAAGCATTGACCAAACAAAAACCGATATCGCATAATTTAAATGTTCAGTCTCACAAGTACGCAAGGACCGACACACGCGCCGCAATAGAAGAACGAAAAGTCTGCCGCCGGTCCGTAGGGACCGGCGAGGCCTGAACGGAAAGTCTAGCGCCGGTCTCTAGGGACCGGCGTGGCGCTTAACGTGTTAAGCAGAGTGGGTAGCGCGGCGGTGGAAAAGTGGGATGGTGGCGGGTAGCCGCGTGGTGGGGGAAGGAGTGGGATGGAACAAAGGTGTACACATACTACTAGTCTGGGAGTAAATTACGCACCGCCGTTGATACCGGAAACTGCAAGCGGCGCTAGTACAATTGGAGAGCGAAGAAACGTCTAATGATGCAGAAAGGCTTTTATTGGCTCCCATGTTTACAGACCTGTTTAGTAGACAGTTTGGTGGCAACGGTGAAAGAACTAGTGCCGATTAGCATAATTGGTAAAATGTGCGCCCACCCAAAAAACCCTTAAGATCTAATAAAAAGTGGAAAAGTAAATGATTTTAGCACAGGCAGAGGAGGCTGTGAAATGGAACAAACCGATGATTGGCGGCAGCGGTGGTGCTCACAAATAGACAATCGATCAAACAAGTGTATAGTACACCAGGTGACCCTACATGACGTCTCAATATAAAGCTTGCAGATATTTTGTACTCAAACAAATATCGCAACGATGCAGACGAGTAGAAGCTATATCTACAGGTACTCAAACGATATTTGTTCTTCGTCGACGAAACATGGAACGGATCATAAGATCCGACGGTACCTGATGGCACAAACGAACGTCAATGAGCGAACAACAGACACTGACTAAAAATTAAGATTTTAATGGGACGCCCATCTCAAACAGTGTGCTGCAAGCGCAAAAACGTAGAGCAATCATGACGTATTAAATGGGACCAGCGCAGGTGTCGATAGACGGTCTGCTCATATACAATTCTAACATTCTTGATCTCGTTAACGCTGCCATATGATATAGAAAAGGCTTCAAAACTAATGATAGGCTGCAGTTTATCGAGTGTTCGTGTTAAATATATACCAAGTAAATTTATCGAAAACAGAGCATTATGGATTATAGGAAATGATAGCGTTGGGGGCAAGGAAAAATAAATAACTCTGGCAATCAGGACGACGACAAGGAAAAGGACAAATACTTTGCGATAGTAGGCAGTGAAGGGGTAAGTTTTGCCGATCCTAAGTCGAGTGTAAATCCTACAAAGAAGAAAACACCCAAATTTGAAATTTGCACATTGGTTCTTCGTGATTCTCTACGACCCACAGATTCTTTTCTACAGGTAATGGTTACCTCAATTCTGTACATTTTCGATAGGATTGAAAATTAAGTAAAATTCCAAACTTCATAAAGTTTAAACCCTCGATTGATTCTCACCAAATTCAAGACCAAGTATGACCAAGTATCCTTATGTTCTAGCCAATTGGAATACCAAGTTTCAGTTTGATAGATAGAAATTTACGAAAGTTAGAGTGAAAATATATGATTCAATAAAATCTAAACGCCTTCACCGATTCATGCCAAACTCAATACCTTGTATCCTGGCCTATTACTGTAAAAAGTTTTAACTAGATAGTTCAAAGTTTACGAAAGTGACAGAGACCACACGCTTTTTCAAAAATTCAAACAACCCTAAAGTGACACACCCGTTTGCGAACACGGACACGGACATTTTTTCTAAAAATGATTTTTTTCACGAGGACAAAGGTTTTTCTATGAGCAAGCAAAAAAGTTACAGTTACTACTGCTCTTACGAATACCGGAAATCGACTGCAGAAAATATCATGAAAATCCCCCGAGGATTTGAGCACTGGATCAAGTTATGTACCACGCAGTACTTGTAGGTGTATAGTCGTATACGTGTTTCGGTCGTAGACGTGTTAAATAAATATGCATGAATAGGGCTGTTGTGCCGCGGAATATTCCATTTCATTGGATTTCGTTCAAGACAGGAAACGAAGTCCAATACTCTGTCCTGCGATCCGCCGAGAACGCCGGCACAGCATGGAGCGAATCGCCTGGCGATCGACGATAAGCTAATGCTAAAATTGCTGACGAAAGGATTTTCGTAAACGCAGTTAGGAACTGCTTTACGAAAATCAGTCAAAAGTTTAACATCAATCTGAATGGTTGATCGCGGGTCGGACTTGCCCGAAATATTAAAGTCTAAAGGTAGATTCAGAAAGAACAGGTAGGTTTCTCGTCAGTAACTTGAACATATGAATTGTATTTCAATCCTTTTTCACGCTATATAATAGATAACGCGAAGTTGCCGTTATCTATAACAAACGACCAACTATTACTTTTACCGTAAATTCACATGTTTGTCATTTACTCGTGATCCATCTCCATATCAGCGAACGATCTCAAAATAATAACTTTTTAAATATAATTGCGTCGACCGTAATATCCTATTTACGCTTTACCGGCATAACAGGGCAACTCCAAAAACAAATCTTTTGTAAATCTTTGATTTTAAACGAATTTGTTAATAAGGAACTACAGACATTTCTCAAGCAGATTGATATCCATGTTAGGGATACCTGTAATCCCGACAAAAAGTGGTAATTGTCGAACATATTAATGGCACACTCGAAAAACGAATGTGGCTTTATTATACAAATCGAAATACTTATCGCTACATATTATATATATATAATACTTCAACAACTTGTTTACGCGTACAATCATACACAACACTCGTGAATTAAGATGTAAGCGCCTGCCATGACTTTAGACAATACAGATACAGCACTGAAGAATATGACAAATGCGTCCACGAACAAGCGTGAAAAAAAGAGATTTCACTAGGGTTGAATACAAGCGTGGTGAATTTATTTAGTAGTAGTAGGATTAGTAGCACAAAAGGCACCTTCGAGAAGGGTTACGAGCGAAATTGGAGTGAGGATATTTTTCAAGTACCAAAATTGTAAATCGTCAGGGAACACGTGTGTACGAATTACAGGATCTTGAAGGCGAGTTAATCGGCTGGTTATACTAATGTGTTTGCTGCGACATTGACAGTCGTTGATCAGTCTTGCATCCACTGCGAGTTAAAACTTTCATAGTACGAAAAGGAAGAAGCGAAATTTCACTGCCTTGAAGAACAAGAAAAATAAAAATAAGAACAAGAAGAAAAATTAGAAGAAGAAGCAGCATAAGTGCATGAACACAGGGAAAGAGCGAAGAGATGAAATACTCGTAAAAGACGAAGAGGACGGTTATTGATATTTTCGGAAGTGCTTAAACATATTTTTTACATTCTCATTCTTGTGAATGTATGACGTCGTAGTTCAACTTATTCACCATACCCGCAACGCAGAAATCCGTACAAACGTCTCAATCTGTTCATTACAAACCCGTATCCCGTTGCCTGACGCTAGACCTATCGAGTTTGTTATACCTGGTCACGGCAAAACATACCTGGACCTCGCCCAGACAATGATCTGTGTAAGCGCGAAGGTACTAGCTAATGCCTGCTCGCTATACAGAGTAGCCTGTTAATAACATTCTAAACAACCTCTTTCATCAGTCTATCGTGCATACAAAATCAGCGTTTATCAAAAGCACCGAAACTGTGGATATGATTGGACATTGGAATTGTGACGTATTCAATCGTAAGAGATTTTTCACAGAAAGTGAATATTAACTATATGTCCCTGCTGGTACGCCGAGCAAAAATTAATCCCGGAGTACTTATAACACATAATAAAATATTGGTCAGGAATACTGCAATGTACTACTGTGTTCAAAAAGTAAGGTGAATTTTTAATTTAAACTTCCCGCGTTAACCGAATCGGACAAATGAATTTTTTTTTCAAGTTGGTAGGACTGTTAGTGACATCTGTGACAAATTTCATGTCAATATCATCATTAGTTTTTAGTTTACGCTTGATTTTGTGAACAAAGAAAAGTGAATTTGGCGATTTTTACGATGTCGAATTTTGTTAAGCAAAGAAGTACTATTAAATTTTGCTTGCGGAATGAAATTTCCGCCGCTGAAACGTATCGAATGTTATAAAAGGCCTTCGGTGACGAGACTATGTCACAGAAAAATGTTTACAAGTGGTACAAAGACTTCAAAGAAGGCAGAGAACGTCTTGATGATTTGGAACGCTCTGGACGACGATGGACGTCAATTGATGAGCAACACATCAAGAAAATCAAGGAATTGGTGCTCGAAAATCGTCGATTAACAATTCGAGACTTTGCCGACATGCTTGCAATATCAATTGGATCAGTGCAAGCAATTTTGAAGGATCATTTGTGCCTCAGAAGAGTCAAATCGCGTTTGCTGCTAAAATTTCTCAATTTTTTCGAAAAAAGAGCGTCGCGTTCAAGCATGTGAATCAATTATTTCTGACTATCAGGACGTCTACAAACAAATTATTACGGGCGATGAGACTTGGATTTATGCCTATGATCCAAAAACAACCGATCAATCGAGCGAATATCGTGCCAAAGGTGAACCGAAACCGAAAAATCCATGCCAAAGTCGCTCAAAAATCAAGGTCATGTTGACAGTTTTCTTCGATTATCGTGGTGTGGTGCATTACGAATTCCTTCCCACTGGCCAAACTGTCAACAAGGAATATTATTTAAGTGTTATGCGTCGTTTGCGTGAAGCTATTCGCAAGGCCAAAATTATGGAAAGACAACACTTGGATTTTGCACCACGATAATGCACCGTCGCACACAGCACTGGTTCTTCGTGAGTTTTTCGCCAAAAACTCAAGAGACCACTCCGGGGAAATCGTTTTGAGTCGATTGAAGAGATCAAACGTGAATCGCTGCGCGCATTAAAGGCTATACCTGAGGACGACTTTTTAGCATGCTTCAAAAATTGGAAAAAACGTTGGCATAAGTGTATTGTAGCTAGGGGAGATTATTTTGAGGGGGACGAAATCGATTTGGAAGAATAAATTTAAAAAATTTATTTTAAAACAAAATTCACCTTACTTTTTGAACACAGTAGTATCCCAAAACACGCGTAGAAGTTAAATCTTCCACGGTGCATAGCGGCATCATCGGTGGTACATTGGACAATGTAATCCTTGGACAATTATCGAAACGTATAATACTCGGTTCTGCCCACAACAGAACTTTCAAAAGTGATAAAACGCTGAGCCCCTTTAATTTCCAGCATCGTTCAACAAATTTTCTATTTCTGTATGTGGATTGTTAACAGATACTTGGAAACCACTTCAGCCCGAGTTTGTGGGCAACGACATGTGGATACAGAGTTACCGCACGCTCCTCTCTAGCACAGGTATGCACTTTCACAATGATGGCATAGATCTTTCCAGTGAAACGTAAGCTAACGGCTATTGTCTGTTTGCCTTTGACCTAACACGGGATTTATCGGTAAACTGCTTTACACACTGGAATCTTGCGCGACATGGCAGTATAAGAATCAGAGTACGCTTCGCAAAAACTCTCACCACTAGAATAAATTGCATTGTTTTTACAGAATACAACAACGTGGTTGCGATTGATTATGTTCATCAGGTTATTACAGATTTTAGTACCGAAGTGTCAAGTCACAGCAGAGTCAAAACCATTCCCTCTTTATCGCACCGTAGACCCATAGACACTCCACCGATTCGCGAGATCCTGAAAAAGTTTTAGGACCGGCCACTGTGTGGCGCTGTCAGTCACTCGATTGAAATTTTTTTGTTAGGTTACCACATTTGTCATTGACACTCTGACAAACTGTGCATAAACGAGTTTGCAGTACATTTTGTGTGAAAAATGGATTTAGCGGTCGGCAGATCTTGGAAATGTTGGACAAGTGTTTCGGCAACGATACTCTTTCGAGATCAAACGTTTTTCGGTAGCACGAACGCTTCAGAAGTGGTCGTGAGTCGGTCGAGGATGACGAACGCAGTGGCAGGCTGTCGACGTCGAAAACCGTTGAAAACATCGATAAAATCCAAGAAATGTTGGCCGAGAACCGCGAATTGACCATCAAAGAGCTGGCATAGGACTTGAACATCGCTTATGGATCCGCTCAAGACATTTTGGTTAGTGATTTGGGCCTCCGACGTGTCGCTGCAAAACTGGTTACGAAAGACCTTAATTTCATACAAAAAAAGGACCGCGTTGAAATTGCGAAAGATATGGTTTGCAAGGCCGAATCCGAGCCAACATTTATCAAACGGATCATCACTGAAGACGAGACATGGATTTATGAGTATGACACGCAATCCAGACATCAAGCGAATGAATGGCGTGCACCGAATGATCCGAGATCGAAAAAACCACGTCGTTTTCAGTTAAAAGAAGGCAATGCTCACGGTTTTCATGGATTACAACGGTGTTGTGCATCATGAATTTTTGCCAGAAAAACAGACAGTCAACAATGAGTATTATTTGGGTGTTATGAGACGTTTGCGTGAAGCAATTTGCCAAAAAAGACCGGATTTGTGGGAAAACAACTCGTGCATTTTGCACTACGATAACGCGCCGTCGCACAATGCGATCCTTATCTGTGAGTTTTTGACCAAAAATAACACGAACACTATCCAGCCGCCTTCGAATTCACCTGATCTGGCTCCCTGCCACATGTTCCTGTTCAACCGACTTAAAAAACCGCTTCGCGGAACCCGTTACAGCACCCGCGAGGATGTCATGAAAAAATCGAAGACGGCTCTGATGGACATACCGAAAATTGAGTACCAGCGGTGTTTCGAGGATTAGATCAAGCGCTGCCGTAAGTGCGTTGCAGTCGATGGAGAGTACTTTGAGGGGGACCATATCGATTTTGATGAATAAATTTGTATTTTATGAATAAATTTGTATTTTATGAATAAATTTGTACTTTATGAATGAATTTGTATTTTTTGAATAAATTTGTATTTTATGAATAAATTTGTATTTTATAAATAAATTTGTATTTTATGAATAAAGTCCTAACAAATTTTGATCAAGGTGGTATTTGCCTTCACGCATTGAGCGGGATAATTTCCGAGATAGGTAGATTTTCGGAGATAATCCGATGAAGGTCTGTCAACTTCTAGGTCAGTCCAGCTAACCTTCCACACCATACGGCCTCGTGGAGCAGTCCGAGATCACCCACATATTGCTTATGCCCGTACATTTGTTGGGCTGTCCTCTTCTATTCCGTATAGTGTGTTTAGGCTGTCGCTTTCCTCGCTCGAGGTTTTCACAATCTCGCTGTACTGTAAGCTGGTAGGGGTCTCTTACCTCACGTTCCCCGGAGCCTCTTGTCCTGCTGGGATTGCCTCTCTGTTGCTCTGCAATTCAGCCGCTCGTGATTTTCTTATTTGTCTATGCTTAGTGCGACGCATCGCCTTGCCCCCACCCAGGCCGTTCGGCTGGCCCTTGGGGCTACGCTGGTCGTGCGATGTGACGGTGTTGTTGCCGTCTCCTTCTAAAATGTGCTCTGTATTCTTGCAGCGTTGCTTTCTGCGAGTATCCGTGTCCATATCCCACTCGCACGGCTTCGCGGCGGGGCATTGTATATTGTCACGTGCCGTGCCTTTGCCACAGGTTTTAAAAATTATATATGATAATAGTATTTAATATTATTTTATCAGTTATTATAATATTGGTATAAATTAAGGTAATAGTTAATATTGTTGTTGGATAATCAGCTGGCGCACGGCGATCGATATTCGCCGTGCGTCGACCTGTTGCTGTGCTCAAGCACACGTCGTTCGGTTGAGCCGAAGATAGCCGAGGCAGGGCTTCGCAAAGCCGAGGATGTGCCTCGTTGGCACGCCGCGTCGAGCGAGAGGATGTCTCTCTCGCTTGACTTCGGTTTCGCTCACCGGCTATCTTGCTCAACTGACTTCAGCGCTCAACGTTAATTTCATATTCCGCAGCCATATTGAAAATTCAGTCACTTTTGCTACGACATCGAGGAACAGCGCACCATTTTCTTGGACTTTTCTCGTTGCTTTTCGCTTTGGACGCTCTCATCACACTCAACAGGACTCAAAATCAGGTACGAGTACGTTGCTATAATTTACCGCAAATTCAATGGTAACGAGGAGTTGTATGCTCATCGGTACATCTACATTTCTGGCCTCACTTTTTGGCGGCATTGCAGCACATGTCAAGCCACATTTTTCTCACCATAATTTGCCGGTATAATTAATATAATTATGCAAGTGTACTATATTCACTGTGCTTTTCCCCAGAATATCTGCTGGAAGAGTACAGCGGCTATACACTGCTCATTTTGTGCATCCTCATTATGTGTTGTATTGTGCTACGCAGTGCTGCCTGCGTAGCTTGTCTCATACGTATAGAGCACTCAAGCAATGTCAATTGCAAGTGCTCACATTTGTTCGCTGCAACCTTTCTGCATTAAGCTGCAGAGAGTTTGCTGTGAATTATAATAACACCTTACGCACTCATACATCTCACTGCGTTGTATGCTCCGCAGCACTGGCTGCGGTGCGTACAACGTTCTCAGTACTCAGAGCACACAATTAATATAATTGTGTGCTGGCTCTCAGCTCAGACAATCAAATCCAGTTTACTTATTTAAATTCAATTGTTTATGCTCAGTTTTTTGGTGCATTTATTTATATTATTTTGTATTTTTTCTAAATTTGGTCTTTAATTTATCTATTCTCACTTTTAGTGTTTGCTCAAAATTATATGATTTGTTTGTAGTTATGCGGAAGGTTCAATAAACCACTTTCTCTAATTTAACATGTGTCTGGTTTATTCTCACCCTGTCATCGAGTGAAGCTTCATTAGTTTCAATATATTTCAGATCTGTCAAATACCATCACCAGGCGGATTCTCAAACAATTGTAATAACCTCTTTATCGTTTATCTTCTTTATCCCTGAAATCACTACTATACGCACATATATGAGTTTATACATGCATGTATGTATGCGAATTATATATGTACAATATTAATTATTGTACATCTGCATTTACTTACGAATGAGTGGAGGAATAAGTGAAGAATACAGAATGGATGCAAGATTTATCGGTGGGTTTATCACCCTGTGCGCTCGGGTAACATCATGGCGCCTCGAGGTGGCTGTGAGAACTCTTAATCGGACAAAAACTGCTGACAATATAAGAATTGCCCCTGCTTGCTCGGCCATCTCTCACGGTAGCATCAAAAATGTAAGCAGGAGAAGAGGTAGTATCCAGATAGACACCAGAACGCATTGTTCGGACTGGAGTAAACTTCTCACAGTTGCATCACGCGGCGGCAATAATTCTTGGGGTAGTTCCACGGTGTACAAAAAGATCGCCGTTTGTAAGTCGACAAACGCGTATTGAAACCTACGAGTCGCGCGCACAGTGTTATAAGGCAAAGTGAGATAATATTTAGTAATTATAAATATCGAATTTAGTCGCGCGCACAGTATTATAAGGCAAGGTGAGATAATATTTAGTAATTATCAGGAGTACAAATTGAAAATGCGGGATTTTTTTCTATTTTTGAACGTTTATTCTGAAAAAATGGTAACAAATGAATTATTCAAAGTATTGTCCATCGCTAGCCACAACTTTTTCCCATCTTTCTGGCAATTTACGGATACCGTCGCGAAAAAATTCGGCCGGCTTGGCTGCTATCCAGTCATCGACCCATTTTTGGGCTTCTTCGTAAGAATGGAAGCGCTGGTCAGCTAGGCCATGTGTCATCGATCGGAAAAGGTGGTAATCGGAAGGAGCAATATCTGGGCTATACGGCGGGTGGGGTAAGACTTCCCATTTCAGCGTTTGTAGGTATGTTTTGACCGGCGCTGCAACATGTGGCCGAGCGTTGTCATGTTGCAAAATTACTTTGTCGTGTCTTTGCTCGTATTGTGGCCGTTTTTCTTTGAGTGCGCGGCTCAAACGCATCAATTGAGTTCGGTATAGTGCTCCTGTGATGGTTTCGTTCGATTGCAATAGCTCATAATACACCACACCCAGCTGGTCCCACCAAATACAGAGCATGAGCTTGGCGCCGTGAATATTTGGTTTGGCCGTCGATGATGATGCATGGCCGGGGTAACCATATGATTTTTTGCGCTTCGGGTTATCGTAATGGATCCACTTTTCATCACCAGTGACAATGCGATGCAAAAAACCCTTCCGTTTTTGCCGTTCGAGCAGCAGTTCGCATGCAAAAAAACGGCGCTCGACGTCTCTCGGCTTCAGCTCATACGGCACCCAATGTCCTTGCTTTTGGATCATTCCGAGGGCTTTTATACGATGGGAAATGGCTTGTTGTGTCACTCCCAATGAATCTGCGAGCTCTTGTTGAGTTTGACACGAGTCTTCATTGAGTATTGCCTCCAATTCAGCATTCTCAAACTTTTTCACTTGGCCCGGCCGCTCTTTGTCCTCAACGTCAAAATCACCACTTCTAAACCGCACAAACCATCTCTCGCACGTTGAAACCGATGGAACATGACTCGGATAAGCCTCGGAGACCAATCGATGTGCTTCAGCAGCACTTTTCTTCAAATTAAAGAAGTAAATTAAAACTTCCCGCAAATGCTGTTTTGTTGGCACGAAACTCGACATATTGAGAGCTCAAAAAAACTATGAATTTGACACTGCGACAAATTGACACATACTGAAAATTAAAGCTATAAGACGTAGCTTTGACATGAACATAGTCACAGTACTGCCTGATGCGTATAGCGTTAGTAACGCCATCTGTTATCAAACCCGCATTTTCAATTTGTACCCCTGATATAAATATCGAATTTAGCCACGAAAAAGGGTGAGTGTAAAAAGAGTGAAAGAGACGGTGAACGAAAGTGAAACGAAATAGCGAAAGAAACGGTGAACAACAGTTTAAAGGACGACGGAAGAGTGAGAGACGATACGATAACGATAACACCCGGCTCGAGCGTTGCAGATGAAACGAGAGACGAAGGATAGAGAACATTGTAACGAGCGAAGGAGTGAGTACGAAAGAATGCATGCGAGAGTAAGAGAGCGAAGGAGTGAGCAACAACTGTGGAAATTGCATGGGAATTGTGTACGACAATTCGACGACTAATTTATACTTCTATGTTTTTAATGTAACAATATATATTAACGGTTCAAAGAGAACTTCAACGCTTTTAATTTCAATAACCGAATCACCCAAAATCCTGCTTATCGATATTTCTAGGACCGGGCCTGCAGAGGACGGATGCTAGGATCTTATCCAGTACAAAACTAATAATTAAAATTTAAATAAATTAAAATAAACAAAACTTCCGCGCTTCACGCGGAAGGTTAGCTTGGCAGCATGCATCAACACCCTGCACATCACTGTGTCAGTAGAGCGTTTGTCTGGCACGCGGCGGGCCTCACTGTCCCGCTCCTCGCTGCCCTCTCTCTTTGACGCGCTGTGGCGTTCTCTCTCGGCTGTGCTCTCCGTGTTCCCTTGTGCTCAGAAACCTTTATACTCGCTACGCGGCTATTGGAGCTCTCTCCGCTGAGGATGTCTGCTTTGTGATTCTTTATAAATTCGTTTCCTAGCAGCCCGTCCACGTCTAGCGGCACGTCGTTCGGCACTACGTGGAACCAACGTTTGACCACGATTTCTAGGACTTCGAGGACGAGCTCAGCATTGCATAGAGGCGTGACTTTCACACTCCCGATGCCCTATAGCTCGACATTGCTGTCCTCGATGACCGTGTCTGGCCGCAGGCAGCCTTTCTCAATTATGCTACACTGTGGACCAGGGTCTACCTTCAGGGTTAGTACTCCCTTGACAGCTAGCAGCGAAATGATTTCCAAATCATTTCCTGTTCCGGTCGGTGCTGACAGAGTTACCTGGAGCACTCGCTGCGTCGCACAGTGGGGCCGATTCCCGAAAAGCTGGTCAAAAGTCGAAAAATGAAGTTTCATTTTATAGGATTGAGAGTACATAGGTGGATAGAGTAATGTTTAAAGAATATAATGGAACATTTTATAAGGGCTAGTGAAGTATACCTGGCAAGTATAAGCCAGTACAAAAGAGACCTTCGCGCAAGTAATAGCTCGATCGTTCGAACTCATATTCAAGCGTCATATTAAAAAATTCGTAGAAAATCGTAAAATTGGTGTTTCTTAATTCTGCAAAATGGAGGTTTCAGGTTGAAGAAAGTACTGTATTATCATATGTGTGGAAAATTATAACAGATACATATAAATTAATAGCTTAACAATGTCTAAAGTAGAAAAAAATGAAAAATTATGTGCAATCATTTTAGAAAAACAGGGAAAAAGTTAAAAGTTCCGCAGTGTTCCGCAACGAAACAAGTTTTAAATTAAAGTTTGTATTGTTATGTAACAAAATTAGTTAAAACTAGCTGCAGCTAGCTGCAACTTTGTTTTTAGTGCACATTTGAATATAAAAAATTACAAATTCACATTAACCATTTGTTGCACGTTTTTTTCAAATGAATATAATTTTGTGAAACTTGTTACTCGGGGGTTTTTGGGGTCGCTGAATACGAATCCGGTGTCAAAAAAACAACATTCAAAATGGCGGATCCAATATGGCGGACGCAATTTTCGAAATCGGTCGGATTCGCTTGAAACTTGTTACTCGGGGGTTTTTGGGATCGCTGAATACGAATCCGGCGTCAAAAAAACAAAATTAAAAATGGCGGATCCAATACGGCGAACATGATTTTCGAAATAAAACCACCATTTTTTATTTTGTTTTTCTTTGGCTATGCAACGTGATTAGTTCCGTAGCATAGTGGCTTACACACTGGACTCGTACATTATTGTTCTCGGTTCAAATCTTGTGTCGGTGATTTTTTTTTATTTTGCATAATAATTACTTAAAAAATTGTAGTTAAATTAATTCAGCAATTTTCATAATTTTAATAATTATTTTAATGTTATAAATAACTTATTTCGTTTTAGAGTATATATTGTTGGATTCTAACATTTATAGAGGATAACGGAACATTTGAAAAGAGTCGACTGTATACATAGACCTACCTGCAATATATAGGTCTACCTATACATAGTGGAACAGATAGACTTTTTGCGAGGGTAATGGAATATTTGAAAAGGGTCGATCACGTCACGAAGGGTGATAGGCCTACCTGTGGGCCTGTGGCAGTTACGAGCAGAGTTGCCTGATACGTATCTTTTTCGCGCATGCCCATTCAGTTTGGCATCCACGTGTTCATCAGTGAAGTACTTAGTTAGACTATTTAAAGGTATATATTGTAACGGAACGCCATCACGGCGCTCCGCTACTATAACCTTAAAAGCACCCACACATTCAACCTACACAAAACAGACGAACACCTAGCTAGACTAGGACAACATAACAGAAAAATAGGTACACACGGTCAACCGCAAGTACCCACCCTAAATCAGCATGGCGTCCTATGCAGGCCCCACCTAGACACAAAAACCACTATCAAAACAAACACAGCTCGCAAGAAGCTCGCACAAGTAAGAAGAGGGGCCGGCCAAATCAGCACGCTACAGACCAAACCTCAGCGTAGTGCCCCCCGCCCAGTAGGAAGCAGGCGGAACGACGCGTAACAACAAACGCCTTACTAAGCTAGGAAGACATAGCCCGCTTCACCTGTTCAAGCCATCCACACCACACCTACACGATGCGCGGAGAACGCCACGATACGGCGAGATTACAAAAGAATTTGTGGAACTCTTGAAATTCCACAAACTTTCAAGAGTAAAACGACAAGGGGATTCCACATGAAACCTCACTACATACCCCCACTTAATGATCAAACATTAATAACAAAATAAAGACACAAAACGAACCTAAACATTACAACAAACAATTAACAAATCAAGACTAGGGCAAGCCCTAACCGGATAAAATACTCTATAGCAAAAATAACACAAAAACCAGGAAAGACAGCTAGAAAACACCTGGTAAAACACCAAACTCACAATTATTAAACAAGTCTAGCGCGAACCGAATCAGAACGTAAACCAGGAAATACATACGAAGCATTAGCAAAACCACACATGAAAATAAGTAGTAAAAACATGCATTAAACAATAAAAAGCTCTCAGGAAAAGTTTGAACCTCCTGCGGGTAGAAATTTAACACAGGCCAACAAATTCAACCTCGCTAGAACCGCGGTTCAAACCCAGAGAAGACAAAGCCCGGCTAAATATAGAAATAACGGTACACCAATACACCACCCCGCACCTCCTTCACCTAATGATTGAAGGGCGACAAACATCACGTGACATACCCAAAAACACCCCCTCGGGGCCCATCCACTAAACTATATAAACCACGACCGGACAAGCCTCGAGGCTCTTGTTGAAAATCTGTTCTTCAAGACGAAGCGCTGCCCGACAGCCACACTAAATTCATTTTTAATTCAGAATGTAACACAAATAGCAGGCTTTCGATCAAACGATTCCCCTGCATCGCGCCTTGGCCATCGTTTGACCGAACGCAGCTATCTCGATAACGACTAACAGTTTGGGAAAAATCTTGTCAGAAACAGTATTCATTCTCTTAAACGATTCCCTGGCATCGCGTCCTGGCCGTCGGTTGAGTGAACGAATCATCTACGATACACTGCGAGGAAAGGGCTCCCCTGCATTGCGCCTTGGCCGCCCCCAATCGCAGCGTTAGGGCACTCGGCATTAACGTGTCCTCACGCATAGCGCCGTGGCTACACGTCTTCTGCAGAGTGGAGAAGCACGTGTGTCTCCAGGTTTAGGGAGTGGCATCCCGGCTTGTTGCACCACGCGCAACCGATTCGTAGGGTGTACCTGCGTGGGTGGCACCACGTCAGGGCCAGCACCAACTACCACCTGTGACGAACGAATACCCAGGCCAATAGCACCAATTAAAAAACCTAATTGTAAAGCCTCTAAGGCGCAATAAGGTGGCTTAATTGAGAGCAACTAAAGGCTCCAGTATCCGGGGTACAGGAAGAGCTAGTTGGTCAAGCTGCGAACCCGGTATCGGTTGCGAACAGCGAGCTATAGAGAGGGACCCAAACAATAACAAATACGAGTGGAGATAGGTAGGTAAATTCACACACCTCCCCCCCTCGCACTACACTCGCGTCCCTACTATACACTCACCGCGCAACCATCAGAAAGGCGTAGCCTTACACGGCAGATCACGCGTACGGGCATCTACAAAACAATAACACCCCCTAGCATGACACCTAGCTAGATGTCCAATAATTAAAAACAAGGCAGACCAGTACTTCTAACGAAGGTACCAAGGAACACCCCGTATGAGGACTAAGCCGGCAGCAAATAAGGATAGACCACACACCGTACGCCTCACATAGAGACACGTGAAGCCCCTGATTCGACCAACCATATCCTAGGATTTCAAAATTTAAAATCACAACAGCATAAATTCTCTAGATAACTTGAGTGTTAAGCTCCGTGAAAGCGACACTACATCACTTCACGAATATTAAATTCACTACCGGAAGAAACTGGAAATTATTCCATTTATGTAGTTTTAGAAGAGTGCGTTTTAGCAAACGCGACAACCAATTAAAAAGATAAATTGAGTGTTAAGCTCCGTACAAGTGATATCTAATCACTTTACGAATTGTAGAATCAAAACCCGAATTGAGCCTGGAAATTATTCCATTTACGTAGTTTTAGAAGAGTGCGTTTTAGCAAACGCGACAACCCATTCAAAAGATAAATTGAGTGTTAAGCTCCGTACAAGTGATATCTAATCACTTTACGAATTGTAGAATCAAAACCCGAATTGAGACTGGAAATTATTCCATTTACGTAGTTTTAGAAGAGTGCGTTTTAGCAAACGCGACAACCAATTAAAAAGATAAATTGAGTGTTAAGCTCCGTACAAGTGATATCTAATCACTTTACGAATTGTAGAATCAAAACCCGAATTGAGACTGGAAATTATTCCATTTGCGTAGAATTAAGGAGAAGCGCGCTCTAGCAAACGCGACAACGAATTTACAGATAAATTGAGTGTTAAGCTCCGTAAAGTGATATCTCATTATTTTACGAATTATAGAGTCAAAAGCCCAGACACGTCGGAAGCAATTCCACATGCGTAGATTTTAGGAAAAACTCTGTAAGCGAACGTGAAGATCATACAAACAACGAGATCATCCCACGAACATCCTTCCTACCTTGTCTGAACTAACAATCAATCAAAGATTCATCAAACAATTCCGTGCCTTCAGCACCATAAAGAAAAGAAAGAATTACCCAACCAGTCAAAGGACCAATGATGAGAGGGTAACAAAACCGCATGTCTTACACGGACAAATGTGATGCAACAAAAACCTAAACTGAGGTCCCACAAATAACAACAATCAAAACAACAACCGAATAGATTGATTACAAATCCATAAAATCGAAGACACTTCTCACTCCATCCAGCCCAGAGCACGAACTGGTTTCGAGCAAGCTCCCTCTTCCATACGATCTCGAACGACGTCGCTCGAAAAAAAATTAGAAAACTACGCGATTTCACGCCGCCCCCGGATAAAACGTGCGTAACAGCAAAAGCTGAATAGTGTACAAAAATCGCGAAACGTTTCAATATAGCCCTTATTTTGAAAGAGAGATATTACTGCAACTGCTTCTACTCAACGTTGCTATTTATGTAATGCTACTAGTAAAGATTTGAATAAGATCGATGTACTTTTGAAAAAAGAAATTAATAGAGATAATTTAACTTTTGGCTTATCTACATTTGTTGGACAATCAGCTGGCGCACGGCGATCGATATTCGCCGTGCGTCGACCTGTTGCTGTGCTCGAGCACGCAGCGTTCGGTTGGGCGGAGATAGCCGAGGCAGGGTTTCGCGGAGCCGAGGTTGTGCCTCGTAGGCATGCCGCGTCGAGCGAGAGGATGTCTCTCTCGCTTGACTTCGGCTTCGCTCACCGGCTATCTCTCTCAATTGACTTCAGCGCCCAACGACGCTTTCATATTCCGCAGCCATATTGGATATTTTGACACTTACGTGAAAACCCGCACGGAACAGCGCACGCATTTGGAAGGCTCGGACAATTTTCACATCTCTCAACCGGATTATCTCAAACTTCGTTTGCTCACCAGGACTCAAAATCAGGTACGAGTGCATTGTTATAATTTACCATAAATTCAATGGCAATGAGGAATTGGATTCTCATCGGTACATCAACATTTTTTGGTCTCACTTTATGGCGGGCATCGCAGCACACGTCGCGCCACGTTTCCTCTCAGCTTAATTTGCCGGTATAATTAATATAATTATGCAGGTGTTCTATATTCGCTGTACTTTCCCCCAGGACATCTGCTGGGAGAGTACAGCAACTATACACTGCTCATTTTGTGCATCCTCATTATATGTTGTATTGTGCTATGCAGTGCTGCCTGCATAGCTTGTCTCATGCATGTAGAGCACTCAAGCAATTTCAATTGCAAGTGCTCTCATTTGTTCACTGCAACCTCTCTTCATTAAGCTGCTGAGAGCTTGCTGTGAATTGTTATAACGCCTTACGCACTCATTCTCTCTAGCGTGGCGTGCTACGCAGCACTGACTGCTGCACGCACACCGCTCTCATACATACTGCACACCATTAATAGAATTGTGTGCTGCTCAAGTCTCACAGACAAAATTCAATTCAGTTTGTTTATTTATATATTTGTCAATTATTTTTATTCATTTTTATTCTTTCTAAATTTAACCTATTTTTGCATTTATTCTTAACTTTTATATTTCTCCAAATTAGATTATTTTTTATACTAAGTGGCGGAAGGTATAATAAACCGCTTTCTCAAAATACCATCTACAAGTCTGGTTTTATTTTCACCCTGTCTTGAGTGAAGCTTCATTAGTTTCAATATATTCACAGGTCTGCCAAACAACATCCTCCGGACGGAATTCTCAAACAACATTACATATGTGGATTCGATTATTTGAATGTTGTTTGCATGTTTCGTATAAATTGGATATTAAAAAATGGCAAGCGCGAACAAGTGAAGATAAGAAAGCGACAGACAATAGAAAAAAATATATTCAAAAAGGTTTTCGCCAACAGTTAGGACTTATTGTGGATCAAACAAAGCCTGGATATGGTAGTACGAATGATGGGAACACTGCTCGACGATTTTTCGAAAATGCATCAATTTCCGCTACTATAACGGGCGTTGACGAAGATATTATTAAAAGGTTCCATGTTATTTTACAAGCTATTTCAAGTGGTCATGAAATTAATGTACCACATTTCCAAGAATACACAATAGAAACAGCTCGAAAATTCGTCGACTTATATCCCTGGTTCTACATGCCTACTTCTGTTCACAAACTTTTAATTCACGGCTCTGAAATAATACAATCTGCTTAATTGCCAATCGGACAAATGTCTGAAGATGCACAGGAGTCTTGTAATAAATATATTAAAAGATACCGTGAAGATTTTGCACGAAAATGCAGCAGAACGAAATCGATGGAAGATCTTTTCTTGCGCTTGCTAGTGGCATCAGATCCGTATATATTAAGCTTAAAGAAATTGCCACATAAGAAATTAAAATCCTTATTTGCGGAAACAATTGCTTTGCTTACTTCACCAACTGTTTATGCGTCTACTGATGATTCTATCTCTTCTTTTTCGATGTCGTCAGATTCTTCAGATTTTTATACAAACAATTCGACTGATGATGAAGACTAATTTTTATGTTAATATTAGAACAATATTCTTGTTAATATAAATTTATTTTTTGAATTTGGCTTTGTACTGTATTTCTCAAATAAATATGTTAGTATTTAAAAAATCGTGTTCCTTATTACACTTTCTTATATATTTGAATTATACATGTTTCAATATTTTTATAAATGATTAAAAATGTAATTACTTATCTGAAATATGTACAAAATATTTCTTTTAAACAAGAAAATCATTACTCTGTGATCCAAATACATTTATTTAAAAACTGTAAATCAAATTATTATACAGTAATCTTAAAAAATGTTTACTTAAACTAAAATAATTATAAATTAACTGTTTGAACATGTTAATTTTATTTCACAAAATCTATTTTGTTTCAGAAAATGATTTTAAGAATCATGTGCTTCAAAGAAAAAATTACTTGCATGTAACTGAAGTACATGCACTTCAATAAAAAAAGGAAATGTAACTTGTAAATAGTATAAAATAAGTCTTTCAAAAGTGATTTTAATCAATACAATTATAGATGTAAAAGTAGATGTTTTATAACTTTTTATCATATATACAATTTACTTACAGATTTATAAAAAGTTAATAAATTTTTGTTCGCCATATTGGATCCACCATTTTGAATTTTGTTTGTTTCACACCGGATTCGTATTCAGCGACCTCGAAAACCCCTAAATAACAACTTTCAAGCGAATCCGGCCGATTACGAAAATTGCGTCCGCCATATTGGATCCGCTATTTTGAATTTTGTTTCTTTTCACACCGGATTCGTATTCAGCGACCTCGAAAACCCCCAAATAACAGGTTTCAAGCGAATCCGGCCGATTACGAAAATTGCGTACGCCATATTGGATCCGCCATTTTGAATTTTGTTTTTTTCACACCGGATTCGTATTCAGCGACCTCGAAAACTTACAGAAACCAAGTTTCATACAAATTCGATAAACATTCCGTATTATAACTGAGTACTTTCGGTTTACTATCGCCATTTTGAACCCGCCATTTTGTTTTACAATTTTGACTTCGGATTCGTAATCAGCGACCCCAAAAACCCGTGTATAATATATCTCAAACAGAATGAACTACGTTTTCGACTTTTGACCAGCTTTTCGGGAATCGGCCTCACTGTGCGTCGCTTTCCTACAACCAGCGCTATCCGCTTCTGACATTCGCGTTCTTTTGGTTATCGTGAGCGTGCGCAGCCTCAGTGCACCCAGTATTCGCCCTCCGTCATTGCCGTATCTCGACGCTGAGCCTGAGTCATCTGGGGTATTCCCCTGTTCGTCGGCGTACTGCTTACTGCTGTCGGACTGCTGCTGTTACTGCATCTATCCAGAGCCATTTTCTCCGTTTCGCCATAGCCTTTTCCTACACTGCCTCCAGAAGTGTCCCCGTTTCTTACAATAGTTGCAAATCATGTCGGCTTGATTTACTGTCCGGTTTGCGTCCGGAGCTGGTAGGCTTACGCGCCGTGATCTGCACGTGCAATCTTGCGCTTTATACCCTACATCCCCGTGATTGTAGCAGGGTCCGCTGTCTATTGCTTGAGCTGGTAGGCTTATACGTCCCGATCTCCGGGTGCAGTCTTACGACATGTGTCCACCTTTTCCACAGGTGAACCAATTTTCCCCTTCCCGTGTAGTCGCGTCCTGGGATCTCCTGCAGTGATTTGGTCCTCCACCTACACCTCCCTTTGGCTGCACCATGTTGGCGATTTCGATATCCCCTAACACTGAGTCGTGCAGTGTCGGGTAGTTCCTTGCACGTACCAGCACCTACACCTGGCCGTGCAGACCGTTTTCGAAGTACATCTGCGCGCTCCGGCGGGTGACTTTCTCGATGGTTATCTTTTGGTCCTCCGTCACCAATGGCTCACAGAGTATCTTCGTTGTGTCTACCGTGACATACTCTATTCTTGCCGCGTAAGCGGTAACGTCCTCTTCCTGTCCCTGCGGTAGGAGCTAAATCCCATCTGTAATGCGGCCAAGGATTTCTATTGTCCGTACAACGCTTCCAACTCGCTCCTGCGCTGCGCCATCGAACTGGTGGTTTTGTGCTGCAGTTGCCTCGCTGCCGAACTTTCTAAGTGCTCATCACGATTAGTTCTAGAAGGGTGTCGTGTTCGTCCTCAGCCACCCTGCGGATCATCGTCTCACAGGACTTTCAAAATAACGGCAGGGCCTTTGCTTCCTTGCCGTCGAATGTATTTACCATCTTTATGCCTAGGCTGAGGCTGAGCATGTTGGAAGGCGTCGGCACCTCTTCAAGCCGTGTGCGCCTCTGTTGTTGCAGGGGTTACGGGTGATCACTAAACCCCGCCCTCTTCAGTCACTGCTCCAGCGTGGCGTTTCGCTCCCGCAGGGATGGAATAAGCTGATACTCATCTGCTCCTACCTCATTTAGTGTGTCGGTCAGATTTCTTCTTGCCGACGGTGTGTCGTCGCCCGAGAACCTGAGCTCCAGCTCGAGCTCGGGCTGAGCCGTCTATAGTTCATAGTGACTCCTGTCAACTGCTTCGTACCGCCCTCGCACCCAATCTGGTAATAACCGCGTTGTCGTACCAGTGGCCGTCAGGTCTATCGTTTGCAGGTTCTCAATCTCCTGCTCAACCATTGCCTCGGTAACGTTAGCTAGGGTTCGCCCTCCGGTGGCCATCTCGTTCAGGTCGACGCTAATGGTACCGTCGTGGTCTCCGAATGACGCTCCTCTAAGCGGATTTGCCCCGAATTGTGCAGTCAATCGGCTGGCAAGAGCTTCCTGACTGTCGGCGGTTATTCGTCCCGTCGGTGAGATCTGTGCCGGCGTTGTAAGCGTCCTAAACGCGATGTCCCCGATTGCACCTGCTAAACCGGCCGCGGCCTCCACATCCTCGCCAGGTAACGTGGAATCTAACAAGTTTCTCCTACGTCTCGGTCTCACCTTATTATTTGGTTGACTCTACTTTGTAAATTCCCTCCATTCCTTAATCGAATATTTTGTCGAATATATTTTATCTTTAAGCGAAATATTTTCCCCAAACAAGCATGACCTACTGGCTTTGGTTTTTCTACTAGGCTGTATGCATTAGTAATGAAAGTAACCGCCACTTACAGAAAGATGGTCTTGCGGACGATCATTTCCATGGTATTGATCCTTGAGTGCAGTGGACCTGTTGTCGTGTAGCTCCCCTCTGTGGTCTGTCGTTGTGTTCTTCCTGACACCGTTGACCTGTTGGCTTGGTGATTTTTAGGCTCGTCCTTTGGTGCGCCGCCAACTGTTGCGCAACGGCTTTTTCACAAGTTTACTCCCGTGAGCACATGCTTGCACACTTGTGCGTTACTGTTCGCGTCTTGACGTATCTCCGTCAACCCGGACGTTCAACGATTTGACAGCTGTGTCTAACCGCACCGACTGCTCACTGCACGACTTCGTGTCAGATTAGCCGGGTTTTTACGTGCTACACTGGTGTCCCTTGCACGAGTCGTAGTTGTCACTCTAATATCACTGATCATGCACTTCACGTTGTCCAATGTCACTTTTTATCCGTGTGAACGGCGTATCACTATCACTTCAGCAGGATCCCACCGCTGCCACCAAAATCTTATGCCGGAAACGCGTAATGGAGTATAACTATCGTCGGTATAATATTTTAAGAGTTATTATTCGGGATCGTTCGCCGATAAGGAGATGGATCTCGCGTGAAAGAGATAAACGCGCGTTTACGATAAAAGTATTGATTGGATGTTTATTATAAATAATGGCAACTTTTCGTTATTTATTACAGTATAAGAAAAGGAACTAAAATACAATGTATAAGTTCTCGAGTCGCCGACGAGGAACCAACCTGTCTCGTTCGAATCTACCTTTAGACTTTAATATTTCGGGCGAGTCGGACCTGGGATCAACGGTTCAGGTTGATGTGAAAATTTAGACTAATTTCGACCAAGTGGCTACTAACCACCTTTGGCGAAATTGATTACGAATTAACGAACGATTGAGTATGAATTGCATCACTTCGTACATCAGTACATTCTTTCTCCTTCGTCGTTCTATTTCGTGAGCGGCCTACTAACCCACTCGCAGCCGAGCGAAAGAGGAATAATGTTGCAAGAAATTAATGGAATTTGTCGATTAATCTGGGGCATAACACAAGTATGAACTACGATATTGATTACGTTTTTCTAAATTTCGTCACCGTGTTTTCGTTTATCAGTGATCACGTGAAATGCAAAGAGTACGGAAAAACAATTACAATTTCGAAAACCTCTACTCGTGGTCTCGGATTCAAACTGAAAATAGAGTGTCCTTCCTGTGAGCCCCGAATGTTCCCTCTTGCCCATATATCATATTTCCAACCAATACAAAGTAAATACTAGGTTCACTTTTGCTATGCGAATGATAGGAATTGCACGAAAGAGCATGCGAAGATTGTGTGGAATTATGGATCTAGCACTTCCAGTTTTACAGACTATGCATGCCGTGATTGTAAAAAAATATTATGACTGCTTCAGAATCAATACGAGATATGATTTATAAGGCAGTTGTGTAGGAAGAAAAGAAATGATGACAGAAGCAACAAACGAGACAAATACGGGATTCAGCGTATCAGGAGATGACACATGGTGCGAACGAGACTTCAATTCATTGACAGGAGTATGTAGTGTCATTGGACATTACACTGGCAAGGTACTTGATGTAAATGTCAAGTGCAAATATTGTAAAGACTGCGAATTTTGGAAACGTAAGCAAAATACTAGTGAGTATGAGGAATGGGCAGAAGGTCATGCTGACAAATGTAATGTAAACCACGAAGGTTCTTCCGGCAAAATGGAGATTGACGCCATGTATGAAATATTTTCAAGATCAGAAGATAAATATAGAGTGAAATACACCAATTACATAGGCGATGGAGACTTCAAAACTTATAAGGGCACAACTGACAAGACACCATATGGAGATATAGAAGTAACCAAAAAAGAGTGTATTGGACACGTACAGAAAAGAATGGACACGAGACTTAGAAATTGTAAGAAAAATTCCAAAAAACTTGGAGGAAGAGGTAAATTGACGGGCAACCTTATTGACAAGCTCACAATTTATTACGGTCTTGCAATAAGACGTAATAGTGATTCTGTGGAAAAGACGAAGAAAGTGATCATGGCCATCTTTTCTCACATGACGTCAAGCGACCAGAAGCCACAGCATGACGATTGTCCGCCAGGAAGCATTTCATGGTGTACTTGACTGCAAGCTAAAGCTACTTCTACATTGAACACCTACCACAATAAGCTCGCTTTTCATCCAGATGTTGCTAAAGCTATGGAACTAATTTTCAGAGACCTAAGTTCTGAAAATCCATAACAACGCTGCGTTGGAGGATACACGCAAAATTCAAATGAGAGTTTTGATAACGTGATTTGGCGGATAGCACCCAACATTTCCCATAGCGGCTCAGACATTGTAAACATTGCCGCAAATATCGCGACATGTACTTTTAACTCTGGGGCGAAATCGTATCTGCAAGTTATGGGTGCATTAGGAATCGAAGTAGGAAGAAACGCTGACCAGTATTGTGGGATCAAAGATGCGGAACGCGTCCGTAGCGCCGAAATTGAAGGGAGGATTCAGCGAAGGCAGTCAAGGATCGCTGCTGAGGGTGCTGCCAGTGCTGCTGAGAGTCTAATTTAAGGTTCTGGAATCGCGGATTAACGATAAAGTAAAGTAAAATTGTCTTTAATATACAATAATATATATTATGGAATTATCATAAATTTTTTGGAAAAAACGATTATTTCAAAAAAATTCTTAAAGTTTCGAATATAAAATTTTAAGCGACCGAGTCACCAAGCACGTCATTTCTTTCCCAAACTTTACTCAAGATTATCTCGAAACATATTTTTCAAAGTGATAAATCTAAGCGACAATGTAATTGACCAAGTTTAATGATGGAAAATTTCTGGCAGTTCGCAACCCGGTTTTGAGTCAGCGCCACCTAGATCCCTGCGTTATCGATCTCAGAAAGATCTCTAACAATCGAAGCCTTAATTATTTTTTGTCAACTCTGCTTGCCTCACTCATTCATTAAGAATTAATGAGGCAACCAGACCTGACGATTACTAACTTTTAAAGAAATCGTAAAAAAATATTGCCACAGCCCGGGTACGAACCGGGAACTCCAGAATGACTCAAAACCGGGTTGCGAACTACCAGAAATTTTCCATCATAAAACTTGGTCAATTACATTGTCGCTTAGATTTATCACTCTGAAGAAACATATGACCGCATACAAAATGATTCATTAATTAACCTACAAACAAAGGCATATTTTTAGAAAATGATGAAAATTCAGAAAATGATGAAAATTCAGAAAATGATGAAAATTCAGAAAATGATGAAAATTCAGAAAATGAGATATCCTGAAATTTCCAGTTAGCGACTAAAACTTTCAGCAAAGATAAACTACATCAAACGTAAAATGAGTATTCTACTTTTTTTAAAATCTCTTTAATAAAAAAATGGCTTCAAGTATCGCTCTGAAATTTGGCACGTGAGTGGAGCTATCATTCCTTTTTCTCCGTGACAATGTGGTTGATTAACGTAATGGTTGATTATCTAACTATTACAAATTTTGACAATTTTTATTTAAACAAGCATGAAAAGCGGAATCTTGCACATTGCTTCCTCATTATTCCCCACCTTTCACCAAGCTTCCTTTAAAGTGATGTGGAACATGTATGGGTGCAAAAGATTCTAGCCATGGTTTCGGTTTTTATCCGATAGATCAACCGTGGCAAAGAAATTTCGATTAGTTTCCGTTACCGTCCGAGTATACTACCTTGTATTGAAAACATCGATAAAATCAAAGAAATGTTGGCCGAAAACCGCAAATTGACCATGAGAGAGTTGGCAGAGGACTTGAACATCGCTTATGGATCCGCTCAAGACATTTTAGTTAGTGTTTTGGGCCTCAGACATGTCGCTGAAAAACTGGTTACAAAAAAGTTCAATATCATGCAAAAAAGGACCGCGTTGAAATCGCGAAAGACATGATTTCCAAAGCCGAATTCAACCCAATATTTATCATACCGATCATCACTGGAGACGAGACGTGGATTTATGAGCATGACACGCAATCCAGACATCAAGTGAGTGAATAGCGTGCACTGAATGAGCAGAGACCGAAAAAACCACGTCGTTTTCAGTCAGAAAAGAAGGCGATGCTCACGGTTTTCATTGATTACAACGGTGTTGTGCATCATGAATTCTTGCCAGAAAAACAGACAGTCAACAAAGCGTATTATTTGGACGTTATGAGACGTTTGCGTGAAGCAATTCGTCAAAAAAAACCGGATTTGTGGGAAAACAACTCCTGGATTTTGCACCACGATAACGCACCGTCGCACAATGCGATCCTGATCCGTGAGTTTTTGACCAAAAACAACACGAATACTATCCAACAGCCTTCGAATTCATCAGATCTGACTCCCTGCGACTTTTTCCTGTTACCGACTTAAAAACCGCTCCGCGGAACGCGTTACAGCATTCGAGAGGATGTCATGAAAAAATCGAACACGGCTCTGATAGACATACCAAAAATTGAGTACCAGCGGTGTTTCGATGATTGGATCAAGCGCTAGCGTAAGGGTGTTGCAGTCGATGGGGGGAGTACTTTGAGGGGGACTATATCGATTTTGATAAATAAATTTGTATTTTCGATTTTATGAATAAAGTCCTAAAACTTTTTGATTAAGGTCGTATACACATCACGTTAAGAGGAAGCCAAAATTTATAAGCATACTTCTTCATAGAGGTGGTTTTGTAAAAAAATTAAAAATGATAAAGAAGCAATATGCATTGTTCTCAACTGTATTCTTGTTTCTAATATTTAAATGAGTCTTATGATATTTTTTTTTGTTATAGAAAAAGTATTCGGTCCCGTTAAATAAATAAAATAAAATATTATTAGGTGTACAAATTTGTTCCGCCGTTTTTTCCCGAAATTCGAGGCTTCATTGTAAAAAACTGGTTATACATTTATGATTCAAAGTATTGCCCATCGCTGGCCACTACTTTCTCCCATATTTCGGACAGTGTACGAATCCCGCGTTGAAAAAACTGGTCATCTTTTGAAGCGATCCACGAAGCGATCCAATTTGTTACTAATTCAGAAGACCGGAATTGCTCGTCATCTAGGTCGTGCGCCATTGATCGAAACAAGTATCAGTCAGAGGGAACAACGTCTGGACAATACGGCGGGTGGGGTAGGACTTGCTATTTCAACGTTTCCAAATATGTCTTGACCACTTTCGCAACATGGGGTCGAGCATTGTCATGCTGCAAAATCACTTTATCGTGTCTCTCGTTGTATTGCGGCCGTTTGTCTTTGAATGCTCGACTCAAACGCATTCATTGCGTTCGACGACGATCACCTGTAATTGTTGCAGTCGGTTTTAACAGCTCATAATACACTACGCCGAGCTGGTCCCACCAAATACAGTGCATCACCTTGGAGCCGTGAATATTCGGTTTGACCGTCGACGTGGTCGGGAAATCCCCATGATTTTCTGCGTTTGGGGTTATCGTAATGAACCCATTTTTCGTCCCCAGTCACAATGCAATGCAGAAATCCCTTCCGTCTTTGCCTTTCAAGCAACTGTTCACAAGCAAACAAACGCCGTTCAACATCTCTCGATTTCAACTCGTACGGCACCCAATTTCCTTGCTTCTGAATCATTCCCATGGCTTTGAGGCGTTTTGAAATTGCTTATTGAGTCACTCCCAATGATCGTGCCAAATCGTCTTGACTTTGACACGAGTCGTGATAAAGTAATGCTTCCAATTCTGCATCTTCGAAAACCTCTCTTCCACCGCTATTCCGGTCATCGACATCAAAATCACCGTTCTTGAAGCGCTGAAATCACTCACGACACGTTCTTTCACTAATAGCGGCCTCACCATAAATATTTCAGAGCATTCGATGAGCCTCAGCCGCAGTTTTCTTCATATTGAAGCAGAAAAATAAAACCTTCCGCAAATGACGAGAATTTGACTCGTAAACTGACATTTTCAATCGAGAATAACTTTATGATGCAGACACAAATCGACTAATGTTTCTATGGGGTTATGTTGACAGATGCCTAAGTTTATTGCATTACGTCTATGTTCTATTTATTTCGACCACTACTTACCGCTAAAGCCATCTATAGGAAAACGGCGGAAGCAAAGTTGAATACCTAATATTCTCAAAGATCATACCAATTTCGCCGTTTAAAATATGGGGACACAGTCTCTGCAAAAATATGATTTAACAAACCTACCTATAGCAATAATTAGGTGCCGACCAGACAGTCAAAACGGTCTCGTTGAAGTGCCATTTGTATCCTTCCATGACCAATTGATGAGCTCGGCATATCATGTCTATGTCATTCGCGGAATTAAATTGGGCGACGACATCACTGCCGAACAGATATCCTGCACCTCTAGGTGAAACCCCCCATCCTTGCGTATCCTCTGGATCAGACCATAGAAGATCACACATTGGACCATCATGAGGGACCTAAATGATATAATTCAAAACTCATATTACTTATTAACAGAAAGCCTCTAGACAAAATAACTGTAAATAAGTTTAAATATATTTTATTATTCTTTGGTAAGTAATAAATAACTTCTGGGGTCATATTAGTTGTAATTAATCTCCATACATCAACGTAAATTCTATCTTAGCGATCAATGTTCAGCTCTGCTAACATTACACACAAATTCAAATAACCAAAGTATAATCGTTAACATTCACAGAATTGAATTATAACGAAGAGTATACGGTAATGAAGGAGATACACTAACCTCTTGTTTTCTGTCTATCGTCCGAATTTGGTCGAGTGTTTGGATGCTGGGCGAGAGGCCACCATGTACACAGAAGATCTTACCATCGATGATAGCAGAAAGAGAGAGATAATCAAAAATTTCTGTGCAATATCGCCAAACTGTGATACTCCCATACTTGCGGAGACATTCATCATAAAACCCGTAAACTTGAGTGATTTGTCTCGATTCATGATTACCCCGGATCAATGTGATTCGATCTGGATAGCGAACCTACAGAAGAAAAAAATCATATATACTGTAACATAGTTACACACATGAGCATAGCAATAGATGCAGCAATTATGATCGTGTGGTATAATAGAGTTATACTCTCGAGTCCACGATATTATGTCGAACGGCTATAAGAGCCGGTATCGATTACGAGGATGTAAAAACACCTGAGCGACAGACTCGGTACAAATGTACCGAGGTTCGCGGGCAATAGGCCATCGAACTCGAGCGAAAAACATGCTACGTCACGCCATCGGAATTCTCTCGCTGACATAACAGCAGGGCAGCGACCAACTAATTTGGCTAGGAGGTGAGGGGAAGGCGGTGAGCGCGGCAACGGTAGATCGCAAAAGCCGAAAAGATGCGATAGATTTGAAAATTACGATGAAGAGTAGGCAGAGGGGAATGAGGCGAGGGGAAGCGTATAAAAGAGCCTGCGCGGGGAGAGGAAGCTCTCTTATCCTCGAAGCTAGTATAGCAGAAATATAAAAAGATAAGTGAAAAAACTAAATAAGAATTAACATAGAGAACGGGATAACGAATTAGTGAAATTAAAACAAAATTAGCAATAAATTAAAACAGGGATAGCTTAAGTGAGGGTGCGGGTAGATCGGTGTGAATAGGATTAATGAATACCGTTAAGCGTGTAATTTATAAGAGAACAGGATTAATGCATTAAATTAGGAGGTTCGTGGAAAGGAGGAATACATTAAACCGTGTGGTCTTTAAACCAGCTGTAGCGACGGAAATTATACGAGCATATGAGTGGAAGAACGACAGAGCGAAAGTTAAACGGGTATAAGTGAGAAAGAATTGTACACAGAGTTTATACACTCTGTACAAGTAGTGAACGTGTGCGTGTGGCGGTGTAGGTGCGGGAAACGAATCGAAGCCAAGGTGTGAGTGTGGAACCGAAGCTCGAGCCCGCGGATACCGAGAAGTCATGCTCGAATAAGAAGAAATAATGATAACTAAAATCGACGGAATCCCCGAGTTTTCGATACCGAGTAGAATATAGAATTAGGAAACGTTAGAAAATAGATAGAGGTAGAAATAAGTGCATAAGTTTAATCAATACTATGATATAAAAGGAAACGTATAGGAAATAGAAATAAAAGCGTACGTCATAAGCATTGCCCGATATAATAAGTAAAATAAGTGTGAAAGGTAAAGAATTGTAAGTAGAGTTGATACACTCTATCTAAAGAGCGAATGCGAAGCGTCATAGCAACAAGTATGAAATAGCTGTGCACCGAGGGTCCGACAACACAAAGGTGCAAGAACAATAATAAGCCTACGAGAGTACCGAGAGAGGTGAACATAAAATAGATTATAATCGTCGAAATAACTGCGGAAATTACGGAATTAGATGGACATTTTGTAAAATTCGAGTAACCGTAATCAAAAGTGACATTTTACGAAATTGTTTTTCTTAGAATAAAGGCCTACTGTTAACCACTAAGAAGTCTAAATTAATTAGTCCTGTGATCGAGCCCGAATTCCCACGAAAAATAAAAATATATGATAACGTTAAAGGATTACCGTTACAATACTTCTAATATTAGCATTGATATTACAACACTCATATATAACATAACAATTGATTACTGGATTACCTTCAATGCTAGAAGTAGAAGGAACGTTTCGACACTGTAAAATCCTCTGTCCACAAAATCTCCCATAAATAGATAATTGGTTTCCGGCACGTCGCCTCCAACTTTGAATAATTCCTTCAGATCATAAAACTGGCCGTGAATATCTCCACAAACCTAAAAACAAAATATATTATTATGAGATTAAAAAACTTGTTGTCGACGGTTGGTAAGATCGTGTGCGGTTAGGTCTAAGTACGTTTTTTTCATGCATACTCCTATAACAGTGCGACATGGCAAGTCTCACTTCTATTCTTGCTTCTTTATAGAAGCTATATATATTTTTTTTTTTAAATATATTTCTCGATTTTAGTGAAAACGTACTTAAAGTAGATTAAAACAGTGGAAAATGCTATGGTTAACTGGCATCTGGTGTGTATGTGATAGATTTGCATCTTTTAAAACTAGTATACTCACAAAATTGGGCTGGTGAATTCAATTTGAGTACACTATTACAAGTAGCACTTGTAACCTTTACCTTGGTTCATAACTATTTTTATGGAAATTGATGCCTGATTTCAGATTTTATGATTTCACTTTTTTATTTAAATATCTGTTGGTGCTCTAACTTTTATAAATTTTAATCTACCATTCTAAAACTATACATAAATATAACATATTGATTACACATCTAGGATTGAATTTGGCCAAAACCGATAAAAGTGTTCAGATGTTGAGATGTTTAAGTTTTTAAAAAATGATTGTAAACACTAACTCATATAAACTTGAAGTTATTGAGCTCCAATTTGGCACATGAATGGACAAACATTGACCAATGTTTGGTTTTTTAATTTGGCAAAACTTGATTGAAGCCTTTATTTTTTGAGACTTGAAATTCTTATATACCAAAATAAATCATTAAAACTCACGCTTACAAATCGTCAGTTATTAACGTGAAATATAATAGAGATGTTCAACAGAGTGAAAGGAATACGAGGGTTGAATTTGATAAAAATCGATGCAGCCACTGACATTAATGAGTTTTCGAATTTTTAGGAAATTAAAAAAATTAATTATCTATGAGTATAAAAATTATGGAATTTGCAATTTTTTAAAATAATTGATTCGTTAATTTTTACAAATTATGGTCAGATAAGCTAGTATGTCTAAAGAATATTTAAAGAAGTCTTCAAAGTAGTACCTTGCACATCGCGTTACGATTATTATCCACCTTCCATAAAGTTTCCTTTATGAGGAAGCCAATCGTTCAATGTACTTTCTCATACAGTTGACTACCGGAAATCTGGACAATGATGAAAAAGTAGTGTGCAAAGTACTACTTTATAAACTAGTTTTTTAGGGACGATGGCTACTCCAAATGTCAAGCATGAGTTCAAATTTATGGATTTCCTTGAATATGCATTCAAGGAAATCGAGCTTTCGAGTTATACTACTGTGTTCAAAAAGTAAGGTGAATTTTGTTTTAAAATAACAAATTTTTATTTAGTCTTCCAAATCGATTTCGTCCCCCTCAAAATAATCCCCCCTAGCTACAATACACTTATGCCAAGGTTTTTTCCAATCTTTGAAGCATGCTAAAAAGTCGTCCTCAGGTATAGACTTCAATGCGCGTAGCGATTCACGTTTGATCTCTTCAATCAACTCAAAACGATTTCCCCGGAGTGGTCTCTTGAGCTTTGGGAACAGCCAGAAGTCACACGGTGCTAAATCAGGCGAATACGGTGGTTGTGGAGCGACATGAGTGGAGTTTTTGGCGAAAAACTCACGAAGAACCAAACGGGAATTTTGGCACCAAACGCGATTTGACTCTTCTGAGGCACGAATGATCCTTCAAAATTGCCTGCACTGATCCAATAGATATTGCAAGCATGTCAGCAAGGTCTCGAATTGTTAATCGACGATTTTCGAACACCAATTCCTTGATTTTCTTGATGTGTTGCTCATCAATTGACGTCGATGGTCGTCCAGAGCGTTCCAAATCATCAACACGTTCTCTGCCTTCTTTGAAGTCTTTGTACCACTTGTAAACATTTTTCTGTGACATAGTCTAGTCACCGAAGGCCTTTTGTAACATTCGATACGTTTCAGCGGCGGAAATTTCATTCCGCAAGCAAAATTTAATAGTACTTCTTTGCTCAACAAAATTCGACATCGTAAAAATCGCCAAATTCACTTTTCTTTGGTCACAAAACCAAGCGTAAACTAAAAACTAATGATGATATTGACATGTAATTTGTCACAGATGTCACTAACAGTCCTACCAACTTGAAAAAAAAATTCATTTGTCCGATTCCGTTAACGCGGGAAGTTTAAATTAAAAATTCACCTTACTTTTTGAACACAGTAGTACTCTTGTACACAGGCAACACAGCAAGAATCATTCAATATTTAATGCACCTTGCAAGTACATGTCTTTTGTGAAAGCTATAGTCTGTTCTTTTTCTTTTACAATATACTCGTATTCAAGTTTTGTAAATTCATCTGGGGGATGGCTATAAGAAGGAAGTAATTAAAGACATACTTACTGTAACAGGAGAGTCTATACGTTGGACATTACTTTCTTCAATGAGGATCTCCCGAGCCTTGGCACAAAGTGCCTTGACTTCAGCTTCTTTGATAATTTCACATTTCTTTAGCTGCTCAATCTGTCTATCCAAATCACTGGAATCCGTCATTGTATTCAATCCCCCTATGTACAATCATTGTACTATTAATTATCCAAGAATATTATATACAATAGCAACAGTTTTCATGCTGATTCTCTTAAACACTATGTTATACAAATATCTGTTAATATCTCTAGCCCCACTATAATCACCAATGGTGCTATGTCACTTGTACACACGATGGTATAATCGGTATAGTACATCACCTTAAGGTGATTTGATGCCCACTCCACATCACCCAACTGACGTACTATATCCCCTAAGTCGCCATGATTGTGAGCATAGCACCATTGGCCATCTGGGTCACGCCAGACTGGCAGAAATTTGATTCACATTGTTTTAAGGTGATGTGCCCCATACTTCAGAAAGTATAATCCAATTAACTAAGAGTCGGTTAATATTTTTCACAGTAGCGAATTTAACTTTACTTTGTCTATCTACTCTGCAATAGAACTAAACTTTTTGTCCTATAACATCAATCATCCCTGAGAATATTGATTTACTGCTTTTTATACCGACTATGTGTGTAATGGATGGGGGGAAGGATGTATCACTTTGTCTTAAGGAGAAGCGAAACCTCCATGAATGTGATAAAGGTAGAACTAGTATGGTGGACAGGGTACAGTGAAAGAGAAGTATGGAGGTTTCCCCTCACCTTAAGACAATATACTACCAATTGGTCGGTAATAAAAACTATTAAAGTAACCATATAGATGTCAAGTACATAGACCGTCACTGATGCCTGGATCACATTCCCTCGTGATTCAAATTATGGATAGGTTAGTCAATAACCAGGTATCAATGCACATACATTACACGTACCGTCACTGATGCCTGGATCACATTCCCTTACGATTTCAATGGCAGATAAGTTAGTCATTAACCAAGCATCGATGATGCATACAGTACACAGAAAACATCAATGATCAACTATAACACTTAGTTTTATATTTTACTAAGCAGAGTAATACCGAATCATGATTTGTACACTTCACCAGGCCATGCAACGAAAGTAGCTGATAAAATATAAGAAAATTTTGGTTTCGGACTGTGCCATTGTGGTACTACTATCTAATGTCCATACCATCTTATTTTGTTTCATTGACCACGGAAATGTTTAATTTTAACAAATAGGTAATATAAATTTGATACTACTAATTAGAATCTTTATCAATTTATATCTATCCTTATGGATAAGCGTATCAAACAGAAAGAAAAACTGAATTCTTATTCCTAAAAAGACCAGAAATACCAGATATACATGTTCTAGGTTATGTTTTTAGTCATTAGGGTGGACCGAACGATGAAAATAATGTACAGCAGATAATAATTAAAGATACACGAGCTCGATCAGAAAAATCCTTATTAATTTTGCCAGCCATTCAGCACTGCATCCGATAAGAACAATAAAAAGAGGTTTCGTGAGAGCGGTGAGAATTTGTCGTTTGTCATAATAATGGTTTCATTAATCAATTAAATGAAATAAATATATGTGAAACATACGTGTAGAGACGAACAGGCCGATCGAGATTTACCAAAACAGTTTCACTTCACTCGATGTAGCAACTTTAACTTAATAGTTTATAGTTGTTGGTCACAAATGCGCATGTATATATGTATATATGTGTATATATATATATATATATATATATATATACGCAGGTGCACATGAGTTTGCGTGCGTGTAAACAGTCCCTAAATTTCACCGCAAACCACAAGATCATGGAGGCTAGAGTAAAGAAGGCCCAACGCCGTATTCCAGAATTGACTTTCGAAAGTGATGAAAGTAACGATGAAGACGTTACATGGTGGCGCTTGCGACGCTATCAACGGTTGACAGACAGATAGAAAAGATACGAACAAATTCTGACCTGAAAAATTCACTAAATTCTGTCGTTTATAAGCATAAAGTGTAACGGTAATTTCTATCGTTAGCATTAAATTTATTTTTCCAGGGGAAATTCGAGCTCGATCACAGGAATAATTAATCTTAGACTTCTAGGTAGGTGAAAATAGGGTTTATTAATGAAAACAATTAAAATCAGAATGTCAGCGTTCGGTTTCCTGGTACCGATGACCAGTACAATTCATTTAAATTCGTTAATTACTACGATTGTTTCCACACTTCTTTTCGGGTATTACGGTGACATAGGTTCTCGGTACATCCAGCTCGGTGGTTTGTTATTGTTTTGTGCGTTTGTGTGAGCCGTTCACTCGACGCACACACACACAGATAAACGCGTCTCACCTGCTCTTACACCCGATGTCTCAAATATACCTATATTTCTCGCTATCTATTCCTCGTTCTACTTCGTTATATACTCTTAAAATCAAATCGCTCATTCACTTCTAGCCTATTCTACTGGTTTACAATGCTGGTACGCATATGGCTCAGAAAATGACTCGAATCCAACTAGCGTTCGTTATTAACTCTGTCCTTGTGCAAAATACACATCATAAGGGTACCCGTCATAATAAAGAACCTAAGGTTTTCGAATCGCCAGGTTAAGTTTTTTGGTGAAGCCTTTCCAAGGCTGTAATACGTCGTCAGATGGTAATACGCGTATCGATAGGTCTATAGCCCAACGGTGTGTTGTAACCCTGATCTCCTGTTTGGATTACTGAGTAAGTACGCGTAACTAACCTCGACGATCGTTGTCCGGATGGGTCGAACGGACGCCTCGTGGCGTTGGCCGAGAGCCTGTTTCCCGCGAAAGAGAGAGAGATAGAGGATCACGTATGCACGAGAATATAATTTATTTATTTAACAGGTTATCAAATATGAATAGGAACAAGTAATTATCATCGATGTCACGTATACGAATAATATTGCGAGGTTCGGTGCGTTAATCAACGCCGACGGTATTTTATATTCCACACGGTCAACTGTAACACGCTCACGCTACTGACGCGTACTTTGTAATACACGCGACGATTCTCGGTAGGAACTAAATATGATAATTGATACTCGCAGCAATAGTCTTCGCAAACTCAGTCCACCAAACACGCAGCACTGGACCCTGCGTTTGGTTCTCTAGCACACAGCGGTATTTCTCGCGGCTCGGTGTTCAACGCAACCGACGCCGTACTTTGCGTTCCAGTCTCGACAACGGCAAGGATACCTCCACTGCTGCTCGTTGCTAACTGACGCCGGTCAGCGTCTTCGCTTGCCCCCTGGGCTCGTGCTGCGCGGGCTGGCGCATGCGCCTGTTGCTCGGTGATGTCGCTCGTCACGCCTTGATCACGTGCACACATGCCGTGGTTTACAACATCGGCCATCCCTGCACCGTCCTCGTCCTCGAGGACCATCACGTAATCCTGTAGGTACGTCGGCGTGCGTCGGCTTCTGGCCGTCCGTTGCGGCTGACTGGTGTCGATGTTTCCTGGGTGGCTGGGTGTGTCGCCGGCTACGTGGTTGCTATTCGTGTTGACATCGTTCTCGATGGGGAGTCATTCGTCCTCGGGCTTATCTGTATTAGAGTTTGTCAGCTCTTCGGCGTCCTCTTCCGCTTCGTCGTCGTCGGGTTCCTCGTCCTTGCTGTTGGACCTCTCGTCCTCGAGCTGCTCCTGAGGTTTCCACAGTTTCAATTGAGAAGTGTGCGCCGTCGTGGCGTATTTTCTACCAGCGCGGTGGCGCAACTCCGCCACCAAGTACGTGTCCGCGCCGTGTTGTTTTATGACCTCCATCGGTCCTCTCCATTTGAGCTCTAATTTCGTGCTCTCGCCCGTCGCGGGCAGGACTGTTGACATGAACACGGTGTCCCCTGGACGGTACTGCCTCCCTGGCACGTGGTGTAGTTTATGGAAATTCGCCCACGCTTGTTGCCGTTCGGTGATCCTGACTCTAATGCGGTGTTGTACATCTGCTGGTTTTTCGTAGGTGTTGAGGCCTTCTGTGAGGACGCGTTCCATCCCGGGGGTGCGATCCGGTTCGTACCCAAATAGCGCTTTGAAGGCCGACTCCTTTGTTGTAGTGTTAATGGCCTCGTTTAGGTGACGCTGTATCGATTCGAGGTGTTGATCCCATCTACGTCCGTCTTCCTCGCCCAATGATCTCTTTAGCATGGGCACCAGTATCCCGTTGATCCGCTCGACCTGCCCATTTGCTTGTGGGTGTCGAGGTGAATTTAACGTATGATGGATTCCCTGGTCTTCACACCATTTATCGAACGCGTGGCTCGTGAAGCCCGTTCCGCGATCTGTAATTACTCGTTTGGGAGGTCCGTACTCACCGACGATTTTCCGCAATGCGGCTAGTACTGGCGTCGTACCCGTATCCGTTACTGCGTAGAGATGCACGTACTTTGTTAAATTGTCGACCACTGCTAAGATATACTTTCGTCCACGTGCCGATGTCACAAATGGTCCTACATGATCCAAGTGAATCACTTGGAAGGGCCGCTCTCCTGGCGGAATAGGGTGTAGAATTCCGCTTTGTTTTCCCGTCTTGGCTTTGGTCAATGCCTAGGCGAAGCACGCCGCGATATGCATTCGTAGGTATCTTTCCGCTCCTGGGAAAAATATCTGTTTGGTCAATTTTGCGTAGGTGCGACTTACCTCCGGATGCCCCTGGAGGTCATGGTAGCGTGTCGCTAACGATTTCCGCATGGCCTTCGGTGCCGCGAACAGTAATTGATTGCCTTGACGCTTATAGACAATGCTGTCTTGTAATTCGTAACCCTCTATCTCCGCTGCGTTCGTTCCCGCTCCGTTGGTCCGCCTGTGCTTGGAGAATTCTCTTCTTTGATAATAACCGTTCATCCGTTACCTGGTAAGCAGCGACTTCGTCCGCCAGACTCGTGATATGCCAAATTGGCTCGACTTCCTGGTTCGTTGTTGATTCCTGCGAGTCCACTGCTGGGGTTCTGCTGAGGGCGTCGACATGTGCCATTTTTGTGCCGGCCTTGTGCACAATGCTGAACGCATATTCACTGAGTGTGTTCGTCCAACGGATCATCTGCGGGTTTTGTGTTCGTTGCTTGCAGATATAGACCAACGCCTTGCAATCTGTAACTATTGTGAACGTTATGTTTGCAATCATAGGTCGCAATCTGGTTACCGCCCATACCATGGCGAGCAATTCTAATTTGCTACTATGGTAGTTCCTTTCGGCACCACTGGTGCGTCGGCTGATCACATAGACAAGCTGCCACATGCCCTTCGAGTTCCTCTGCAAGAGCATCGCGCCCATCCCGCTCGCGCTCGCATCCGTGTGTATTTCTGTGTCTTTTTCCGGGTCGAATGTTTGTAAGACCGGCTGCTCCGTCAACGATGTCTTCAAGTCCAGGAAGGCGCGTTGTTTCTCCGTGCCCCATTTGAAGTTGCCTCCTGACTTTAGCAATTCGCATAATGGCACTGCTCGATGGGCGAACCGCACGATGAATCTTCGGAAAAACCCCGCCAGTCCCAAGAATCGCCTTACCTCCGTTAGGGTAGTCGGAGTGGGATACTCTGCAATTGCCCTGGATTTTGCTTCGCCTGGCCTCACCCCATCGTGGATAATTTCGAAACCTAGGTAGCTGACTTGTGAACATAAAAAACGACATTTCTTTAGATTTAGCGTCAGCCCGGCTCCTCGTAACGCGTCTAGTACCAATACGATTTTTAGTTTCATTTCCCCCCAGCTTTTTGCCGGTATCAGGATATCGTCCAAATACAATAGTACGATATTGCCCCTCAATGGGCCCAGCGCGTTGTGCATGACTTTGGAGAAGTAGGCGGGACCATTCATTATGTTGTGCCGCGGAATATTCCACTCCGTATTTAGTATATTCGGGAATATTCCATAGTAACGAAACATTGGAATTCGTTCAAGACAAGAAACGAAGTCCAATGCCCGATCGTATGAACGACCCCAAGAACGCTGACGCAGCATGAGCGACTCGCTTGGCGTTCGGGCGAAAGGCTAACGCTAAAATTGCGAATGAAGGGATTTTCGTGAAGACAGTTAGCAACTGCTTTACGAAAGGACAGTATTAAATTAGATTGAAAAGAGAACGGTTGGTTCCTCGTTTAATACTCGAAACAACGCATTATTGTACTTCTTACTTTGATATATAAATAGGCAACGGAAAGTTACCGTTGTTTATAATAAATACTTCCATTTATATAAATTCGCGTTTCCATCTTTTACTCGAGATCCATCTCCTTATCGGCAAACGATCCCAAAAAATAATAACTTTTAATATTATACCGACTACCGAATAATCCAATTACTCGGTACCGGCATAACATTTGGTGGCAGCGGTGGGATCTGCCGAAGTTAAGTGATTCGTGATTTATTAGGACAAAAGTGTTTTGGACAAAGTTGAGAATACTCTGAAGTGACGACTACGACGCGTGCAAGGACACCAGTGTAGTTCGTGAAAACCCGACTAATCTAACGCGAAGACGCAAAGTGAACGTCGGTGCGGGGTGACGTATCGGTCAACCGTTTAAAGTCCCGATTGACGGTGTCACGTCAAGTCGCGGAAAACCGCACAAAGTGTGCAGCCGAGTACGCAAAGCAGCTGCTCGAGAAGAAGCCGTCGCGCAACCATTGGCGACGCACCAAGGACGAACCCAGGAACCAACGGAGATACGGGTCAACGGTACCAGGGAGAATAACTGGACCAGCCTTCGAGGGAAGCTACGAGACAACAGGTCTACAGCACCGGAGGAACGGCACCCGAGAACAACAACATGGAAAGGACCGTCTACCAGATCATCTTTCTGTAAGTGGCGGTTACTTTATACTTATACATATAGCCAGTAAACTGAAGCCAGATAGGACAAAAATTTTGAAATTTTGAAAAAAACAAAATTAATAATTTTGCCAAGCCAGTGTAGAATCGATATTTGGGAATATTTTAAAGTAGAGTTCGCCGAGAAATTAGCAAATATGTCAGATCCTAGAGGAGCCCGACCAAGAAATAGGGGCAATTCGTTAGAGACGACGTTGCCCGGCGAAAAGGTAGACCCCACAGCTGGATTAGCCGCGGTCGTAGGGGACATAGTTTACGAAGCGCGCAGGGCGCTATTCGAGCTGTCGCCATCGGGGCGAATCCCTTCGTCCAGACAAGGGGCCCTGGCGGACAGACTGACGGCCCAGTTTGGCGTAAACCCACGTAGGGGTGCGTCATTCGGGGATCATGACAGCAACGTTAGCGACGACTTGCTTAATATGGCCACTGGCGAGCAAACGCCTGAACGCATCACCGAGGACATGGTCGAGCGAGAAATAGAAAGCATGCGAACCATAGATCGTGTGGGTTTTTCGGCAGCTACCGGTGCGACAGCCCGGTCGGTACCAGCGAGAGTACGCGATCGGTTGGAAGCGGTCGACCGAAGCCAACGCGACATGGAAAGAGCGCGACGCCAGTATGAAAGGCTGCAGCGCGAGCACGATCGAGGCCAACGCGAACTTGATCGCGAACTCAGGGAGGCAGAAACGCCGTCGGCAAGATGGAATTTGGCCGACACGCTGAACCAGGTTGGTGCGGACGAGTACGAGCTCATCCACTCCTTAAGAAAGCAAATTGCCGAGCTCCAGCGACGGTTAGGAGGAGCAGGGATGGAGGACATCCCGCCCCCCGCACTGCCCCCGAGACGCACGCGGTTCGAAGAGACGCAGAGGCCCTTAAATATGCTCAGCCTCAGCCTCGGAATAAAAATGGTAAAAACGTTCGACGGCAAGGACTCGAAGGCTTTGCCGCTCTTCTTAAAGTCCTGCGAGACGATATTCCGCAGGGTAGCAGAAGAGGAGCATGACACCCTACTGGAGTTGATCGTTATGAGTAAGCTAGAGGGTGCAGCAGCAAGACAACTGCAGCACAAAACCATCAGCACCATGGCGCAACTCAGGAGCGAGTTGGAAGCGTTGTACGGACAACGGAAGTCCCTGGCCGCGCTGCAAATGGAGTTCAGCTCCCTCCGGCAGGGACAGAACGAGGACATCGCCGCCTACGCGGCAAGGACGGAGAGGATCACGGTAGACATCGCCGAAATACTCTGCGAGCCGTTGCAAACGGAGGATCAAAAGATCACCGTCGAGAGCGTCACACGACGAAGCGCACAGGCCAACTTCGAGAACGGCCTGCACGGCCAGGTGCAAGTGCTGGTGCGTGCGAGAAACTACCAAACGCTGCATGACTCTGTGGCTGGAGCCATAGAGATAACCAACATGGTGCAGCCTAAGGGAGGGCTAGGAGGAGCGTCAAGCCACCCTAGAAGGTCCCAGGGCGCACCATCCCGGCAGGGTGAAAATTGTTTCTCCTGCGGGAAAGCCGGACATATGGCACGTGACTGCACCCGTAGATCGGGAAGAGTAAGTTTGCCAATGCCCAGCGAAAACAAGTCCATAAACAACGTAGACATCGTATGTAACTACTGCCAGAAGAAGGGCCACGTGTGGAGGGACTGTAGGAAAAGATTGTCCCAAAATAAGAACGAGCCAGCGCAGACGCCGCAGCATAATCGACGTCCAAGGAACTCCGGAGGTCAGAATGAAAAAACCACAGTAAATGCCGGAACGAGTCGAACAGAGACCGATGCCAGCCCGCTGGGAACGATAAGGATAAACACGCTCACGGCTCAGCAGAAACCTGCGTGCAGAAAGAGGAAGACAACGCTGCAGCTTCTACAAGTAACGCTGCCGGCGTCGAGTGCCACCGCCAGCGACTTCGATATCGATGCACCGTTGGCCACGACCGGGGTACTCACCCTCAAAGCGGACACCGGAGCGCAGTGCAGCATAATCAAGAAAGGCTGTCTCAAGCCCGAGACCATGGTGAGCAGGTGCTCCGTGGAATTACAGGGTGTGGCGGGCGAAAAATTCACCCCCCTCGGGATAGCTAAAATTGTACTCGAGACACCGGCTCTAAATGAAAAGCATTGGTTCTACATCGTTACGAACAATGTGCCGTTGAAGGTCAACGGATTACTTGGCATGGACTTTATCAAGCAGCATAAAGCGGACATCCTGCATGGCGAGATGCTCAAGTTGTATGGGCACTGCATGCCGCTAAGGGACGGCGCAACGAGGATATATTCGTCACCACGCAGTAGAACTGCCGCCACGTGCAAATACATAGGCCTGCTTACAGAGATAAATCTTCCTTCCGGAAACGGGCCTAACATGGATGCCGCCAAGAAAAATAAACTTGTCAGACTACCTACAAGGAGTAGGATCGGCCGAGGCATCATAGAGAGACCCCGTGTCACACCGTCAAGAACCAAAAGAGTGAGTTTAAATGTTCCTTAACACGACGGGGAAGTGCAACAGCCGACGGTGACACTCGAGCCGTCGGAGATAGCGAAGACCGTACGTCGCCGCCAGGTCAAGGTACTGCGCGTTAGCATAGAGAGCACGGGGAAGAAGGCCAAACGGTTTGCGCAGCGCCAACGGAAGCCCGACTTGGTGCCCCCCAGCAGTGAAAAGCAAGCAGCTTGCGCAGGAATAGCGTGCGAATACAACGGTGTATTCCAACTACGAGGGAACAAGCGACAGCGCACGCACGAGGTGCAAGATCGCGCACCCTTTAAGGTCGTATCGAAGGACCTGAGATCGCAACCCTTGCCTGGGAAGACCGTAAAATCGGGGCATGGGTCCGGTAAAATGCATAAAGCCGGAAAAAGAAATACTGATGCAGACGCTCAAAGTCGCATATATGCGACCGCACGAGCCCAAGTGGGACAGGAAAAACAGTCCCACAAAAAAGAGAATGATAGCGCAATCGGGTATACGAACGGCCGCACAAAGCGGAGAGTCGAGGATACCCAAGGCAACCACTATAACTCGTCGACATAGTAACACACGGAGTAAGAGCTACTCGCTATAATATGGGCCCTAGCTCAATTCGGGCCATATATTTAAGGTACCCGTTTCACAGTAGTGACGGACCACCAACCGCTCACCTGGCTGTTCGGAGTAAAGGACCCAGGTTCGAGATTGATGCGTTGGAAAATTAAATTGGCGGAACATGAGTTTAACGTAGAGTACAAGGCAGGAAAGCGCAATACGAATGGAGATATGCTAAGTCGAATATGCCTTATACGAGGGCCCAAGCGAGAGCGAAGAACGAAGTCCGTGTGTCGAAAGAGGACGGCACGACGGGGCAAGTCGGCACAACGAATGACCGCACAAAGCGGACGGCCGAAGATACCCCGTATAGCCATAGTAGCTCGCTGGAGCGAGAGATCGAGCCCGCCCGCGAGAGAGACGAGGACAGTAAGCGCCCGGGTACGGACAGCCGCACAAAGCGGAGAGCCGAGAATACCCCGGGCCAGACTAGCAACGCGGCAGAGAGAGAGGCCGCGCTGGCCAATGCGCCAGAAGAGGATAGAGAGATTCGCAGCGTGCCTGCAGAACGCTCTACTGAACCCCACAGCCCCGCCGAAAAGCCGTGCGGTCGGAGAAGGGGCAGACCACGCAAGCAAGCAACGCAAGCCACTGGTAAGACTGCGAGCACCGCTAACAAGGATGGAGCGGGCCCAGCACAGCATGGCGGACCCGCGAAGCGCGGAAGGCCGCGAAAGGCAAACGTTGCAAGGCCGCTCGAGAGAGAGAGCGACCCAACGGCGGAGCCACCGGTGGGCACACCGAGTGCAGAAACTGCCGGCCGAGCACCGCACAAGCCTGCTGAGGAAGCGAGGCAAGGCGGGGGCCACAGCCCGCGAACCTCCGGCAGCACAGACGGAGACAGTGTTACGAAAGAGCGCAGCGACTGCCGCAGTGGCGTAGCCATTCCCTTCCTCGAAGATCGCATGAAAATCATAAAGGAATACCACGACACCCCCATAGGAGGGCATCAGGGTATCAGGCGTACGCTGCATCGGATCCGGACCAAGTACGACTGGCCCGGCATAAGAAGGGACTTGGAAAAATATATAACATCCTGCGAATCCTGCCAGAAAAATAAAATCGGGAAAAGGGAACGAGTACCGATGGTGGTAACTGACACCCCATCGAGGTCGTTTGAAAAAGTTGCGGTCGACATCGTAGGACCGCTACCGGAAAGCGTCAACGGGAAAAAATATATACTTACGATCCAAGACGCACTTACCAAATACAGCACAGCGATTCCACTGCCGAACCAAGAGGCTCCGACAGTAGCAAAGGCGCTCGTAGAAGAATTGATTTGCCGGCACGGGACACCGGAAATAATATTATCGGATCAAGGCACGAACTTCCTCAGCTCGACCTTCAAAGAGATATGTCGACTGCTCCGAATCAAGAAGATACAAACGACGGCCTACCATCCGGAATCAAATGGCGCGCTAGAAAGATCGCATCGCACCCTCGCTGAATATCTGAAAAATTTCATAAATGAGGATCAAGGTAATTGGGACGAGTGGCTGCCGTACGCGATGTTCACGTACAATACCACTCCACATACGGGGACCGGATTGTCACCCCATGTATTGGTATACGGACGCGAAACGGAGTTACCGACTGCCGTGAAGCAGGAGCCCCGCCGCACCTATGCGTACGACGACTACGTCCAAGAGTTACGCGAACGACTACGCGCCGCATGGACTGTAGCACGAGACAACCTGGAAGGCGCGAAAAGACGGTCGAAGACTACATACGACCAAGGCGCACAGGTGCAGGAGTACTGCGTCGGCGAACGCGTACTCCTCCGCGACGAGACGGTGCACAGGGGGCGGTCAGCCAAGCTGACCCCGAAGTGGACGGGACCTCACGAAATAGTAGAAAAGAGACCCCCCGTCAATTACGTCATCCGAAAGGGACGAAAAACTCAGGCAGTGCATGCAAATCGCCTGAAGCTCTTTATAGAGCACTAAAATGAAATAAAAGCTAAATAAAGGCGGGTAGGGAGCTCCACAAAGCGCAAGGTAAGGAACTCCAATAAGAGAAACAAGGTAAAATGAAAACTTGTTTAATTGAAAAAGCACGAAGGAAAACATATCATACATAGTAATGGTAATTTAGAAAAATTCAGGCATACTGGCTTTAGTAGGCGTATGTGTAGTAACCGCCCAAGATTTTAGCATAAAAACCATCGGGCGGACCTCACAGATTATCCGGGAAAACTATCTCCCATCGTTCAATTTAACGTTAACGAAAATTGAAGCCCAGGCGCCCCCTACGCAGACCGAGAAGACAATTCCACTGCAGAGCGTGCTGCGAGACCCGGAAGAGCTTCAAAAGCTCGGAGCTCGAGCCGACCAAATCTTGGACAACCTCAATACTGCCGGAGACGGGATGCAACACATCCACAATATGAGTTTCTACTCACTGGGTGCAGTAGCGCCAATAGCCTTGGTTGGCTATGTTCTGTTTAAATGTTATAGGTATCAACGAAACCGAACACCAACAAGGACAAGCGAGGCAACGACCCCGGCAACAGCCGAGGTAAACATCAACCTCGAGCCGATCGGACGACAACAGCCAGAAGAGCAACCGCGATCCGAGCTGGCCAGGTTATGCACCCGTCCCCCCAACCGAGAACGACTCGCTCGGCACGAAAAACGATAAGAAGCAAAAGGAAAAACTTCATCGTTACAAATGAAAAAATGAAAAATGTTATTGTATTGTTACATAACTTCAAACGAGAAACCAATCGAAGAAAAAATTTTTTAAAGAAAAAATTTTTCCTTTTAAGGGGGGAGGGATGTTGTGCCGCGGAATATTCCACTCCGTATTTAGTATATTCGGGAATATTCCATAGTAACGAAACATTGGAATTCGTTCAAGACAAGAAACGAAGTCCAATGCCCGATCGTATGAACGACCCCAAGAACGCTGACGCAGCATGAGCGACTCGCTTGGCGTTCGGGCGAAAGGCTAACGCTAAAATTGCGAATGAAGGGATTTTCGTGAAGACAGTTAGCAACTGCTTTACGAAAGGACAGTATTAAATTAGATTGAAAAGAGAACGGTTGGTTCCTCGTTTAATACTCGAAACAACGCATTATTGTACTTCTTACTTTGATATATAAATAGGCAACGGAAAGTTACCGTTGTTTATAATAAATACTTCCATTTATATAAATTCGCGTTTCCATCTTTTACTCGAGATCCATCTCCTTATCGGCAAACGATCCCAAAAAATAATAACTTTTAATATTATACCGACTACCGAATAATCCAATTACTCGGTACCGGCATAACAATTAGTCCAAAGATCATACGAGTAAATTGAACGGTTTCGTCCGGTGTGATGATCGCTGTCTTCGGTCGTGCCTCGTCGGATAATGGAATCTGGAGGTACCCATGTACGAGATCGAGTAGCGTAAAAACGGTAGCGCCGCGTAGTTGAGCTAGGTGATCGTCAACGTTCGGGAGAGGAAAATGTACCCTCTCGGTCTGCAGGTTTAATTTCCGGAAATCCACCACGAGCCGTGATTCTCCATTCTTCTTCCTGACCAGTAGTACGGGGCTGGCGTACGGTGAGTTGGTGGGTTCCACAATGCCCGCACGTTTCCATCCCTCCAATATCTTCCTAATCTCATCCCGCTCGTGTGGCGTCGCTCGATAGGGTTTGGTTTGGACGGGTTTGCTTCCTGCAATCTCGGTGATTTCCATCTTCGTGCATCTGGCATTTCCTAAGTCTTCCAATTAGAGAGCGACGCAGTCTCTGTATTCGTTCAGTAATTGCGTCAGTTCTTCCTTCACCTCGTCTTCCTAGTCCTCTCCAACAATCAGTTGCTGTTTTTCGATTTTTTTGTACGACACTCTTTTTGGAGACGTCCACATCTCTTCGATAGTTCCGCGCGGCGCGTAGCGTGCGGGCTGGATTGTCCTTACGTTTCGTCCATGATTTGCGAGTGGAATAGCTGCGGCCTTTCCGTTGTACGATAGTTCCATACAGTTTATGGACTGCGGTTCTACTTTCACTACACTGTCCTCCACATGTATATCTCCCGGGACTTGTTCCATCGTTTCGATCTGGAACACGAGGTTGTCCTCGTTGGTGGTGAACAGGAGTTCGTCGTTCGTATTTGCATAGTTTACCCATGGCCTTTCTGTGTACGTCCTTCCTATAATTATTTCGTACAATTGGGCCCCATCCGCCACAATGCATAGGGGTAGATACGGTACTAGTACCCCATCTATGCTGACGTCTGCCTTGGCCTGTCCGTGCGAGAGTTGAATCGCAGCATTCTCCCCCCAGCCTCGTAGCTCAGTCTTTGTAGGCTTATAGGCGAGTTGTCCGCTGATTACCTGCGACGCCTGTATGGTGCAGACTGCACCGCCCGTGTCGATGAGTGCCTTCATGGGTCGGTTGTTCACGTACACTGTCTTAATGTATTTTCTTATGTCGTTTGGTAGTTGTGCTTCAACTTCGTTTATGGTGCGTTGCACACGGTTATCCTCGGCACTGCAACCCTTGGCTCGGCGCATTCGCGCGACAGATGTCCGAGTTTTCCGCAGTTATAACATTTCCATCCGCCGTTGTCAGCTCTAACTGGTGGGTTGGCCTCTGCATTTCTGTTGTCTGTGTTGTTTCTTTGATTTATGGGCCTTGAAGCTGGTGGCCCCCCTGCTCGATCATTTCGCTGTCCGTAGTTGCCATTTTCTCGTGCGTATCGCTTTTCTCGTGATTGCCGTCCTTTGACCGATTCGACCAATGCCGCGTAGAATTCTCCTGTTGTTTTGTGCGGGATTGACGCTAATCCAAGGCCGTCCAAAACTTCCTGTTTGATTTCTTTGACTGCTATATTCAAGTCCGTGCACAGGCTTAGTTTTGCATGAAAATAGTCCTGGATGGACTCTGTCGTGCCCTGATAACGTTTGGTCATCGTCCTCCATCGTTCACCATAGGTTTCCGTCGCGTTATACATCTCGCGAAATTTTCTTTCAAAATCGTCCCACGTGATGATGTCGGCGGATTCGAATCATAGCCAGCCTCTCGCCGGTCCCGTTAACTTCATCTTTGCAATTTCCAATTGGTAATTTTTGGACCACCGTTGGGTCTGGCCCATTTGGATAATGCTTCGCAACCACTCCCTTGGTGACAACGCATCGTCGCTTCCTGAAAATGTCTCCATATTTCTAATTAGTTCCGTCGACATGTGATGTGTAGGTCCGTTCGTAAATCGATCGTCGATATAGTCCTGACGTATTCTTTCGTCGTGGTTCGACGGTAGGTGTCGTACCCGCGGGGGTTCGTCCAGCTCAGTGTGGTCGTAAAAATCTGTGTTACCACGGGTCACTTCACTCACACGCTGTAAGTGCCGAGGCACGCCGCCTCCGCCGGTGGATTGATGCGTTCGCGACTCGCGTCTCGTTCGCCGTGTGTTCTGTCGTCGTAATAATACCGCGGTGCGTACCGCAACGCGTGACGATCGGTCTCGTACCTTACATACTCGTCGATTTCGCGCACTGTACGCTTTTTGCGCGGAACGCTGGGTTCGTGATCGCTCCCCCCCCCCCCCCCCCCCCCCCCGCCGGTTATAACTTGCGTTGTCATTCGGCGCTACAAATACACGCGTGTCTCTTCCATGGCCGTCACCGGGTTGCTCGCGACGTTCGCTTCGAATGCTCGGGCGTAGTGGCATTCCGTCGAATTTTTCGCGTAAAAATGTTTCGCGTTGCCTCTCGTTATCATTATTTGCGTGCCACTCGCGGTTTCTACCTTCGTCGGATGGTTCATATATATATCGCGGATAATGTGCGCGTGGCTCGACCCAGGCTTCGCGATCACTCGTGTATGTACGTAATGCTCGATTGTCCGCGCCGGCATTCCGCACTGCCGTATCTCTATCGTGCATCACATATCGACGCGTGTTACCGTATGCGTCGCGTTCTCGCTCCCGCTCATAGTCTCTGTCGCACAACGTGTTTGCTTCGGCCGGTACTTTGCTCGTCGCGCACCACTCAACGTCATTCTGTCTCTTAGTGAGGGAAAGCGGGACCTCCCACGGTCCGCCCCTCTCTCGTAAGCCATGGTCTTCGCGATGCATAGGTGTACTACTTACGGGTGGTATAGCTGTCTCGACTCGCTGCCGCGCGCCCTCGTTCCCCTGGGCGTTGTCGTTCGAGCCTTGTAGGGGAGGGTTCCCCTCACCTGGTCGGTTCTCTCCCGCCCCCCCTAAGATCGTGTTCTCGAGCAGTGACAGACCATCTTCCCCCGATTGGCTGCCTGTAGGTGGGGTGGTATACGTCTCTCCATGTTCTTGCTGAAACCGATCGAACGCGTTGGCGTCTGCCACTGTGTGCGTCGTTCGTTGGTTTACACTAACACAAAGTGACTGCCCGCACGAACTCGTAGCGCGTGTTTGCACGCGTCTCTGGCCGTTACTTTCATTTTCGGTGAGTTCTTTTGTTCTTATTGTGTATCGCTTTGTTTTTATGACCTCTATACACCTCGGCTTTGTCTAACGCATACACTTTGTCTTTTGCACTTTGTCTTTTTACACTTTGTCTTTTTATTAATTTATACACTTCGTCTTTGGCTCTTTGTCTTTTTATGCACTTTGTCTTTTTATTAACTTATACACTTTGTCTTTTGCACTTTGTCTTTTTACACTTTGTCTTTTTATTAATTTTATCGCGCGAGCGTATGTCGCGTCTCTCTCTCTCTCTGTTTACGCATGTATAATCCCACTTCTGAATTGTTATAACCCTGATCTCCTGTTTGGATTACTGAGTAAGTACGCGTAACTAACCTCGACGATCGTTGTCCGGATGGGTCGAACGGACGCCTCGTGGCGTTGGCCGAGAGCCTGTTTCCCGCGAAAGAGAGAGAGATAGAGGATCACGTATGCACGAGAATATAATTTATTTATTTAACAGGTTATCAAATATGAATAGGAACAAGTAATTATCATCGATGTCACGTATACGAATAATATTGCGAGGTTCGGTGCGTTAATCAACGCCGACGGTATTTTATATTCCACACGGTCAACTGTAACACGCTCACGCTACTGACGCGTACTTTGTAATACACGCGACGATTCTCGGTAGGAACTTAATATGATAATTGATACTCGCAGCAATAGTCTTCGCAAACTCAGTCCACCAAACACGCAGCACTGGACCCTGCGTTTGGTTCTCTAGCACACAGCGGTATTTCTCGCGGCTCGGTGTTCAACGCAACCGACGCCGTACTTTGCGTTCCAGTCTCGACAACGGCAAGGATACCTCCACTGCTGCTCGTTGCTAACTGACGCCGGTCAGCGTCTTCGCTTGCCCCCTGGGCTCGTGCTGCGCGGGCTGGCGCATGCGCCTGTTGCTCGGTGATGTCGCTCGTCACGCCTTGATCACGTGCACACATGCCGTGGTTTACAACAGGTGTCTTTATCGACGGCGCAGTCTTCTTTCGATTGTCAGAGTCAGGATCAATATGAGAAGCGAGTCGAATGGCGTGCGTATAAATGTACTTATCTAAATGTTGATCAAAGGTCTCGTTTCCTTGGACTTCAGTTACAGCAAACAGACGATGTCTTCAGAGAGCAAGTAACGAAATTTGATGTTTACGATGCAAAGGAGGCGAAGAATCAGAGCTTTCTAGGAATCAGGAAGATGTCTTCGGGCTTGGGAGAGAATCACGATTTATAAGCGAATGGTGATATTCATTCACGTCGATTATCACTTGCTATCGGATACAAATAACAGTTTCTCGGAATAAACGCTGCGTAGAACATTGTAGCACCGCGATTATTAGTTAGAGTCTCTATTATTCCGTTATTAATACGTAGCAATTAGTACCGCAGCTAATTGCGGCAGAGAGGACCTCCGCACTCTGTCGCATCACAACGACTTCTGTCGATAATTCCTCGCCTCGCGATGTATCTCGCTGCAGCATGCAAGGCGCGAGAGGCGGGGGTGGCATCTCACGAGACAAAGAATAAATCTCGGCCCTTTCTCCACGAGTTAGTGTCTCACCGCGAGCCGATAATTCGCAGCGTATGAAGACCGAATGCAGCGAGAGATATTATATCCTATGAAATATATCTTTGGTAGAGGAGCGCGACATCAGAGCACCGGCAGACAAAACTTCCCGAGTCGCGCTCGCCGAAGAAAATCTTATCCTATGATATTATTCTACAAATACGAAAGCAAAGTCTTCTCGGTTAAACGCGAGGCTTAACATCCCCCACGTTAGAGTGAACTTCGGCAATAGTGAACCTAGGTACCGAAGGTCATACAGCTTTTGGTTTTGGTCTGATGTTCTCTGGAATTTCTGAGAAATCGGATTTCTCCTTTTTCTCTTCCGCCATGGAATCTAATTGTTTTCTAAGTTTTTTCAACTCTATTTGGGCTTTACTTTCGTATTTTTCGAGTTTCTTATTGGCTCCAGGACAACAACACTTCAATAGTCCCTTCCCAATGAAGCCGAGGATAGGCATTAATGCTTCGAAGCGCAATAAAACTAAAAGTACATTTATAACTCCTATTGTGGATAAACCTATTTTTATAAATCCGTCGAATAATCGATTCATGGTGTTCCAAAAATTATCGTGCTTCAGCACAATTCTAGGTTTCTCCAGATCTTTACTGATGCTATCCAAGTCCTGACCAATATCTCTGAGATACGTGGTAGTTCCGAAAACTTCGTGGCCAAATACGTTTCACTCAGATTTCTTAATTGATATTTCTCTGGAAGACCATTCAGGACCATTCTAGTATTATCCTGAACCAGAGTACATCTTTCCATAGTTTTCAACAGTGTAACTTCTTTGATGTAAATTTCCCTCGTATAACTCTTACAATTCACAAGGACCAGGATAGATTTTCCAATTTCCGGTATTATCAACACTCCGTGATTATCATACAGGGATATGAAACTTACATTATCTACGTGAATTTGGCTGATCTTACATTGGTTGATATTGTTTTGACAAGTCGGTGTATTAATTCTGTTGTAAATCGGATGTGTGTAGTGCGTGATCGAATAGTGTCAATTTTTTTCATCTGCCTGATTTCGTTTTCGTTAGTTACCATATAATTCTTTCCTTGTCGCAGCAAGTGAGAAAATCGTAGTGCAGTTACAATGTAAGTATCGTTGTGAATTTTGGGGATAGGTATGATGTTATACAAGTCCTATTTGTCGTTTTCTAGTTTCGGAATAGTCAATTCGAATATCAGATTGTCTTTTCTCGGTAGTATAATTCTATCCGCAATAAGTGAAGTATTTCCAAGAGTTACCAGTTCAATGGTAAAAGCGCTGTTAAGGGAGCCCAATGCGATCGTTGCCATCAACAACATTTTCATTATGTTCGTCATCTGAAACGAATGCCTTTACTCTATTTAAATGAACTATTTTAGTCTTATTATTAATTTTTATCCTAACGTTAGATTTGTCCGGGTATAACTCTATAACTTCGTATGGTCCTAGCCAATCGAGGTCGAGCTTATGTTTTTTACTTTCGTTGTGAAGCCAAACTGTCTGTCCTATTTTAATGTGATCGAAGTCTGTTCGATTTTTATCTTTGTTGAATCTTTCGGCTGTTTGCTCTTGTCTCAGGCGCAATCATTCGCGTGCTTTTGAGAGTATAGCATCGTGTGTACGTGTCCATTTTTTCAGTAAATCATTGCATGTTAATGTTTTTTTATGAGGTAAGCTCGATGGTTTTCTGAGTTTTCTATTGAATGCTAATTCGTCAGGTCGATATCCAGTTGCACTGTGCTTGGAACTGTTATAAGCGAAAGCTATTAATTTGAGTATATCTTTCCAATTATCGATGTGTCCTTTGCAAATAGTTTTAATTGACTCCTTCAACAACGCATGCATTCTTTCGATGCTTCCGTTACTTTGAGGGTGGAATGCGGTGGTTTTGATATGAGATATACCGTGTAATTGTTCGAAATCTTGCATTAATTTTGAATTGAACTCCTGTCCTTGATCTGTGAGGAAAACATCGGGGACACCATGAATCAACACGAAGTCATCGTTTAGTGCTTAAATAATCTCTGAGCTTGACTTACAACGAAGGATAGTTTGGTGTCCCCCTCCGATTTTGATGAAACTCACGTAACTTGTAGAGCATCGAAATCTAAAAGACATGTATTTGTTTTATCGGCGGAGAAACATTTTAAGGGGAGAATTCGCCCTTCAAAGTTAGGGGTGATTATGCAGTTTCACCGCTGCAAATGAATTTTTTTCTTCAACTTCACGTGTGTTTGAGAAGTCCAGAGGATGTTGTTTGACAGACCTGTGAATATATTGAAACTAATGAAGCTTCACTCAAGAGAGGGTGAAAATAAACCAGACACATAGATGTTAAATTAGAGAAAGTGGTTTATTACACCTTCCGCATAACTACAACAAATCACATAATTTTGAAAAAACACTAAAAGTGAGAATAAATACAAGAAAGACCTAATTTAGAAAGAATACAAAATAATATAAATAAATGCACCAAAAATCTGAAAATTAACAATTGAATTTAATTAATGAAGCTGAATTTAATTTGAGCTGTTGCAGCACACAATTGTATTAAATGTGCTGCATGTGCTGAGAGTAGTGTACGCACCGCAGCCAGTGCTGCGGAGCATGCCACGCGATGAGATAAATGAGTGCGTAAAGCGATATAACAATTCACAGCAAGCTCTCAGCAGCTTAATGAAGAGAGGTTGCAGTGAACAAATGAGAGCACTTGCAATTGAAATTGCTTGAGTGCTCTACACGCATGAGACTAGCTACGCAGGCAGCACTGCGTAGCACAATACAACACATAATGAGGATGCACAAAATGAGCAGTGTATAGTCGCTGTACTCTTCCGGCAGATGTCCTGGGGAAAAGTACAGCGACCATAGTACACCTGCATAATTATATTAATTATACCGGCAAATTATGTTGAGAGGAAACGTGGCGCGACATGTGCTGCGATGCCCGCCATAAAGTGAGACCAAAAAATGTTGATGTACCGATGAGAATCAAACTCCTCATTGCCATTGAATTTATGGTAAATTATAACAATGCACTCGTACCTGATTTTGAGTCCTGGTGAGCAAACGAAGGTTGAGATAATCCGGTTGAGAGATGTGAAAATTGTCCGAGCCTTCCAAGTGCGTGCGCTGTTCCGTGCGGGTTTCCACGTAAGTGTCAAAATATCCAACATGGCTGCGGGATATGAGAGCGTCGTTGGGCGCTGAAGTCAGTTGAGCGAGATAGCCGGTGAGCGAAACCGAAGTCAAGCGAGAGAGATATCCTCTCGCTCGACGCGGCCTGCCAACGAGGCACAGCCTCGGCTTCGCGAAGCCCTGCCTCGGCTATCTTCGGCTCAACCGAACTCCGTGTGCTGGAGCACCGCAACAGGTAGGCGCACGACGAATATCGATCGCCGTGCGCCAGCTAATTATCCAACAACGTGGAATTTTTATTTTCTTCAATGAGGACTATTTTGGTTTTTGTTTCATTAAAATCGGTTGACGCCTTCTGGGTGAAACTGCATAATCACCCCTCGACATGCTTAACTTTGAATGGCGATTTCACCCCTTAGAAATGTTTTTCCGCCGATAAAAAAAAACGTATCTTTTAGTTTTCGATGCTCTACAACAGGCGTGAGTTTCATCAAAATCCGAGGGGGACACCAAACTATCCTTCCTTGTTAGTCTCGAGCGGGCACAACCCGAGATATTTAGTTAAACAATCCTGTATACTGAGTATATACTCGTAACCTGATCGCACTCTTTGCAGTGGGCCAAATATGTCTAATGCAATTTTTTCAAAAGGTTTGTCTGGCAGTTCGGGTACGATAGCTGGAGCTATGTCTCGGTTTCTTACAGGTTTGAATTTCTGGCAAATTTTACAATTTTTTATGTAATTCTTCACGTCCTACTCGAGATGGTCCCATTCCCTGTGTTCTTTTACTCTTTGGATCGTTTTATATTCTCCAAAATGCGAGCTCAAATTAGTTCCGTGGCTTTCAGATATAATTTTCTTTTTATCCGTGTACTCAGGTTCCTCGAACGTCGAAAAACAATATTCGTACTGCGTTTCAGTATCTTTGATACTGAAGAATCTTAATATTGACAAAATTTCTTCCTTGTCTGTTTTCGTCATTAAATTGTCGGTGCAAACCTTGATGTGTTTGGTACCTTTGATTTCATTGATAGTCAATCTAGTTCTTACTTTATTGAGTATCTGATAATATAGGCTTTGGGGTCTATTATCGGTCGGTGAATTAATTTTTATCCAATTCTTTCCCTTGACATTAGGTTTCTCTTTCAAGAGGTGTCCAAGGTTTTTTGGGTTGTATAGCTTGTATGTTGAATGTTGATAGAAGTCGAATGGTAACACGATCTCGGGTTCTGGTTCCGGTTCCGCTTCTGGTTGTTTCGAAATTTTGTCTTCATCGACGTTTGTATCGCTGGAAATTTCCGAATTTTTCTCAATGATAGTGCTTTTTGATCGTAAATTATAATTTACTTTGTTATGCTCATCGAGAGTGCTATTTATTTCGAGATTTTCCATATGTGCTTCTCTAGATAATGCGTCAGCTACCACGTTGTGCTTTCCCTTGACGTACTCGATCTCGAACTCATACTCTTCAATTTTGAGTCTCCAACGCAATAATCTGGATGCAGGGTCTGGTTTATTGGCTAACCACTTTAAGGCTTGGTGATCAGTTTTTATCATAAATTTTCTTCCGAGTAGGTATTGTCTGAATCGTTTGATTGCCCAAATTATATCAGGGGTACAAATTGAAAATGCGGGTTTGATAACAGATGGCGTTACTAACGCTATACGCATCAGGCAGTACTGTGACTATGTTCATGTCAAAGCTACGTCTTATAGCTTTAATTTTCAGTATGTGTCAATTTGTCGCAGTGTCAAATTCATAGTTTTTTTGAGCTCTCAATATGTCGAGTTTCGTGCCAACAAAACAGCATTTGCGGGAAGTTTTAATTTACTTCTTTAATTTGAAGAAAAGTGCTGCTGAAGCACATCGATTGGTCTCCGAGGCTTATCCGAGTCATGTTCCATCGGTTTCAACGTGCGAGAGATGGTTTGTGCGGTTTAGAAGTGGTGATTTTGACGTTGAGGACAAAGAGCGGCCGGGCCAAGTGAAAAAGTTTGAGAATGCTGAATTGGAGGCAATACTCAATGAAGACTCGTGTCAAACTCAACAAGAGCTCGCAGATTCATTGGGAGTGACACAACAAGCCATTTCCCATCGTATAAAAGCCCTCGGAATGATCCAAAAGCAAGGACATTGGGTGCCGTATGAGCTGAAGCCGAGAGACGTCGAGCGCCGTTTTTTTGCATGCGAACTGCTGCTCGAACGGCAAAAACGGAAGGGTTTTTTGCATCGCATTGTCACTGGTGATGAAAAGTGGATCCATTACGATAACCCGAAGCGCAAAAAATCATATGGTTACCCCGGCCATGCATCATCATCGACGGCCAAACCAAATATTCACGGCGCCAAGCTCATGCTCTGTATTTGGTGGGACCAGCTGGGTGTGGTGTATTATGAGCTATTGAAATCGAACGAAACCATCACAGGAGCACTATACCGAACTCAATTGATGCGTTTGAGCCGCGCACTCAAAGAAAAACGGCCACAATACGAGCAAAGACACGACAAAGTAATTTTGCAACATGACAACGCTCGGCCACATGTTGCAGCGCCGGTCAAAACATACCTACAAACGCTGAAATGGGAAGTCTTACCCCACCCGCCGTATAGCCCAGATATTACTCCTTCCGATTACCACCTTTTCCGATCGATGACACATGGCCTAGCTGACCAGCGCTTCCATTCTTACGAAGAAGCCCAAAAATGGGTCGATGACTGGATAGCAGCCAAGCCGGCCGAATTTTTTCGCGACGGTATCCGTAAATTGCCAGAAAGATGGGAAAAAGTTGTGGCTAGCGATGGACAATACTTTGAATAATTCATTTGTTACCATTTTTTCAGAATAAACGTTCAAAAATAGAAAAAAATCCCGCATTTTCAATTTGTACTCCTGATAGCAAGCAACTTTTTTTCTGTTGTCGTATAGTTTGCTTCAGCTTTATTCAATGTTCTTAATATATAAGAACAAGGATGTCCTTCTTGTGATAAAACGGCTCCTAATCCTTGATTAGACGCGTCTGTCGTCAACACGAATTTCTTTGTATTGTAACGGTAAATTTGTGCCTCAACGCACCACGTTACCTATGACTGGTCCAAGTTATTTTTCCTTCCTTTTTATTTTCTCTTTCGAGATGGGCGCCAGGCGCTTTCGCGCTGGAAGGAAAAATACCGAGTTGGATGACCAGTCTCGACCCAGGCCAGCTACAGCTGTTCAAGGCAGAGTGGGTGGTTCGGACTATCAAGTCACTAATTAGTCAAAAATAAAATATGGTCAATAAATAAGCCAAACGAGAACCACGAACGAAGTCGGCTCAATAAATAATAAATAAACAAATAAAATAATAACAGTAAATAATTTAAACAACCACAGCAGGTACGGGACTTACAAACTTCTTTATTTCTGGCGACTAGTTATTCATTTCCAATAAACACCAATTTAGAATTCAAATAAGATGTCCCGTAAAATTAGTCTCTCCTTTATAACAATTCTCTAAAGCTAGTTGGATATCTTAATTTTAATCTTTAAGTCGGAGATAGCAGTTATCCCGTTCTCTCTCTCTCACTCTCATACCCTGTAGATGTTGTATAGCCTGTCTCGCTCGCCTCGAATTTCGAACAATATTTATCGATGAATTTTCGACGTTCGGTAGTCTCTGTTCACAGTCCGCGATACGGCCTATCCCGAGCTAATCCCACATACATCGAAAAAAACCATAACAACGGGACGCCAGGAGGTCACGTACGCGAAGCTACCGACGGCTCTATATTTCAATCCTGAGATTTATATATCACGTAAAAGGCATAAACCCAGGGATCTTCCGCAGTTCATAAGATATAAAATAACGGATAAATGACGACTAATAATTAAATAATAACCAAAATAATAATGATAATAAAATAATTAACATCAGAATAATAATGTCAGTCAATAATTAGTTTGTGGAATGAAATATAATAAAACGTAACAAACAATCGAACTACGCGAGATACGCCTCGGACCGTACGAATCCCTTGAATCCACATCTAAAATACGGGACGACGGCCGACTACGCTCTCCGCGATTCTAGCTTAACGTAAACACAATCATAATATAATAATAAAAAATAAATAATCAAATAAACAAAATAAATAAATAAATAACGAATAAATAAATAAATCAGACAGAGAAACGCCGATTAATTTGACTGATACGCAACGCGGTCTACCCCGTGCCAGTCCCTTTTACATCCAAATTACAACGGGACGACGGGCGAACTCGCGCACGACCTTCTACATTCAAACGAAAAGAAACTCAAACCAACTCGTGTACCTCCAAAACCCACAATTCGACAAAATCCGTGACGCGGTCTATTTCGTTCCAATCCCACACAAACTAATTAACCAATTCCAAAGCACTCCGGGATAACGGCTTAACGCGCGCACGGTTTACTCGTCAACAGAAACAATTAATTAATATAATGACTTTTCCCCGGCTTCTATACGTTACACGAGCGCGAGGTTATTCTTATCAAACGCCGCGATTCCCAATACAAATTGACACTCTGCACGCAGTGTACTCGAATCGCAGGGGTGACCAGGCTCAGATAAATTTCAAATACACCAGTTAAGTAATAAAATAATAAAATATTAGCAAAAGACCGTAGAAGGGAGAGGAGCTCACTGGGACGATGACGAAGCGATGTTCTCGTGCTCCTGGAATTCTCGAGCGGACGTGGAAATATTTATTCCTCGATTTCCTCCTTTCTCAACGATGGTGGACAGTAATAAGCTTGTACGTGTGATGCCTCAGAATAGATCGGTCTCAGAATAGAGCGGGACACAGAGATAAGTAATGTCACGTCTGCCTCGCTCAACGGTCACCGGGAAAAAGCCTCGAGGTCCTGCCGGCACGCGTGCCCGTGAACTATGATCCCCACTTAACCCGCTAGACTCGGTTAATTGGGGGAACCTGTGTCGCACGATGACCGCGCCTAGCGCCTTAGCTGGACGACGCATAAATTAGCCACAGATAATACAGAGAGTAGCTTTGTCCGGCAGATGAATCCCCTGAGCTGGATGGACTGCGGCAAGTAGATGATAGCTGCAGATAGATAGCAGCGTATCGTTTGAAAATGAACGTCGAGCGGGACGACTGTATCTCCCAACAGAGAAAGACGTAAAATATCGGCTTATGTAAAATATCGAATCCTGAAACCAGCAATCGATGGGTACGGTGTGATCCTCCTCCTCTTCTCTCCCCGATCCTCCCTCGGTCGTGTCGATCGCATTATATGTATATATAAAAAAAATAAAGCAACAAAAAAAAAATGAAAATAAAGAATAAAGAAGCCCTGAAAATCCACCCTACAACCCTGCGTGATCGTGTAGGCTTCCGTTGAGCGAGGAGGACGCAGCTCGAATTTTCTGCCACGTTACAGTATATTCCGGATATTTTAATACAGGGTCGTTGATCAACATTTTTTTGAGTGCGTCAAACGCCGTTTGGCATTTGTCCGTCCATATTACGGGTTTGGTTTTATCCATCTGATAATTGTTCGTGAGATCGGTCAACGGCTTAGCAATTGCTGAAAATTTTGGGATAAACTTCCGATAGTACCTATACCCTGCGAGGCCTAAAAACGATTTGATCTGCTTCGGTGTTTTGGGTGTTGGACATTCTTTAACGGCTTTACATTTTACGGGATTCGGTTTCACTCCGTCAGGTGTGATGATGTGTCCCAAATATTCGAATTCTGGCTTTATGTATTCGCACTTATCTGGTTGGAGTTTCAAATTGGTGTCTCTCAATCGATTGAAGAGGATTGTCAGATTTTTATTATGTTCTTCCATCGTTTTCCCGAAAACTATTATATCGTCGAGATATACGAAGCAAATTTTTCCTATCAACCCTCTCAATGCCGTGTTCATTCGTTGAAATGTCGCGGGTTCATTTTTTAATCCGAAGGGCATTTGTAGGTACTCGAAATGTCCTTGGTGAGTGCTAAGAGCGGTGTATTTTCTCGATTTTTCTTCCATCGGTATTTGGTGGGATCCCGCGCTCAAATTCAATGCAGAAAAAACTGATGCTTTTCCTAAGTCGACCAGAATGTCTTCGATAACTGGCAGGGGATACGAATCCTGAGCCGTTTTTTCGTTCAATTTTCTATAATGAATAACCATCCTCCACTTCGCTTTCCCTGATGCATCCTTCTTCTTTGGTACAGTCCAAATAGGTGCATTGAATGGTGATTGCGATTGTTGAATTGTTCTCTTTTTCAGTAGTTCTTGCACTTGTTTGTCAACCTCATCTTGATGGACTTTGGGTGGTCTGTAAGACTTAATATTAATCGGTTTTGTGAGATTGGTCGATGACGATCACGTGTTCCGCGAGCTTAGTACTTGGTGGCTCGTCGTCGTCGAGTTGGAACAGATCGGCGTAATTTTGTATAATTGTCCAAACTTAATTTTTTTCTTTGGCACTTCGCATGTGATCTAATCTTGTCTTGGCTTTCAGTTCTTCGATTCTTTTCCTACCCTGGTTAATTTTTTTGGTGGTCAGTCTTGGCTTTACTTCGAAAATTTGAATGTTTCTTGTCTGAAAAGTTAAATTCTTTTTTCCTTCGTTGGCTAACGGAATGTTTACGATTCCGTCTTTTATGTAGTAAATGCTCTCTCCTTGAGGCGTTTCCACTAATACTGTTCCCTTCTGTTTTTCTACTTCGACGGGGATAGTGATGAATTGTCCCGCGGGAACGGTGAATTGAGACGATTCTATTCGTTGGTATTTATTATTGACTCTTATCCTTTCTCGAGGTAGGTCAATCATCATGTCGTTGTTTAAGATGAACGGTGTTCCTATCAAAGCATTCTCTCGTATCGGATAGTCGGACGGAACTATGTGGAACTTGTCGTGTCTGTCGTTCAAATTACCTTTGCATTTGATGAATGTATATCCGAGCGTTTTGTTCGTCTTTTTTCCGGTTTTGAAAATCGGCTTTTTGATAATATTTTTCGCTTTCACAAGGTGCTCTTTAACAATGCTAATAGATGCTCCTGTGTCTATTAGAGTTGTTAAATTTTTTAATGTCGTTTGGTCGAAGTCGAATTTTGCCGCGAATAGATGTCCTTTATGGATTGTTGAGATGTACTCTCGTCGCAAATGCTCTCGTCGTCGCTTGTGTTTTCTCGTTCTTCGTTCGTCACGTTCACTTTCTGTTGAGGAGGTCTCTTTTGATTCGGAGTCTTCTGAAAATTTTGATTCTCCTTCTGAAACTTCAAGATGTATAAATTTTACGAAATCTGGTGTTTTGTTCCTGGATCGTCCCTTGAGTGTGGACGCATGCTGTCATCTCATTCATAAGCAGTAAGGATGATTTCATCGGGTTGACTCGTATCACTAATACATCTTTCAATTGGTCGTACGTGCTGACGTCCACGTTCGATATGCAGCTTTGTGCTCTTCCTAAATTCCTTTGATTTTCATTGTTAATATTTTTTCCAAAAGAAGTCCATGTTGGCCTGGAATTGTCCAGTGTCGTGCTCGGTTGACTTTCGATACCCATTCCGAAATGTTTACCGCTCCTTCTCCTGTGTCCCCAGTGAAGATAGGTACTATATCTATAGTTTCCTTTGCTGATGCATTTTCGTTCAGGAGTAGGTCCCGAGGTGGAAATTCTCTTCGTCGCCTGAATGGATCGTTTCTTCTGTTGTTAAATTCACTCCCATCATAATCACCGAAATCATCAGGATCCTCGTCTCCTGGATCTCCTCCCGGTGGTGGATTATTTTGGTTGTGATCCCCTGGATTCGATGGTCTTCTGTTGTGGTCACGTTGCCCTTCGTTATGTTGAGATTCTTGTGTCCGTAGTAGTCTCTCCATCGTAGCCTCCATTCTTCTCATTTGGTTTCGCATTTGGTGCAATTCTTCTTGAAGTTGAGAATTTTCCTTCCTCAGTGTTTCCATTTCGTAATCGTTCATTCGGGCCTCGGTTATTGTGCGAGTAGCCATTTCTTGTCGTTGTATTTGTTTCAGATTGTTTATCTCAGAATGTAGATCTGTAATCTGCTGATTTGTTTGTTTAATCGCAATTTGCGAGTCTGCTGTAGATTTTTGTAGCAGCTCCTTTTCTCGTAGAAAACCCTGCTGAAATTCGTATCTAAATTTATTTTCCGTTCTTTTGAGTTCCTGTACCTCTTCTTCGAATTGTTGGTCGAATTGAGTGTCGTAATTCTTTTTTATGTCAATAATTAGTTGCCTTTGCGTCTCGACGTTTTGTTCTTGAAGCGTTTTGAAGTGATCTTGTGTTTCAGTGGATTCTTTATCGAGGTACTCTTGTTGAGTTATTATCTGGGATTGTAGCGAAAAATTTGTATTTTCGAGAGTTCCGATTTTTTCCTGACAAGTTTGGATTTGGATATTAGTAGCGTTCAATTGGTCTCTCAAGTGTTTTAGCTCGATTGCTTGTTTTGAGGTTTCACTGTCTGATGCTTGCTTTTCGGTCTGAGTGTGTTGTAAAATCTGTCCAAGTTCGTATATTTCGTCGTGTTTTTTCGTGATTTCTACGTTCTCCTCTTGCAAAACTTTTGTGAATTGACTCTCGAGATCCGAATTTCGGTTTTTAAGCGTGTGTATGATGCTGTTTTGTTTTGTACTCGCTTGGCTTGTTTGTTTAGTAAGTGCGAGGTTAAGATCGTATTTTTTCTGTAAATTGCTTACTTCGGTTTTAAACTCGAGTAGGTTTCTTTCGAGTTCTAGTTTCTCGACAGTAGATTGAGCAAACTGCTCCTTTTGTTGTTAGGTTTTTTCCACTAAGTGTTTTATCTTGATATCTGATTCTGCAAGTGACTGCTGCAATTGTTTAATTCCCGTGTCTCAATATTTTACTTCTTCTATTGCTCTGTTTTTCAGTGTGAGTCCCTCGTCCACGTACTTGTTTACTAAGAACGCGAGGTGAGAGTTAGTCTGTTTTGCGTCTTCGAGCTCTTTCAAAGTTTTGGAATTTTCGGTTAATTGTCTTTTACGAGGTGATTTAAGTTCCCTAATACTCGATGCTTCGGATTCTACTCCTCTGGGGTTAAAAGTACGAGTAGCAATTCGGTTTTCTGGTAGCATTGATATTGCAAGGTTTTGTTCGCTAACTTCCTCGATGCTCTTTTTTCCCGTGATTACAAGAATGTAATCCAGTGCATGAGGTGCTCCATGATACGCTGATAGGTGTGCATGGTTGTTCGGATTTTTGTGAAATTCCCATTTTGCGGGTTTGATGTGCTTGGATTTTTTAAATGTCGCTAGGTCTATTCTAGGATTACACTCGGGGTAATTTTTATAATAGAAAAAATAGCTGAATAGAATGCGCGAGCTTTTTCCGGAGCTCTTTCACGTGTTCGGGTATCTCCTGAATTATGATACTTCTTCCAGATATACTCTTTTCTGATGTTGACATTACTTTTTAATTTTCGTAGTGCCGATGGATATCTATTACTGATCGAATTTTTGCTCTCAAAGTTTGTAAATTTTTCAATTGACTGAATTAAGTGTCGAATAGTGTGTTTGTATACTATTTGTCATCGGAGAATGCTCACAAATATATTGTTAATTACAATATTTTATATTACGATATTTATTTAGATATATATGTATATACGCTTAGTTGAGCGATGTTGTGTGTCTCAAAGATTTTTATAACCCGAGAACTTTTTGTAAATTGTATGCAGATTTTATGGAAATGAAAATATAATATATATATATATATATTTTTTTTTCAGATATAGTAATGAGACTCTATTATTTGCCGTGTATCTTTTTGTTACTTTGAACTGGACATAGCTTTCAACGCTAGTGGTTCTTTCGGAGTTAAACACACAAAATTACTCAATTGCGTTATTTAGAGGATAAGGGAATTACAACTCCCTATTTTTAATTTATCGTGCGCAGAATGATAACTGCGAAAAAGTCTTATTGCAAAAGAATCGCCAGTTTCTATGAAATTCGAAACTTACTTTTAATCAGCGCTCGCATACAAAACTGGGCGAATGATGTTGTTCTCGATGTTCTTGAAGCGGCGGCCGCTGTTACAACGATCGGTTGTAGACTTCTCGCGTTGATTGATGATCCAGCATACCGTCGGCGTTGGAGTTATTTTCTGAAGGCGTGTCTCCTCCGGTTTTATATATATACGCGGTACGTATAAGTCTTTCGATGCACAATCGTTCGTGGTTCACTTCCGGAAAATTCAGCGTAGCAATGTCTTTTCCGTCAACACAAAATCAACTAAATTGAATGTCTGTTCAACGTTCACTCGTGTACAGGTTTCGTAGTTTTACAAGCTCCGTCGTGAAGTTTTGGTAACCGAGTTTTAATTTCACTTTTGGGTTTTACGATTATTTGTTATCCTGGCAGGATCGCCAATTTTATGTTACGCATATGGCTCAGAAAATGACTCAAATCTGACTAGTGTTCGTTATTAACTCTGTCCTTGTGCAAAATACACATCACAAAGGAACCCGCTATAATAAAGAACCTAAGGTTTTCGAATCGCCAGGTTAAGTTTTTTGGTGAAGCCTTTCCAAGGCTGTATTACGTCGTCAGATGGTAATACGCGTACCGATAGGTCTGTAGCCCAACGGTGTCTTTATCGACGGCGCAGTCTTCTTTCGATTGTCAGAGTCAGGATCAATATGAGAAGCGAGTCGAACGGCGTGCGTATGAATATACTTATCAAAGGTCTCGTTTCCTTGGACTTCTGTTACAGCAAACAGACGATGTCTCCAGAGAGCGAGTAACGAACCTTGATGATTACGATGCAAAGCAGGCGAAGAATCAGAGCTTTCTAGGAATCAGGAAGATGTCTTCAGGCTTTACGCAAAGGAGAGGATCACGATTTATAAGCGAATGGTGATATTTATTCACGTCGATTATCACTTGCTATTGGATACAAATAACAGTTTCTCGGAATAAACGCTTCATAGCACATCCCTAGCGGGTTGTGCCAGCCAAAATTTGATTGGTAATTCTAAACTGGTAAAGTCGAAAAATTCGTCTCAAGTATTGACTGGTAACCAATTTTTCCAGCATTGGACTGAAGCGATTTTGGTTGGACCTTGCATGAAAAGTCGCTACCAACCAAATTGGAGACGTTTTTTTCGACTTTACCAGTTCGCAAAATCGCACAACCCGCTAGGGATTGTAGCACATGCACCGCGATTATTAGTTAGAGTCTCTATTATTCCGTCATTAATACGTAGCAATTAGCACAGCAGCTAATTGCGGCAGAGAGGACCTCCGCACTCTCTCGCATCATAACGACTTCTGTCGATCATTCCTCGCCTCGCGATGCATCTCGCTGCAGCATGCAAGGGGCGAGAGGCAGGGGTGGCATCTCACGAGACAAAGGGTAAATCTCGGCCTTTTCTCCACGAGGTGGTGTCTCACCGCGAGCCGATAATTCGCAGCGTATGCAGACCGGTTGCAGCGAGAGATATTATATGTCCTATGAAATAAATCTGTGGCAGAGGAGCGCGACACCAGAGCACCGGCAGACACTGGTAATGTTTCCCTCTAACGCCGAAGTAAAATTAGTTAAATTAATCAGGACGAAAATCATAGGGGAGGGTAAAAGATCAATTCAAGGCAACAAATTTGTAATACTAAACGCGTTAACAAATTTTTTTTAATATCTATAGTCGCCTGCGAGGACCGTAAATCAAGTGCGTCGCGATTTAGGAAGTCTAATCCAGCTTGGAAACGAAGATGTAATAAGATATAAAGGGTGGTTAAATTGTAAGGGCCGATGTTGAATGTGAACCACACCTAAACGTCAAGTTTTTTTCTGCATTTCATTTGACATTTCTCAATTTCAGACTAACTCAATTTAAACCATGGAAAGATACACAATCGAGCAACGCGTTAAAGTTATTCAGGCTTATTATGAAAATGGGCGTTCAAATCAAAATGCATATCTTGCACTTCGTGATTTTTTCGGTCAATTTAATCGTCCAAATGTGCGTACAATTGGAAAAATCGTGTAAAAATTTGAGCAAACCGGGTCTGTAGGAGATATTAAAACACCAGTGCATGCTCGTACAGCTTGTACTGCAGAAAATATTGCTGCTGTTCGCGATAGTGTGGCTGAAGAGCCGTCCACCTCAACTCGTCGTCGTGCCCAACAATTGAACCTCTCACGCTCGTCGTTGATGAACATTATGCATAAAGACTTGCATTTACACGCTTATAAGGTGCAATTGACTCAAGAACTAAAGCCTCTTGACCATTCCAAACGTCGTCAATGGTCAGAATGGTGGCAAGAAATGGCAACAGTGGATGATCAATTTTCGAAGGAAATCATCTTCAGTGATGAGGCACATTTTCACCTCAGTGGATTCGTCAATAAGCAGAATTGCCGCATTTGGGTGAATCATAATCCAAGAGTGATTGTCGAAAAACCAATCCAACCACAAAGAGTGACTGTTTGGTGCGGTTTATGGGCTGGCGGCATCATCGGGCCGTATTTTTTCCAAAATGAGGCCGGTCAGGCAGTTACTGTGAATGGTGTTCGCTATCGTGAGATGATAACGAACTTTTTATGGCCCGAATTGTAAGATATGGATGTGGGCGATATGTGGTTTCAACAGGACGGTGCCACTTGCCACACAGCTAACGAAACAATGGCTCTTTTGCGCGACAAATTCAATGGCCGTGTTATCTCACGTGGTGGCGATGTCAATTGGCCGCCAAGATCATGTGATTTGACACCGTTGGACTTCTTTCTTTGGGGTTATTTGAAAGAAAAGGTGTACGTCGATAAGCCAGCAACAATTCAAGAGCTAAAGGATGAGATAATTTGGCACATTAACGGCGTAGAACCTCAATTATGCCTAAGCGTCATCGAAAATTTGGACCATCGGATGGAGGTGTGCCGCCGAGGTCGCGGCGGCCATTTGGCCGATATTTTGTTCCATACATAATTGAACCATATTATATTATCATAATAAAAAGAATTGACAATAATTTCCTAAATAATTTGTGTTTTATTCAAAATCAACATCGGCCCTTAAAATTTAACCACCCTTTATAAATCGGGTTCGAGAAATAGGCAACCACATGCTCCAGGCATGCAATAGTAATAATAACGGAGTTTTGTTAGACGCAGACAAAGCCTCAACAGAAGGCGAATACGCCGAAAGTTTTCTAGACGGTTTAAGACCCGATATACAGATGCGAATGAAAACGACATACGAGTCCCTCGCAGACACCGGGACAAGAGCTCTAAAAACTGACAGAAAACAGAAGGCGATTGCAGATCTACGTAAAACGCAAAATAGAAATAAGGCTGTACCCCGCTGCGGAACGCTCAATGAGCTCTACGGTATGCCAGATATACGAGCGGCCAGGACACACAGATACTGTGAAAAAAGAGGGACACCGTATAGAAGAATGTAGGAAACGAGAATATAATAACAAAATGCGTAGCCAGGGAAACTAAAATATTCTCCAGAAAATCGGGGCAAACTCGGAGATGCAACAAAAACAGGTCACGCACAAAACACTGATAGTAGCCCAAAACACAAACATAACCAACTTCGAAGAGCACACGTCAATTTAAGACGGCGTTGTCAACCCCTAACGATACAGATAGAGTAATCAGTCGTGGTTTCCACAGTGAAATTAATGGTCCATTCCGGTTCTCAGCCCAATAATATAAAAAAGACGTATGTCCGGTCAGAATCTCAAATAGATCAGCTTTAATACATATTGGAGTTGCGTACAGTAACGGCAAACGTCGTAGAAACCCTAGAGTCTATCTCGGTAGACATCTTAGGAAGTCTAGTCGTGTTCCATATAAAGGGTGTCCTAAAATTCATACAAGATTTAAATTTTGCCTCATTTGTGCGATAAAGTGTTGCCAACGAAAAAAAGGCAACGTGACAGCTGACAGTTCAGGGTTATTGAAAATGCAGCACTACACGAAAGAACGAAGCGTTTTCCGTGTTGAGCAATATTTTTTCAATAATGAAGGTTTGTCAGCTACAGTTCGCAATTTTCGTACAAAATATAGGCGGAATAGTGATTTAACTTCATCAACTGTGAAGATATTAATTTAAAAATTCAAGGAGACTGGATCAATTAGTGATCTTAATCACTCTGACCGTCTTTCAATACAAACCATCGAAGCAGTTCGTGATAGTGTTGCTGAGAGTCCAGGAATGACCATTTCGAGAAGCTCTCTACAGTGTATTCTCACGAAAGTCTTGCATCTTCATACTTACAAAGTTCAATTGACTCAAGAACTGAACCCTACTGAAGCCTACTGATCACGCATAGCGAAGAGAGTTCGCTGAATGGATTATGGAACAACAATAACTGCATGCTGATTTTTCGAACAAACTCATTTTCAGCGAAGAGGTTCATTTTCATCTTGATGGTTTTGTTACTCGTCAAATTTGTCGCATTTATCTATCTATTTTTGTAGACATACAACAATACATATATATGTAAGTATATACTAAAGTAATTAATTTAAATCGTCACATTTTATTTATATTTGATACATTTTTGTTATATATATAGGTATATATGGGGCATTCCACGCCAAATCGGACAGTTCAATTTTTTTTCCCTTGATTTTGTCATATTTTCATGTACTCATCAAAAATCGGCTTCTGGTACATTTTGAGATGTTTTTGGTCACCCGTTCAAAAAATATTTGTTTATGTTTTTTTGCTCATAACTTCTTTCATAATAGTCTAAATTCAATTTTTTTTTCATAACTGTTGTTTTTTATGTACTTTTCAAAAAAAAATACGAATAATTATTGCGGCTACTTATTTGTTACAATAATTAAAATTCATTAAAATTTTGATCTGATCCTTCAACACAAATTCTATACAATTTTATGTCTTTATTACAGGGTCCCATTACGAAGGAGTACATTTGACGAGGAAAGAATTATATCTTATTATAAAGGATAATTTGAACGATAATTTCGCTACGTTATTGTTTGGCTTTCTGATTCGCAATCAGTCACTTTCACAACCCGCGTATATCAATTTTGTTCAATTCAATTATAATAATTAAAATTCAAATAACTAATGCAAGTTATATATCATTGTATACGAAAACGTCATACTAAATAAGTAAATTATTTCATCCTTTTTTGAGTGGTACGGCAGGAGGGAGTTTTTTTGAAAATTTTAAATTTTTTTTAACATACTTGTCCGCCATATTGGATCAGCCATTTTGTTTACAATAATTTGGCTTTCGGATTCGTAATGAGCGACCCTCAAAATCCACATATAGCAGTTTTTGTCAAGATCGGACACCTTTTTAACATCCATGTCCGCCATATTGGATCGGCCATTTTGTTTACAATAATTTAGCTTTCAGATTCGTAATCAGCGACCTTAAAAACCCCTGCATACCAATTTTCATTCCGATCGGAGGTTATTTGTATTTACTGCCACGATTTCGGGCTCTGCGTCCACTGTGCGACACCACTAAACGCTCGTTGGAAACGTGACACTTCGAGCGTTACTTTGAGTGTATAAACATCGAAATTGATGCAGTGGTTGGAAAATTGTTTGCGTTTGAAAATGGAGTAAAGTAATGAAAAATCGCGCTATATTTAAAAATATTATTACGACAAAGGGAAGAACGTTGCGCAGGCTTGCGAAAAAATTTGTGCTGTGTACGGTGAAGGTACGTTATTAAAATCTGCTGCGCGGAAATGGTTCGCTCGCTTTCGTTCTGGTAATTTTGAAGTGAAAGATGAGTCACGCTCTGGTCGTCCAATCACTGAAAAAGGTAATGAAATTCTTGAAAAAAACCAGCAAGATAAGCATACCAGCAGTGTCAATATTGGTATGGAGCTAGGCATTGTCCACAAAACTGTTTTGAACCATTTACACAAAGCTGGCTACAAAAAGAAGCTCGATGTATGGGTTCCTCACGAGTTGAGCGCGAAAAACATGATAGACCGAATTAACATCTGTGATGCGCAGGTGAAACGCAATGAAATCGAGCCATTTCGGAAACGTGTCATAACCAGTGATAAAAAATGGATCACATACGACAATCGGAAGCGTCAAAGATCGTGGACAAGAGATGGTGAGCCATCACAAGCGTTCGCGAAGCTAGGATTGATGACGAAAAAGGTGATGCTGCGTGTGTGGTGGGACTGGAAGGGAATCGTCCACCATGAGATACTTCCAGTTGGTCAGACGATTGATTCTCAACTCTACTGTGGACAACTAGAGAGATTACGCCAAGCAATTGAAAGAAAACGGCCCGAATTGATTAATAAGAAAGGTGTTATCTTCCGTCATGACAACGCCCGACCACACACTTTTTTGCTGACCCGTCAAAAATTGCGAGAGCTTGGAAAGTTTTGATGCGTCCACCGTATAGTTCAGACATAGCACCCTCTGACTATCACATATTTCGATCTCTGTAGAACTCTTTCAATGGAATTGAACTGCTTTCAAAAGAAGCCTGTGAAAACCACTTGATTCAGTTTTTCAACCAGAAATCACAGAAGTTCTTCACCGATGGCATCATGGCTCTACCCGAAAAATGGCGAAACATTGTTGATAATAATGGAGCATATTTGGTTTAAATAAATTCATTTTCACACTATAAGAAAACCAGTTGAATTTTACTAAAAAAACGCCACGAACTTTTTCCCACAACCAATATTAGAATCCAAGGACAATTATTCATGAGAAGGGATGATTATGCGACTCCATCTGGCCTGAGAACACCGTGATGCGGCAGATAATATTGTGTTTCCCTCGAAGATGACGTTGAAGCCTTCATCATGTGACCAAGTTGTTCATATTCGTCCATGAATTGAGAGTAGAGCTGACCGCATTCAACACCCTTTGAGTTTTTCCGTACAATGTGCTACAGACACCGATGAAAATGAGTTTCTCAGATTTGCGGGCAAAGAAGTGAGAGGAAGCCGAACAATGTACTGGCCAGTAGTATCATGCTGATGCGTGTTGCGAAAATGATCCTCGCAAGCCTGCTCTTCTGGTGTGAGTTGATCGATCTTGTCCTTTGGTGGCTCTTCTTGAACCCAGACTTTTGTGAGCACCTCTTGTAATGCCTGATCATCGTGCTGCCCGGCAGCATGATGAACAGTGAGTGTTTCAGGTTGGCATAAGTTGATTGGTCTAATGATAAGCCATCCAAATATTGACAATTGTGCGATAGGCGACGATGGAGTGCCGTTCATGATGTTAGGCTTGATAACCTGTCCATTAATAACTGCACCAATTATGATATCAATCGACGGTCGTTTGAGAAAGTCCGAATTCGCCAGCTTCAGTTTCACTATGTGAGACCATATCCGTACTGGTTACTCAAACGATGGTAAATGAGTTGTAAATGTGTTGAGTATGTGAGCCAGTACCGTGACGTAGACCTTGGTGTGAGTGGCGCAGATGGTAAGTTGAACTGAGCCACGTGTCTGCGTTGAGCGTCCTCCGCCAACCCCCATGATCGAAATTGATGAGTGCTTGCATGGTGTGTTGAGTTTACAGAAGAGCTCTTCCATAATAAAAGTCAATTCCGACCCTGGATCGAAGAGAAACCATGCCTGATGAGTTTCTAGTAGCGTTGAGCATGTGTTTGTGAGTTGAACCGATGAATAAACGACTGCCTCAACACCCTAGTGCGTTGACGACTGTGCAGCGGTTTCTGCACCTGGTCGAACCTGATTTTAATTCCAAGTACTTTAAACAATTGAATTGAATTAATTAAATTAAATAAAAATCAATTAATAAATGAACGCTCCACGAAGCAGGACGATGCTTCAGGACGAAGATGTTGGACTGCATCCGGCTGACAGATTCACAGAGCCATTGGTGCGGAATTGTGATGGCTCACCTGATTATGAGAGTTTACGTAAATTTCATTCTAAGATGAAATATACGTAAACGCTAAACGCTCCAGAAAGATTGAGTCTGGCACGTATTTGTGACCATTATCTGATAGCTTCAGCACAGCTACGCTGAAATTGTGCCTTGACAACTGTGTATCGTATGGTTGAGCGGCAACTTGGCATCAACCATTTGCAAATTATTTGCAAAGTAGTCGTGGTCTATGTACGTTGCTGGCCAAGAGTTGTCCAGGAGCTCGTGCTCCTTACGGAAATCGCTGTGGAGCTCGTCGATTTACTCGACCATGGTATCGAACAAGGCCATGGAGACTGGTTGAAATCCCTCGTCAAGCGTCGTCCAAATGTAATGCAACGCCTCAATCCTTCGTTGCTGCGACTGCACCTTCAGCGCCAGCTCGGTTGCCAAGCGAGCTGGTGATTAGGTTCGTTTTGCAGTGGTTGTGCCCTCAGGGACCGGCGACGTCTTCTTCTCCTCAGAGTCACCGGGCGCCACCCCGGCGTCTAAAGAGTTGCGCTCGGACATTACTGACGAGTACCAATGATCCGATGAGGTGAGATAGCGAGGAATATTCCTGCAGAGTCCCACGTCGAGATGAGCGTCGAAATCCGGATCGAAAGACGAAAATGTTGAGAATTCCTAATGTTGTCGAATCTGCAAGATATTGAAAAAGAATGAGTTTTCACTCACGTCAGGTTTGAAATAACCAGACCAAAGATGTAGGTAGAGAAAGTGGTTTTATTCTCCCGTCGACTCGCTTAACTTACAAAAAAATATATTTAAAAAATGCGCAAATAAATTTTTAGTGAATTTCGATGAGAAGCGCTTACAATTATATTAATTGTATGCCAAAATTTATGAGGTGAAACGTGGTGCAGCCCGCGCTGCCGAGCACGTCACGAGATGAGACTTATGAGGATGCACAAATGAGATTTCCCCTCCTCACCTTTATTGAATTTATGTAAATTGCAACGGTGCACTCTTACTGTGTATTTTGAGTCCAGTTGAGCACTTCTGGGTTAAGTAGATCCTGAGGATTCGGTGAAAATTGTCCGAGATGAGAGCAGTGTGTTGGAGCTGTCCAAGCGGTTTTCACGGGAAGAGCCAAAATCTTCAAGATGGCTGAGCAATATAAACACGTCGTTGTGAGACGCTGAAGTCAAGCGAGAGAGACGGCCTCTCGCTTAAGTAGCATGCATGCGAAGCGTTGCCTCGGCTATCTTCGCGACAGCCGAGCGCAGCACATCAACGACGCACGACGATTATCGATCGCCGATTATCGATCGCCGATTATCGATCGCCGATTATTGATCGCCGATTTTCCAACAGCTGGCATCATCGGGATAATAGTTCTAATCAAAGCAATCACAATCATCGTGGATACAATTATTCATAGTTACAGATTTAGTTATAGATTTACATACCGTATACGGATGGTCCTTATTTTTACACGGGGCTAACTGTGATTCAGTAACGCATCTCCTTCTACACTTGAGGAGAAACGCAAATAAAATTCCAACTAGAAAAAAGGATATTGCGGATTAATAAAACTCACTGAACTTCGTGTACCGGCCACCTAGGACGAAGACCAGCCAACCACAGTACAAATCACCAGAACCTTTTCATTAAGGAGCTAAGCAGTCTACAAGATCAGCTACGTCGAAAACGTTCGAGATACCCTTTTAAGAAAACAAGGACATTTTCGTGACCCTTTTAGATTTAATCCATGATATGCAAGTCATTACCAAACTTCAATTAACTAAGATATTCTATTTCCTTTATATAATTTCAACCTTTTATCGAAAGTCCCCTTTATAACATTTTTTTACACTGACATTTGATCTAAGCAGGGAGGTGTTACGTCCCGAAAAATGCAATCATCTTGACGTCGCTGCATGGCCAGCCGAGGGGCCACTACAGTAGGCGCTCAAGATGCGGCTGAGGGGAAACGGGCACCCTGCTCGCTGGAGATAAGAGATAAAAACTCCTTCTAAAATATCGGACCCGTAAAAGATGGTAGGGTCCAGCCAACCAGGCATAAGGAACTTGCCCTCTTCAACCACTGTTGCGACATAAAATAAGAACTATTGTACTATATTAAGGGCAGACTCCTTGTAAGACACCAGGTGTGTGGAGGCGGGGAGTTCCTAGAAAATTAGGTCCAGAGGAACTTGCCCTCTTTAACCCCTGCGTAAAGCTGAGGGGGGCATTGCAATAGTATAAAAAGTCAGACAATGTAAAACAGTCGATAAAAATAGTGGCAAAGAGAAATCCTTGGTTGTTTTAGTGTTCACCCTCAAATCCTATGCCTTTAAGTAACGCGGCCCACCGCGGACTCTCACATTCCCAACGATCTAACACCAAGACTAACTCGATAACAACATAACGCCTTTCTCAGGCCCATAGTACGAGCTCAATAAATTCCTTCAATAAAATCGTAGAGGAATTATTTCAGAAGTATAGAATTCGAAGTCAATATCGTATGAAATGAATAAATAAAGAAAAATAAAAACAACAACGTCTAATGATTATACAGTATATCGCAACAAGTCTCACGATTGTAGAGTGGCATCTCTACCAAACCACGATTGTTGGACCGCGCGTTAAACTCATATCCGCTGAATAATTGCTAATGTATGTATAATGCATCACGAGAACGGTAGGTTGCGCTTAAAGCTCGTTCTATCCCGTTTTATTCGTATAAAGTGCCAAAAGGCATAGGGGTGTACCCGCTCAATGCCCTTGTCCCCGGTGAAAAGTTTAAGACGTCCTAACAACATCGCCATAAGTTTACATAGCGAGTTACGAAATATAGAATTTCTGGATTTTCACACCTATTCTGCCGATGCTTTCATGGTGTCCAGGTTCCAGACGCTAATATCTAAACGTCCCGATACTGTTGTAAATACTAGTAATATGTGTCTTTAGTGTGTTATTTTAGTTTTCAGGAGACGTCTCCTGAACATTGCAACCATCTTTTATATGTCAAGAAACATACTGGCGCCTAGACACTAATTTGAAAGAAAAATTAGATACCATATGTACGTTTTCTAACGGAGAAGAAGACGTGTCCCGATTGCAGTGGCAGAAAATAAATTATTGCCATTTAAATATGAAGATAATTAAAATGACATCGAAGGCTATTTCATCATTTAGGTCTATTTTCATATAAAAAATGTTTAAAGTTAAAGTCCTATTTATTACATTTAAAATTGTTTTTTATTATCATAATAATGGTACATATAGCTGGTTGTCAATGTATATAGATATAGAAATGTATTGATTGCTCTGCGATGTCATCACTAGAAGTGTGCGAAAAAATAGGATGTTGCCCGATACGGATAAAAAAGTGGTTAAACATTTAAAACTCTATGCGAATGAAAAACATGCCCAATAATAAAACGTTATTTCATCGATATGTCTCCAGCTACAGCTTTTGTTTTGGTCCCAACCGAAAGAGGAAGAAAATTCTGACAATATGCTGTCATAAAATGTTATCCAAGAAGCTATATACTCGTATAATTAATTACTATATTTCATTTATTAGGGGAAAAAACGGGTGAAGGTTATGGAATGAACCTCCCAGTATTCTAGCAACATGTTAAGGTTTCGAGGCCGGTTATTAATATTACTACTATACATTCAAACTGTGCACAATTTCAACCGAATGCGCGAACAGGTTTGGATTGGAAGGACGAGTATTGTTGCGAGGAAGGAAAGTATACCCTGGCAGCCGCGATGCGGCCCAAGATACTCGTCACCGTCGACGAAGAATCGGATTATCTGCCGAGGCCTGTACGCGTCGGTATCACACTTCAGTGGTCGGCACAATTTAAAACTCAGACGACTACGGTAACTCTGGCGTTTGGCGAGACAGCCGATTCCTCCCCTAATCGCGCGTACGAATGAATATTTTTCATTACAAATGTACTATTAACTGTTAATTATTAATAAAAAAGAAAGTTCTGAAATTCATTCGTTCGTTATGTATTTTTTTCTAAATATAACGGAGGGGTCCTACCGATTCCAGTAGAAGGGTTTATATACAGGGTGCGCCATATTTTATGTCGGTATGTAAACATTGAATAACTTTGACATTTATCAACCGATTGACTTGAGTAGACATGTTTTTGAAACGTCAATTCAGTACAATTTTAACCATGAATCGCTTCATAGCGAAATAACGTGCCGAAATAGTAACGCTGTACATTGAAAATACTCGTTCAGTTATGTTAACTCAACGTGCATATCGTCGAAAATATCGTGGCCAACAAGCACCGTCGAACAACACTATTCGTCGTTTGGTGTCGAATTTTGTTGAGAACGGGACAGTGGGAGATCATTCACGTGCCGTTCATCAACGCCCAAGACGTTCCAATGAACTGTTTGAAGGGGTAAGAGAGAGTGTTGCCGAGAACCCACATGTGTCGTATCGTAACCGCGCTCAGCATTTTGGCGTTAGTGGAACCACTGTGCGGCGCATTTTGAAGCATGATTCGCATTTGTTTCCGTATAAAGTGACTCAAAAAATATTGCCAACAGACCGTCCATGTCGCTTGGAATACGGCCGAACAGTCGCTCGAATGGTTGACACTGAACCTGATTTTTGGAAGCAAATTTGGATGACCGACGAGGCCCATTTCACACTTTCTGGCACCGTTAACAAGCAAAATTGCCGCATTTGGGGAACAGAGAATCCACACGAGTTCCATAAAACATCATTGCATGACCAAAAAGTGACTGTTTGGGCCGACGTTTGCACCAAAACCATCATTGGGCCATTTTTCTTCAGAGAAGGCGAAACAGTCGATGGGAATCGATATCGGTGGATGCTGGCTCATTATGTCTGCCCACAAATGTGTGAAAAAGGTCTGGACGGTTACTGGTTTCAACAAGACGGTGCGCCATGCCACACTGCAAATTAAACGATGCAGTTTCTGCAACGAAAATTCGCTGGACATGTGATGTCAAAAAATGGCGAGATTGACTGGCCACCAAGATCTCCAGATTTGACCCCCCCGAACTTCTTTTTGTGGGGTTATTTAAAAAGCAAAGAGTTTGCCAACAAGCCTCAGACCATTGTCGAGCTCAAACAACCATTCGTGCCGAAATCATCGCTATACCGCCCGAGATGCTCGAAAAAGTGATGGAAAACGCAGCAAAAAGGGCACATTTTGCTTTGGCCAATAAAGACGGCCACTGGATTGATGTTGTATTAAAAAAATAGTCCAAATAAATTGTAAAGGATAAAATTAAATAAAAATACCTCATATATGGAAATCGGTTTTTTTTTTAAAGTTATTCAATGTTTACATACCGACATAAAAGATGGCGCACCCTGTACATACTTTTAATCAACACCTTTCATCATCTATAATCCTGCGAAAAGAAAAATAAAATAACACGATGATGGCACATAGTACTTCTAATAGTATTTCTATAGTATTTCTAACAGTATCGGGATGTTTAGAGATTAGCGCCTGGAACCTGGATATCATGAAAGCATCGGCAAAATGGGTGTTAAAAGCCAGGAATTATATTTTTCGTCACCCGTTATGTGAACTTATGGAGCGACGTCGTCAGGACTTCTTAAACACGTCATCGGAGACACGAGCATTCTGCGGATATTCCGCTATGCCTATTATGATACGCTCAGTTGCAGTGTTTAATACTCTACATCTGTAATTTTACAGCATTTTCTGCAATTCAACAATGTAAAACTATTCGAGAATACAGATGCTGGAGTTAAGTGGACTGTGAAATTGTTGCAGGCGAATTAATAGTCAGTACACAGATGTAGTTTACAGTAGTATTTATTGCTCCACCTGTCAAAATGCAGTGGACGTAATTACATAAATAAAACACATAAAATATAGAAAATAATGGATCAAAATAAGCGTAATAAAAGGGTTAATAAATGAGGTGAGCTAGTTACCACGCACGATTATATTAATCGTGTGTAATTTGATGAGATTTGCTGTCGCGATCGGTGAAGCTGAAGCCGGGTGCACGACACGATGAGCCAAATGTTGATGTGCTGGGATGCCCACGTCAATATATCGATGTTGATATGATGGATGAGTTTCGTAAAGACTGTAGGTCGGCAGAGTTGATCGATGAGTCTTATTTAGATACACTGAACTATGATGAGCACGCACAAAACACGGTGGCGATGAAAACCGTGCAAGAGCAAAACGCAAGATTGTGTGTGTGTGTGTGTGTGTGTGTGTGTGTGTGTGTGTGTGTGTGTGTGTGTGTGTGTGTGTGTGTGTGTGTGTGTTTGAGAAGAGGTAACATCTTGGATTGGATTTCGACTAAAAACCTCTTCTATTCCTCCTTCTCTACCGTTTGTCCCCCCGGCGGAAATCACCGCGAGGCATTACTTCGCGAAAGGGCGGTTCTAAGCGCCTGATTCTACTCACTGGGATTTGTCGTGGGAACGGTGGGTTCAGTTGGTGCTGTCCCTCGTCGCCATCCTACCCTCTCTTCCTCTTTCCTTTGCTCTCGAAGATTTACCGTTATAGAGGCAGCCAGCTGTACCACTGCCTCCTATCCCTCAACGGAATTTATCAAGCATTGTCCCATCGCCTCCGGGGTCAGGGAGTCGCTCCAGTGCTCTGAAGCGGGTCCTTTCCTCGGTAAAGCGAGGGCAGTGGAACAGAACACCAGCACCCAGCGCTATCGTAGATTCCGAAGCGTCGAAGGTAGTTACGGAAGCCACCATGCGCTATGAGAATCTGGGTCAAGTGGAAGTTCATGAGACCGTGTCGTCTGTTATCCACGTCTCAACATCAGGTATGACGCGACATGTCCATCTACCCTCTCTTGCGGCATCCCATTGCCGATGCCACTCGTCGAGAGTCGCTCTTGACCACCTAGCCCGGGGCTCCAACGTAGATCCCTCCATTATGTGCCCCTTCCTTGATAACGTTCAACCCTCTCGAGAGCTAAAAGGTCAACAAGCGGGCATCCTGTGATCACCGATAGGACGATATCCCACACCATGCGATACGCGCTCACGACTCTGAGCGCGACAATTCTACAGGCTCGCCGGCAAGTTGCTCCGTAGCTCTTGTTTACTGCCACCGCGTTGGCCCATATTGGTGCTCCATACTGGACCACGGAGTTCACAACTAATGCCAGGAGTCGCCTCCTTTGCTACTTCGCTCCCCCTATATTCGGCATGATGGACGCGAGCATACGCGGTACCTTAGCTGCCTTCGTGCCCGCATTCTCCAGGTAATCTAGAACGACAGTCGCGCATCCAGTATGACCCCCAGATATCGCAAGATGTCTTTTATCCGGATGGTTTTGTCTCCTACCGTGAATGTGGCATATGCCCTCTTCTTAGTGCGAGCTTGCGTTTCTGCGATGAATCCTGGAGCTAGGCCGGCGGGGTTCCGGCCCCTGACAGGTCTAACCTTGCCGGACAGGTCCAGGGCGAGCAGGCAGAGTAAGAACACACAACATCAAAAGCTACGGCGTGTAGCATCGTGCCTATGGCTGCATGACCTCATTGATGTAAAACTGTGCGGTCGCAAACGATCCCTGTAGGAACCTGGTGGAACCCTACAGTATTCACACCTTACCTAGGCAAGGCAGCTCTGCCTGGGTGGACCTACTTTCCGACCATTCTCGTGGGACCCAATATGGAAACTAAAAAACAAAAATAGAAACAAACAAACACTCAAAAACAAAAAGAGCAGGAAAGAGAGCAGAAGCAGGAGGGGCAGGGGCCAGACCACGTCTGTTAGTAGAGCGAATGCGAGGAGAAACAGTCGGATATTCGCTGGCGGACGAAATGGACACGTCGGTCCAGAGTGATATGCAAAGCATGGGTAGGCGGAGTAGACTACCGTCGGAGTCATCGTCCTGCACTGAAGGGATGATGCGTGAGAGAGCAAGAAAAAGGAGAAAACTGACGCAAGGACGAGGATCGGATGAGGATGCGAAGGTTCCGACTCCCCCCGGTATGGCGGAAATCAAAAAGCACCGGGAAGAATTAGAAGATTTTCTTTTCAACGAGAACAACAAAGTGACCAAGGTTGCGTTTAAAATGAACCTCGGGAAGTGGGCTGCACTTGAGTCGACGCTCTATCAGCAAGTTGTACGGACGGAGACCGTCAGGACTGAGCTAGAAAAGGAGAAGGGTACAGGAAATGATCGGGAATCTAGCGCGAGCACGGTTCGCCCGAAACCTACCTTCGCCCAAATTACGAGTGGTGGCCGTTCGAGAACACCTGGCCCATCTGGGCTTGCGGGGGTCCGTGGGCCGTAAGCTGGCAGGCGTCCGGCTCGTCCGAGACCGAGATCGCAGGTTGTCCTCCTGAAGCCGCAAAAAGCTGATGACCTTCGAACAGGTGAACAAATCAAGAATGCCGTTACGGAGGCTCTCAAGGATGTAAAATCAAGGCTGAAGGTAAATAACATTCGCCAAACGCGTCAAAACGAGTTGCAATTGAGGTAGACGGGTACGCGGACGCAATCCTGATCAAATAGACCAATTGTAGAGAGGTTGGCCAGTGGGCGGAAGACCCCAAAAGGATAAACCCTACGATAATCGTTTACGACATAGGAAAAGAGCTGAAAAGTGAGGATCTCAAAGAGGACCTCATAAGAAAGAATTGCGATCCGGGAAGCGTGAGTCCAAGTGAGTCTGCTGGAGACGTAACCTTCCGACATTATTTTAAAAACCGAAACGGAAATGTGAATTAGGTGGTGGAGATGCCATGCGCCACTCACAAGAGGTTAATCGACAAGGGCCGAGTTTTTATGCCCTGGCGCTCCTACAGAGTAAGTGACTTTGTCAACGTCACCAGGTGCTATAATTGCACAGGCTACGGGCATATGGCCAGGGATTGCAATGCCGTTGAGCTACAGTGTGAAAATTGTGGCGGGGAGGGGCACCTCCGCAAGCACTGCCCGAAAAAGGAAGAGCCCTACTGCGTGAACTGCAAAAAGGCAAAGCGGCCGCTGACCAATCACCCTTCAACGGACCGCAAGTGCCCAGAGTATTTGAGACAGGTTGAGTTACTTCGAAGCAAAATGACATGGAGCTAAGGGTTGGCCAAATAAATGCGGCGAGATCTGCAGCTGCGGCTGGGGAGATCAGGGTGATGGTGAGAGAGGAGGGGCTCGATATCCTTTGAATTCAAGAGTCTTATGCATATACGGGAACCGTTGTTGGATACAACAGTCTGCAAATCAGATTAATTCAGCCTCAGAATCACCTTGGGTGGCCATTCTGGTGACGAACCCTCGACTCGAAGTTTTCCACATCGATACGGAAGTTTCGGCCCACGTGGTGTGCATAAGTGTAAGCGACGGAGTGAGGATGGTGTACGTTATCAGCGTATATTGTCAGCACTCACACACAATCGAAAGGCACCTACAGACGCTGGGCGCTCTCCTAAGAAGGATCAGAGGGACCAATGCCAATGCGGAAATCATAGTAGCGGCTGATGCTAACGCCCGATCACCATTGTGGTTCTCGGGAAGCGTGGATCATAGAGACGGAGTGCTGGAGGACTTCCTGGTTGAGGAGGAACTCTTGGTGGCAAACGATCGACAGGAACACTGTACCTACTCCACAGTGCACGGGGAGTCAAACAATGATGAGACACTGGTTACTGTTGGTCTAGGGAGGGCTATTCATGACAAAACAATGACGCGGGCAAATAGGCAAAAAATCGAGACGAAAGATCCAAACGAGACGGCTTGTGTATTTGGGGGCGTGGTTGCCGCAGTGGGCAGTGCGTCACTAAAAGAGAGAAAAATTCTCACTCGAGCGATTCCGTGATGGACGGTAGAGCTCCAGCGATACAGACAAGGTGTGAGGAAGGCGAGAAAAGAACTGTCCCGAGCGAGGCGGCTGGGCAGTATTGAGGTAGCAAACCTGAAAAGAAGGTTTAATATACTAAGGAATGGATATACCTCGGGCGTGAGACGGGCAAAACAAGAGATCTGGAGAAACTTTGTCAAAAAAGTGGGCAACGAAAATCCGTGGGGAATCGTGTACAAAATAGCCCGCAATAAGGTAAAGAGGAAGAATGTCCCGCGCACATTGATACTACGAAACCGGGAAGTAACCACAACGTGGAAAGAAACGGCCTGAGCAATGCTCAAGGAAATGGTCCCGAGGGATTCACAGAGAAATGAGCCGGAAGTGCTTGAGGCCATCAGAAGTGCAAACAGGGAGTACGCATGTGAAAACTTAGAGTCGAATATAGAGGACGGAGAAATCTCTGCTGCTATTAAGACAACAAAGAACAAAAAGGCACCGGGGTTAGCAGCATTACAGCTGAGATTCTCAAGGTGATATGGCAGCACGACCATGAAGCGCTGAAGGCGCTATTTAATAACTGTATGCGGCGAGGAGTGTACTCTGATATATGGAAAATAGCAGAGTTGCGGATCATTTTGAAGGATGCAACACGGGATAGGAGGTTTGTCGAGTCCTATAGACCGATAGCCCTCCTCCCGGTGACCGGAAAAATATTTGAAAGAATAATGGTGCCCGGGATCCAGAGTCAATACGACTGCATGAGCCTGAGGAGTGAACGACAGTTCGGGTTCCGACCTGGCAGATCTACTGAAGACGCGCTGGTTGCGTTTAGGCAAAATGTGGAAAGCAGTGAAAAAACGTACGTGTTAACCGTTTACACCGACATTCGGGGGGCCTTTGATAACTTATGGTGGCCGGCTATCAAGCGCCGTCTGATTGCGGCTAAGTGTAGCAGTGTTTTGGTGACACTAGTGGACAGCTTCTTTCAGAACGGGTTATGCTGGTGAGGACAGAAAGGAGTCGCGAGATGCGGAAAATGGAGAGGGACTGTCCGCAGGGCTCTGTTATAGGATCGGCGGCCTGGTGTTGGTGCATGGACACGCTCCTAAATGGCATCACGGGCGGGTTCGATGCGAGCGACGTGGACGTCATTGCGTACGCGGATGACTTTTTACTCGTCGTAAAGGGAGACTCGCGTAGAGCCTTGGAAGAGCACAGTAAAGCGGTCTTGGCTATGGTCGAGAACTGGTGCGAGGAGCAGAAACTTGTGGCTTATCGTTGACGAAAACAAAGGCGATGATTGTAAAGGAAAAACTAGACGAGTACAGGCTCCCAATCCTCAGAGTGAATGGAAATCGGATCCAATACTGCACAGAGTACAAGTACTTAGGAGTCCAGATCGACCACAAGTTTTCGTTCATACCGCACGTGAAAGATAAAAGGGGAAAGATCACGAATGCTCCTGTCGATGATGCGGGCGTGTCGGACGACGTCAACTGCGGCAATCCAATTTTTGGCCGGGTGTCTTCCCCTGGACCTTGAGGCAGTAAAAAGAGGGCTAGCGTATAGACTAAAGATAAACGAGTACATAAGATAGAAGAACTACGAATACGTACCCGGGGACGATGAGGAAAATCTGGATGCTGACATGAAAGACAAAAGGAGGCGAGTAGTAGGGAAATACGAAACGAGTGGCAAAGTAGGTGGGAGCGTAACGAACATGAACGTGACCTTTATAGGTACATCAGAGAGGTTACTTTTAGAGAGAGGAATAAGTGGTTCGCCCCGAGTAGGTCCGCAGTGTACTTACTAACGGGGTATGGGCCCATAAACGACTAGCTGGAAAGGAGGAACCTGACACTTGAAGGCGTGTGTCAGGTATGCGGCACAGGGGAGTGGGAAACGGTCGACCACATGCTGTGAGACTGTGAAAGGTATGAGGAGTTGAGATACCCTGAGCTCCAGGGCACAAGGAACATGAAGAGCTCATCCGTACAGAGAACCTCTTCAAGAAGTTCAACGTCTGCGCGAGGGAGCTGTTTGAAAAAAGGAAAGCTTACTTAGAGAGAGAAGAAGATCCGGAAGAAGAGTAGCACGGTAATCGCTAGTAGTAGAAAACGGGTCCACCTCCACGCGGCCAGTAGATGGTCGCTGCCAGTGTAACTATCGCTAACATGCCCATTCAGATGATCGCCCAATAAGCGAGCATCAACAAATGTCAAATCGACTATGGACGATCTATCCTCCCTGGCAAATGTTGGGTCATTACCCGTATTGGCGATTTCCAATTCCAGTATTGCGAACGCTTCCAGGAGAGTGCGTCCGAGGCGGTTCGTTCTCATGCAACCCCATTCTATTGCCCAAGCGTTGAAGTCCCCACCGATGACTAGCGGTAGTCGGCAAGATCCCGAACTAGTAACGAGGGCGTCCAATGATATCTCCACCCAGGTAAACTCTCTCTCTCTCTCTCTCTCTCTTTACCGTGCAAGGGTCCATTTGATACATTTAATGCAGAAGATGAACTTCTAAAGACAGTGACGCCGACTACAAGTGGTAGCAGAGATCGGTTGGCATCGACTGGAGCGATGGGAGGAACCAGAGGTATGAGTTCATCGATAACGGCTGACGTAAAAATAGACTGCCTGATAAAAACAGTGAAAGCAATGAAGGACGAAATCGCTTGCAAGAATGAAATAAAGAAGATGATCCAAGAGATAATTGGTGCAGAAATGGAAGGTGTGAAACAACAGATAGAGGAACTAAAAATAATGATACAGGGAGAATCTTCGAGCACCGCAAGGGTAACCTACAGCGATGTAGTAAAAGAAAAAAAAAGGAAAAGGTGATCATCAAACCAAAAGTTCAACAGGAAAGCGAAAAAACTAAAAGAGAGATAAAAGAGAATGTGGATATAAAGAGTATGGCAGTGGGAATAACAAAACTGAAAAAAGGCAGTGATGGAACTGTGATCCTGGGATATGAATCGGGAGAAGAAAGTGAAATACTGAAAGTTGCAGTACAGGATAGAATAAGTAAGGATTTTAAAGTTACTGAGTCAACGCAGATGAATCCGAAGATAAAAATAGTAAAATGTAAATGTGGAAGAAGATGAATTTAAATTGACCGATGAAGAACTAGTTGACACAATTAAAAAGCAGAATGGGATAGAGGAAAGAGAGCGATGCTTCAAGTGCTGGGGCTATTATCATATAGCGAAGAATTGTACAAGAGGAGGAACCTGCTACAAATGTGTAGGAAAACACAACGCAAGAGAGTGTACAATAAATAAGAATAAGTGTGTAAACTGTACGTTTAAAAACCAAGCGTACAATCTGAAGATAAATGTAGAACAGTAGTGCGCTGGACCGGGAATGTCCAACATACAAAAGAGCGTTGCAAGAGGAAAAGAAGAGAACGGGCTGGATAGAGAAGCAATCACAGAAGGAAGAGACGATATGGTACGCGAATGCGCAAAGTCTTTTAGTACATAACGAAGAGATACGACACCAGGTGGTTGACAGAATGAAACCTGCAATCATAGCCTTATCGGAGACGAGGGTGACTGCTGAAATCGGGGATAGTGAAGTATATATGCCGGGTTATAGTGCAATTAGGTGCGATGCAGAAAATAGAAACACAGGAGGGGCCATAGTATGCGTAAGAAATGGTATTAAATATGAATTAGTAAGGAAGAAAAAAATTGAGTCAAACTGCTGGAGTGTAGCAATAGAGGTCAATGATAAGATATATAAAGGAGTTATAATAGTGGTGTACCATTCACCGAGTGCGTCAGATGCGAAATTTATAAGATTCTTAGAGGATATAACTGAAAAGTTAACAATAAAAGGAGATTGTTTAATAATAGAAGATTTTAACATAGATTCAAGGGAAACTCGTTCCATAAAAAACAACTAATATTAGGAATGTTAAGCTTAGGGATGAAACAGTATGTAAACGAGCCAACGAGAATAACGCAGGATAGTCGAACAATTATTGATCTTGTTTTGCAAATACAAGCGTGCAAGTGCATGTGGAACACGAACCAAAAATAACAGACCATGCGTGGATAAAAGTAGTATTAGGAACGAGCAATACAGAGAGTAAATAGAGAGAATATAATACCAGGAACTATAGTATAATTGACGTGAAAGAGTTTACAACAGGGTTTAAAAACTCCGTGCGACAATGGACAGATGGAGATATAAATCGAAAGGCAAAGATGCTTGTCGATAGTATAGTAGATACTTTGGACATAGTAGCAACGAAAAAAGTAGTTAGGGATCCAAACGTATGGGAAGATAAAAAATGTACTCTGTTAAGATAAGAAAAACGGCAGGTAAAAGGGATAATGCTTATTGGGAAGCAATTTACGAGCGAAAGGATGATAACTGGGAACAGTTTGAAGTAGAAAGAAATGCAGTAGTTAAACTAATAAAGGAAGAGAAAAAAAAATATTACGAGAATATGATAGACTGCAATAAGAACGACCCTAAAAAAATGTGGAAAACCTTGAAAGAACTGATTAGAGGAGGACCGGCCAAAGAGAGAGAAATTGGAAATATAAATTTTGAAATATTGCACGATATGGCGGAGGGAAGGACAGTTGACAAATTTATTGTGTTTTACGTTGAAAGTATTAATAACATAGTAAGCTCAATAGAGAGAGATGCATCTGGAAGGCCAGGTAGCAGAAGAATCTTGATGGGTGGTGGTGTGGGAAACAAAAGAAGCATAGAAAATTTCGAGAATATCGGAATAGAGGAACTCGATAAAATAGTTAAAGGACTCCCGAAGAAGAAAGGTACAGAAGAAGGAATATTAAGCGAAATATTGCAGTTGGCGTTCAGTGCAATTGATCAGGAGTTTGTTGATGTAATCAACGAATCCCTAAGGGAGGGCTGTTGTCCTAATAGTTGGAAAACGTCCACGATCATACCGATACCAAATCAATTAATATGTTGCCATTGTACGAGAAGTCCTAGAGTTGGTAATAAAGATTCAAATCGAAAAGTATTTGGAATCAAATGAGGTTGTAACAGAGCATCAGTCGGGTTTTAGAAAACAATTCTCGTGTGAAACGGCGATTCAAACGTGATAGACGAATGGAAATTAAACATTAGCGAAGGTAAAATAGTAGGAGTAATGTCCATGGACTTAAAACGAGCATTTAAGACAGTGGATAGAGAATTGTTAATAGAAAAAATGTTTCAATATGGAATTAGAGGTAAAGTGTTAAATTGGTTTAGGTCATACTTGAACAATCGAACGCAAAGAGTACGGTTTAAGGAGGAATTTTCGGAAATTATTACAACGAAATACGGCGTACCACAAGGATCCGTATTAGGGCCTCTGTTGTTCATTATATATATAAATGATATAGTCGAAATATGTCCAGAAGACTGTGAAATAAAAATGTTTGCTGATGATACACTAGTTATGTTACTGGAGACAGTGGTGCGGAGATGGAAAGAAAGATGAAAGAGACATTAAACGTAGTGGAAAAATGGATGAATAGGAACAAACTGAAAATGAATGCGGAAAAAACCAAATATATGATTGTGAGGAGTGTAAGAATTAAGAGGGAATATTGTACTGAAATGCAGGGATGGAACCGAGTTAGAGCGAGTGGAGGTAATTAAATATTTAGGTGTAATGATGGATGATAAGTAACGATTTAAAGACCACTGTGCGTATATGTTGAAAAAAATAGGTAGAAAAACGAGTTTTCTGAACAGGATAGGGCAATACTTTCGGTAAAAGTATTCGACAATATTTTCACCACTGGTGTAAGAGTACCCGTAGAGTTCAACTCGAGCCCGGCGACGATTATTTTACCAAATGATTCATTTAAACCGTACATAACGGGGTTCACTATATATGGCGATATCGTGTGTGACGTAGCACCATTATTTGCCATTTTTATTGCTTTCGTGTAGACTGTAACTTTTCGAATAAATCGTCGGTAGGTGTTCATATTCCGTTTTATACAGATTTCCCCCACCATCTAGTTGTATCGCCTCTTCTTTTGTTACTGCAAATCATACGACCGAAAATTGCTCACAAATACCTCTTGATATTTGTAGCGTTTTCCTCAACAGCCTAGTAACAGCAGCAACAAATATATCCCAAAACTCTTGCATACTCTCGCATACCTTTGTGCACACGTACACCTCGATATACAGCTAAGATGTGTCATGAAAACTAAATAATATTCGTCGACAAAATTTGATGATTTTCCTCATGGCCAAGTGCCTGGAAATTAGATGAAAACAATATGACATTCATCAGCGAAACTCGATAACTTAGTACATCACCATGGCTAAATATTTCCCTAGGTCTTACTTTTGTAAAGTGATCGCGTGCGGCCATTTTCTTGTTTAGTCGTATTCATTACATCGTTGCAGTATATGCAGAGAGAGAGAGAGAGAGAGAGAGAGAGAGAGAGAGAGAGAGAGAGAGAGAGAGAGAGAGAGAGAGAAAGAGAAAAAGAGCGTGTTGAAGGAATATATCTATAAAAGTGAGTCGCTTCAAAAAATCTCTAGTTAATTGTCTGATTTACTGTGGTTACTACTACTACTACTATAACAGCACAATCATGGTCAGAGTGGTAAAGCGCTCATTGATAAGAAAATTGATACAGTTTAAATTGAAGCGTACACCGTCGTTGCGTTCGCGGTGGGGGAGAAGAAATTTACAGATCACCCTATGGGAACTTCCGACACAGGCGGTTGTTCGTAAAATTCGCGGTATGCTGTGCGAGTGTCATCAGCGGGATTTAGTTGACGCGTGTAATATTGGATTGTTTGATAATCATATAATTATTGATTCGGTGATGCGTGTTATACGTCGGCGCGGTTGGTTGAACGAGCCTGCTCTGCAGCTCATACTCAATGAAAGACGTAAGTAATATACAGCGTTAATTACTTTTATTTTATTTCCTTTATTACATAAGATTTTTATATAGTTCGATGGTATGAAGGCGAAGAAATAGGATCCGACACCTATGATTTTGATGAGGAGGGTAGAACCGATTCAAATGATCATAACAGGGACAACGACGGTGACAGCTCCGCAGGGAATCGTTGGATAAATTTTACCCAGCCATTCTGCGGCTATAAACCAACAAACGGTCTTTTCATGGCCGGCTCCGCGAGAGAACTAGATGAAGCCGTCGCAGGTCCATTGCGACAATACAGTTCAAACGATGATACCAACAGCAATACAGATAACGAGGAAAAAGAAGAAGAAGAAGAAGAGGAAGAAGAAGAAGAAGTAGAAGAAGAAGGAGAAGAAGAAGTAGAAGAAGAAGGAGAAAAGGAGGAGGAGCAGGACGAGGACGATGACGAGGAGGAGGAGGAGGAGGAGGAGTACCCGGTCGATTCAGGTAAGCTTTTAATAATGCAATTACGCTGACAAAAAATAAAAAAATTACGGGGATAATAATAGTAATATGAAAAAACAGGGTACGAGTCGGTCCCAAAAGTTTTTCGCTTTGCACGATTCACTGTGCCGAGACCACCGACAATCAAGTTGATTTACAAAATGCGTCGGCGGTTTCCGGGTGCAATCGACGGATTCGAGGACTAGAAGCAAATATAAGTTTGTAATTCCTACGTTACACGAATTATATACATAGTATATAGCTAGCGACAAACAAAAAATTAAATTAAATTGAAGAACAATTATAATAAATGGTTTAATTATGCTTGCAGGTGGACAGACTGGCGATGGAAGAACTGCTGCACGGGGAGGTGATATTTTGCCTCCTGGTGAACGTTTCGGTATCGACCATGAGCAGAGATGATATTTTCCACGCTTTAGGATGCAGGGTCGAGAGACAGATTTTTATTTTAGTCAGCCACCGGACGGTATCGATCATCTGACATGGTTCAAGGGCGGTGAACGAGATGTACTCACACGCCTTACAGAATCGTGCGAAGAACATGATTATGTGGGTATGAGTCTGAGCGTACCGTCTTTCGCGCAAGGGCCTGTATGGTTATCATTTCGACCAGCTCGTGACATCATTCCTGACGATATATGGCGACTAATGAATAGTGTAGCTTAGAGCGCGCGCTAATTTCGAATAGACGCTGGTACATGTAGAATGACGACATGTATAGTACGAGGCGTCGAAAGAGCCGGTGTGGGCACCAGCCTTACACACGAGTCTACTATATAGCAAAAAAGTCAATTTTACGCATAAGTAATTGCGATAATTTGTGTCTACAACGATCCCTTGTCACAGCCCGAGCGCATGCCAACCGCGGTCAAATACGTACAAGCGAGATACATAGACGATGGTGTCAAATTCGGAACGGGCTTCGAGGTGCGCAATATACAGCAGCGATAGAGCTCACGCGTAATGCAGGGGTAACGACACCGTCTAGACGGTGCGTTGCGCGCGAAATTCAGCTGTTTCAGGAGTACTTGGTTCACGAGAGTATAGCGATTGTTTATGAATTTCTCGCCTTCGGAAAACGCGTTCCGGCTCTGTACGATGTACGAAAATCCGTACTCTCTGCAATAGGTAAAATGAATCATACACTCTTTATTCTCTATTACGAGCGTTCTCATCACTACCGGCCAATATTAAATCTCGCTGGTGCGCTAGGTAGTCGGGGGTTCTGCGCACAATGTAATTCCAAGTATATTCGAGTACTCGAGCATCGATGTAGCTATCAATGTGCTCGATGTAAATCCACTTATTGCAACGGCAATAGAGACTCTCAGCCTGAGTATTGCGCCGACTGTAATCGTTCGTTCTTTGGTGCTTTTTGCCTCGCTCATCACAAGAGTGAGGGCTCCGCGGGTATCACGTCTCATTAATTCCCCTCGGATATAATACATTTATGCCAACGTTTTTCCCAATCCTTGAAGCACTTAAAAAAATCATTTTTTGTGATCTTGTTCAGCTCCTCCTTCGATGCCGTCTTTATCGCTTCAATCGTGGCGTAGCGTCGTCCTTTCATGGGCCTCTTCAGTTTTGGGAACAGGAAAAAGTCACAGGGGGCCAGATTTGGGGAATACGGTGGCTGCGGCATCATTAGAGTGTTTTTTTTGGCCAAAAATTCGCGCACAAGCAACGATGTGTGAGCAGGGGCGTTATCATGGTGCAAAAGCCAATTTTTGTTCTTCCACAAATCCGGGCGTTTCTGGCGGATTGCTTCGCGCAAATTGCGCATAACTTGCAGGTAATATTCCTTATTGACTGTACGACCTTGTGGCAAAAACTCATGATGCATCACGCCCCTGCAATCGAAGAAAACTGTGAGCAAAACCTTCACATTCGACCGAACTTGGCGCGCTTTTTTCGGTATTGGCTCATGCGGCAGCTTTCATTGCGATGATTGAGCTTTGGTTTCCACGTCATAACCATAAACCCATGATTCGTTACCAGTTATGACCCTCTGGAGCAAATTTGGGTCGTCACGGACCGAGTCCAACAGCTCCTTAGCAATGTTAACGCGACAATGTTTTTGTTCAAAATTGAGCAATTTTGGCACGAATTTCGCAGCGACCCGTCTCATGCCCAAATCATTGGTAAAAATCGAATAGCACGAGCCAATCGATATGTTTAGGTCCTTAGCAACTTCTTTAACGGTGATTCGACGATTGGCCAATATTATTTTCTTCACTTCATCAATGTTTTCGTCTGTTGTTGATGTGCTCGGGTGTCCGGCACGCTTTTCGTTGTTCGCATCTTCGCGGCCCTCTGAGAACATTTTGTATCACCGATAAACGTTGCTTTGGTCCAAGGTAGCTTCACCATATGCCACAGTCAACATTCGGAATGCGTCCGCGCACTCAATTTTGTTTTTCACACAAAATTTGATACAGATTCTTTGATCCATTTTTCGGAATAGGCAAAAATCGAAGACAAGCCAAAACACGTCCAACCAAAATAGCTGTCAACAATTAACTAAACATTCAAAATGGCCGACTTTGTCAGCATAAGTGAGGAACATGAGTACCAACCTAACGCCACAAAAAAATCGAATATCGAATATACGTAGCCCGCGGAAATTCTAAATTCGCGATACTTTTTGAATAGACTTCGTAGAAGCATGCACGATATCATCAGCATGTATGAGAGTATTTCGAAGAAATGTTCTACAGAAAGATCAAGATGGATGCAGGGGTCCATCACGTTCTTCAATTTCATGGCTGCTTTTGGCATGGTTGTCCGCGATGTTATCGCATGAATAGAGATGCTCGAACTAAATTCGGCGATACAATGAATGAGCGATACGAGCGTACCGTTCTCATTTCCGGGCGAATCAGATCGAAAGGGTACACTCTAACCGAAATGTCGGAATGTGATTTTGACAGATTACTCGAAAATAAGTAGGAAATGTTGTTATACGCGAAAAATCACGCCATGGTCAAGCAGGCGCCTCTCGAACCACGCGATGCATTCTTTGGCGGTCGAACGGAAAATTTTGTAAGCTTGTACGACGTCGCGAACGGGGAGCAGATACGCTATGTGAATGTGTGCTCGCTGTTTCCATGGGTGTGTAAAAATGGAAAATATCCCGTTGGACATCCGAAATTCTACGCAGGTGACGAGTGTCGAGAACTCGTAGGGCTTGAAAACAATCTAAGTGTCGTCGAGGGTCTCGTGAAGTGTACCGTGGTGGCACCGCGCGATTTGTATATCCCCGTACTGCCTGTTCGCATGCTTGGGAAACTACTGTTCCCCCTGTGTAGAACGTGCTGTACAGATATGGACACATCTGAGGTTTGTACACACGGTGACACGACTGAGCGAGCGTTTGACGGCACATGGGTCGTGGACGAACTGAGAAAAACTGTGTTGCTCGGATATAAAGTGACGTGTATCTATGAAATTTGGCAATACGTTGTTACGCAGTATAACTCGACAACCTGACAAGGCGGTCATTTTAACGAGTACATCGATACATTCCTAAAAATAAAATAGGAGGCGAGTGGACCGCCAACAGAGTGTAACGATGACGTGGAAGCAATAGAGCGTTTTATAGCATTGTACAAGGAGTCTGAGGGTGTATATCTCAAGCAAAGTGCTTTGCAGCCAAATCCGGGTTTACGTTCACTTGCAAAATTGGTTCTTAATTCATTCTGGAGGAAGTTTGGTCAACGGGAGAATCTCACGAAAACCGTTATCGTTTTCACGCGCGCGGAGCTAATGAATTTACTAACGAGTCCGGAGATTAAGGTGACGGGAATGCTACCAGTTAATCACAAGTTTGTGTATGTAAACTATGTGAGCAACCGCAATGCTATCCAACCAGCCCCGATATCAAACGCCGTGATTGCAGCATACACGACGGCACAGGCACGCCTAAAACTATACAGTTAGATTGAGGGGCTCGGGCGACGAATATTGTACTGCGATACGGACTCCTGTATTTACGTGAGTCGCCCCGGTAGTGGTAACGAGTATGAGCCGCCAATCGGTCAATTTCTAGGAGATCTTACGGATGAATTAAACGAATACGGGCCTGGTAGTTATATAACTTCGTTCTTTTCGGGACGACCAAAATTTTACGCATACCTTGTTCGTAAACCCGACGATACGATAATTAAAAAATGTAAAGTAAAGGGTATCCACGCTAAACTTTGCGAATAGCCATCACGTTAATTATGACGCATTACGATCTTTCGTGACAGGAGCAAGGAGCGTACCTATTATTTAAAAATTCGACGCTATTCGACGCACGGAGTTTTATCATGTGGTAACGTGTAAAGAAACGAAATGATGCGAACCTGTTAACACGAAACGAGTGCGGCACGGGATGTACTCTACTGTACCGTACGGCTATTGTGAAATACGCTAATTAGTAAAACGCAAAAAAGTATATAGTTTTACGGTTAAATACGCGATATATAAAAATAATCTTCTTATCTGATTTCCTGTATCATATTTACTGTGTAAAATATATTTAAAAAAAAAAAATTGATTTATTATGTATTAAACCGTTGTCTGCTCGTTCTTTTTGTGCTGCTATTCGTAGCAGTAGCTGCTATCTCTCTACCATTCCCTTTTGTTCCGACTTTCTAATCGTTGATTCCTTTTGTCTCGTCTTTCTTATCGAGTGTTTCCTTTTGTTCTGACTTTCTCGTGCTACCTCCGTGGATATAATATTGCTGTTTAGAATTTGATGATTCGTAAAATTTGCACATAGAGATGTATGCATAGTGAAATAAAAATATTGCTTTATTTGTGAGAAATATAAAACAATCGTTATTTAATTTACATACGGTGTAAACATCAGCTTATACCGCAGGCCCGCGCCTTATCAGCTCGTCAAGGCCGCGAAAATAGTTGATGCCGCGTTATCGCTATCGCCGCCGCAGCCGTCGCAGTTTAAGCTTATTTAAGAGTCAGCTAATTGATTTTGATAGACACTCATCGATATGGATACACGTTGGAAACATCCATGGACAGCAGTGATAAGCAATCCTACGGGTTGTGGTAAAACAAATTTGTCAAAAAATTCTTTAAATACATGCGCGAAATGACGGATGTCCCGTTCGAGCGTATCCTGTTTCATTACTCAAAGTGGCAGTCCGGGTATTCAGAGTACGGCGATAAAATCGAATTTCGCGAAGGTTTACCGCAAGCAGCAGACTACTCGAATGATACAAGACCTAAACTTGTGGTCATTGACGATCATAAAAGCCATCATCAAAATCTTAGTCTCATTTTCATCACGCAAAATCTCTTCCATCAGGGTCACGAGCAGTGCGATATCTCCTTAAACGCTAATTATATCGTTGTCTTTAAAAATCCGCGAGATCGCGCGCAAATTCAGCATCTAGCGCGTCAGGTATGTCCCGAGAATCCAAGATTTTTGCAGGAGGTATATTTCGATGCAACAGCTGCACCGCACTGCTATCTATTATTCGACTTGAAACAATCGACGCCTGATAATTGTCGAATTCGCGCCTGTATATTACCCGATGACCAATACCATTACGTTAACGTCCCTCAAAAATCAATAAAGGTTCGCGATGCGACGCGCGATGTACCAGTAATGCGCTTGTAATGGCATTGCGCGGACCTCTCGATAAAAAGCAAATAATTATATTCCAAGCACTGTGTTATCTGAAGCAAGAGCAACGACGTGCAATTTTTCGCAAAACACATGTAGCGCTCATACGGTGTATATGCGAGTGTGCTCTAAACGTTTTACAGGGAAACGTGAGTCTGAACAAAGTGCAAAAGAATCATCTTCGAAGGCACGTGACAATTCTTCGACGACTAGCCGCCAAAAGGGGAAATTGGAGTGGTAAGAGGAAAATCATCGTCGAGCACTGTGTCGGATTTCTCAAGTTGCTTCTTGTGCCTGTCTTGGCCTACGCGAGACATGGAATATGCCAGAAAGATGGTACTTATTCCTCATGATAACATACATCGTCTCGCTGGACTCGCCACTACTGCTGCTACTACTACTACTAGTGCAGACCCGTTGCCTTCCGTACAGACTACCGGTACACCATTATCGCGCCTCGACTCTGAGCTAAGTAAAATTCTAAAGTCTCACTCGTACAAGAGCGAAAGAGAGAAATGGATAGCGTACCAGCAGGTTTTACAGCGTTATCTTCACATGGTCGAGTACGATAATGCAGTACCGAATATTTCATCAAAACGAAAAATAGCAATACTCGATAGCCACGAGAATAAATCCGACGAGGTTTTAATGAACAAAGTTAAATCTCGACTCAATGATACACTTATATCGATAGCGTACCAAAAGAATTTTAATCTAAAGCAATATCGTTGCTTCGCAATTTGCATCGCAGCGCCGTTGGTAAAAAAATGACATGGGATCGTAACGGTGTTGTTTCCATAGACGGCAGAAGAAATTCAAATTCCAATATCGTTGATCTTGTTAACGATGCTATGCGAGCTAGAAAACGCGAGAAACCCATCGGACGATCTCACTTTGCCAAACTCCTGCGAGTGATACAGATGCCACGCGAATTTATCGGCAATCCCGAGTTACTACACGAGCCTACACCTCCATCATTCTCGACACCACAGCGGCGTCTTATTTTACCGCGCGATAACGATAGTAGCAGCAGCAACAGCAGCAACAGTAGCAACAACAACAACAACGACGAGGCCGAGACCGCACACTCAAACAGAGATTTAATGCTCACGGCTGAAAACGACATCATCGAGGGGGAGGAGGGGGATGAAGAAGAGGACGAACAATTGCAAAACATCGCACAAGCAGAATATCAACCCCCCACACAGTTAGAAAAGAAAAAGAAAAAGAATCCATTTAACTGGTCATCGCTAAAATTATGAAAATTCTTCAAAAAAACTATTATGACACCGCTTATCCTGCTTCCAATTCTCGAGCAAAAAATTTGCCCAGGTGGATCGAAGAGTAGCGCGAAAAAAGGTTTTACCATGGCTCGAGACACAGGCCTCATATACATGCATCGTCTCGTGCGACGACGATTTCCCCGTCGTACGTACAGCGTGAGTAATATAGATGATGTATGGGAGGCTGATTTAGCTGATCTTCGCTCGATAGCCACGTACAACGATGGGTACGCGTATCTGCTTGTTGTTATCGATGTGTTGAGCAAATACGCGTGGGTCGAGGCTTTGCGTGACAAAACGAGCGCAAACGTTGCCCGCGGTCTCACACGCATACTCGCACGCAGTAACAATCGTCGCCCGCAGCAATTGCAAACTGATCGAGGCAAAGAATTTATCGGCGCTCCGTTTCAGCAAATTCTCAAGAAAAAGATCATCGATTTTCGCGCTGCTCGTAACCCTAAAATAAAAGCCTCGATTGCCGAACGCTTTAATCGAACAATAAAAGAGCGAATGTGGCGCTAGTTTACATACGCGCAAAATAAGCTTTACATCGATGTTTTACAAAAATGTTTATATGCTTATAATCACACTGGACACAGCGAAACGCGTATTCCTCCGAGCGAAGTAACCCTCGAAAATGCCTCTATAGCCCGAGACAATGTAGCACGGCGTTACGAGCGTAACGCGAAAAAAATTAAAAAGCCTAAATGCAGCGTCGGTGACTTGGTACGTTTCAGTACAGCTAAAGCAGCTTTCGTGAAAGGATATAAGCGTGGTTGGAGTAACGAATTATTTAAGATTCAACGAATATCGGTGAATCGGGAACCATTCGTGTATATTTTACACGATCTGAATAACGAGACCATCGACGGTATTTTCTACGAGGCAGAATTATCATGAGTACGAGTGCCTCCGTCATCTGAGAAGACGAAAGAGAAGAAGAGGACAAAGAGGAAGAACGCTCGGAATCATCGTCCCTGATAAATATGAGCTCCAAGGATAGCTCTTTCTTTGTCGTACTACCGAGCAACAGTAGTATGCAGTATTTTCCGGATAATACGACGACGAAATTTATTACAAAACTACCGCGTCAGATACACTTGCACGGAGAATGGTCTGTTTCTCTTGTGGAAATTGCTTGTCCGATGACTCTTTTACATGTTCCTACTGTAGGAAATCTCGTTACTTTTGAGGATGGTGATTATGATTTATCGGGTTTAAATCTTTTAACACGGAGACGCGCTGATAGAGACCAAGTAGCACCTGGTGTATATCGCTCTATAGACGCTCTTTTGGACAGTATAAATCAGTTACCTCACGTGGCCGGTCATTTGCGCTTGAAATCTCTTCCGAGCGGGCAGGTCGAAGTGGTACGCGTATGCGACGATCTACGGTACCACGACTTTCGCGTATCGCCCGCCATCGCAAGGCTACTAGGATTCTCGGAAGAGGCCTGTAGGTCAGTAATGATAGAACCGCATTGCGAATACACAGGGTCGAGGCCTGCATCTTTCACCGGTGCTATACCGGGCAGCATGTTTTTATACACAAATATCTGCGAGAGCTATATTACAGGCGATGCACAAACACCCCTCTTACGAGTTGTTCCCATTGATACTGATGACTGTCCGTATGGTTCGATAAAAATTAAATCGTTTTCAACGCCACGATATATACCTCTCTTGCGCAATAATTTACACACTATCGAGATCGATATAAGAGACGAATTTGGGGATCCTATACCATTTGAGCAGGGAACGTTGACTGTGACACTACATTTCAAAAGGCCCCACGATTGATTACACCACTATGGATGATATTGACAGTGTGCAGCACGGATGGGGTCGTCGCGGGTACGGTGGCATTAGCCATGTTTATATCGGAACACCTAATCAACGAGGACACGGTATCGGCAGCTTTCTCGGGGGCCTGTTTCGTCGGGTGTTACCACTTTTAAAGAAGGGCGCTAAAGCAGTTGGAAAAGAGGCGTTGCGCGCTGGTGTAAACGTAGCCAGTGATATCCTCGATAGAAATATAGCTGTGAAAGATGCTATTCGCGAGAAAGCGCGAGAATCAGGCAGTAATCTCAAACGCAAAGCCTCTGGAAAAATTGACACCCTCATGCGGGATTCTGGTTATAAAAAGCGCAAAATTTCACGAACTCCTCATTCATCGAACGAACGTAAACCACGACGTATCTCCCGTAAAAATAAAAGTGTAATAAAGAGAAAAGTAATAAAGAAGAAGAAAAATAATAAGAACAATAAGAAGAAGAAGACTCGTCAACGAACAGTTGCAGATATTTTTGGATAGCTGAAACAAGATGGCTTTTCTACATGTGCACTCGTGCGAGTATCTTAAATCAGAATTTGAATTATTTTCACTCCCACCGACGCAAACTACTATCGAAGGCTCCAATTGGGTGTATTACAAACCAATATCTTCGCTAACAGATGATTCACCGATTGAATTTGTTATTCCTGGACAGGGTGATGAGTATATCGATCTCGCGCATACTATGCTTAGTCTGAGAGTGAAAATAACATCTCCTACTACTACGGAAATTGCTGCGGGGACATCGTCGAAAGTAAGTGCCGGCCCTGTAAACAATCTCTTGCATTCTATGTTTAATCAGGTGGACGTATACCTGAATCAAAAATTAGTTTCACCTCCAAATAATGCCTACGCTTATCGAGCGTACATAGAAACAATTTTGAATTACGGTCCAGCAGCAAAAAATTCGCATCTCACGAGCGTTCTCTGGTACGACGATACCCCTGGAAAAATGGATGATATAACATCGGAAAATACTGGTCTTGTGAAGAGAAAACAATTTTTAAATGTCGAAAAAACTGTAGACTTGCTCGGTCATCTGCATTGCGATATATTCAATCAGGAGCGATTCCTATTAAACGGCGTCGAGATGCGACTACGGTTAGTGCGATCTAGAGATTCATTTTGTCTTGTGGGGGATACAAAGAATGGTCAATGCGGCTTAAAGATTCTCGAGGCATCGCTTCTCGTTCGTAGAACAAAAATAGCTCCTGGTGTGCTGCTCTCGCATGCTAGAACTCTGGCAAAAATACGGCTAAATATCCTCTTACGAGAGTCGAGGTAAAAGCCGTTTCAATACACTCTGGTGTTCATGGAGAGACTATCGATAATATCGTGTTAGGTCAATTGCCGAAGCGTATAATTATCGGTTTTGTCGATAACAAGGCATTTAACGGCGACTTCAGTATGAATCCATTCAATTTCCAAAATTACAAGATAAATGATCTCTCGTTGTATGTAGATGGTGCTCAAATACCTTCGAAACCGTTACAACCTGATTTCACGAAAAATCATGTATATGTGGATGCTTTTCAAACGTTGTTTTCGGGAACTGGAATACATTTCTTGAACGACGGTAATTCGATCGATCGCGATAATTATCGTGATGGATACTGTCTGTTTGCTTTTGATTTGACACCCGATTTTTCGGCGAACAGCAATACACATTGGAATTTAATAAAGCACGGTAGTGTAAGAATAGAGGTACGATTTGAGGATGCGCTTGCTTCAATGATAAATTGTGTAGTCTACGCGGAATATGATAATGTCCTTGAAATTGATGCTTCTCGGCAAGTAATGGTGGATTTTACCGGATAAGCGAAAAATGTGCTGATGTCGGCATAAAATTATTTCGTGTTAAGAGACGTAGAAGCGTGTCTGTGAGTAACTAATCAGTCGAACTCGAGCATCTGTACGGATTAGACGTGAAAATGGATATCGTCGTAGATATACAGGGAATGCGTGGTAAAGACTCGGAATTTATTCCGAAAGAAATTGCCGTGGTAGCAGTGGATAGACCGTACTCTGCTCATTCGATCGTCGCACCGCCGTGTCACTTTGCCGAATTACCACAGCATTCGAGAAGCCAGAATAATTTTCTCTCGAAATATTTTCACGGTCTGGAATGGTACGAGGGCGATGTGAGCTGTAAACAAGCATACGCTAACTTGCGTGAAATTTCGCGAAAATCAAGACGCATCTATACACGCGGTCACGAGAAGGCTATACTTCTTTGCGATATCACGAGTCGTGAAATTTCCAACCTGGAGGATGAGGAGGGCGCCCCATCGTACACATTTATGCCGAAATCTTTACGAAAATGCTTCAGACACGCTATGATAAACGATACAGCGTCCTCGCATTGTGCAATGCGCCAGGCTTTCCAAATAAAAAATTGGCTTCGCGAGCACCCATTTAAAGGAGAATCATACATGAATGTTTGGTCAGCAGACGAAGAGGAAGATAATAAGAAAGAGGAGAAATCTTCATCATGTAGTCGTGACACGATCGACGATGCTGTGAAATGAATTTTGCATATATATACGTCTTTCAAAGCATATCGGTCATCATTTAATCATTGACTATGTGTTCAGCATGAACACTAGACAAATCTACGAGTCTCCAGTATCTACCACTTTCAACCGTTGGCGTATACCCGGCTGACAGAATTCCTCGTGTATGGTCGTTACCGGCTGGACTCGTAGTTAACACGGATAACCACGACGGACCTGGAGAGCATTGGATCGCCATGTACGTTAACCATCATGGAAAAGGAATGTACTTTGATAGCTACGGGCTACCAACGGTTATACCGCAACATTTCGCACGACTACGAAGAAACTGCAAGTTCTATCGGTACGGCCTCAAGCAGCTACAGAGTAATACGTCGGATGTGTGTGGACAATTTTGCATCGTATTCCTACATCTTATGTCGTGCGGCTTCACCATGTCGCGATTTAATAATCTCTTTAGCGATAATGTAATATAAAACGACAGATTAGTGTGTGAATATTACAATGCTTTTGCCTCTCGACGATCAGACAGTGATAAAAATAAATTTAACGGCGGAGGAGTCTCCGAGCGAAGATGACCGTGTTTGCAGGGATTTTGCATACGACGGTAAATATCTGCAAAGTGATTTAAATAAAATATTGATTAATTAAAAACAAATACATGGGTTTACTGTGTCTCTTATTTTATAATCGAGGTCTCTCGCGGCGCGGTATCATATTCTGCGTCTTTTACTGCAGAGCATTCGCTTCAGGAGAAGCACAGTGCAAAGCGGTACGCACGTGCAAAACCGCTAACATTGCTTTCAAAGCGCTGCACACCTAGTTATGATTCAGAGGGGCGTTTGTTATCTTCAAACGCTGTGATCACCGCCAGCATCATCCGGAGCATTCAGTCTGTCTTTAGTAGTACACGACGAAAGTCTAAATCGCGAAAAGAAAATGTATCCGAGGTATCTAGATGAGGAGCAATTGGTAGCTTTTGTGTGTCGGGTAATATGTGGTAGCAGCGATAATACCATGTGTCTGCGGACGGGTAAAATGTGCGTAGTATTATCCGAACTGGAGGATAATTTGGACAGAATGTACATTCAGGAGTTTATTGAGAGGAGTCATTTTGTGGTCGAGGACTTGCGCGTTGGAGTGGGTTGTGTAGTTGTGCGGCATCAAAGGGCTATGCGCGGTAAGATCGTCGACGTGAGTGATGACGGGTGCTGCGAGGTGTTGCTGGCCGATTTCGAGGAATCGATATACATCGACTGGCCTCATCTATTTCACCCCGAGCCGCTGATTAGTATGTTACCGGTGTTGCTCGTGAAATGTACGGTATTCGGCCTCGATCATTTAATTGACGAGGACGGATATCTAGATCGGATCGATGAAACGCGCGGTAATGATACGCTGATCGGGATACGCATGCGTACCCCTGACGGTGCCCGCGCTCCATGGGTGCGGGTAATTCGCATTACCCGGGCGCGTAGCTGTGGTTTTTGAGTGAGTGAGTGAGTGAGTGAGTGAGAGAGAGAGAGAGAGAGAGAGAGAGAGAGAGAGAGAGAGAGAGAGAGAGAGAGAGAGAGAGAGAGAGAGAGAGAGAGAGAGAGAGAGCGTGTGTGTGCATGTGTGTGTGCCATGGAATATTGGAATAAATATTGTGCCCGTCACCCTGGAGAGTCGTTATAGATGCCGTCAACACAAGGGTGAGTTGAAAAATTTATTCCATGTATGTGTACACTTTTGCTCCATCCTGCTCTTATCTCTACTCTTCCTTGTTCACCAAGGTACCCACACCACCTCACTTTACCATCTTCACGTTACCGACACTGGTTTTTTTTTCCTCACGAAAATGTGACCGCATCCAAAACATGGAAGACATTTTTTGCAGACTTTTAGTAACGTCAGATCCAGTAATATCCAGTTTGCGAAAAATTCCTCCCAAGAAACTAAGGTCGTCATCCCCATACGCGGTTGAACTATTGATTCCACCTGCAGTTCCAGAATCAAGTCAGAATTCTTCAATCAATACAACCGATGCATCTGACGATGATGACTAATTAGAGGACAGCGATTAATTGTAAGACATGCTAAAATTATATCGATTATAATTGAAAGAATGTAAGAAATATAATGTAAATATAGTAAAATATAATATAATGAATGTTCATTGTCATCATAATGATGAATAATTACCTTATTCAAATCCTCTTCTCCCCGAATCTTTAAATGTCAACTATCATTACATTTTCCATTAAATTTATTCACAATCATAATTGCATAAAATATTGACAATTGTTTTTGAAGAAATTTTGCGCCATGTTGGATCCGCCATTTTGTTTTTCTAAATTTTGACTTTAAATTCGTAATCAGCGACCCCAAAAACCCCCGAGTACAGACTCTCACCTGAATTAAATACGTTTTTGAAGAAATTTTCCGCCATATTGGATCCGTCGTTTTGTTTTTCTAAATTTTGACTTTAAATTCGTAATCAGCGACCCTGAAAACCCCGACTACAGATTTTCACCCGAATCAAATACGTTTTTGACTTTTGGCCAGCTTTTTGGGATTTGGGACCACTGTGCAACGAAACTGTCCGCCGCGGCCGGTCAGCCAAGCTGACCCCTAAACGGGCAAGGCCGTCCATCGTTGCAGAAAAGCGCTCTCCTGTCACCTACATTGTCCAGAAGGGACGAAGAAGACAGCCGGTACCTGCTAACCGACTGAAGTTCTTTATCGAGCCCTAATAGTTGAAGTGTAAAAAATAAATTTTAAAAAATAATACTACAAACAAAGACGGTACCAGGATATATAAAAGCCATGCTCTTCAGCCAGCAGAAGCAGTCAGAAGAAGCAGTCAGCCCCGCAGGTGGGGCATCTGCACGTGGGCCGTTCCAAGAATAGCCGCCCGAGGTCCACAAAGTCAGAGCCACAAACCCCACAAACTATCGACGACCCGGGCGGCAGCTCTCCCCGCGGCGACTAATATCTAATGCCTAATTATTAATCAATCATCGGTCGTGTATATGTTATTATTAAATTCCGAATTTCTACGACAATCTCCGACCACTTGTCTTCTTCTAAGATGGAAATTTGGCAAATCGCAACTCGGGGTCTGAGTCAGCGTTACCTACATTCCTGCGTTATCGATCTTTTTTGGTCGAAAGATTTCAAACAATCGAATCCCTAATTTTTGTCAACTCTGATTGCCTCACTCATTCGTTAAGAATTAATGAAGCAACCACACTTGACGGTTTTTTATTTCTAACTTTTCACGATTTCCATCTTAGAAGAAGACAAGTGGTCGAAGATTGTCGCAGAAATTCAGAATTTAATAATAATATCTAATGCCGCCAGGGAAACACGGTCCCAGTCTCGGCAGAGAGGAGCCCCCACCCGGGAATCACCAACGATCTCTGTAACAGAGAAAAATAAATCCATAAATCAACTGCGGAAATATTGAGTTATTCGGGGAAAAAACACAAAAGTGAGAGAAAGGGAATACTTACCGCCTGCTCAAGGACCTCAGAGGTAATGTCGGTACCCCGGCAAACAACAGTTAATGCAGTTAATGCCCGGCATCTTGACCGTCGAAATAATAGAATAAGAATGAGACAAAGAGCCCTCGTCCGTCGGAACTGGCAACGGCCCAGAAAAAGGACAGGATTGCAGAATAAGCATCGCATGGAAAAGCGGCATCTCCTAACGTACTGCCTCATAATTACAGGCTGGTTGCCGCGCACAGAATGTCAATGTCGCGCAGCCTCAGCGAGATTATAAAGTTAATACCTTCTCCAGCAACCCGGAAATGTACTACGAGGACATAGGAAGTCTCACGATAATGTAATCGACGTGGCGGTTAGCGGTCAGAATGGACCTCACCCCACTAATGCTCTGAGAAGCAGACGTTACCAAAAATCGGCAACGTCTGGTAGAGCTATGCGACAAAGACACCAACGACATCGACCTCTGCCGCGTCATCGCTGACTCGGTATCGCGCATGAGGAGAAAAATAGAAGCAGGGTTAGTGACCATATACGACTTCCTAAGAACGCGCCCTATAAAAGAGCGCCGAGGACTAGTCGATGTTCTGGGATCAATCATCAAAGCGATTATCGGGAATATGGACGCTGCCGATGCTCAAGAACTTCAAGAGGAAATCTCCAGACAAAAGGTTTTGCATCAGACGCTACAAAAAGCGCTAAAAAATCAAATACAAGTGTTAAAGACCACCCTGAGCCTGTTCAACGACAGCGCGCACCATGTGCAGGCGACTGAAGAGGCTCTGCTGGCCCTAATACAGCGCATCAACCACGTACTCAATGACGTCTCATACGAAGTAGTAAGGCGCCAACACTTAGACGAAAGTCTAAACGTCATAAATATAGCAGTAGAGGCACTGCTCAGCAACGTACAGGAGCTAGTGTGGTTGATGAACAATATCGCGAATGGCAAAGCATGTGCAATAGCCGTGCCGTCGAGAATGCTCACACGCTTCTTTACCGACGCACTACCACCGACTACTACCGAGCACGATGTAGTAGTACTCGTGCTCGACATACCGCTGATCGGACAACAGCAGTACAGCGTAGAGAAGGTCTACCCCATAGCAACTTAAGCACGCAATGGTGGATATTACTGCGTGGTCGTAACAGAGAGTCACGTGGTAATCGACATGGAAAATCGGAATTTCCTCAGGATGGCGAACGATGATCTAAGAAATTGCAAGATATTAAATAAATTATATATCTGCCCGCCTACCCATCCTTCGATTTCTCTCACGAACGACGACCCCTGTGAAGTCCTAGTATACGCGAAAATCGCCATCAGTAATGACGACCACTACGCAAAATGACTTATTACCTAAGTCACCCCCTCATGGCATGATGCATCAACCAGAACAATGGACATACATCGCCCCAAACCATCGGAATAAACTGTGGGAACAATACGGACTTACTGGCTTCGGTAGGTGTATGTATAGTAACCGCCCAAGATTTTAGCGTCAAGACCATTGGGCTAACATCGCAGATCATCCGAGAAAATTACTTCCCGCCATTCGATTCAAAATGAATAGAGATAAAGGGTGTCCCAAAATTCACGCAAGAAGTAATTTTGATAGAAAATACAGGTTTTTAATTAAAAATTGTGAATATTTAATTGATTCGTAAAGTATACAGTATAGGGTTATGTATGGAATAGCATAACGGGTTAATGGCCTCCACGGCTTTGCTGGCACATATGCATTCCTTTGTCGAAATTTTCCATGACCGTTTTACATAAATGTGGCTAAATTTCGTTAATGCAGCGCTCAATTTCATCCTTCAAGACGTGGGTGGTCGTGGGTTTGTTGGCGTAAACCTAAGACTTCAAAAAACTCCAAAGAAAAAAGTCCAACGGTGTTAAATCGCAAGATCTAGGCGGCGAATTCTGATTACCAAAACGGGAAATTACACGACCAGGAAATGACCCATGCAGTAATTCAATTATTTTTCGGGTTGTATGGTATGTAGCACTTGAAACTACACGTCATCCACATCCATACCTTGCAATTTAGGCACAAAAAACTGGATTATCATGTCGCGATAGGAAGCACCATTAACTATTATTGCCTGATAAGCCGCATTTTCGAAGAAGAATGGTCCGATGATGCCTCCAGCCCAAAATCCGCACCAAACAGTGACACGTTGTGGATGCATTTGTTTCTCAACGATCACTCGTGGATTTTCTGAACCCCAAATGCGACAATTTGGACGATTAACGAAGCTATCAAGATGAAAATGAGCCTCATCGCTGAAAATGATTTTGTTCGCAAAATCAGCATCCAGTTGTTGTCGTTCAATAATCTATTCAACGAACTCTCTTGGCTATGCGTGGTCAGTAGGCTTCAGTTCTTGAGTCAATTGAAATTTATAAGCATGAAGATGCAAATCTTTCGTGAGAATACCCTGTAGAGAGCTTCTCGAAATGTCCAATTCTTGACCACGGTGCCGAATTTATGTTCCAGGACTCTCAGCAGTACTCTCACGAACTGCTTCGATATTTTGTGTTGAACGACTTGTTGAAGGACGGCCAGAGTGGCTAAGATCACTAATTGATTCAGTCTCCCTGCATTTTTTAATTAATCTCTTCACAGTTGATAAATTTAAATCACTATTCTGACCATATTTTGTACGAAAATTGCGAACTGTAGCTGCCAAACCTTCATTATTGTAAAAATATTGCTCAACAATGAAAACGCGTTGTTCTTCCGTGTAGCGCTCCATTTTTAATAACCCTGAACTGTCAGCTGTCACGCTGTATTTTTTTTTCGTCGTCAATATTTTACCGCACAAATAGCGCAAAATTCAAATCTTGCGTGAATTTTGGGACGCCCTTTATAAGCCCAGGCACCCCCATCGTGGAATGTCGAGAGGAAAATCCAGTTATTCAGCGTGCTGCAAGATCCAGAGGACCTTCGAAAGCTCAGAGCTCAAGCCGATCCAATAAAAATAACCTCAATACCGATGGGAACAAGAACCAGCATATGCACAACCTGAGTTTTTACTCAATGGGTACCATAGCACCGATAGCCTTAGTCGGTTTCGCTATGTTTAAATGTTACAGATACCGCTGAAACCAGACAATAGCCAGGACGAGCGAGGCTCTGATCCCAGAAGCAGCCGAGGTGAATATAAACCTCGAGCCACTTGGACGACAGCGGCCGGCAGAACGACTGCAATCCAAGCTGGCCAGGGCATGTACAGGGTGTCCCAGCTACATACACCTCATTACGACGGGTTGCATACTCCTAGGAGCGCGCCCAAGCGCGCATCGAGCCGGTAATACAGAGCGTGACGGTATAATCACTCGCGTATCTTTACAAGAGTTTCAGTACAGCGAGTCGTCACGCTGTCAACCGCTTCGCATAATAACCCGAAAAAACGTCATATTTATAAAATATTTTAATTTTTAAATGTGTGTTTAAATGCTTGAAGATTTTAATGTTTATTTGGGTGTTTAAATGTTACAGAACGTTTAAATCTTTGAATATTTAAATGTGTTTAAATTATTGAAGGTTTAAATGTTGAAACGTTGCAGAAACGCAGTACGGATACGTTCTTTTAGTTGTTCTATCTATCAAAATTATGAATCGACTGCAAATTGTGGTTTGCTATGTTTAAAATTCAGTTTCGGCGAAACGCACGCAATCCCGACGTGCGCACGAGTCTAAATTGAATCTTGAAGTTCGAATTTGCATAATTAATGTAATGAATTTAAACATAGCAGTCTACAATTGGCAGTCGATTCATAATTTTGATAGAAAGAACAACTAAAAGAACGTACCCGTACTGCATTTCTGCAACGTTTCAACATTCAAACCTTCAATAATTTAAACACATTAAAATATTCAAAGATTTAAACGTTCTATAACATTTAAACGCCCAAATAAACATTTAAAACTTCAAGCATTTAAACACACATTTAAAAATTGAAATATTTTATAAATATGACGTTTTTTCGGGTTATTATGCGAAGCGGTTGACAGCGTGATGACTCATTATACTAAAACTCTTGTAAAGATACGCGAGTGATTATACTGACACGCTCTGTATTACCGGCTCGATGCGCGCTTGGGCGCGCTCCTAGGAGTATGCAACCCGTCGTCATGAGGTGTATGTAGCTGGGACACCCTGTACAAGGCACCTGCACACCAGAGTGAGATTTACGTACTCGGATCAACACTAAAGATTCTCCAAAATATATTATATAATACAATAGAATACAATACAATACAAATATATATATACATGTAACAATCTTGTATAAAATAACTCGTCATTTCTAGTTGTAGAACCGCCTGCTAATCTGAAAAAAAAAGAAGAAAAAACTATTAGTATAGAAAAAAAAAAGATAAAAACCAGAATAGTGGAAAAAAGGACAAATTAGAAAATAGGATAAAATAAGAGAGCAGAAAAAGATAAATTAGAGAAGTATAAAAAATACGATAGTAAAAAAAATACAGGCTAGAGATATAATATAATTAGAATAAGAACCGAATTAAAACAGATAGAAGAGAATAATAATCGAGAAAGGGAGGCAAAACAAATTCCGACACGAGCCAGAGGGAGACAGACGGCACAACATCGCGGGGTTCCTCGGTTCGAGAAATCACCTCGGATCGGAGGACAATGAGATGACTTGTCACACTTGTTCCATGCGCTAGCCTCGCACGCGTACGGGCTCTGGTGTCGCGTGCCAACTACGTCGATGAGAACGGTATGTCGGTGACTCAACTACCATTACTTGATCGATAGAAGCGGGACAGTTGAAGTGTCACCTGAAATGAGAGAGAAATTTGAAAACTAGACGACACGTTAACAGCGGCAGTAGCCTTGAAAAGTGCAAGGAGCTCCTTTCACTGTCATCAACTACAGTCATAGTCTGAAAAGCAGGCACGACGTAGAAGGAAGGAGGGGCTTTCAGTATAAAACAGAATAAAATATGACAGTCAGGAGCATTTTGTTCACAGATACTCGCCGACGCCGAAGCCCTGCAGCTACTTAAAGGAGGAAGACCATACCAGTCATCTCTACTAAGCAATGTATTTGCTACGCTAGGAGTCAAGCCGAGATATCAGTCTCATCTGACTTCTAGAAGGCGAGCCCTCTACACGTGCTAACTAACGGCACGTGAGCTGAGCATCATACAGCGGGCTGGTCGTAACAAACGCCGCGGAGCTATCAACCAGCTCACCGCTGTATAATTTCTATCCACATTTCCACCATCAAGTAAAATAAGTAGTTTGTAACAGTAAATAGGAAGTAGTAGATGAATAAAAACTAAAATAAAATGATATGCGTGGAACTATCGGGTGTAATACGAAAAGTCAAAAGAATATGTTGTACTTACCATGGTATGGTTAGGCAGATAATCTCTTTAGAATAGTTACTATATGAAGCCCGGCCACAGCAAATACGGATAGCAGCATGAATTTGTGTAGGAAACACTTAGAAACACTCGAAAAACCCGAAATGCACTATTGCGCATCGGCGCGCAACACACATGCCTCCGTAGGTATCCCGCAGGTGAATAAATAACTCATTGTCAGTGACTTTTTGAATTTTCCACGTCGTAACTTGAAAGGTAACACTGCTCTCGTCAACTGCCATCTGTCGATAGACTGTGAAATTTTGAACAAACTGCGTCATTTAGTTTGTGTTTGACAGCCATTGAAAGCAGACAACCGCGTGAATTTTTGTGAAAATGAAAACAAAGTGAATAGCGTGTGCTCATCAAGCTATATTTTTGTGGAAAAAAACCATCACTGAAATCAAGGATAAGCTTGACAAATACTATGGGACTCTGCATCATCAATTTCAATAGTAAAAAAGTGGTTTACTGAATTTTGTTGTGGTCGCATAAGCACATGTGACGCCGACGTTCTGGATATCCAATTGAGGTCACTACACCCAAACCAATTGAAAAAATCCACGATATGGTGTTGGTCAATAGAGTTGGTAATCTATACCGATTACCTTCAAAAGGGAAAAACAGTCAACGGCAAATATTATGCCAACTTATTAGACCGGTTCAACGTCGATTTGAAGAAAACACAACATTTGGCCAAAAAGAAAGGGCTCTTCCACCAAGACAATGCACGGATCCACACATGCGTAGTCGCCATGGCAAAATTCCATGAATTAGGATACGAATTGCTCTATCATCCGCCATATTCTCCTGATTTAGCCTCTAGTGTCTATTTCCTGTTTCCAAACTTGAATAAATGGCTCGGCGGAAAGAGATTTAGCTCCAACAATGAAATCATCACTCAAACAAACGTCTATTTTGAGAACGTCAACAAATCTTATTATTTGGAAGGGATCAAACATTTGGAGAAACGTTGGACGAAGTATATTCAGCTCAAAGGAGACTATGTTGAGAAATAAAACGTTTTTTTGCCGAAAAAACTATTTTTTATTCAAAAAGTCACTCAGTTATTGATTCACCCTCGTAAACTAGGCTAGTGGGGTAACGCGTGTGGTTGCCGAAGACCATTGAATGAAGGGATGTCGAGTCATTATTTTCTTTATTGTCGAAATATTGTACCGCTCTATTTTTTTTTATGTTTTCTTGAATAAACCTTACTTTCGCCTACTACTGAAGCCTAAATTAATTTTCTCTACTTTACCCCCTCTGGGTATAAAAATCAAATGTTAACGCTTAAATACCGTTACAATTGACGAATAAATATGTGTAGGCGTACGAAAACGTATAAATATTGTGACGTAGTCACATATCCTAAAGGATAAAGAAAATAAAATAAAAATCAATACGAATAAATAATCATTTATTTTGTTTTAAAGATAAATAAAATACAAAAATTGAATAGAATAAGACACGGTAAATTTTCGTGAGCACTGCTGCGGTGAGTCACCGCAAGACGTGACGAATCCGGAATGTTTCCTCACTGCCGAAAAACAGCGGGTCAGCGACCAGCTGACCTCGCTCGAGCGGTGAGGGGAACGGCAGGGCACAGTGGCGGGGAACCTGAAACAGACAAAATTACATAAGATATGGTAATGAGAGGAGTTAAAATAAGAGAGTGGGAAAGGCTTGTGGAGGATATATAAGGCAGCTTCGAACAGAGAAAAAGCTTCTTATACGTTCAAAGTGTCGACCCAGTCAGAACTCGCTTGTGCGCTGAAGTAAAAATATTGCAATATCCAGAAATTCATAGTAAATCCAAGAATTTTAATAGAAAAGGGTGTGAGTGAACCCAGCAAACTTATTAGAAGATTGACAAATAAAAGAATACAGTAAAAGTCAGTGGAGAAACTAATAAAAAGATTGATACCGAACAGCATTGGACCGTGTAAAAACAGAAAATATTCTAAAAAACAAATTGAGAAGAGAAAGTTGGTGGCATTAAAATAGATGAGTAGGGTTTAGTTAGGAGACTTATGAAAATAGCATAAGGAAGTTTAAATCGGATAATTAGAAATAAGTCGGAATAGTCTGTAAGGGGAATTGTTAGCGCAGCGCATCGACAAATGTGAAAAAAAAACTTGTTAGTGACACCAAGAGGTTGAAGGATAAAGCAGGGTGGAAGAAATAGTGGTACAACACAGAGAAAGGAGGTAGAATAAGAAATAATATTTAAGGAGATTATAACACACATGCATGGTACGATAGACTTAAAATATGTAATAAGTCTACGCAACAAGTAGGGATAGACTCTTGGAGTAGAATTGTGGAAAGAACGGTAGGAAAATTAATTAACAATAAGAATTAGGAGGTCACCAGCAAACCAGACCCAGAAAAGGTTGATTTAGAATTTTAGGACCAATAGAAAAATAATTAGGAGCGAAACAAATTTATTAGCCTTGTCAAGCGCGTCGGATGGGAACGACACTACCCAACAAGACATAAGGGATAAGAAAAAGACAAAATAAAAGCTCAACTCACCAAAGAATAAGCATTTCGAGAACGTCCAAGACCAACACTGAAGATTGTTGAGAGATCCATCGAATTAATCATTAATAATTAAAAACACAGAAAAATAAGGGTGTTGCAACTGTCAGATAGCACATCAGAATAAACATCACTCGCGATCCAAGAACGATTCATGAAACTGATTTTGCTCCTGCAACTGCTCTTTTCGAGCGTTACGAGCTTGTTTCGTCGATAATGAGCTGCGCCGCTCCTACTGTGTCACTCGATGCTGATCCATATTCGCAGCATGCATTTTGGTTTGCTGCCCAATAATAATATCCAAAGTATTCATTCTGCGTAACATCGAATAAGTCCAGAATGCTAATGTTTTAGAGCAAAGCGCCAGTTGGTCGATTTAAAACTTTCATTCGCATTCTGTATATGGCCGCTGAAGCATCTTTGGAGCAGATCATCTTGGGACAGGTTTTCATGAATAGGAAGAATATACTTTTGCACATCCAGATAAAGTGATTCAGAAAGATCCATGAGTTCCAAATTTTCTCCAATAGCTTCAACTTTTTGTCACTTAGACTAGCTATCAGCTCCCGGCAGACAGTATTGATATTGCGGATTTTCGTTCGTAAAGCACATATCATAATACTGTAACGGGGCAGGATAATCGAGCGCAACGTCCTCCTTGCACGACGGCTGCCGAACACGATCTCACAGGGCTTTGAAGAATAATTGCCGCACTTTATTTAATTCTTTTAATTTTTTTTTGTATTTATATATTTCAATTTGAATGGCCGGGTGGACGGAGAGAGAGGACGAGGATGAGCGCGAGTGATGCCAGATGAGGGATTTTTGCCCCTATCTCGCTGCCCTCACCACGCTGCCCGTGCTAGGCGCGTCAGGGGAAGGCTTGCGCCGCTCGTAACAAATCTCGTCTCGATTGCGCTTCACGTTGTCTCGCCCCACCCACTTCACAACGCGGGCTTTTATGAAATGAGTCATGGAAGATTTTTTAATGAATATATATAAATATTACTAGCTGACCCGGCAAACGTTGTTTTGCCATATAAATAATTTCCTAGTAATTTCTAGTGTAGACAAAAAATAGCTTACTTATTGTAAGTATGTATGTATGTTAGAATGTGTATATTGTATGTATGTAATAATGTGGTATATGCGTGAAATAAGCATGGAGCGCTGTGAACGATGAGGGAATATAAAAATAACAAAAAGCAAACATTATTTTTAAGTTATTATAATTTATTCCTTAAAATTATATATCATTAATTAAACAATTACGACAGTAACACTATTAAACAATATCAATCTCTTAATGCTATAGCGTGAACAATATTTTTTGTTAGTTCATCTTTAGCTAACACAAACAAACTGGATGGTTTACCCACTCGAGAGCATGCCACGTATAATTGTCCGTGTGAAAAACATGGTGTTCTCAAATCTAATCCACAAACAGACATCGTTTGACCTTGGGATTTGTTGATAGTCATTGCAAATGCCAATCTAATCGGAAACTGAATACGTTTGAATTGAATTGGCACATCTGTAGGTATAATAGGAATCCGTGGTATGAGTATATTTTCACCTCTGAACTTGCCATTTAAAATCCTGGCTTCGATCACGTTTTTCATTAATTTTTGAATGACTAATCGCGTACCGTTGCACAGCCGGGGCGGGTTCAAATTACGAAGCAAGATAATTGGAGATCCAACCTTTAATTGTAAATTATGCGGTGGCATGCCTGGCAAATCCAGTGAGTTCAAAAACTCTGTGGGAAAATTTACTGCTTCGCTGTCGTCGCAAACTGTATCAATAGATTTATATGATACCAAGTTCCCTGGCAACAACATTTGTATCTTCAGATTTAAATTGTCAACGTCTACATTTTTTGCCGCTAAAATCGCTCTTTCTGCAAGCCACTCATGATTTATGTACTGTGTGTGTACATCGGGAAATATTTGTTCAATGAGAGTATCTTGCGAATCAGCGATTGTGCAGAAATCGGTCGGTAATTTTACGTATCCAGTTTCATCTATAGCAACTTTTCCATCACCGATATCTAAGAGTTGTTTTGAAAATGTTTCAGCGGATGGATCTTGAAGCATTTGAACGCGCATATTTATTTTTAGCTGTAATTTTTCAACATTACGCCACAATGGAGATGATTTTAAGCAAGCGTTGATCTCATCAGCGTATGTTGAACGTGGAATGACTGGAAGTGTTTGTCTGAAATCACCTGAAAGGACCAACAGAGTTCCGCCAAATAGTTTGTCACTGTTTTTAATATCTTTCAATGTCCTGTTCAACGCCTCAAGTGAATGTTTGTGTGCCATAGTACATTCATCCCAAATAATAATTTTACACCGTTTCAGCACAGTGGCCATGGACGATTGTTTCTTAATGTTGCATACTGCGTCAGGGTTATTCTGAATATTTAGTGGCAGCTTAAATACTGAATGAGCTGTTCTACCTCCATCCAATAAAGTTGCTGCAATGCCCGATGATGCAACGGCCAATGCGATGCCATTATTTGATCGTATTTCAGCAAGAATTAGCGAAATAACGAATGTTTTGCCAGTTCCACCCGGTGCATCCAAAAAGAAGAACCCACCTTGTCCAGCTGAAACTGCGAGCATAATGCGATCATAAATGGTTCTTTGTTCCTCATTCATTAGTGGGACATTGCGGGCAACAATCGCTGCCATTTCTACAGTACTGTACTGCAGTTCACGATTCATTTCAGTATTCATTAAATCAGATGCAGTTCGATTTGGCGAATTCATACCGAAATTACTAAGTGGTAAGTTGGCAATGACAATGCAAAGATCCTCAATAGCAATCAATGCTTCATTGTACATTTCGTCGCTGAATGTTATGGTTAGATCGTGGCACCGTATACGATGTTGATGCAATATATCATCAGTCATTGAATCTTTGTGATTTTCCCATAATATCTGTGCTCGGGCTGGGAAACATGTAGTCAACACTATAGCGAATAGTAGACGAATTTGTATTGCTGTACAGTTCAATGCAGCTTCAGCAAGCATGCATTCCCACTGGTTGTCGTCTTCCAGCAAGCCGAGTGCAAGGCATGCATCTTTATACGTTGGATATTGTTGCCCATTCACTTTACGTATATCTTGAAATGATAATGGGCCAGTAACATTAACCAACAACAGTCGAAGATAAAAGCACTCCGTGTGTCTTGGATTGACTGTAAATAATCGCCCCAAGGCGTTTGATTTAAATAAATTGAGACATGCAGCAACTGGTGAGCCTTGCTTGCGGGGCATCCATGTTTTTGTTTGAGTCCATGTGAAATAGCGTGGTACTTGTGAATAGAGTAATGTTCGTGCGAAGGCACCAAAATCATCCGCACGATTACACAATTCAAAAAATGCAGTGAGTGTAGTTTTAGGTGGATTTATTGCACGATCAATCGCTGTCTCGTTCGTGAAAAATACACGTTGACCGTTTTCAAGATGGATGGCTAACTGAACAACTGCTGGATCCCGTTCATGAATTGGAAAACCAAAGATACGCCAAGCAGCTTCATTGGAGCTGATGTACCGACCAATTTGGTAGAGCGTTATTTCATCGTTTTTATTCACTGGAGGAGCATTCACATTAGTATTTTCCACTCTAAACACAGCCATATCACTGCCTTTATGGACATACTTGCAAATGTATTTGATGCTCTTCACAGAACTGCAGAACTCAACATTAATATGAGCATTATATGTCTTGCTCAGCAGAGGCGAATATGGCACCACCCAACGATTGTCAATATCAATGTCTGTGTTGATGATATTTTTAATAAATGATTGTCCGCCATTTTCAGGATTTCTTCGACGATATATTGGGTATCCGTCGACATTTGTGACCGTATCATTGGTAAAATCTTTAGGGAAATTTTTAGTACATTTTCCATCAGCCATGCAAGGCGATGAACTATTAAGAGTACCACATGGATCATGAATCATGTTTGTTGTAACAATATCAAACAGCAGTTGGTCAGTGGATGGATCTGGAATTTCCGCAGAAATGATACTATCGATTTCTTCAGGACGGATTTTGTCGATGAACCAAACCGAAATGTGTGCATGAGGTAATCCTCGCTTTTGCCACTCAACCGAATACATCCAGCAACGTGTGGGACCAAATACATGTGATTTAGTAATGAAACTTATTAAAGACTTCAACTTTTGTCTGAACACACGTGCTGTAATGTCATGGCGATGTATTGCATTTTGGCCAGGCAGTAGGAAAGATGTAATCTCTGGCCATTTTGGATTACATGTGAACGTGATAAATAAACATGGTCGTCCATATTCGCGCACGAAAGTCAGAGCATCCTGTATATATTCTTGCATATGACGTGGACTGCCTACGTACGATGATGGTAAAATGACATGGTTACCAATTTCGGCGACGTCGGCGTTGTTGTTGATAGCGTCTCGCAAATGAATGTACTCTTCCGCGCGCAGCTTTTGTTGATTATATCGTAAGTATCGTAGTCGTTCGCTCTCAATCTTCGCGTACATGTCGACCATGAATTGTTGACAAAGCTCACGACATCGTAAAATGACGTTGTCCAGGCCACGTCTAATCATTAATCGGTACGCATAATAATCCTTTGAGCTAACGTTCTTGTTTATTTCAGCTCCTGTAATATTTGTTCATAAAAATTAATTTAAATTTATTACGTTCAATAATTTAATTGTTTTGTTAAATGATTAATGATCAAATTAATAATCAATGAAGTACCTGATACGGGATCTCGTTGTTTTATGTTTATGCAATATCCGTCTTGTCCCTTCCAGAATATTAGCGGATATTGGAGAGCGTCATATGAACGATGTGTGTCAGCAATGAACTGAAGATTATTATTTCTTCTACGAATCACAATTTCTCGTGCAGCTGTACAATCGCCAACCATGATTCCAGCAACATCATCAACAACGGGTGCATTGAATCTACGAATATGCTCTCCAGCTGGTGTTTTATCAGGATTAATGACGATAGCGTGATTATCGCTTTGTAATTGGTGCATATGTGATTTGAATATTTTCAACAACTCGTTGTGCTCGTTCAAAAGAGCATCTAGCTCGCTGACGATGCGCCTGGCATAAAGTGAATCAAGGTTATTATAATCACAACGTGCATTCACGCGATTGGCAAGTGCGCTTCCGGAATCCTCGCCGCCCATAAAGTAGATTTGTAAGAATTTATGTGGTTCGTTTGGCATTGGCAGCAGTGAGCCCATTTTATGATAAACTTGGCCTCTGATTTTGAATGTAGAATTGAATTGTTGACCATTTGCATTAGTATTTCGAACTATTTCTGTTGCTCCGAACGATGTCATTTGAAAGCATGAATTGAATCTTCGAATTGACTTCAGGAACACGTTAGAATCTGGATCCGTGCCGATAAGTAAGCCGTTCAATGGTTCAGGTGGTGTTTCAATTTCAGGTAGTTGCACTTTTCCTGACGCGCAACACATCCCAGCTGGCTCATTTTTGAATTTCAGAGCATGACAATGCGGACATTCCTTGTCCATAGCACCAATTACCACTTTTGAATGAGCATAATATTCAATATCGGGCTCATACTGGAATGCTAGACGCAGGAATGAATCAGATATAAATGCTCGATGTACCTGTTGTCGTTGTTGGTCATTTGTTCTTCGTCTATTGACTGTGAAACGGCGTGATTGTCGTTGTTCTAATCTTCTGACTTCATTGCGTTCAGCTCGTGTATCTTCTGGCTCTTCTTGATGCAATTGCGCCATTCTGACACGTGCATCAGTACTTTGTTGCTGGATTTGTTCTTCTGTTCTTTCGGATCTGCTATTTCGCAAGTTTCGAGCTTTACTTGTACTGCGGCTCAAATCAGCCCCTTTGCGTTTTCTTGGCATTGCTCACTGTACAAAACATACATAAATAGAATTAATGAAATTATTTAATGATGAAAAATGTTAAAAGTATAATTAGGGCCAGGATTTTTGCCGCAGTTTTGAAATGATTAGTTTTAATTTATGAAATTATAACAAAAATATAAGTTTTATGGAAAAATTTTTCAAACAAGAGTAAAAAATTAAATTTTATGAAAACATTGTCTCTTATAATTTTTTCATACAACCAATATTTCCATTGACATTTCAAAATAAAGATTCATAATGATTGATTTTTTGGAAACTATGAAAATCTTAATTGTTCAATTGCATTTTTTTAATAAAATTAAATTAAAATTACATTTTTATAAGATCAACAACATTTTCGATATTAATAAAAAAAAGTATACTTACAACACAAAATCCGTTGTTATTGGAAGCTCGTGTCACGTGTTGAGTACTTTTGAGGTTATAAAATCACTTGATTAACTAATCGTGCAAAATACACTCAAAATTGATAATTTAATTATTATTGATAAAATAGGAATGATTAAAAGTTAATATGAGAGTTACACTGAGATAGCAAAATAATAATTGTCAACGTTACTACTACACTTGATGCATAAACAATAATGATGGCCGACAACTGTGTAGGGAGTGAGAAAGAAAGGAGACCGGCTTCGTTCTCATCCCTACTCCGTGCTGTTTACTGGGTCAGAAGTGACACCTGTAGACATCTGGCGGGGATAACTAATTAAATGACGATTGATCAGTTTTCGACCGGAGAGGAAAAATGATTAAATTACTAAAATGGCTATTAAAAAATAAGGGTTGATCGTAGAAGGGTGAAAATTGAGGATTGTATGTATTTTTGTATGTTGTATCATAAAAAAATAGAAATTAAAAATTTTGTCTAAAAAATAAATAAATAAATTTAGGGGTGGACTACCCCTAACATTTAGGGGGATGAAAAATAGATGTTGGCCGATTCTCATAGATACCGGATAAGCACAAAAAATTTCATCAAAATCGGTCAAGCCGTTTCGGAGGAGTATGGCAACGAAAACTGTGACACGAGAATTTTATATATTAGATATATATAAATAAATAAATGATGAAAGTGAAGAAATATATAAAACGCTCACTAATTTTGCAGCCGTCAGCAAATGAATAGTGCATTACAATATCCAACACCAAATTGTAGTCCTTTACACGAAAGGTTCATTACACCTTAATTTAATAGCCGGGTCAGCGTAGTATGTGACGTCACACGCTGCCTGACTGCTGATTGGTCGGTGCGCCGGGTGCGCGCGCAGTAGGCGCTAAAACAGACCCAGTGGAGAGGGTACCCAAAAGGGACGAAAAATCCCTCATCTGGCATCACTGATGAGCGCACCAAATCCATCGATTGCTGGCTTCGGGATCCGACATTTTACACCTTTCTCTGTCGGGATATACAGCCGTCTCGCTCGACGTTCATTTACAAACGATACGCTGCTATCTATCTTCAGCTATCATCTACCTGCAGCAATCCATCTATCTCGTGGGGTTCATCTGCTGGACTGAGCTACGCATCGTTATTATCTGTCGCTAATTTATGCGTCGTCCAGCTGAGGCGCTAGTAGCGGTCATCGAGCGACACCGATTCCCCCAATTAACCGAGTTCGGCCCGTTAGGAGGGGATCATAGTTCACGGGCACGCGTGCCGGCAGGACCTCAGGGCTTTTTCCCGGTGACTGTCGAGCGAGTAAGACGTAGCGCACATTCTTTTATCCCGCTTTACTTTTGGTATTACGCAAACCACTACCGAGGCGAGGAAAAGTAGCGTTGTCTCTCTCGAACCCAAGTCAGAATCTATCATCTTACTATCCGCCACCGTACTAAAAGAAAGCAAGGAGGGAATCTTTCGACGTCTTTTTGAGGTTTCCCGGATTTCAAGGAACATCGCACCAGCATCGTCGCGGTGAGCTCTCTTTCCTTCCACGGTCTTTTGCCATTATCTTACTTTTATGGACGGATAAGTCTATTTGAGCTTGAGCATACCCGCGACTCCTGTATAGCGCGCAGAGTATAAATTTGTATCGGACCGACTGCGTCTGTTAACGTGTAATATCGAGATCGTTTGCCGGTTAGAGTTGGGAAGAAGTCATTTCGTTCCTTAGTCGTTTTTTTTTTGTATTTGCTGACTGTTAAACCGTGCGCGCGTTAGGACGTTATCCCGTTGTATGTTTGAGTGTGAGGGATTTGTACGTGATAGACCACGTCGCGGCTTTTCTGGAATAATATACTCTATCTGATTTATATTATTTTATTTATTTCCTTTTGTTTATTTTATTATATTAGACTAAAGTTCATTATTTTCCCTTATTTATTATATTGAATTATATTTCATCTGTAAGCCTGTGTAGTGCGTGCTCAACTGTCGTCCTGTCTTTGTACTTGCTCGCGAGGGATTAGCACGGTTCGAGGCGCATCTCGCTTTGATAAATTATTTGTTACTGTTGAGATTTTCCTTCCGGATGTACCTTGACCGCCTGTGAATATATCGGAAAATGATGAAAACTCACTCGAGGCAAGAGGAAAATAAAACCAGACACCGAGATGTTATATTGAGGAAGCGGTTTGCTACCTTCCTCTTTTATTATAGAAATACAATTTTAAATATAGAATGTGTGAACACTACAAGTGAAAATCAACACCAAAATTAATTTAATTTAGAAAACCATCCAAAATATAAATTTAGAAAAATGCAAATTATAACAATAAATAAACCAATTGAGTTTTGAATATTATTGAGCAGCACACAATCATATTGATTGTGCGCTGAGTGAATACATGAGCAAGCGGTGCATGCAGCGTAGTGATAGCTACGCTGCATGACACGCTCAGATTGGTGAGTGCAAAAAAAACATAAATGATCTAGTAACTTGAGTTTGGCATTGTAATGTGAGCAGCACACAATTATCTCAATTGTGTGCTGAACGTGAATTTGAGATAGCGGTGCGTGCAACGTAGCAACAGCTACGCAGCGCGACACGCCGATGCCATTGAGTGTGAAACTTTGTGCGTAATTCACTGCAACCACTCAGCACTGTATTGCAAAGTGATTGCAGTGAATTAATGAGAGGATGTACAATAACCCGTGTCTGAGTGCAGTGATTTTGTGTGCGACCAGCTACGCAATCAGCACTGCTTAGCACACTGCAAACAGACACTGAGGCTATACAAATGAACTGCGTATAGTCACCGTGCTTTCCCAGCAGAGTTTCTGGAGGAAAGCACAGTGAATAGACCACACCGGTATAATTGTATTAATTATACCGGCTAAAGCAAGTGAGGAGAGCATGACGCCACATGTGCTGCAGCGCATGCCACGAGTGAGCCAAAGTGGTGATGCACCGTATTTCTCTCCTCACTGACAGTGAATTTCTACCAAATTATGTCAATGTACTCTTACCTTGAGCAAATGAGTCCTGGTGAGCGAGATGTTGAGCGAGTCCGATGTATAAATCCATGAAACAGTCCGAGAGTCTGGATGCGTGCTGTTCTTGCCGGTGTGTGTCGCAAAAGTGCCGAATTCTCAAGATGGCTGCGAGTATGAAAGTTTCGTTGGGCGCTGGAGTCAGTTGAGCGAGACAGCCGGTGAGCGAAACCGAAGTCAAGCGAGAGAGACATCCTCTCGCTTGACGCGGCGTGCCAATGAGGCACATCCTCGGCTTCGCGAAGCCTATGCTTCGGCTGTCTTCGACTCAACCGAACACCGTGTAGCAAAGCAGCGCAACAGGTAGGCGCACGACGATTATCGATCGCCGTGCGCCAGCTGATTTTCCAACAGTTACTTTTATTATTTCCTTTTGTTGGTTGAATAATTTAGGGATCGTTATTATTATTATTTTTACGTTGATTATTTAATTATGGTTTTCTTATTTCATTTTATATAATAGGGGTTCGTTAATCATTATTTCGTTCCCGATTTATTCTCAGTTTTGCTTGTCTGCGATTTTCGAGCTAAGAGATTCGAACTAGTAGATGCCTCGCGTACGTGACCTTCCGTCGTCCCGTGGCTATAGAGTTATTGGACGTATGTGGGGCTAGTCCGGTATAGGCCATTTCGCGGGGAAAATTTTGAGGTGACCTATTGTTTTATCCCGTCCGGGCGTTTGGCCGTTTCTTGCGAACATTCGAAGTCTACGTCGAGTGTTGTTGTCGGTAGCGCCAGAGAGTGAGAGAGCCGATGTGAGGGTCGGGATAACTTGTGCTGCCGAAGTAATTAAGTTTATGTGTTATTACAAAGTCAGAGTTGATTTGCGAGATATTTTCTTTTACATTTTTTTGTTATTGTAATATTTTGCCAAACCAGTAATCATCTTATATGAATAAATGATCTGCCCTAGGGGCTTTTGTAAATCCTGTACCTGCACTTGTTCTGTGTTATTTATTGGATTTGTTGTTTGACTTTAGTTGGTAATTATTATTTATTAAATTTATTTTATTGTTTTCTGTTCTGTTCTATTTATTGATTTATTTCTGGATTTCATTTGTTGAGTTTATTTATTAATTTTATCTACTGATCTTATTGGCCAATTTTATTTATTGTTTAGTTCATCTATTTTATTGACTGATTTTATTTGTATTGATTAATTTTAAATTTATTGATTTTAAGGATTTATAACCACCTTGACAGTCCGAACGACCCACTATGCCTTGAACAGCGTAGCCAGCCTGGGCTGAGTCTGGTCAACCACCTCGTTAACTTTCCTTCCGGCGCGTAAGCGCATGGCGCCCAGCTCGAAAGAGTAAAACAAAAGGGAGGAAAAATAGCTCGGACCAGCTATAGGTGACGTGGTGCGTTGAGGTGCACATTTACGTTACAATACATTGATAGTACAGCTTTTTCCATATCTTCGACACTATTTCTTAATCCGAATCTGCAATAAAAAATAGGGCTTCCCATTTACAATTTCAAAGTTGCCTCCACCCCCACCCCAGGGAGTAGGAGTGGGGGTCGACTTTGGTATCATTGGATGACCCCCTTTCAGGCGAACAAATTTTATTGAGAACTTTTTTTGATCCGATGCGTATTTTTCGAAATATTTCAATGTCTTCAGATAAATCGGCCACCCTGTACAGGGCACAACCATAAAATCACTGTAAGCAAAATCAAAAACGGGTTTCGAAACATCTGCTCTACCCAAAGCAACGGTACAAGAACTTTAAGTAATAAGAGTTATGAGCGTAGGGCTCCTTACCTTGAGCGGTTCCTTATATCTGTGGCGCGCTCCGGCTAAGCGGTAAGGTGAGTTACGCTCATAAGCAATAACTTCGGAATGGCTACGAATTTTAGTTTAAAACTTTACCACCGTATTTTTGAGAATTTTCACTAAGATTTTAGAGAGAAAAAATCAATTTTATGATGCCTCTACATGTATTTCCTACCTTAAATAATAAAAAATAACATTTAAAATATAGTAAAGTTAACGTAGTATTTTGTACAATAAATTGAGCAGGATATACCTGCTCGATTTACTATACTTTAAATGCAGCATACACTGGCAAAATAGAATTTAAATAACAACATGAATAAATATCTTAATTAGCTGACATTCTAATAGATTTCTACCATGCGTTTATTGATATACCTTCTTATCCACAAAAATCATTTATTGCCGTTTTTCCCAATCGTAGCCAAGGTCCCCCTTGTCCCAAATAGTTCAATAGGCATTGTGCTGAAGCGTGTGCTTTCGCAACGGCCTGGTATAACTGTGAACTTGGAAGAACATATTTTATTAACGAATAGTTTCATAACCTATAAGCGTTTAGGTGTTTGCGTATTTCATAAGTAATAATCTTTTTTAATATATTTTAAGTAATTAAAATAAATTGTACAAATTTTTTTATAACCAGTGGCTTTTATAAACAACAAAATCACTGTTAAAAAAATGTAACGACTTCAAACAAATGATTTATAATAATGTGTTTATAAAAAAATTAAGAACAAATGAGTGATTTTTAAAAATAATTACCACTTTACGGAAAAAATATCATTTCGAAACATGCCTTTTTTCAAATTATTCATCTGATAATTTTTAGTTAACAATATCAAATTTCGCTGTCATATTTTTTTTTTTTCAAAATGTGTTTTGAAGTCACAAAAATATACGTAATACGATATATGCATTGAAGAAAAAATAACGTATAATTGTTTATAAGAATTTGTTTATAACGAATTCCGAAAAGTATTGCTGATAAAAATTCTATTTTTTCTTTCGTGTTCCTTGATAGAAATCATTTTTTAATTTGCAGAATATTTTCAGGGATCGTACAAATTATGGTTAAAGGTGCGATCAGATTCTCATACATTTTTTAAATTTCTGTACGATCAATAGTTAAATAGTTAACGAAGATTCAAATTTTGAACAAAATGTAGAAAAAACCTTTTCAACGCCGCTAAAATTCAAGTTTTTGACAATAATTTTTCTATAGGGATACAAAAATGTTGTATGCAATCTACATAGTATGCGATTTTTTTCAGATTTTTAGATCAAAGTTGAGTTTTGATTATTAACGTTTGACCGATGTGTTGCATTCGCCGAATATGCGGAAACGTTGCGTTTTCGACGCAAAACTTCTGACGCCTCCCACACTCCAACTATCAACTTTAGCTACATGCTTACGCGCATTTTTTTGTGGAAAATGTTGTGTTCTACAATATTATTCCTGTACAAAATAGCTCTATCTTACACAGTTCCCGCAGCGTTCGTACTGAAAACTCGCGCGGCGTGAATTTTGCGTTTTTTTTTTGTTTTTGATTTTTCTTCAAGAGTCGCAACTTGGAAAGACGTGCGAAATGAGATTTGTGTTCAAAACATACTTCTGAACCCCAAACGAAATTGCGGTTGGAGAGAAATTTTTTGCAGGGTCAGTGTCTGATTTGACTGGCCTATTAGTCGCGTTTAGCATTTGGAAACTTTCACGTCACCGAGATGCACGGAAACCGAACGTCCAAGGGCAACAGTCACAGTTTCCAGCCGGCAACAACAGCGATGACACAACAGGCGTAATTATCCGTGTGCGAATTTGGTGTTGTAATACTTTGCGATTACGAAAAATAAGATCTAAAAATCACGAGCAGAAATAATCTACCGGACCAGTGCTAACCATGTATCATCAGAATGTGAGAGGACCCCAGACGCGATCTCATAAGCATATTCTCGTTGTAAATTTTGAATTGTATAAAAAACAAAAGTTTAAAGGAATTTGGCAGTGAAATCAGCGATTTTAATCATTATGATATTATACTGTATCTAGACTAGAAAAATACATTTCTTTATAACGATTTCACACTAATTTTGACAATTCTAGCACGACCTACACCGGTTCATTAGATGAGTAACAAGCAGTATTTTACCACTACTACCAAAGTTGTCACGTACAGAATCAACGGATAGTTATTTTATATGAATCGATTGAATTTAAGGGATACTTACTGCTTCCGTTTTGTACAGGCCCGGTTATCTCGAGGAAGAGTAAAGGATCGTAATAGGCAAACAACAATTCAAGTTAATCAATAAGATTTATATGATTTTATATTTATAAGAATTTTCACTCTTCGATTGAAATTATATATTCGTTAATAATATATTCTACATATAATTAAATGCTGTCAGTCAGAATAGTAGTTGTTCGCGGTTGTCGGTATGGTGAGAAAGAAATTAATAAATTAAGAACGATTTTTAGACGTAAAGCAGTGTGGTGCACCGGCTGGGTCACAAAAATACAGATGCCCCTAGTTATCCTCCACATCATCGTAATTTATTTCAGAGCGTTATTATTCTCAAGAACAATAGTTCCATCGGTAAGTCGCATCTTCTCCAAATACTTTATGGAACCGTGAATGATGATTCTACTACTTGGCCCTGTGGGCACTTCACGCAGAGTTGCTATGTACCTACCTAATACGTAGGGCCAGCCGCGCTGGATGCTACTTTACGCGGGAGCATCGTCGGTAAACGACTCACAAGGAAGGATAGTTTGGTGTCCCCCTCCGATTTTGACGAAACTCACGTATATTGTAAAGCATCGAAAACTAAAAGACACGTATTTTTTTTTATCAGCGGAAAAACATTTCTACGGGGTGAAATCGCCTTTCAAAGTTAGGGGTGATTATGCCGTTTCACCCCTGAAAATGAATTTTTTTCTTCAACTTCACGTGGAATTTTTATTGTCTTCAATGAGTAGTATTTTGGTTTTTGTTTCATTAAAATCGGTTTATGCCTTCTGGGTGAAACTGCATAATCACCCCTTGACATGCCTAACTTTGAAGGGCGATTTCACCCCTTAGAAACGTTTTTCCGCCGATAAAAAAATACGTGTTTTTTAGTTTTCGATGCTCTACAACATACGTGAGTTTCATCAAAATCGGAGGGGGACACCAAACTATCCTTCCTTGTCAGACTCAAATGGATGACGAACTCATTTGCACATCTTTTTGATTAGTATTCTGTACCGATTAAAGAGACCAATATAATGCTGGTCCGAGACGCTGGCGTACGCAATCGATAATCGATTCGCTAAGCGAGAATTGCTTCACTTGACCCGATTGCCTGAATTAAAAAATGAGTATTCAGCATTTCAGTAATGTGGAGCGAGACCATACCTTTCGGATTCCGCGTTCTTAATATTGAAGTTTATACAATATTATGTAGTGCGAATGCCATAATCGAGGTGCAGTCGATACAATGGTACAACCGTGGAAAAAATAGCGGACGTAACATTCAGGGCAGTCCCGTGGATATAGCACTTTGTCTTAAAAGTAACTCGCATACACTAAACTACAGTACTTAATATAAATGCTTCACATCGATCAATTTTTTGAAATCCAGTTTTTTGAAATTATCTAAAATTATTAAGTATCGCTCAATAGTGTAAAAATTATATTTATGTTAATAACAAATATAAGCATCCATAATTTTTGCAAAGTTGCAGTACTTTGGAAACCTTCATCAAACAAAAATCTTGATCGCATGTAAATTCATTATTCGGAGAAGTCTATTATTCGAAAGGTATATTACGACGACCCAAATTCACTCATCCACTTTTCATATTTTTCCAAATCTTCCTGAGAAACACTCTTGTTGCACCTTTCTATAGCTTCGTGAAAGTCGTCAGCGGAAACTGGCAGATCCAATTCTTCTTTCGGTAGCTGTCTTATTTGGTCCGGTTTCAAACCTGCGATTTTCCTGCGCATCGACATCATAGACGCATCTCTGTAAGCAAGAAAATAGTAAAATCTCTTTTTATAGTCCTATTGACTATTATCAAATAGCAGGTAATCAAATGAAGTTTAATCAAATTGTATATCCAAATCGTTTGTGGAATCCCAAGAATAAGTTACGATGCAAATAAAGTCTGATATACTCTTTTTCATCCAATATACTCTTCTTCTATATAAAAAAAATTATACACAGAAATAAGGAGGAAGATAGCCGCTGGGTGGATTAGGCATGTTGTGTTCAGGCTAATGACAGAAAAAAGTGATAATGTAGGACCATACACATTCCGTCCTCGTTCTTTCGGACCATCGTCCACACAGCTACTTCTATGGAAACACCCGTTAATCAATTTTGGCTTCTGCATAGAACGAGCTTTGTTGACGACGGACCAAAAGAATGAGGAAGTAACGTGCAAGGTCCTTTGCAACTTTTTTTTACATTTGAGGGGTAGTTCATCCTAATTGTCTACAAATCTCTATCTAAAGTTTTAAGAAAAATCGGTTTCTTCATACATATTCCAACGAAAATTGCAATTTATGAAGAGAATTCACATCTTTACTCGCGTGCTAATTCTTAGCCCGATCGATGAAATGATTCTCAATCTACAGAAATTTTATTTTGGCATATAACATAAGAGGTATATAGAATTTAAAAGGTTAATCTGTCATAACGTTTGAATCCTCCCATTGATTTTAACCATAAGCTGTACCCAACATTCTTGAAAATGATTGAGTGTGTACACAAGTTTTTATTTCATTGTCTAGACATGTTCGGAAACTGAGGCGGTGACAAATAAAAAAATTCGAAATCACCTAAAACTACCGGAACCACTTGACAAATTCAAAAGTGATCATTTTGAATGAAGTATCGAAGAAGAGAGGTCGTCAGAAGAAAGCAGGTAAAATAATAAATAACAGAATTGCAGATTATTTTCTCAGAGAAACAGGAATAGATATGTAAGGATATTTTTAAGTCAAGCTAGAGCTTAACACGTTCACCGGTACGCAAAAATAAAGAGAGTGAGCGGGAAGAAAAAAAGCTCGATAAGATGATAGAAGAAAGAAATAGGGGACATGTCCAGAATCCACCAGTGGAATACGAGTGGAACTTATAAGATGAGCAAGGTATAGCGACGATAATCCTAATTGAGACTAGACAATGACAGATAACATTCAGTAGTGAAGTGGGAACAACAAAGAATGAGGTAGAAAGAATTAGTATATATAAGCTGGGAAAGAGGAGCACGGGATAGTTTTCTTGAATCCAGTATCAATGCCTTTATACAATTTCTCAATAACCAATTTATCAATAACCTTATACAATTTCAACTGGTCAGGCCTTGGATGATCAATACAAAAACTAGTCAAACGTATCCGAAAGTTCATACACCTGCGAACCCAATTATATCATATTACTCTATCGGGATTTAACAGTGTAAGTCACGATGCATAACGATACGAGACAGTCGTATCTTTACACCGAATCCGGCCCGAACTATTATCTGTTCGAATCGCACTTTCCCAATATACTAAGGTATCTGAGAGTATCTGTATTATCCGATGACATTTCAATTGGTTAGACCCTGGATTCTACGACATAACAACTAGTTGTACGTAACAGAATGTATTGTAACGGAACGCAATCACAGCGATCCGCTACTAGAATAAAGAAACCTTAATTAAACAAACACATCCGATCCACTCCAACAAACACATACTACAACTAATGAAGAAAACAAAGAAATCACCAAAAAGTGATTATCTATTAACAATACGAGCAAACACGGGGCAAACAAGCACCCATCGGACTAAGAAAACATAATAGAACAGTAGGTACACACAAGCAACCGCGAGTACCCACCCTAAAGAGCATGGCGTCAACAGTAGGCCCCACCTAACTCGAAGACCACCATCAAAACAAACACAGCTCGCAAGACGCGAGCAAGAGGAGAGGAAGGACGGCCAGCAATACCACGCGCTGTATACCGGACCCCAGCGTAGTAGCCCCCGCCCTACGAAAGAGCGGGCGGAACCACGCGTAAAGCCAAACACCTTACCATGCAAAGGGAGCACAGTCAGCCCGACTCCCCAATAGGCCAAACTGCTCAGACGCAACACGCCAAGAACGCCAGGGTACGGAGAAAAGACAAAAGAATTTGTGCAACTCTCGAGGTTCCACGAATCCTCGAGACAAAACAACAGGGTACCTTCACATGAAGCCTCGCTACATTCCCCCACTCACGGATAAAACATTAACATTACAAAAAAGCATAAAACAAGCCAATCTCTCACGAAACTTATTTAACAAATCGAGATCAAGGCAGCCCCTACACCAAGGAATAAACAAAAACTAGGATAACATAAAAATCAGTGAGAAAAACGTAAAAAAACTCACAGAGAAAGACAAATTTAGCAATAATTAATCAATCCCGGCAAATATTCATCAATAAAGCAGACAGGCGAATACGCACGAGGTAGGTAAGGACCCACATGGGACCAAATTATAGAAAAACCATGACTGAACCACAAAAACCACCGGTAGAAAGTTTGAACCTCCAGCAGGTAGGAATGTAACGTTATCCAACGGAATTCAACCTCGCTGGAACCTCGTTTCAAACCCTAGGAAGACAAAGAACCGGCTAAATATAGAAATTCACAATATAACGGAACACCTACACGCCACCCTGCACCTCCTTCACCCAGTGAATAAAATGCAACAAACATCACGTGACCTACCACAAAATACCCCTCCCCCCCGGGGCTCATCCACTAAACTATATAAACCGCGACAGGAAAAGCCTCGGGGCTCTTGTTGAAAATCATACTTCAAGACGAAGTGCTGCTCGACAGCCTACCCAGTTACAATATCATTTATAAATTTAACATGTAAAGGAACAAGTGTTTTTTCGATCAATCGATTCCCCTGCATTGCGCTTGGCCGTCGTTTGACCAAACGAACCGATAAAGATAGAAACTAACAGTTTGGGAATCATCATGGTAGAAACCAGTGTTCTTTTTCTCAACTGATTCCCCTGCATTGCGCTTGGCCGTCAGTTGAGCAAACGAACTAATTAGGATACTCTGTGAGGAAAGGGCTGCCCTGCATTGCGCCTTGGCCGCCCCTAATCACAGCGTCAGGGCACTCTTCCATTAACGTGTCCCCACGCATAGCGTCGTAGCTACATGTCTTTTGGAGAGTGAAGAAGCACGTGTGTCACTAGGTCAAGGGAGTGGCATCTCGACTTGCTGCACCACGCGCACTAGATTCGTAGCGTGTACCTGCGTCGGTGGGTCCACGTCAGGGCCAGCACCAACTACCACCTGCCACGTACGGATACCTCGGCTGAGCACGATAATTAAGAGACCGAATCGTAAGCCCCTTAACGGCACGATAAGCAAGCTTAAACGAACGTGAATAAATGCCCCAGTATTCGAGGTACAGGACGAATTAGTTGCTCATCGCTGCGCGCCCGGTATCTTGTGCAAACAGCGAGCTATAGCTAGGGACCCAAACAATAACAAAGACGAGTAAGATAGGTAGGTCAATTCACACTCCCTATCTAACAGTGCGACACTCGCGATCCCACTCTAATCACCGCGTAAACATCAGCAGGGTGGAGCCTCGAAAGGCGAACCACGCGAACTGTTACTCCTAACAATAAAATATCAAAATAGCAGGTCACCAGCTAAACGTCCTATGATTAAGACGCGATAACCCCGAATAGGAAAATTGAGCGTTAAGCTCTGTATAGGCGATATCTCATCGCCATACGAATAATCGAGTCACAACCCGAAATAACCGGAAATAAATCCACATCTGTAATTTAAGAAATGGCGTAAAAGCAAACGCGATAACCCAAATAGAAAAATTGAGTGTTGAGCTCCGTATAGGCGATATCTCATCGCCATACGAATAATAGCGTCAAAACCCGAGATAACGGAAATAATTCCGCATATGTAATTTTAGGATAGATCGCGAACGCGACTGAAGGTTTGAATCCGTACGAACGATACTAGATCATCCTACTCGACAATAAACTTCCATTCCATCCTCATCACGAACTTAACGAAACAATCAGTGCCCTACGCACAAACAAAATAGATAATTACCCTACAAATACAAAGACCAATGATGACAAGGTAACGAACCGCATGTACACCACAGACATATGCAAATCAGTAAACCCAGACTGAGGGCTCTCAACAAAAACAATAAAAAGAAAATATAACAACAGAATCAATCACACACACTTATAAAACAATAGACACAGCTCAGCCCATCCAGCCCAGAGCACGAACCTGTTTCGAGCTACCAATCCTCTCCCGATGGTCTAGGAAAAACCGCGCTCGAAACAAAAATTTTAAAATTACACGATTTTACCGCGACCGCTTAGCAGATGCGCATAAACCTCGCACGAAGAAGGGATGAAATAAAGTGCATCAAGCATTAGAAATCGCGAAACGTTTGAGTATATTATGGTGGTAATTATTTGAGGAAGCTTCCGATTCATTAGCTCTCACCCCCTAAAATGCTTCTACCGCATATAAATAAATGTATGTAAATTATGAACCCGATTGGAGAACGTTTACACCTGCCACATCGCACTTGAAGATTAACATTGGTTTTTAATAGGGAAAACCGGCTTGTTAGTCTTTCTCGTATAACTTTATCGAAAAAAATCTTTAAAATTTGCGTTTATACTATATTTAGGCTCAGTCAAAGCAAATTACCTTAGCCAATACCCGAAAAATCTTTTTGGACCTGAGTTATAGAACTATTGGTAGACGAAAAATGATGAAATAATTATAAACATCACTCTGGGCCATACATTTGACGATTAAATATCTTGTCAATGTATGTACGAGGGTTGTATGATAAGTACCTGGCCTCGACCAGAAAAAAACATTTTTTCGGACAAAAATCATTTTATTTTTAATATAGTCTCCTTTAACGCAGTACACATAGTCAGACGATTTTCTAATTTTTAAATCTTTTCTAAATAATACGATTTCTCCAAGCCTTCAAAATAAGCGTTCGTTTCAGCGATGACTTTATTGATGAGCTAAATCTCTTTTTGCCGAGCCATTAGTTCAAGTTCGGAAACAGGAAATAGTAGCAGGAGGCTAAATCTGGAAAATATGGTGGATGTAGAAGCAATTCGTATCCTAATACATGGAATTTTGCTGTGGCGACGAAACAGGTATGCTTGGTGGAAAAAAATTTTTTTCTTCGCCAAATGTGGACATTTTTATTTCAAACCGTCGTCGAAACAGTCTAATAATTTGGAATAATATTCGCGGGTAATCGTTTTTTTTCCTTTTCAAGCTAATCGATGTAGATTAAGCCAGGTGCATCCCAACAAACTGTTGCCATAACATTGTTGGTCGATAAGGTGGCCTTAGCGTTCATCGGTGCCGATTTGCCACGACATGTCTTGTTTCAACTGTTCTTTGATCTCTGGTGTACAGTGATGGAACCATGTTTCGTCCACAGTTATAAAACGACGCTAAAAGTCCTTCGGATTGCGCTTTAACTTCGCCAAACATTTCATTGAAGTTGTCAAATGTGTGCGATTATGGTCATTTGTGAGCAATGGTGGCAACCATCTTGGGGAAAGCTTCCTCATATCCAAATGAGCTTTCGAAATGTTCTGTACACGTTCGATTGAGATGCCCGCTGACTCACCAATCTCACGCACTTTCAATCTCCGATCATTCATTACCATATCGTAGATTTTCTCAATCATTTCTGGTATGGTGACCTCATTTAGCGGACCTGGACGTTCTTCATTACGAATGCTTGTACGGCCGCGTTTAAATTGAGCTGTCCGATGTTTTATTGTTGCAAATGAAGATGCAGAGTCCCTATAAACTTCGTTTAATTCCACTTTTATTCCACCATTTTCTTTTTCAAAAATAAGAATTTTGTCACTGCTCGATACTCAATTTTTTTCCATTTTTGTAAAAATACAAAAGTCGTTCGCTTTCAATGACTGTCAAACACAAACTGAATGACGCAGCTGGCTGAAAATTATACAGTAGATATTTAAAGGGCGACATCAACGAAAGATAGTGTTAATAATCAGCTGGCGCACGGCGATCGATATTCGCCGTGCCTCGACCTGTTGCTGTGCTCGAGCACACAGCGTTCGGTTGGGCGGAGATAGCCGAGGCAGGGCTTCGCGGAGCCGAGGTTGTGCCTCGTAGGCATGCCGCGTCGAGCGAGAGGATGTCTCTCTCGCTTGACTTCGGCTTCGCTCACCGGCTATCTCTCTCAATTGACATCAGCGCCCAACGACGCTTTCATATTCCGCAGCCATATTGGATATTTCGACACTTACGTGAAAACTCGCACGAAAAGCGCACGCACTTGGCAAAGCTCGGACGAATCTTCACCTTTTCCACTGGATTCTCTCAACCTTCGTTTGCTCACCAGGACTCAAATTAAGGTAAGCGTGTAACGTCATAATTCAGCGTAATTCACTGACGGTGAGGAGATTTATATCGGTACATCCTCATAAAGGGCTCACACTGTGGCGTGCTCTGCAGCGCGGGCTGCACCACGTTTTTTTCACAAAATTGCTAGCATGCTCGATTAATATAATTGCGTGTGTTTTACTAATTCACTGCACTTGCCCCCAATCAGACTTGCTAGGAAAGTGTTGTGAATTCGGTCTGATCATTTGTGCATCCTCAAGCTCACATTATCATGCTCTGCAGTGTAGACTGCTTCATAACCTGTCACACTAGAATTAGAAACAGTGGCCAGATTTACATGTGTTAGCACTGACTTGCTGCAAAATCTAATTCATTTTCTCATTGCGTATTTGGTGACAGGCATTGGATATGTCTACGCACTCATCTATCTCATAGCGTGGCGTGCTATGCAGAGGAGTCTACAGTGCGCACATCGTTCTCAGTACCTACAGCACACAATTAATACAATTGTGTGCTGGTTCTCAGTCCAGATAATTCAAATCAAATTCAGCTTATTTAATTAAATACAGTTTCTAATTCTCAAACATTTAGTGCATTTATTTTCATTATTTTGTATTTTTCTAAATGTAGTATATTTTGTGTTTCTTTCTCATATCTAAATAATTGTTTAAATTGCATTATTACTTGTATGTGTGGAACGTAAAATAAACCACTTTCTCCAAAACTTCATCCATGAGTCCATTTTCACCCTGTCTTGAGTGAAGCTTCATTTGTTTCAATACATTCACAGATCTGTCAAACAACACCATCGGACGGAATCTCAAACAGATAGCATTAATTTAATATTAGTGGCGCTATCTCTTGTTTAGGCCAAGCACTTATCATACAACTCTCGTATATTTTGCTTCAACTAAAAATAAAATTTGTTGGATTTACCAAATTAGCCATCACGGGTGGCAAAAATACATTTTTGGCTGTTACATTCACTTTTGTAAAGTCCATAGCGATTAACCCCTCCCCCCGATGTAAGTATTGTGTTGGATCAATTAAAGATTTACTTCACTGCCCTTATACGATAATTTAGTAAATCGAAACAACAAAAAATCAGTACATATAGTATATCCGTAATTTGATGTTATTTGTGCGAGGGAAAACTCATTGGAATAAGAGAAAAAATAATTTTCTTTCTTCATATCTCGTATGAGCAAGAGCACGCTGTTCCGGAATTGGTGCGGTGGTTGGGCAGATTGTCTCTACTCCTTAACCCATGCCGTTTCCTACATGGCACCTCTGGTTGTGTACGGCGATTGGACCCCGAGCCCTACATAATAAACGACGAGCGAGCTACTGTTCAGTCTCCTCAACCTTACTATCAAAGTAAGCACAAAACACCAAACAATCGTGTATACGCAAAGCATGACATTTACTCAATCGCAGTGTTGCGCCCCGACGATTGCAGCAACATATTCAATATCTTGGATAGGACATCTTTCTAGTACTGTCTGTACAAAGTCGTAAAAGAAAAACCTACCATCAATATTGTAATAAGAAACTTCTGAAATTAGAACCTAAAGGCGAAATCAAATCTGAGCTGCAAGTGTTAGGGCTAGAAGTTATTAGTATGGTTAGGATGACCGACAGCTTCACAAAAGAGCGACTTCTGCTCTTTCTCGCTGCTATTAGCGAGAACGAATTTGTGAAATAAGTCGATAAAATTCGCTCGATCTTGTACAATCGAGTACACATCGAGAATTACAGAAAACCAAACGGTACGGTATAATGCTTTAGGTGACAGAGATTTAATCCCGCTGCCGAGAACTGTCTCACAAATCCACGCTGCAGAAAGTGCAGTGAAGCCCACTTGATCACAGAATGCGTGAAAGGGAAATAGGCTGAACCCGAGTTCGCAAACAGCAAGGGAAATCCCATCGCCAATTATCAGGGTTATCTGGCCTATAAGAAAGAGAATAAATCCCCAGTCCATGGAGAGGATCTAAATAAAACAAAGTTACACGTGCTAAAAAAACCAGTAAACAAGAAATCCCGACACACAGAAACAAGGCGACAGAATCAAGCCTCAAAAGTAATTTTAAAAACTGCAACTCCGGTGCTCCCGATAGCCCACCTAACACTGGACCGTCCAGCGAGATAAAAATCCCCCCCTTCAGATAAAAACGCGAACGACGTAAACGAACTGCCAACGTACAAATATAGAGGCACAGTTGAAAATAGTTTGAAGAACAAGAAGCAAGATCTCACCGCTCGCGCGGATCTTCTGAGTCATTGATGAAGCAATAAATTGCACAAATGAAATTATTGAACCAGTCACGCTCATCCAATAAGCCATCGCGCAAACTCCTAATCTAATTAACAAACTGCTCACCCTTGCGATCAATCATGCCTACTAATGCCACAAAAAAAAAGTTGCACTCATTTTACAACGTATTCCATTCATGCAGTTTCGAATATTGAGATATGTAAATGGTCAATACGGTATTTATGGGGAAGTCATTCATGTCCCTATTTTTGTTGATACAGTGATTAAACATCTCCTAAGAAATATCGATGATGACCACTGTATAGTTGTGCACATCAAGTGTATGCAAATCCATAAAACGGGCTTTTGCATAGCTTTATTAATAAGCGTACGATAAAAGCCTGGCTACAGTTTTTGTTACCATCTCCACTTTATACAATGACAACATTAAAATAGATCAATCATTCTTCGATAGAAATCTAATTTGCTCTGCAAATCCTCAAGACGATACCAGTGAATACATTCGGATCGAAGAGAGTCTTCTTATTTCTATAATATAAACCTTTTAAATACTATATGCCTTTTCAGATACTCTTTCTCCTTCTCCTCAAGAATCTAACACATTACTGTGTATTATAAAATAATACCAAAGACGTTTCAGTTTCGTCACGTGCACTGAGATGTACGCGCTTTCTTTCCCGAAGTATTGTGCAAATTTGGTTAATACAACGATTGATGTGAGTGAATCTTTTGAGTTGGATACCTTCATATGGTCATGTGAGACCGTGTTTAGAAGGGTCGACGATGCGAACCAGGAGGTGCTGGCAATGTTGGGGCTAAGCAACAATCTACTCGAGTTAAGCTGTGCTTTGGCGACCGCTTATGTTCTGTTTGAGACAGGTCCCAGTATGCAGCTATTTTTAACACGTTGACGGACAGTAGAAACAGGTTATACTATATACAGGTTATACTAGACGGCTATAGACGCAACTGTCCGTCAACGTGTTAAGTAGAAGGTAGCGGCAATCGCTGGCGGTCTTGAAAATGCAGTTCAATTCTCTTCGGTAGCGCCAGTGAGAAGATATCCCGTGTGCGTGGCTTGAGAGGGGAGGATCACGATGGTCATAATAGAGAAACACTGCGAGGGTATCTCCGTTGAGAGAGATAAGAAAACGGCGACGGAGATTGTCGATCGGAGGAGCGCACAAACTATCTTCGAGAATGGACTGAAGGTCACGCACGGTTAAGTACAGATTCTGGTGCGGCCTTGAAACTATACCACAGTGCACAAGTCAGTGGCGGTGCGATAGATATTCTCTACATGGTACTACCAAAAGGAAGACAACTGCCGAACTTTAGAAGATCTTTTCCGACTCAAGCGCCTCGTGGTAAAGTCAAGTGTGGAAACAGCAGACATTTGGCGCAGGACTACACGTGAAAATTGGGAAGCGTAAGCCTGCCAGCGCCAAATAAAAATCTTAAACAAGTGACATTATTTGCAATTACTGAAAGATTAAAGGGTACTGGCGAGAGTCCAGAAAGAGAGTAGCTCTAAGCATTGGCAGTGGCAGTCATAACCAAAGGATGACAAGCAGCGCGTGCACCGGGTAGAGGCGCTCCTGTAAGCGATTTTGTTTCGCCGAACGGCTCGCCACGATGGGTTGTGAATGCTAAATGCGAACACCGATACGCAGTGTAGCTTCGTCAAAAAAAGCGGCCCGTGCCCGGGTACTACAATTGAGAGCAACGGTGTGTAGCTGTAGGGCGAGGGATTCGTGCAATTCACAATTCTCTCCTAAGCGGAGCTTACGCTCCAAGTGACGGCGGTCACTGTGGAACACTGGTTTTTTACAAAGCATAAAGCGAATATCCTCGGCGGAGAAAGTTTCAAGTTGTACGGCCACACAATACGTCTAATCGACGGCAATACGCGAATAAAACTTGCACTTTGGAGCAAAGCAATAACGTTCGCGGTGACGAAGAGTAAAGTCATCAGGCTACTTGTAAGGACTGAGATCAGTAGGGGCATCATATTCTACTGATGATGTGTCACACCGCTGAATGGTAATAAATGTGCCAGGAGACTGATAAATACCAGTGAGCGCAAGATGGCAATACAATGGCCGGTGGTGACACTCGAGCCGATGGAAATAGCCGCGACTGACCACAAGAGACGCTAAGTGCTTAGAACGACTACAGTAGGAGCTCGACCTGGCACATCTCAAGGACGAAGAGCACGCATATGGAGCGAATATATTGATACAAAGTCGGAGGTTTTACGGGGCTGTTATGTACGCATATGGTGGTATGGAGCATCACATACCCCTAAGGGAGGGAGTGCAATTAACGAAAGTGCACCCTTGCCTCCTGCCAGAGACCCAGAAGAGGGAGGTCAAGAGGTAGACAGAGAAAATGGTTGCTATCGGCATAATATAGTTCAGCGTAAGCCAATGGAGCGCATCACTGCTTGTCGTAGCAAGGGAATCCGATGCAATAGTAGAGCGGTGAAAGGGAGAATATCACAAGGATATTATAGCAGTTCGAAAAACCTAATATTTTGTCACTCTGAATCTTGGTTCGAGATTTTTCCAGATCACAATGGCGGCGGAGGATAAGAAAAAAAAACCGCATTCTCCATTCGGATGTCATTTATCCTAAAAAACACATTGCCGACGTTCCAGAGGTTAATGAACTCTATGATGGCAGAATAGCAGGAGATCAAGTGTAACATTTACTTTGACGATAACGTCGTCTATGGAAGAAACCTTAAGGAACATAACAGCCGACTGGAAGAGATCTTCTAGCGATTAAAGGAGGCTACACTGGCTATACAGCCCGGCAAGTACAGTTTGGAAAGAAACCCACTATCTGGGACACGTGATTTTAGAGGGCGTGCGGACTGACCCTCAAAAACTCGTCGCTGTGAGAGAATTTCCGGTGTTTTACCAGTCAATGCGTAAGTAGATATGTACAGGTCAAAGGTATAATAATAATATGAAGTTATTTTGGGGATCGTTTGCCAATAAGGAGTAGGGATTCGCGTGAACGCAGTGGATCTGCAGAAGGTTTACATAAAACATATTCAGTGAATTTATTATAATAAATTTACATAAGTACAATTAATTATCAAATAAAAAAGAATACAGCTTATTTTCGTCGTTGAGTCTACACGATGAGAGACCAACCGTTCAGTACAGATATTAATCGAAGACTTTAACATTTCGCGTGAGACGGACCCAAGATCAACCGTTCAGGTTAATGTACAAGCTTAGAAAATTGTGAGTTGCATTTGCATTCAACATTCTATTTTGTTCAAGCAGCCGCAGTTGGGATCTTCGATTGCAAGATAGGCCACTTCATGCTGCTTTAGGGCTTTATTACATATGGGTGAACAATCTCGCGTTCGTACGATTAAGAAATATAATTTATTTCGACATAAATATTATGGACGCAACACCGGTCTCAGGTAACGTGAAGGGAGTCCCATTTCACGCGCACCCGCAAGGACATAAAGTTCGAGTGGACTACTGTCAGGGATGCTGCATTCGAAGAGTTAAAGACGACTCTAACAAGTGAACCGGAGCTACAAGACATGAATTTTGGAAATCCGTTTATAGTGCGAGTATACAGATGATTGTCATAAAGCAACGTCGGAGAGGGCTTGTTCATCTGCAATACAAATCGCATACTGTTAAAGGCGAAGGTAAATTAAACAACGACGGAAAAGGACCTTACTCATTATGTAGGGCGGGCAATATGTAGTACAGGCCACACATCTGTAGTATCCAGTTAAAGGTGGTCACGGACTACCAGCCGCTCACATGACTGTTTGGGATAAAGGGCCTCGGCTCCTGGCTTATGCAGCCTGTCTCTCAATAGAAAATCATACTAAAATCATGTGTGAATGTCCCAATTCCCCACTGGGTGAAAACCAGGGCATCAAGCATGCGCTACAACGTATGCAGGCCAAGTAGGACTAGTATATATATACTAGTAACAATGATATATATTGGGTTTGGGAAAAAGCTCGTGGCGTTTTTTTAGTATTATTCAACTGGTTTTCTTATAGTCTTAAAATGAATTGATTTAACCAAATATGCTCCATTATTATCGACAATGTTTTGCCATTTTTCGAGTAAAGCCATGGTGCCATCGGTAAAGAACTTCTGTGATTTCTAAATGAAAAACTGAATCAAGTGGTTTTCACAGGCTTTTGAAAGCAGCTTAATTCCATTGAGAGAGTTCTGCAGAGATTGGAATAAGTGATAGTGGGTGCTATGTCTGGACTATACGGTGGATGCATCAAAACTTTGAAACCAAGTTCTCGCAATTTTTGACGGGTCATCAAAGAAGTGTGTGGTCCGGCGTTGTCATGATGGAAGACAACACCTTTCCTATTAATCAATTCGGGCCGTTTTCTTTCAATTGCTTGGCGTAATCTCTCTAGTTGTCCACAGTAGAGTTGAGAATCAATCGTCTGACCAACTGGAAGTAGCTCATGGTGGACGATTCCCTTCTAGTCCCACCACACACACCCACACAGCATCACCTTTTTCGCCGCCAATCCTGGCTTCGCGAACTCTTGTCACGGCTCACCATCCCTTGTCCACGATCTTTGACTCTTCCGATTGTCGTACGTGATCCATTTTTCATCACCGGTTATGACACGTTTCAGAAATGGCTCGATTTCATTGCGTTTCAACAGCGCATCGCAGATCTTAATTCGGTCTATCATGTTTTTCGCGCTCAACTCATGAGGAACCCATACATCGAGCTCCTTTTTGTAGCCAGCTTTGTGTAAATGGTTCAAAACAGTTTTATGGTCAATGCCTAGCTCCATACCAATAACGACACTGCTGATATGCTTATCTTGCTGGACTTTTTCAAGAATTTCATCAGCTTTTTCAGTGATTGGACGACCAGAGCGTGACTCATCTTTCACATAAAAATTACCAGAACAAAAGCGAGGAAACCATTTTTCGCGCAGCAGATTTTGATAAAGTACCTCCACCGTACACAGCACAAGTTTTTTCACAAGCCTGCGCAGCGTTCTTCCCTTTGTCGTAATAATATTGCAAAATATAACGCAATTTTTCATTACTTTTCTCCATTTTTAAATGCAAATAACTTTCCAACCACTGCACCAATTTCGATGTTTATACACTCAAAGTAACGCTCAAAGAACGCTGTCACCTTTCCAACGAGCGTTTAGTGGTGTCGCTGCGATCTGTGTTTTCTGACTTATTTGCAATCGATGCCATCTATCGGGAAAAACGCCACGAACTTTTTCCCAGACCCAATAAATAAAGTTTTAAAGCTCCCAAAGTTTTGGAACGCCTGAAGAAGCCCAAAGTTTTAAAGCGCTTCAAATAGGGTTCTTTAATAAAACGCTTTAAATAGATCTGGAATCGTTGGGTGGTCACAAATAATGTAATTGATGTGTTACTGATTGAAAATGATTCTGTTCTATGAGGTCTCAACCTAAACAGAAAGGTGCGCTAATGATTGATATGCTGATTGAAACATTCGATCGTCATTGAATAGCCCACGTGATATTAAAAAATCGTACCAGTGCAATAGTATTAGCATCACAGGCTGGGATTAGCCGGAAAATCGACACAGGGTTATTGATTGATGTTCTGCTCAATAAAACATACAAATCCAAACCGAATTTACTCTACGTAGTCTCAATCAAAGTAAAGAAGAGTTGCTACTGATTGGTAGCATAATTGGAGCCTTTGGTGGTCGTTAATTAATTATATACCAGGTATGTTCGATTTTAGTTATACTCTACAGGTATGATTTTTCTATATTGCGTATGCTAATTAACGACCACCAAATGTTTTAATGTTTTGTATATTCTAGAACTCTGGAAATCGCACATCGGAAATGGCAAATTTGGTCATACTGAGCTTGCGCATCGATAATCTTTTCACAGAAGTTTAATATGAATCTAGTGTATATATTTCGAAAATAACAATAAACAATGTGGTGATACAAGGTTGATTCGTGAGTTCCAAAATGAAAGATATCGATTTATTCATTACTAAATTATTATTTCGTTTACATAATGTACTTGCAATGTATCCTTGCTGTTTCGAACATCCAATTTCCTTTTCCTTTTTGTTCGCACTTCCATTTGGTACAGAACCTTGTAGGATATCTCACCATAAATCTGATTTGGATAAGTAATAAGACTTTGCAATTTGAATAATAGATGTTTGTTGTACCGCGAACTAATTCTTGTACATTATTTCGCCATTGTCCTCCTTTTCGTGAGGACCGCTCACCAAAGTAGAACAATGTGCAAACGTAAGCATCGAGCTGCCCGCAATGACTGCAATGAGCTCGAGCTTGGAATTTGCAAGCAAAGATTATTATGAAATCCATTCGACACTCCAATTCGGTCAATGGGGCAAATTAACTGCTTTGCCGAAATCAGTCTAAAGCTGAACATGAACCTGAACGGTTGAACGCGGGTCGGACTCGCCCGAAATATTGGATTCGAACGGTAGATTCACACGCGAGAGGTTGGTTCCTCGTACGGGCTCGTAACCACAGTTTTATTGTATTTAACTCTTTTTACTTTTAAATAGACAACGGGAAGTAGCCGTTGCCTATAATAAACATTTCCATTTTTTACATAAATTCACGTCTACACGAATTACTCGAGTTTCTACTCCTAATCGGCAAACGACCCAAAATAATAACTTTTTAATATTATACCGATTACCGAGTTAACCAATAACGCGGTACCGGCATAACATTTGGTGGCAGCGGTGGAATCTGCTGAAGTGATGAGTGCTACGTAATTCATTTGGATAAAGTGTGTTTTGGACAAAGTTAAGAGTGACTCTATAGTGACGACTACAACTTGTGCAAAGGACGCCAGTGTAGTTCGTAAAACCGAACTAATCTAACGCGAAGACACGGAGTGAACGTCGGTGCGGTGTGACGTATCGGTCAACCGTTTAAAGTCACGATTGACGGTGTCACGTCAAGTCGCGGAAAACCGCACAAAGTTTGCAAGCGAGTACCCGAAGCGGTAACTTGTTACGAAGCCGTCACGCAGACATTGCCGATGCACAAGAGACGAGCCCAGGAACCACCAGGAGACGGGTCAACGGTACCAGGGACAACTGGACCAGCCTTCGAGGGAAGCTACGGGATATCAGGTTTACAGCACCGAAGGAACTGCACCCAAGGAGCAACGCCATGGAGAGGACAATCTTCCAGACCATCTTCCTGTAAGTGGCGGTTACGTTATATATATACATTTAGCGGTAAAATCAAAGCCAGTAGCGTCAAAGCCGAGAAACAGTAATATTCCATCGAATACATATATCTCTCGTGAGATTATTTTTTTTTGTTCGGGAAATATTAAAATCAAGTCCGTCGCGAAATAAACATGTCGGAATCTAGAGGAGCCCGATCTGGTCGCAGGGGCAACTCGTTAGACACGACGTTGCCTGGCGCAGGGGTGGACCCCACAGCCGGATTAGCTGTGGCCGTGGGAGACATCGTTTATGAAGCGCGCAGGGCGGTATTTGAGCTCTCGCCGACGGGACGAATCCCCTCAACCAGACAAGAGGCCCTTGCAGACCGTCTGACGGCCCAGTTTGGCGTAAACCCACGTAGGGGTGCGTCGTTCGGGGATTTCGACAGCGACGATAGCGACGACGTTTTTAATATGGCTACTGGCGAGCGAACGCCCGAGCGCGTCACCGAAAACATGGTTGACCAGGAAATGGAGAACATGCGAACTATAGATCGCGTAGGTTTCTCCGCAGCTACCGGTACGACAGCCTGGTCGGTACCAGCCAGAGTACGCGATCGGTTGGAGGCGGTCGACCGAAGCCAACGCGAATTGGAGAGAGCTCGACGCCAGTACGAAAGGCTGCAGCGCGAGCACGATCGGGGCCAACGCGAACTCGATCGCGAACTCAGGAAGGCCGAAACTCTGTCGGCAAGACGGAACTTGGCGGACACGCTCAACGAGGTAGGTGCGGACGAAATCGAACTCATCCAGTCCCTACGGGAGCAGAATGCCGAATTGCTGCGGAGGCTGGAAGGTACTGGGTTGGAAGAGTACCCGATACCGCGTCCGCGGTCGAGGCAAACGCGATTCGAGGAGCCGGAGTACCCTGCTTCGGATCCGGTGTTCCAAAGAGAGCAACCGCGGGTACCGGAAACCCGGGGTCGGACGCTCGACTTGGGGCTGGCCTTGAAAAATATAAAGCACTTCGTCGGCAGCAACGCTGACGAGCTAGACGCCTTTATACGGTCCTGTGAAACCGTCTTCAAGCGAACTGCGCCCGGTGACCACGAGATCCTGCTGGAATTGGTACTGAGCAGCAAGCTCGGAGGTAGGGCCACCAGAGAAATGAAACACAAAGTCATCCCCTCGGTAGCGCAGCTTAAGACCGAGCTGGAGGCCCTGTACGGGAAGCGAAAGTCGCTGCCCGCATTACAGGTGGAATTTAACTCTCTCCGGCAGGGCCAGGGCGAGGATATCGGGGTATACGCCGCCAGGACAGAGCGTATCACCGTGGATATCATAGAAAAGCTTTGCGAGGAAGCCACTATGATGTTGGAAATGCGCATCATTGAGAAAATAACACGGAAGAGCGCCCAGGCCAACTTCGAAAATGGACTGCATGGGCAGGTCCAAATTCTGGTGAGATCCCGTAACTACACCATTCTCCACGAGTCGGTAACGGGAGCCATCGAAATAACCAACATGGTGCAGCCAAAGGGAGGGGTAGGTGGAGCATTATGCCACCCCAGAAGGTCCCAAGGCGCACCATCCCGGCAGGGCGAGAATTGTTTCACCTGCGGGAAACCAGGGCACGTGGCTCGAGACTGCACCCGCAGATCGGGAAGAGTGAGCCTACCAATGCCCAGCGAGAATACATCCATTCACAACGTTGACGTTGTGTGCAACTATTGTCAAAAAAAGGGCCACATGTGGAAAGACTGCAAGAAAAGATTGTCGCAGAACAAGAGCGATCCTGCCCAGTCTTCACAGCATCCCCAACGTCCAAGGGACTCAGGAGGCAAGAGTGAAAAGTCCACGGTAAATGCAGGTGCAGGTCGGTCGAATACTGATGCCAGCCCGTTGGGAACGATGAGAATAAATACACTCACGGCCCAGGAGAGACCCGCGCGCAGGAGGAAGACGACGCAGCAGTTATTACAGGTAACGCTGCCGGCGTCCAGCGCTACGGCTAGCGACTTCGATATCGTCGCATCATTGGCCGTGACCGGGGTATTCACCCTTAAAGCGGACACAGGGGCCCAGTGCAGCATATTGAAGGAGGCCCGAAACCATGGTGAGCAGGTGCTCCGTGGAATTGCAGGGTGTGGCAGGTGAAAAATTCACCCCCCTTGGTATAGCAAAAATTGTGCTGGAGACACCGGCACTAAACGTGGAACACTGGTTCTACATAGTCCTAAATAATGTGCCGTTGAAGATCAACGGACTGCTAGGAATGGACTTTATCAAGCAGCATAAGGTGGACATCCTGCATGGCGAGATGCTTAAGTTATATGGGCACTGCATGCCGCTACGGGACGGCGCGACGAGGATATATTCGTCACCACGCAGTAGAACTGCTGCCACATGCTAGTACATAGGCCTGCTCACAAAGATAAATCTTCCTTCCGGAAACGGGTCCAACATGGATGCCACCAAGGAGAATAAAGTTGTCGGACTACCTATAAGGAGCGGAATCAGCCGAGGCAAAATAGCGAGATTCCGTGTCACACCGTCAAAAACCAATAGAGTCAGTTTAAATGTTTCTAAACACGACGGGGAAATGCAACAGCCGACGGCGACAATCGAGCCGTCGCACACTGGGGCCGATTCCCGACAAGCTGGTCAAAAGTCGAAAAATGAAGTTTCATTTTATAGGATTTAGAGTACATAGGTGGATAGAGTAATGTTTAAAGAATATAATGGAACATTTTATAAGGGCTAATGAAGTATACCTGGCAAGTATAAGCCAGTACAAAAGAGACCTTCGCGCAAGTAATAGCTCGATCGTTCGAGCTCATATTCAAGCGTCATATTAAAAAATTCGTAGAAAATCGTAAAATTGGTGTTTCTTAATTCTGCAAAATGGAGGTTTCAGGTTGAAGAAAGTAGTTTATTATCATATGCGTCGAAAATTATAACGTATACATATAAATTAATAGCTAAACAATGTCTAAAGTAGAAAAAAATGAAAAATTATGTGCAATCATTTTAGAAAAACAGGGAAAAAGTTCAAAGTTCCGCAGTGTTCCGCAGCGAAACAAGTTTTAAATTGAAGTTTGTACTGTTATGTAACAAAATTAGTAAAAATCAGCTGCAGCTAGCTGCAACTTTGTTTTTAGTGCACATTTAAATATAAAGAATTACAAATTCACATTAACCACTTTTTGCACGTTTTTTTTAAATGAATATAATTTTGTGAAACTTGTTACTCGGGGGTTTTTGGGGTCACTGAATACGAATCCGGTGTCAAAAAAACTAAATTCAAAATGGCGGATCCAATATGGCGGACGCAATTTTCGAAATCGATTGGATTCGCTTGAAACTTGTTACTCAGGGGTTTTGGGGGTCGCTGAATACGAATCCGGTGTCAAAAAACCAAAATTCAAAATGGCGTGCGCAATTTTCGAAATCGGTCGGATTCGCTTGAAACTTGTTACTCGGGGGTTATTGGGGTCGCTGAATACGATTCCGGTGTCAAAAAAACAAAATTCAAAATGGTGGATCCAATATGGCGGACGCAATTTTTGAAATCGGTCGGATTCGCTTGAAACTTGTTACTCGGGGGTTTTTGGGATCGCTGAATACGAATCCGGTGTCAAAAAAACAAAATTCAAAATAGCGGATCCAACACGGCGAACATAATTTTCGAAATAAAACCACCATTTTTAATTTTGTTTTTTCTTGGCTATGCAACGTGAATAGTTCCGTAGCGTAGTGGCTTACACGCTGGACTCGTACATTATTGTTCTCGGTTCAAATCTCGTATAGGTGATTTTTTTTATTTTGCATAATAATTATTTAATAAAATTGTAGTTAAATTAATTCAGCAATTTTCATAATTTTAATAATTATTTTAATGTTATAAATAACTTATTTCATTTTAGAGTATATATTGTTGGATTCTAACATTTATAGAGGATAACGGAACATTTGGAAAGAGTCGACTGTATACATAGACCTACCTGCAATATATAGGTCTACCTATACATAGTGGAACAGATAGACTTTTTGCGAGGGTAATGGAATATTTGAAAAGGGTCGATCACGTCACAAAGGGTCGATAGGCCTACCTGTGGGCCTGTGGCAGTTACGAGCAGAGTTGCCTGATACGTATATTTTTCGCGCATGCCCATTCAGTTTGGCATCCACGTGTTCATCAATGAAGTACTTAGTTCAACTATTTAAAGGTATATATAGCCCTTATTTTGAAAGAGAGATGTTATTTTTATAGAAATTTAATACCGGCTATGATAAATCAACTAATAATAAATTACTGTCGCTCAATAATTTATTACTGCTTAATTTATCACAAGTTGCGTTAAATTTTTATAAGGGTAGTTATTTGTTGGAAAATATATGGGTTCCTTATTGCTATATACATGCCTGGAAATTCTTTCGCATGCACTGCGCATGCCTGAAAAGCGCACGCATCTGGCAAGGGGATATGCTTGATGCAACTCTGGTTACGAGTTACGAGGCAGTGGCGAAGTGATCTTTCTTGGAGTAGCAGCTGTTGTGTTGGATCGTACAAAATAAAAGAATATTCAAAAATTTGCCAAACATCATGAAGTGGATCGTTTTGCAAAATGGACGCTTCAAGCGCAAGTAAGTGCATTATTTTTACATGTTTAACAAATAATAATAAAGATATATTGTTATTATTTATTTCATTCGTATTTACACAATGCTTAAAGATTACAAGTGAAAAATAAAGTGTAAACGTTTCAGTTAACATACAAAAAAAGTCATGTTTTGTAAACTTTTATTCACAAAATTATTGTAAACTATAGTTTATATAAATTTTTAGCAAAAGTTTTTGCTTTCACTTCAACGTGTTATAAATTTAAACTTTCTTTTTTGTTTCAGGTGCTGATAGTGCCAAAGAAATTTCTGGTTTGTCAAGGGAAGAAATTTTTAGATTACTGAAAGACAACTTAAATGACAGTGCTACAATAGCTTATGAAAAAATTGAAAATAATTTGTCTACAAAATTACAGCGATCTTTTACGTTATCAGACAATGTGAAATCTGTCGTTCGTATACTATTACATAAATTAAAAGCAAAGTGGCAGGAAGTTTGGCGGATGGAACACAAATTTCTGGAGAAGAATCAGCAATGGCTAAATGGCATCGTTTATTTCGATGAAAAGAAAGAAGATGGATCACCACCACAAACCACGTCAGATGAAACACATATGGGCCGCCCAAAACAGCAATTTGCACAATCCAGTGAAAGAACGAAGCGAAGGAGAACCGAAGACATTCGATCGGGATCAAGTACTGAAGAGCTCTTCTACGCAACACAGATGAATTTACGAATCGAATGAAACGTGGAAGCTGCTAAAATTGTTAAAGATATAACTTCGAGTAGTCCATCTAAAGCTCGAAAGTATAGAAAATCTTTGGAGTTTATTCCTGAAGTCACTCTTTTTGCTGATGAAGCTGTTTCACTTGTAATCGAGCAAAAACTATCGCGAAGTCAATACCAGGGATTAAGGAGTATAAGTAAAAAAAAGAAATGTATATTATATCCATCTTATAAATTAGTACAGAAAGCTAAGTGTAAATGTTATCCTGAAAAAGGTAGTATTAGTATATGTGAAACCAATGCAAAAGTTAAACTACAAGCTTTATTAGACCATACAATTAGCCGACTGTTGACGACTCAAATGGATGTCGTAAAAAGTTTGCCAGATAAACAACTTTCTAATTTTAATTTAATTTGTAAGTGGGGTTGTGATGGCAGTTCTGGCCAAAGTATGTACAAGCAAAAATTTAGTGATGATGGAAGTAAATCAGATGCTAGTATCTTTTTCACTTCGCTTGTTCCAGTGCAACTAATATCGATCGATAAAAATACATCTGCAAAAATCATTGTATGGAAAAATCCGAGACCATCATCACCACGCTTTTGTAGACCAATAAAAATTGAATTTTTGCATGAAACTACTGAGGCCACTGTTAAACAAACAGAGTATATAAAAGAACAAGCGGACAAACTTATGCCTTTTAAAACTGTAATAAATGGAAAAGAGATCATTGTTACTTACGAACTTGCGTTAACTATGATTGATGGTAAAGTTTGTAACGCAATTACTGCAACTGCTTCTACTCAACGTTGCTATTTATGTAATGCTACTAGTAAAGATTTCTAATAAGATCGATGTACTTTTGAAAAAAGAAATTAATAGAGATAATTTAACTTTTGGCTTATCTACATTACATATGTGGATTCGATTATTTGGATGTTGTTTGCATGTTTCGTATAAATTGGATATTAAAAAATGGCACGCGCGAACAAGTGAAGATAAGAAAGCGACAGAAAATAGAAAAAAATATATTCAAAAAGGTTTTCGCCAACAGTTACGACTTATTGTGGATCAACTAAAGCCTGGATATGGTAGTACGAATGATGGGAACACTGCTCGACGATTTTTCGAAAATGCATCAATTTCCGATACTATAACGGGCGTTGACGAAGATGTTATTAAAAGGTTCCATGTTATTTTACAAGCTATTTCAAGTGGTCATGAAATTAATGTACCACATTTCCAAGAATACACAATAGAAACAGCTCGAAAATTCGTCGATTTATATCCCTGGCTCTACATGCCTACTTCTGTTCACAAACTTTTAATTCACGGCTCTGAAATAATACAATCTGCTTTATTGCCAATCGGACAAATGTCTGAAGATGCACAGGAGTCTTGTAATAAATATATTAAAAGATACCATGAAGATTTTGCATGAAAATGCAGCAGAACAAAATGGATGGAAGATCTTTTCTTGCGCTTGCTAGTGGCATCAGATCCGTATATATCAAGCTTAAAGAAATTGCCGCATAAGAAATTAAAATCCTTATTTCCGGAAACAATTGCTTTGCTTACTTCACCAACTGTTTATGCGTCTACTAATGATTATATCTCTTCTTTTTCGATGTCGTCAGATTCTTTAGATTTTTATACAGACAATTCGACTGATGATGAAGACTAATTTTTATGTTAATATTAGAACAATATTCTTGGTAATATAAATTTATTTTTTTAATTTGGCTTTGTACTGTATTTCTCAAATGAATATGTTAGTATTTAAAAAATCGTGTTCCTTATTACACTTTCTTATATATTTGAATTATACATGTTTCAATATTTTTATAAATGATTAAAAATGTAATTACTTATCTGAAATATGTACAAAATATTTCTTTTAAACAAGAAAATCAGTACTCTGTAATCCAAATACATTTATTTAAAAACTGTAAATCAAATTATTATACAGTAATCTTAAAAAATGTTTACTTAAACTAAAATAATTATAAATTAACTGTTTGAACATGTTAATTTTATTTCACAAAATCTATTTTGTTTCAGAAAATGATTTTAAGAAATATGTGCTTCAAAGAAAAAATTACTTGCATATAACTGAAGTACATTCACTTCAATAAAAAAAGGAAATGTAACTTGTAAATAGTATAAAATAAGTCTTTCAAAAGTGATTTTAATCAATACAATTTGTTGGAAAATCAGCTGGCGCACGGCGATCGATAATCGTCGTGCGCCTACCTGTTGCGCTGCTTTGCTACACGGTGTTCGGTTGAGTCGAAGACAGCCGAAGCATGGGCTTCGCGAAGCCGAGGATGTGCCTCACTGGCACGCCGCGTCAAGCGAGAGACAGCCTCTCGCTTGACTTCGGTTTCGCTCACCGGCTGTCTCGCTCAACTGACTCCAGCGCCCAACGAAATTTTCATACTCGCAGCCATCTTGAGAATTTGGCACTTTTTCGCACGCACCGGCAAGAACAGCACACATCCAGACTCTCGGACTGTTTCATGGATTTATACATCGGACTCGCTCAACATCTCGCTCATCAGGACTCATTTGCTCAAGGTAAGAGTACATTGACATAATTTGGTAGAAATTCACTGTCAGTGAGGAGAGAAATACGGTGCATCACCACTTTGGCTCACTCGTGGCATGCGCTGCAGCACATGTGGCGTCATGCTCTCCTCACTTGCTTTAGCCGGTATAATTAATACAATTATACCGGTGTGGTCTATTCACTGTGCCTTCCTCCAGAAACTCTGCCGGGAAGGCACGGTGACTATACGCAGTTCATTTGTATAGCCTCAGTGTCTGTTTGCGGTGTGCTAAGCAATGCTGGTTGCGTAGCTGGTCGCACACAAATCACTGCACTCAGACACGGGCTATTGTACATTTTCTCATTAATTCGCTGCAATCACTTTGCAATACAGTGCTGAGTGGTTGCAGTGAATTACGCACAAAGTTTCACACTCAATGGCATTGGCGTGTCGTGCTGCGTAGCTGTTGCTACGTTGCACGCACCGCTATCTCAAATTCACATTCAGCACACAATTGATATAATTGTGTGCTGTTCACATTACAATGCCAGAGTCTAAATTACTAACTCATTTATGTTTTGCACTCACCGGTCTGAGCGTGTCATGCAGCGTAGCTAGCACTGCGTTGCATGCACCGCTCGCTCATGTGTCCACTCAGCGCACAAGTAATAATTGTGTGCTGCTCATTAATATTCAAAAGTCTAGTTGTTTGTTTATTGCTATGATTTGTATTTTTCTAAATTATATTTTGGACGATTTTTCTAAATTAAATTAAGTTCGGTGTAAATTTGCACTGGTCGTGCTCACAACTTTTATATTCAAAATTGTATTTCAATATGTTAAGGAAGGTAGAATAAACCGCTTCCTCAATGTAACATCTCGGTGTCTGGTTTTATTTTCCTCTTGCCTCGAGTGAGTTTTCATTCTGTTCCAATATATTCACAGCTCGGTCAAGCCATCACCGGACGGATTCTCAACATTTTTGTTGGATTCTTAAACACAATTATAGATGTAAAAGTAGATGTTTTATTACTTTTTATCAAATATATAATTTACTTACAGATTTATAAAAAGTTAATAAATTTTTATAATCGCTATTTTGGATCTGCCATTTTGAATTTTGTCTTTTTCACATCGGATTCATGTTCAGCGACCTCAAAAACCTCCGAGTAACAAGCTTCAAGCAAATCCGGTTGATTTCGAAAATTGCGTCCGCCATATTGGATCCACCATTTTGAATTTTGTTTGTTTCACACCGGATTCGTATTCAGCGACCTCGAAAACCCCCAAATAACAAGTTTCAAGCGAATCCGGCCGATTACGAAACTTGCGTCCGCCATATTGGATCTGCCATTTTGAATTTTGTCTTTTTCACATCGGATTCATGTTCAGCGACCTCAAAAACCTCCGAGTAACAAGTTTCAAGCAAATCCGGTTGATTTCGAAAATTGCGTCCGCCATATTGGATCCACCATTTTGAATTTTGTTTGTTTCACACCGGATTCGTATTCAGCGACCTCGAAAACCCCCAAATAACAAGTTTCAAGCGAATCCGGCCGATTACGAAACTTGCGTCCGCCATATTGGATCTGCCATTTTGAATTTTGTCTTTTTCACATCGGATTCATGTTCAGCGACCTCAAGAACCCCCAAGTAACAAGTTTCAAGCAAATCCGGTTGATTTCGAAAATTGCGTCCGCCATATTGGATCCACCATTTTGAATTTTGTTTGTTTCACACCGGATTCGTATTCAACGACCTCGAAAACTCCCAAATAACAAGTTCAAAGCGATTCCGGCCGATTACAAAAATTGCGTCCGCCATATTGGATCCGCCATTTTGAATTTTGTTTTTTTCACACCGGATTCGTATTCAGCGACCTCGAAAACTTACAGAAACCAAGTTTTATACAATTTCGATAAACATTCCGTATTATAACTGAGTATTTTCGGTTTACTATCGCCATTTTGAACCCGCCATTTTGTTTTTTTTACAATTTTGACTTCAGATTCGTAATCAGCGACCCCAAAAACCCTTATATACTATATCTCAAGCAGAATGAACTACGTTTTCGACTTTTGACCAGCTTTTCGGGAATCGGCCCCACTGTGCGTCGTAGGGCAAGGCCGCGTACCGATAACCCGTGTGGCCCACTTTATACATAAACATTGGCTTAGCTCTCGCGGCTCCGAGAGTGTGAGGTAGCGAATCGACAGGCAAAACGAACATTTCGATATATGATAATCATTATTTTAAGTCTTCGACTATGCTGGCTGCTACGGGGAGCGCGCAAGCCTCGCAATAAACTCAGTGTTCCGAATGTTAAATAATAATTCCTTTAATACAGGACGCCCAAGGTCCTGTTAGCGTCGTACGATCCTCCGTGATCCCTCCGTCAATCACGTGATATATTTTATTAATATGTCTTGAATTCAAACAGATATCGCAAAGTCAAAGGAGTTTCGATTACAACACAGCATCTATCGAAACAATTAGAGATGAGCCAACGATCAGCCATCAGCATTCAAACCAATAATACTCGCAATCAGGACACGGCTATACATGAAATCGCCGAGTCTCCGATGAGCCGACCTCAATATTTTGGAGCAACACCAAGGATACCCCATGTCCTAATAAACAAGTAAATACCAGTGGATCAACTCGTGAGTAGCCAAACTATATATACAAAGTGCGTGTCTCAACCTCGTCGAGTTATCGACGATTTCCCCAAATACAGTGAAGATCGGTTTGCGGTACTCTATCAATTCCTCGCGTACTACCTTCCTCGATATCGTGCACGTTATTGGTGTAGGCGCGCCATGCCTGCTTAATTACTCCGTGTCGCGTCGGCGCTATCTATATTGCGACGTACTGGCAATCTAATAACGCACGGCGCACACACTAAGGCATCGCTACCGCGCGTTACGTATACCAAGGAAGACCGGCCTATACTCGGCAACTCATGACGCTCTGTACAAACACAACAAAGCGCCGCTACCGAGCGTCATTCACACCATTAGGCACATCGGTGACCAAGTCCCGTTATTCCGTCCGAAAAATACAAGCAACGGAGTATTAAAAGACCAACGACGATTTTTAAAAGAAGGACCAGTGGGCTACATGACATGGACTAGAGGACGACCACCAGCTATAGTTATACACTGAGATCACCTTGTTATTAACGTGCCGTTCCCGCCTCTCGGCCTACGACACGGCTCCCGCGAGCGTGGGGCCGAGATACGCTCGGCCAACGCGCCCCCCCGACTTGCATCGGGGCGGGCTACCAATCCCCGCTCGGTTTTACCCGAGTGTTACCTCTTGGTCTGAGGGGGAGCACTATCCATAAACTCCCTATTTACGCGTTGGCGTTTTTAAAAACCGTATGCCCGACAGAGTCCAACCCATTTAAAGGTTGTACACGGCAAAGCCGTGAGGCTGCAACAACCTCCCCATCTCCCAATTAGTCCGAAGACTTAACGTCTCGCTTGGTAAGCACCCGAGCCTACACCACGGCGGGGTTGCTAACTCCCGTACAGATAAGACGTTCACCCAGGGCAAGCAACCGAAGTTGCAATCTGGGTGGGCAAAGTCCATCCGCGTGCGCCGGGGCTATAGTTATACAAAAAGCATGGGCCAGTCGGAGGGGAGACTGGTATAAAAAGACCAGAATTTCGGCACTCGGGGAACAGTTCTGTTTACAGGTCCCGCCAACGCAGAAGTCCAGGAAGGAAGAGCAGCCAACCCTCGCTAGGTGCAGCCGCACTGGTACCAAGAGAGCCCAGCTGTGGTACCTGACGTACATTTAAACGGGAAGCAGCTGAGTCGGTGCTGCGTTCGAGGCCAACGCACCGCAGATCCAAACAACAACAGAGCGGCCTATCTCTGTCTCTCTTTCTCTCACTCTGGTAGCCGAAGACAGCCTAATACACGGACTAGGCTCTCAAGAACTGAAACCAATGATCTCTACTCATTAAAATACTGCATATAAATATCATTATATTAAAGACCCATGAATAATATTAGCGTAGGTAATTCAACAGGGATCGAAGTAGCTCAGGAAAAATATAAAAAAGGCGATAACTGAACAGGGTACGGCCCTGGTATGTCAAGTAGCTGCGCATGCATCCAGAGTGCATCCCACTGACGCCGGATCGCAGCGATGGTCGGGTGGACGCGTAAGTCGGCCTTTAAAAAATACCAGCAAGGAACTCTACTCCCACCAACGGGACTGTAGCGGGTATTGAACAACTCAGCGGTAAACTCGAGGCTAGTCAGGATATCGCAAGCAACGGCCGGCCAGTCACCGACGGTCCGCATGCTAAACCTCTTACCTAGGGAACGCGACGAATAGATAAAATTCATTACGCGACGTTTACTGTTCTTTTATAAATTCAATATTAGTTAACGAATATCTTCAGATTAAGAATTATATTACTTATCGGCATCTCTTTTCACGTCATAGTGCATATTGTTAAATCGAATAAATTCTTTAAATTCTCCCGCGTATACGATTATAAATGCACTCAAGTGCTCGGGAGTAATTTATTGTAAGGCGCGTGGTAGCCATAATACCAAGAAAAGGGGTTCGATAATTAGATTTCATATTTATTTTTTATGTATCACACAATTTCTACTTTGTTTCTCTGAATAAACTCTACTTTTACCTACTACAAAAGTCTAAAATTACTTTTCTCCCTGCTCGAGTCCGAACAAACCCTTTAAGGGTAATGTTAACGCTTAATACCGTTACAATATATATTATTGATATAAGTCTCCGATATAGACTATTTAATCGAAACCATCGACGCTATATTTTCCTTCATTCGGAATATCGAGTATTATGTATTATGTAATCAACTGCAATAATTAAAATTTATTTCGCGTAAACAATTGATTGCGACCATTTTCGTGTAATCGATTGTTTACAATTACTTGGTCTCGTGAGACGCAATTTCACGCAATAATTAAAATGTATTTCGCGTAAACAATTGATGGCATTTATTTTCGTGTAATCAATTGTTTACAATTACTTGGTCTCATGAGCCGCAATTTCACGCAATCATTCAAATGTATATCGCGGAATCAATTGATTGCGATCACTTTCGTATAATCAATTGCTTACGATTACTTGGTCTCGTGAGCCGCAACTTCACGCAATAATTAAAATGTATATTGAGTAAACAATTGATGGCAATCATTTTCGTGTAATAAATCGTTTACAATTACTTGGTCTCGTGAGCCGCAATTTCACGCAATCATTAAAATGTATTTCGCATAAACAATTAATTGCAATTATTTTCTTGTAATCAATCGTTTACAACTACTTGGTCTCGTGAGCCACAATTTCACGCAATCATTAAAATGTATGTCGCGTAATCAATTGATTGCGATCACTTTCGTATAAGCAATTGCTTACGATTGCTCGGTCCTGTTTGCCGCAATTTCATGCAACAATCGAAACGTATATTTGACCTGGTCAACCGTGCTTTCACTCAATAACTAAAATGTATTGTGCGTGGTCAATTAAGTGTCGCCATTTTCGTGTAATCATTCGCTTATAAATATTCGATAATTGCACTTTATTATTCATGTGTATACTGACCTCTAATTATTCAATTTTGTTGGTTGTCACAATTATTTGGTGTCCTGAAACATGACATCACTATATGATTAACAAATAAAAATGTTAAATGCCTGCTAAGGCTTCTGCACCATATACAATTCTAAATTTGTGTTTGGACCTTACTTCCTCGTGGCTCGAATTTCCCCCGAGGATTTTTTATTAATATATAATAGTGTATGAATCTATTCTTGGAGACATTTCACGGTTGTACCACTCCACACCAGAATTAAATTCATTACAGGTCTCAAACTGTGGCGTGCTCTGCAGCGCGGGCTGCACCACGATTTCACACCACTTGTTGCACACTCTATTAATATAATTGCGTGTGTTCTTATTAATTCACTTTACTTTCCCCCAACTAAGCTTGCTGGGAAAGTACTGTGAATTCATTCCACTCATTTGTGCATCCTCAAGCTCACTTGGCCGTGCTCTGCAGCGTTGGCTGCGGCACGGTCTGTCAAGTCAACATTCCAGCACTCAAGCAATGTATTTGCAAGTGCTCTCACTCATTCTCTTTTGCAATTCTACAGAGAATTTACTGGGAATGAGTAACATCTTATAAGCTCTCACACTTCTCAATCCGTGGCGTGCGATGCTGCGCTGGCTGCGCCACGTACACTTCACTCATAACAGACAGCGCACAATTAATACAATTGTGTGCTGGTCACTCAAATCAAAATTCAATGCAGTTTATTTTTTTGTATTTTATTTTATATCTTTATTATTTTTTCTATTTTAGATATTTTGTAGTGAAAGAGCGGATGGTAGAATAAAAACCACTTCCTCTATAAACCATCTTTCTGTCTGGTTTTATTTTTCGCTGTCGTGAGTGAAGCCTCATACTTTCCAATATCTTCACAGATTCGCTCAACTACATCTGGACGGAATCTCAAACACTCGTTTACATGTTATTTTTACAATTATACATTTCGATGTACTTTTCATTTTTTCATTTCAAATTTTTTAACGACGATAATAAATTTTTTCCCTATCTTTTCTTATTGTCGTTCGGGGTAGGCGAATCACACTCAGTTGAGGGGGGCGAGTTTCGCATGCCTTGACCCGCTCGGATCGCAGTCGCTCTTCTGGCTGTTGTCGTTCAAGTGACTCGTGGTTGAAGTTTACCTGGGCGGCTGCCGGGGTCGTTGCCTGGCTCGTCCTTGTCTGTATCCTTTGGCTGTATCGCGCGCCTCCGGTGGTGTCGAGAGCTTCCACTATTTGGTTTCGACGCTAAAATCTCGGTCGGTTGTTGCTGCCAAAGCAAGGATTCCCGTACTATTTAGTATTTAATGCCGTGTGGGTCTCTTCCCATAGGATATACCGATGGGTTCTGGGGTCGGTGTGACGTATATCCATCCTTATTGCTGCATGGGGACGATGAGGGTGCGAGTTCGTAGGATAACTCGTTTTGCACATCTTTTGCCGTTATCCGTGTTGATTGTCGTGTATGTGAGAACTTCGCATGGGCCGTCGTTCGTAAGCGAAATCGTAGGATGTGTAGGTGGGCAAATATACAGTTTGCTCAGTATTTTGCACTTTGCAAGTCGTCATTCGTCATCCGCAGGAAATTTCGATCTGTCTTATCGATTACCTCGTGGCTTCCTGTTGTATCCATGTAGTAGTACTCACCGCTGCTTGCTTGTGTGGGTATGGGGTCGGTGGCAGCAGATCATCAACGCTGCCAACGTTGTATAATGAGTCGTGGCATATCAGTTAAGACAGTACCGATTGTTCTGTACACGTTGTTTTTATTGACCAGTGCGTTCAATTCAATACTTATTTCATTCTTTTTTTTCAGTAATACACTGTGATGACACTGCCCACAGCAAAAAAATAATTTAAAAACAATATTACGACTGATAATACAAATTAATTCCGTATAGCGATAAAAATAAAATTAACGGTGGGGGAATCTCCGAGCGCGGATTACCGTGTTTGCAGGGCTGTCGCATACGACGGTAAATGTGTAAAGTGCTTTCTATACAGTATTGATTTTTTTTTAAATACCTGATCTTACTGTGTCTCATATTTTTATAGCGTAATAATTAGAGAATTATAATTGAAGCCTCTCCCTCTCTCGGTGAGGGATCATATTCTATAAATTTTACTGCAGAGCAAGCGTTTGACGAGGAGCATAGCGCACGGCAATACATGCTCGAAAACCGCTTTCGTTGAATTCAAAGCATTGGATACCTAATTATTATTCACCGGAGGTTGTTATTTTTATTCCCGTGTTACTTTCTAGCAGCATTTCTAGCATTTAGTCTGTCTTTGGCATCCTACATGCGAACAATAAAAAGCAATATGTATCCGCGATGCGGCAAGAAGATTTTAAGCGACGCGTTTTGGTGCCGGGTGTTATGCCGGTACCGCGTAATTGGATTACTCGGTAATCGGTATAATATTAAAGAGTTATTATTTTTGGGATCGTTTACCGATTAGGAGATAGATCTCGAGTAATTAGTGTAAACGTGAATGTATGTCAAATGGTAGTATTTATTATAGACAACGGCAACTTTCCGTTGTCTATTCAAAAGTCAATAAAAGAGTATTACAATAAATCGTTGTTTCGAGCTCATACGAAGAATCAACCTCTTTTGTTTGAATCTACTCATAGAATCTGATACTTCGGTCGAGTTCGACCTGCGATTTTTTTATATTATATTATATTATTATATATATATTGTAACGTGGCAGAATATTCGAGCTACGTCCTCCTCGCTCAACGGCTACCAGCACGATCGCTCAGGGCTGCAGGGGATGATTTTCGTATTTTATTTATTCTTTATTTTTATTTTTTTTGTTGTATTTTTTTTATATATATAACGCGTTCGATACGACCGAGGGATGGAGAGGGAGTACGAGGGAGAGGAGAGCAATGGGACGACTTCGGGAACTTCGGACCGATATTTTATGTTTTCTTGGTCGGAATATGCCACGTTCCCGACGACGCACCAAAGAGTACGCGGCCTTCCATCCTTAGCGGCCGTCGACTCACGGGAATCTATGTATCTCCGAGAGTCATCTGCTGGGCTACGCGCAACGTTGGAATTGTCTATCGCTAAGGAATACATTGTTCAGCTGAGGCGCTAGTCGCGGTCAGCGTGCGACACCGGTTCCCCCAATTAACCGAGTTTAGCGGGTTAAGTGGGGATCATAGGTTACGGGCACGCGTGCCGGCAGGACCTCGGGGCTTTTTCCCGGTGACCGTTGAGCGAGGCAGACGTGACATTACTTATCTCTGTGTCCCGCTCTATTCTGAGACCGATCTATTCTGAGGCATCACACGTACAAGCTTATTACTGTCCACCATCGTTGAGAAAGGAGGAAATCGAGGAATAAATATTTCCACGTCCGCTCGAGAATTCCAGGAGCAAGAGAACATCGCTTCGTCATCGTCCCGGTGAGCTCCTCTCCCTTCTACGGTCTTTTGCTAATATTTTATTATTTTATTACTTAACTGGTGTATTTGAAATTTATCTGAGCCTGGTCACCCCTGCGATTCGAGTACACTGCGTGCAGAGTGTCAATTTGTATTGGGAATCGCGGCGTTTGATAAGAATAACCTCGCGATCGTGTAACGTATAGAAGCCGGGGAAAAGTCATTATATTAATTAATTGTTTCTGTTGACGAGTAAACCGTGCGCGCGTTAAGCCGTTATCCCGGAGTGCTTTGGAATTGGTTAATTAGTTTGTGTGGGATTGGAACGAAATAGACCGCGTCACGGATTTTGTCGAATTGTGGGTTTTGGAGGTACACGAGTTGGTTTGAGTTTCTTTTCGTTTGAATGTAGAAGGTCGTGCGCGAGTTCGCCCGTCGTCCCGTTGTAATTTGGATGTAAAAGGGACTGGCACGGGGTAGACCGCGTTGCGTATCAGTCAAATTAATCGGCGTTTCTCTGCCTGATTTATTTATTTATTCGTTATTTATTTATTTATTCGTTATTTATTTATTCGTTATTTATTTATTTATTTTGTTTATTTGATTATTTATTTTTTATTATTATATTATGATTGTGTTAACGTTAACCTAAAATCGCGGAGAGCGTAGTCGGCCGTCGTCCCGTATTTTAGATGTGGATTCAAGGGATTCGTACGGTCCGAGGCGTATCTCGCGTAGTTCGATTGTTTGTTACGTTTTATTATATTTCATTCCACAAACTAATTATTGACTGACATTATTATTCTGATGTTAATTATTTTATTATCATTATTATTTTGGTTATTATTTAATTATTAGTCGTCATTTATCCGTTATTTTATATCTCATGAACTGCGGAAGATCCCTGGGTTTATGCCTTTTACGTGATATATAAATCTCAGGATTGAAATATAGAGCCGTCGGTAGCTTCGCGTACGTGACCTCCTGGCGTCCCGTTGTTATGGTTTTTTTCGATGTATGTGGGATTAGCTCGGGATAGGCCGTACCGCGGACTGTGAACAGAGACTACCGAACGTCGAAAATTCATCGATAAATATTGTTCGAAATTCGAGGCGAGCGAGACAGGCTATACAACATCTACAGGGTATGAGAGTGAGAGAGAGAGAGAGAACGGGATAACTGATATCTCCGACTTAAAGATTAAAATTAAGATATCCAACTAGCTTTAGAGAATTGTTATAAAGGAGAGACTAATTTTATGGGACATCTTATTTGAATTCTAAATTGGTGTTTATTGGAAATGAATAACTAGTCGCCAGAAATAAAGAAGTTTGTAAGTCCCGTACCTGCTGTGGTTGTTTAAATTATTTACTGTTATTATTTTATTTGTTTATTTATTATTTATTGAGCCGACTTCGTTTATGGTTCTCGTTTGGCTTATTTATTGACCATATTTGATTTTTGACTAATTAGTGACTTGATAGTCCGAACCACCCACTCTGCCTTGAACAGCTGTAGCTGGCCTGGGTCGAGACTGGTCATCCAACTCGGTATTTTTTCCTTCCGGCGCGAAAGCGCCTGGAGCCCATCTCGAAGGAGAAAATAAAAAGGAAGGAAAAAATAACTTGGACCAGTCATAGGTAACGTGGTGCGTTGAGGCACAAATTTACCGTTACAATATTAAATTATATTATATTACTAGCTGATTTACTCGGCGTTGCCCGGGTACACAAACAAATAGATAAGACCTAAGCAAGGTCACTCGATATATCTCACACTTTAAAACCACCCTGACGAAACACCCTTTATCATACCACTAAAAATAATGTGGCTTTTAATAACATTTTCAAAATCCAATTTAGCTGTTATTCCATGTATGACGTGGCACTCGGGCAACGCCGGGTAAATCAGCTAGTACATTATACACAAAGTAAAGTGCGGCGCTCATTTTGCAAATTATCAAATCGTTCAGCGCTCTTTGTTACGCTCGCTTCATTATAAACTCTCTTCATATGTATGAGAATTTTCGAGTGTATTGAGCTGTTGGTTGAGTGAGATTATCATCAGAAGATAATTGCGAGCTCTGATTATAATTTATAGCTGATTTCCCGGTGCTGCCCGAGTGTCACATCATATGAGGAATAACAGCTAAATCGGTGTTTAAAAAAGTTGAAAAAAAACCACATTACTTTCAGTGGGGGATAAAGATTGTTTTCGTTGGGGGTGGTTTTATGGGGTGAGATATATAGAGTGAGTGAGTTTCTATTTTGTTTGTGAAGTTTTGTTTAAATCGGTTAAGGCAGAAAAACTAACTATTTTTAGGGGATGAAGGCGCGATTTTAAGGGGTGAGCTATATTTATACAGCGACCTCCCATTAGAACTTATCAAAATTTGTGTAAAGTTTGGTTGAAATCAGTCAAGGGGTGTGGATTTTTATACTAAATCTTTTTTTAGGGGTTTAAGTGGGTGGATATGTATACAGTACGACCTTTGTCGTACCCGTCTTAGACCCGCTATAATACAGGGTGTCCGCCGGGAAGGTATACTACTTTGTTTGTTTATAATTTTTGATTAAATGAAAGAGAATAGATCTTATATTGATAAATGTTTTATTTAATGTCGGCAATTATGTATGGAATACAATATCAGATAAATGTCCGCCTCTGTTAGCCTCACAAATGCGAGCCCTTTTGAGCACATTTTTCATTACATTCTCACACATTTCACGCGGTATTTCATTAATTTCATCACGAATATTTTGTTTGAGTTGCTCAAGCGTTTCTGGTTTGTTTGCATAAGCCTTGCTTTTTAGATATCCCCACAAAAAGAAGTCCGGAGCAGTCAAATCAGGCGACCGTGGAGGCCAATCAACATCACCATTTTTTTAAATAACTTGTTGTGGAAAGAGGTCTCGCAGTAATTCCATTGTAATCCTGGCTGTATGCGATGTGGCACCGTCTTGTTGATACCACATGTTAATCAAGCCCAAAGCATGCAGTTGTGGCCTTAAAAAGTTTTCAATCATATCACGATATCGCTCCCCATTCACAGTTACCGTTACGCCGTTTTGATTTTCAAAGAAGTAAGGTCCAATGATTCCTCCTGACCAAATTGCACACCAGACTGTCACTTTTAATGGATGTAAAGGTGACTGATGAATAATTAGAGGGTTTTCCATTGCCCAGAACCGACTATTCTGTTTATTCACATATCCATTTAAATGAAAATGTGCCTCGTCACTCATTATGATTTTTTCATGAAAATCGGGGTTGTCATGGGCGAGCTGTCATAGGCGAGCTTTTAACGATTAAAACACGTTGGTTTATCGAATATTTTTCCGTAATAAATTTGCCACGTGTCTACTTCACGACTGCCAAATATGAACTGTCAAGACTAACGTTTACCAAAATGGCGGCAAAACAAAGTAGTATACCTTCCCAGCGGACACCCTGTATATCAAGAATAGGTAAGGAAAATCGATACTTGCAGGGGCAATAGAAATTTATAGCATCCGAGAGAATTTCCGGATCGGAAACGAATACAGGGGAAATCAGGCACAACACTTCGAGCGAATAGGTCAACAGCTAAGGGCCAGTTACCAATCAACAGAGGGTAAAAGATCAATACTGTCATGTAACGATAAGTTATCATTCATAAAAATCCATTGGTCTTCAACAATATTTGTGTAAGGTTTGGTTGAAATCAGTTGATTGGCGTGAATATTTTTGAAGACTCTTTTTTTAGGGGGCGAAGAAGGTGGTTTTCAGGGGTGAGATATATCCAGTGACCTTCCTTAGGCTCTTAACAATATTAGTGCTTGGTTTGGTTGTAATCGGTGAAAGCGTGGATTTTATTAAGAATTTTTTTTAAGGGATAAAGGGGGTGGTTTTCAGGGGTGAGATATATACAGTCGCCTTGCTTTGGTCTTTAACAATATTGGTATAAAGTTTGGCTGAAATCGGTCAACGCGTGTAGCTTTGTATAGCCGGACAGACAGACAGACAAACATTCATTTTTATATATAAGATACAGTCTTATGCATGTTTATTTGATTTTTTAATTTTTTAACTTAATCTGGATTTGACCTCTTAGGGCCGATTAGGGCAAAATGCTGAATTATGCTTTGCAGTATAAGCGTAAACAACCTTCGTAAATAAAAACTAATGCAGTATCTCATCGGGGTTAAGAAAAATTGAAAAAACGAAAAACAACATATTTAACCCTTTATTTCCGCTTGGGAGGGGAACCTTAAAAAATCCCTTCTTTGTGAGCGTCTACGACACGAAGGGAATATATCCCTAAAATTTCAAGTTTCTAGGCCCAGGGGTTTGGGCTGGGCGTTGATGAGTGAGTCAGTGAGTCAGTCAGGACTTTTCTTTTTATATATATAGATACTCTAATTATAAACATAAACAACCTTCGTAAGCAAAAACCAAGATTCTAGCACCAGAGGTTTGAGCTGGACATGGTATTTATTAAATTTTTTAATTTTTCAACCGAATCTGAATTTGGCCTTTTAAGGGCTATTTAAGACAAAATACTGAATTATATTTTGCAGTAAAAGCGTAAACAACATTCGTAAGCGAAAATAAACTCAGAATCTTATCATGCTTGACAGAATTTGAGAAAACGCAAATTTGTATTGGTAACCTTTGCAAGGAAAATTGAGAAATATGCGAAAAACAACCCTGTGCATTCCCTTAGGGATAGAATTTAAAAAAAACCGTTAAAACACTTTCTACAGTTTCTAACCCTTTTACACCCCCTTAGGGGTGGAATTTCTAAAAATCCTGAAATTTGTTTTTGAACATTTGTATGAGTAACATTTGCAAGCAGAAACCAAGGCGATATCTCATCGTGCCTAAGAGATATTGAGAAATACGTAAAAACATATTTAACCCTTTTACACCCCCTTAGGGGTGGAATTTCTAAAATTCCCTTCTTAGTGAGCGTCTACGACACGAAGGGAATATATCCCTAGGATTTCAAGTTTCTAGGCCCAGGGGTTTGGGCTGGGCGTTGATGAGTGAGTCAGTGAGTCAGTCAGTCAGTCAGGACTTTTCTTTTTATATATAGTATACTAGCTGACCCGGCAAACGTTGTTTTGCCATATAAATAATTTCCTAGTAATTTCTAGTGTAGACAAAAAATAGCTTACTTATTGTAAGTATGTATGTATGTTAGAATGTGTATATTGTATGTATGTAAGAATGTGGTATATGCGTGAAATAAGCATGGAGCGCTGTGAACGATGAGGGAATATAAAAATAACAAAAGGCAAACATTATTTTTAAGTTATTATAATTTATTCCTTAAAATTATATATCATTAATTAAACAATTACGACAGTAACACTATTAAACAATATCAATCTCTTAATGCTATAGCGTGAACAATATTTTTTGTTAGTCCATCTTTAGCTAACACAAACAAACTGGATGGTTTACCCACTCGAGAGCATGCCACGTATTTATAATTGTCCGTGTGAAAAACATGGTGTTCTCAAATCTAATCCACAAACAGACATCGTTTGACCTTGGGATTTGTTGATAGTCATTGCAAATGCCAATCTAATCGGAAACTGAATACGTTTGAATTGAATTGGCACATCTGTAGGTATAATAGGAATCCGTGGTATGAGTATATTTTCACCTCTGAACTTGCCATTTAAAATCCTGGCTTCGATCACGTTTTTCATTAATTTTTGAATGACTAATCGCGTACCGTTGCACAGCCGGGGCGGGTTCAAATTACGAAGCAAGATAATTGGAGATCCAACCTTTAATTGTAAATTATGCGGTGGCATGCCTGGCAAATCCAGTGAGTTCAAAAACTCTGTGGGAAAATTTACTGCTTCGCTGTCGTCGCAAACTGTATCAATAGATTTATATGATACCAAGTTCCCTGGCAACAACATTTGTATCTTCAGATTTAAATTGTCAACGTCTACATTTTTTGCCGCTAAAATCGCTCTTTCTGCAAGCCACTCATGATTTATGTACTGTGTGTGTACATCGGGAAATATTTGTTCAATGAGAGTATCTTGCGAATCAGCGATTGTGCAGAAATCGGTCGGTAATTTTACGTATCCAGTTTCATCTATAGCAACTTTTCCATCACCGATATCTAAGAGTTGTTTTGAAAATGTTTCAGCGGATGGATCTTGAAGCATTTGAACGCGCATATTTATTTTTAGCTGTAATTTTTCAACATTACGCCACAATGGAGATGATTTTAAGCAAGCGTTGATCTCATCAGCGTATGTTGAACGTGGAATGACTGGAAGTGTTTGTCTGAAATCACCTGAAAGGACCAACAGAGTTCCGCCAAATAGTTTGTCACTGTTTTTAATATCTTTCAATGTCCTGTTCAACGCCTCAAGTGAATGTTTGTGTGCCATAGTACATTCATCCCAAATAATAATTTTACACCGTTTCAGCACAGTGGCCATGGACGATTGTTTCTTAATGTTGCATACTGCGTCAGGGTTATTCTGAATATTTAGTGGCAGCTTAAATACTGAATGAGCTGTTCTACCTCCATCCAATAAAGTTGCTGCAATGCCCGATGATGCAACGGCCAATGCGATGCCATTATTTGATCGTATTTCAGCAAGAATTAGCGAAATAACGAATGTTTTGCCAGTTCCACCCGGTGCATCCAAAAAGAAGAACCCACCTTGTCCAGCTGAAACTGCGAGCATAATGCGATCATAAATGGTTCTTTGTTCCTCATTCATTAGTGGGACATTGCGGGCAACAATCGCTGCCATTTCTACAGTACTGTACTGCAGTTCACGATTCATTTCAGTATTCATTAAATCAGATGCAGTTCGATTTGGCGAATTCATACCGAAATTACTAAGTGGTAAGTTGGCAATGACAATGCAAAGATCCTCAATAGCAATCAATGCTTCATTGTACATTTCGTCGCTGAATGTTATGGTTAGATCGTGGCACCGTATACGATGTTGATGCAATATATCATCAGTCATTGAATCTTTGTGATTTTCCCATAATATCTGTGCTCGGGCTGGGAAACATGTAGTCAACACTATAGCGAATAGTAGACGAATTTGTATTGCTGTACAGTTCAATGCAGCTTCAGCAAGCATGCATTCCCACTGGTTGTCGTCTTCCAGCAAGCCGAGTGCAAGGCATGCATCTTTATACGTTGGATATTGTTGCCCATTCACTTTACGTATATCTTGAAATGATAATGGGCCAGTAACATTAACCAACAACAGTCGAAGATAAAAGCACTCCGTGTGTCTTGGATTGACTGTAAATAATCGCCCCAAGGCGTTTGATTTAAATAAATTGAGACATGCAGCAACTGGTGAGCCTTGCTTGCGGGGCATCCATGTTTTTGTTTGAGTCCATGTGAAATAGCGTGGTACTTGTGAATAGAGTAATGTTCGTGCGAAGGCACCAAAATCATCCGCACGATTACACAATTCAAAAAATGCAGTGAGTGTAGTTTTAGGTGGATTTATTGCACGATCAATCGCTGTCTCGTTCGTGAAAAATACACGTTGACCGTTTTCAAGATGGATGGCTAACTGAACAACTGCTGGATCCCGTTCATGAATTGGAAAACCAAAGATACGCCAAGCAGCTTCATTGGAGCTGATGTACCGACCAATTTGGTAGAGCGTTATTTCATCGTTTTTATTCACTGGAGGAGCATTCACATTAGTATTTTCCACTCTAAACACAGCCATATCACTGCCTTTATGGACATACTTGCAAATGTATTTGATGCTCTTCACAGAACTGCAGAACTCAACATTAATATGAGCATTATATGTCTTGCTCAGCAGAGGCGAATATGGCACCACCCAACGATTGTCAATATCAATGTCTGTGTTGATGATATTTTTAATAAATGATTGTCCGCCATTTTCAGGATTTCTTCGACGATATATTGGGTATCCGTCGACATTTGTGACCGTATCATTGGTAAAATCTTTAGGGAAATTTTTAGTACATTTTCCATCAGCCATGCAAGGCGATGAACTATTAAGAGTACCACATGGACCATGAATCATGTTTGTTGTAACAATATCAAACAGCAGTTGGTCAGTGGATGGATCTGGAATTTCCGCAGAAATGATACTATCGATTTCTTCAGGACGGATTTTGTCGATGAACCAAACCAAAATGTGTGCATGAGGTAATCCTCGCTTTTGCCACTCAACCGAATACATCCAGCAACGTGTGGGACCAAATACATGTGATTTAGTAATGAAACTTATTAAAGACTTCAACTTTTGTCTGAACACACGTGCTGTAATGTCATGGCGATGTATTGCATTTTGGCCAGGCAGTAGGAAAGATGTAATCTCTGGCCATTTTGGATTACATGTGAACGTGATAAATAAACATGGTCGTCCATATTCGCGCACGAAAGTCAGAGCATCCTGTATATATTCTTGCATATGACGTGGACTGCCTACGTACGATGATGGTAAAATGACATGGTTACCAATTTCGGCGACGTCGGCGTTGTTGTTGATAGCGTCTCGCAAATGAATGTACTCTTCCGCGCGCAGCTTTTGTTGATTATATCGTAAGTATCGTAGTCGTTCGCTCTCAATCTTCGCGTACATGTCGACCATGAATTGTTGACAAAGCTCACGACATCGTAAAATGACGTTGTCCAGGCCACGTCTAATCATTAATCGGTACGCATAATAATCCTTTGAGCTAACGTTCTTGTTTATTTCAGCTCCTGTAATATTTGTTCATAAAAATTAATTTAAATTTATTACGTTCAATAATTTAATTGTTTTGTTAAATGATTAATGATCAAATTAATAATCAATGAAGTACCTGATACGGGATCTCGTTGTTTTATGTTTATGCAATATCCGTCTTGTCCCTTCCAGAATATTAGCGGATATTGGAGAGCGTCATATGAACGATGTGTGTCAGCAATGAACTGAAGATTATTATTTCTTCTACGAATCACAATTTCTCGTGCAGCTGTACAATCGCCAACCATGATTCCAGCAACATCATCAACAACGGGTGCATTGAATCTACGAATATGCTCTCCAGCTGGTGTTTTATCAGGATTAATGACGATAGCGTGATTATCGCTTTGTAATTGGTGCATATGTGATTTGAATATTTTCAACAACTCGTTGTGCTCGTTCAAAAGAGCATCTAGCTCGCTGACGATGCGCCTGGCATAAAGTGAATCAAGGTTATTATAATCACAACGTGCATTCACGCGATTGGCAAGTGCGCTTCCGGAATCCTCGCCGCCCATAAAGTAGATTTGTAAGAATTTATGTGGTTCGTTTGGCATTGGCAGCAGTGAGCCCATTTTATGATAAACTTGGCCTCTGATTTTGAATGTAGAATTGAATTGTTGACCATTTGCATTAGTATTTCGAACTATTTCTGTTGCTCCGAACGATGTCATTTGAAAGCATGAATTGAATCTTCGAATTGACTTCAGGAACACGTTAGAATCTGGATCCGTGCCGATAAGTAAGCCGTTCAATGGTTCAGGTGGTGTTTCAATTTCAGGTAGTTGCACTTTTCCTGACGCGCAACACATCCCAGCTGGCTCATTTTTGAATTTCAGAGCATGACAATGCGGACATTCCTTGTCCATAGCACCAATTACCACTTTTGAATGAGCATAATATTCAATATCGGGCTCATACTGGAATGCTAGACGCAGGAATGAATCAGATATAAATGCTCGATGTACCTGTTGTCGTTGTTGGTCATTTGTTCTTCGTCTATTGACTGTGAAACGGCGTGATTGTCGTTGTTCTAATCTTCTGACTTCATTGCGTTCAGCTCGTGTATCTTCTGGCTCTTCTTGATGCAATTGCGCCATTCTGACACGTGCATCAGTACTTTGTTGCTGGATTTGTTCTTCTGTTCTTTCGGATCTGCTATTTCGCAAGTTTCGAGCTTTACTTGTACTGCGGCTCAAATCAGCCCCTTTGCGTTTTCTTGGCATTGCTCACTGTACAAAACATACATAAATAGAATTAATGAAATTATTTAATGATGAAAAATGTTAAAAGTATAATTAGGGCCAGGATTTTTGCCGCAGTTTTGAAATGATTAGTTTTAATTTATGAAATTATAACAAAAATATAAGTTTTATGGAAAAATTTTTCAAACAAGAGTAAAAAATTAAATTTTATGAAAACATTGTCTCTTATAATTTTTTCATACAACCAATATTTCCATTGACATTTCAAAATAAAGATTCATAATGATTGATTTTTTGGAAACTATGAAAATCTTAATTGTTCAATTGCATTTTTTTAATAAAATTAAATTAAAATTACATTTTTATAAGATCAACAACATTTTCGATATTAATAAAAAAAAGTATACTTACAACACAAAATCCGTTGTTATTGGAAGCTCGTGTCACGTGTTGAGTACTTTTGAGGTTATAAAATCACTTGATTAACTAATCGTGCAAAATACACTCAAAATTGATAATTTAATTATTATTGATAAAATAGGAATGATTAAAAGTTAATATGAGAGTTACACTGAGATAGCAAAATAATAATTGTCAACGTTACTACTACACTTGATGCATAAACAATAATGATGGCCGACAACTGTGTAGGGAGTGAGAAAGAAAGGAGACCGGCTTCGTTCTCATCCCTACTCCGTGCTGTTTACTGGGTCAGAAGTGACACCTGTAGACATCTGGCGGGGATAACTAATTAAATGACGATTGATCAGTTTTCGACCGGAGAGGAAAAATGATTAAATTACTAAAATGGCTATTAAAAAATAAGGGTTGATCGTAGAAGGGTGAAAATTGAGGATTGTATGTATTTTTGTATGTTGTATCATAAAAAAATAGAAATTAAAAATTTTGTCTAAAAAATAAATAAATAAATTTAGGGGTGGACTACCCCTAACATTTAGGGGGATGAAAAATAGATGTTGGCCGATTCTCATAGATACCGGATAAGCACAAAAAATTTCATCAAAATCGGTCAAGCCGTTTCGGAGGAGTATGGCAACGAAAACTGTGACACGAGAATTTTATATATTAGAAGATAGATATACGAGGGTCGATCAATAAATAGTCGGCCTGCGTCATCTGTTGGTCGAACAATGAAATCAAAGCGGTGCTAGACGAAGTTTATATGGACCTTGCACCTTCGTTATCAACCATTAAATATTGGACAACTGAATTTAAACTCGGTCGTACGAGCATTGTTGACGATGAACCTCCAGGTCGTCCAAATGAGGTCGTCATACCAGAAACAATTAAAAAAGTCCACGATATGGTGTTAAATGATCGGAGACTAAAAGTGCGTAATATTGCTGAGGCCACAGGCATATGATATGGCTCAGTGATTTCAATCCTGAGTGATCAGTTGGGTATGAAAAAGTTATCCGCAAGATGGGTGCCGCGTTTGCTCACTGTCGACCATAAAAGAGAACGTGTAGCTGATGGCCAAAATTCATAAATTTAAATACGAATTGCTTTCGCATCCACCGTATTCTCCAGATTTGGCCCCCTCCGACTACTTTCTGTTTCCAAACCTGAAAAAATGGCTTGGCGGAAAGAGATTTGGTTCCAGAGATGACCTCATCGCCGAAACAGACCTATTTTGAGGACCTTCCGAAATCGTATTATTCGGAGGGCATCAAAAAAATGGAAAATCGTTGGAATAAGTGTATCGAGCTAAAAGGAGATTATGTTGAGAAATAAAAAGATTTTTGTCCAAAAAAACGCGATTTTCTTTACCAAGCCGACTATTCATTGATCGACCCTCATATTATATATATTCACTCCTTTGACCGAAATCGAATGTCGCAATGAATTTCACAATAAACATCGCTTGCAAAATCCAGCAAGTCGTAGCTCGAGCGGTCGCTGCTCGCAGCTCGTTGCTTACGTTTGCACATTTTTTCTACTTCAGTGAGTGGCCTCACGCGAAGAAGGTACAATGGCGAAATAATGTACAATTTATTAATTCGCGGCACAACAATACCAACTGAACAAACCATTTTCTTTCCTGAAAGCCACCACCGCTACTAATCAATCTAAACCTGCATGACCATACCGACGGCAATGCAGATGCCGCACAGAGCACATACCAGGAACTATTTAATAAGATGAACAAAAATAAATGTCAAGATTGTGTCAAATTCCTCACCGAGGGTTCAAAGTTCGATGGCCACAGCGACTGTTCCATCCTGCATAAAGACCAAGAATTGAAGTTCAACTTTCCTAGTGCATTCTTAACCCGGTAATGTTAAGCCTCCGCAACCGGTCAAGCCCTAAACATTGTACAGCAAACAAACACCTTGCCAATAGTCATTTTCACTGAATCAGAATCTACTCTGGATGCAATAAGAAATACATCTTGCTTAGGCTGTACTATTCATAAGATTCAAACTAAAGTGTGATTATGCTCGCAGCTCGAACTTCAGAACATTTCAGTCCAAATGATTGAGATTTGGACGACAACGACATCCCTTTTTCAATATATTACAGTTCACACACATCAGAACATCAGGATTCTCAAACACAATGGACTACATTAAATTTCTGTATATCTATCTTCTAATATATAAAATTCTCGTGTCACAGTTTTCGTTGCCATACTCCTCCGAAACGGCTTGACCGATTTTGATGAAATTTTTTGTGCTTATCCGGTATCTATGAGAATCGGCCAACATCTATTTTTCATCCCCCTAAATGTTAGGGGTAGTCCACCCCTAAATTTATTTATTTATTTTTTAGACAAAATTTTTAATTTCTATTTTTTTATGATACAACATACAAAAATACATACAATCCTCAATTTTCACCCTTCTACGATCAACCCTTATTTTTTAATAGCCATTTTAGTAATTTAATCATTTTTCCTCTCCGGTCGAAAACTGATCAATCGTCATTTAATTAGTTATCCCCGCCAGATGTCTACAGGTGTCACTTCTGACCCAGTAAACAGCACGGAGTAGGGATGAGAACGAAGCCGGTCTCCTTTCTTTCTCACTCCCTACACAGTTGTCGGCCATCATTATTGTTTATGCATCAAGTGTAGTAGTAACGTTGACAATTATTATTTTGCTATCTCAGTGTAACTCTCATATTAACTTTTAATCATTCCTATTTTATCAATAATAATTAAATTATCAATTTTGAGTGTATTTTGCACGATTAGTTAATCAAGTGATTTTATAACCTCAAAAGTACTCAACACGTGACACGAGCTTCCAATAACAACGGATTTTGTGTTGTAAGTATACTTTTTTTTATTAATATCGAAAATGTTGTTGATCTTATAAAAATGTAATTTTAATTTAATTTTATTAAAAAAATGCAATTGAACAATTAAGATTTTCATAGTTTCCAAAAAATCAATCATTATGAATCTTTATTTTGAAATGTCAATGGAAATATTGGTTGTATGAAAAAATTATAAGAGACAATGTTTTCATAAAATTTAATTTTTTACTCTTGTTTGAAAAATTTTTCCATAAAACTTATATTTTTGTTATAATTTCATAAATTAAAACTAATCATTTCAAAACTGCGGCAAAAATCCTGGCCCTAATTATACTTTTAACATTTTTCATCATTAAATAATTTCATTAATTCTATTTATGTATGTTTTGTACAGTGAGCAATGCCAAGAAAACGCAAAGGGGCTGATTTGAGCCGCAGTACAAGTAAAGCTCGAAACTTGCGAAATAGCAGATCCGAAAGAACAGAAGAACAAATCCAGCAACAAAGTACTGATGCACGTGTCAGAATGGCGCAATTGCATCAAGAAGAGCCAGAAGATACACGAGCTGAACGCAATGAAGTCAGAAGATTAGAACAACGACAATCACGCCGTTTCACAGTCAATAGACGAAGAACAAATGACCAACAACGACAACAGGTACATCGAGCATTTATATCTGATTCATTCCTGCGTCTAGCATTCCAGTATGAGCCCGATATTGAATATTATGCTCATTCAAAAGTGGTAATTGGTGCTATGGACAAGGAATGTCCGCATTGTCATGCTCTGAAATTCAAAAATGAGCCAGCTGGGATGTGTTGCGCGTCAGGAAAAGTGCAACTACCTGAAATTGAAACACCACCTGAACCATTGAACGGCTTACTTATCGGCACGGATCCAGATTCTAACGTGTTCCTGAAGTCAATTCGAAGATTCAATTCATGCTTTCAAATGACATCGTTCGGAGCAACAGAAATAGTTCGAAATACTAATGCAAATGGTCAACAATTCAATTCTACATTCAAAATCAGAGGCCAAGTTTATCATAAAATGGGCTCACTGCTGCCAATGCCAAACGAACCACATAAATTCTTACAAATCTACTTTATGGGCGGCGAGGATTCCGGAAGCGCACTTGCCAATCGCGTGAATGCACGTTGTGATTATAATAACCTTGATTCACTTTATGCCAGGCGCATCGTCAGCGAGCTAGATGCTCTTTTGAACGAGCACAACGAGTTGTTGAAAATATTCAAATCACATATGCACCAATTACAAAGCGATAATCACGCTATCGTCATTAATCCTGATAAAACACCAGCTGGAGAGCATATTCGTAGATTCAATGCACCCGTTGTTGATGATGTTGCTGGAATCATGGTTGGCGATTGTACAGCTGCACGAGAAATTGTGATTCGTAGAAGAAATAATAATCTTCAGTTCATTGCTGACACACATCGTTCATATGACGCTCTCCAATATCCGCTAATATTCTGGAAGGGACAAGACGGATATTGCATAAACATAAAACAACGAGATCCCGTATCAGGTACTTCATTGATTATTAATTTGATCATTAATCATTTAACAAAACAATTAAATTATTGAACGTAATAAATTTAAATTAATTTTTATGAACAAATATTACAGGAGCTGAAATAAACAAGAACGTTAGCTCAAAGGATTATTATGCGTACCGATTAATGATTAGACGTGGCCTGGACAACGTCATTTTACGATGTCGTGAGCTTTGTCAACAATTCATGGTCGACATGTACGCGAAGATTGAGAGCGAACGACTACGATACTTACGATATAATCAACAAAAGCTGCGCGCGGAAGAGTACATTCATTTGCGAGACGCTATCAACAACAACGCCGACGTCGCCGAAATTGGTAACCATGTCATTTTACCATCATCGTACGTAGGCAGTCCACGTCATATGCAAGAATATATACAGGATGCTCTGACTTTCGTGCGCGAATATGGACGACCATGTTTATTTATCACGTTCACATGTAATCCAAAATGGCCAGAGATTACATCTTTCCTACTGCCTGGCCAAAATGCAATACATCGCCATGACATTACAGCACGTGTGTTCAGACAAAAGTTGAAGTCTTTAATAAGTTTCATTACTAAATCACATGTATTTGGTCCCACACGTTGCTGGATGTATTCGGTTGAGTGGCAAAAGCGAGGATTACCTCATGCACACATTTTGGTTTGGTTCATCGACAAAATCCGTCCTGAAGAAATCGATAGTATCATTTCTGCGGAAATTCCAGATCCATCCACTGACCAACTGCTGTTTGATATTGTTACAACAAACATGATTCATGATCCATGTGGTACTCTTAATAGTTCATCGCCTTGCATGGCTGATGGAAAATGTACTAAAAATTTCCCTAAAGATTTTACCAATGATACGGTCACAAATGTCGACGGATACCCAATATATCGTCGAAGAAATCCTGAAAATGGCGGACAATCATTTATTAAAAATATCATCAACACAGACATTGATATTGACAATCGTTGGGTGGTGCCATATTCGCCTCTGCTGAGCAAGACATATAATGCTCATATTAATGTTGAGTTCTGCAGTTCTGTGAAGAGCATCAAATACATTTGCAAGTATGTCCATAAAGGCAGTGATATGGCTGTGTTTAGAGTGGAAAATACTAATGTGAATGCTCCTCCAGTGAATAAAAACGATGAAATAACGCTCTACCAAATTGGTCGGTACATCAGCTCCAATGAAGCTGCTTGGCGTATCTTTGGTTTTCCAATTCATGAACGGGATCCAGCAGTTGTTCAGTTAGCCATCCATCTTGAAAACGGTCAACGTGTATTTTTCACGAACGAGACAGCGATTGATCGTGCAATAAATCCACCTAAAACTACACTCACTGCATTTTTTGAATTGTGTAATCGTGCGGATGATTTTGGTGCCTTCGCACGAACATTACTCTATTCACAAGTACCACGCTATTTCACATGGACTCAAACAAAAACATGGATGCCCCGCAAGCAAGGCTCACCAGTTGCTGCATGTCTCAATTTATTTAAATCAAACGCCTTGGGGCGATTATTTACAGTCAATCCAAGACACACGGAGTGCTTTTATCTTCGACTGTTGTTGGTTAATGTTACTGGCCCATTATCATTTCAAGATATACGTAAAGTGAATGGGCAACAATATCCAACGTATAAAGATGCATGCCTTGCACTCGGCTTGCTGGAAGACGACAACCAGTGGGAATGCATGCTTGCTGAAGCTGCATTGAACTGTACAGCAATACAAATTCGTCTACTATTCGCTATAGTGTTGACTACATGTTTCCCAGCCCGAGCACAGATATTATGGGAAAATCACAAAGATTCAATGACTGATGATATATTGCATCAACATCGTATACGGTGCCACGATCTAACCATAACATTCAGCGACGAAATGTACAATGAAGCATTGATTGCTATTGAGGATCTTTGCATTGTCATTGCCAACTTACCACTTAGTAATTTCGGTATGAATTCGCCAAATCGAACTGCATCTGATTTAATGAATACTGAAATGAATCGTGAACTGCAGTACAGTACTGTAGAAATGGCAGCGATTGTTGCCCGCAATGTCCCACTAATGAATGAGGAACAAAGAACCATTTATGATCGCATTATGCTCGCAGTTTCAGCTGGACAAGGTGGGTTCTTCTTTTTGGATGCACCGGGTGGAACTGGCAAAACATTCGTTATTTCGCTAATTCTTGCTGAAATACGATCAAATAATGGCATCGCATTGGCCGTTGCATCATCGGGCATTGCAGCAACTTTATTGGATGGAGGTAGAACAGCTCATTCAGTATTTAAGCTGCCACTAAATATTCAGAATAACCCTGACGCAGTATGCAACATTAAGAAACAATCGTCCATGGCCACTGTGCTGAAACGGTGTAAAATTATTATTTGGGATGAATGTACTATGGCACACAAACATTCACTTGAGGCGTTGAACAGGACATTGAAAGATATTAAAAACAGTGACAAACTATTTGGCGGAACTCTGTTGGTCCTTTCAGGTGATTTCAGACAAACACTTCCAGTCATTCCACGTTCAACATACGCTGATGAGATCAACGCTTGCTTAAAATCATCTCCATTGTGGCGTAATGTTGAAAAATTACAGCTAAAAATAAATATGCGCGTTCAAATGCTTCAAGATCCATCCGCTGAAACATTTTCAAAACAACTCTTAGATATCGGTGATGGAAAAGTTGCTATAGATGAAACTGGATACGTAAAATTACCGACCGATTTCTGCACAATCGCTGATTCGCAAGATACTCTCATTGAACAAATATTTCCCGATGTACACACACAGTACATAAATCATGAGTGGCTTGCAGAAAGAGCGATTTTAGCGGCAAAAAATGTAGACGTTGACAATTTAAATCTGAAGATACAAATGTTGTTGCCAGGGAACTTGGTATCATATAAATCTATTGATACAGTTTGCGACGACAGCGAAGCAGTAAATTTTCCCACAGAGTTTTTGAACTCACTGGATTTGCCAGGCATGCCACCGCATAATTTACAATTAAAGGTTGGATCTCCAATTATCTTGCTTCGTAATTTGAACCCGCCCCGGCTGTGCAACGGTACGCGATTAGTCATTCAAAAATTAATGAAAAACGTGATCGAAGCCAGGATTTTAAATGGCAAGTTCAGAGGTGAAAATATACTCATACCACGGATTCCTATTATACCTACAGATGTGCCAATTCAATTCAAACGTATTCAGTTTCCGATTAGATTGGCATTTGCAATGACTATCAACAAATCCCAAGGTCAAACGATGTCTGTTTGTGGATTAGATTTGAGAACACCATGTTTTTCACACGGACAATTATAAATACGTGGCATGCTCTCGAGTGGGTAAACCATCCAGTTTGTTTGTGTTAGCTAAAGATGGACTAACAAAAAATATTGTTCACGCTATAGCATTAAGAGATTGATATTGTTTAATAGTGTTACTGTCGTAATTGTTTAATTAATGATATATAATTTTAAGGAATAAATTATAATAACTTAAAAATAATGTTTGCCTTTTGTTATTTTTATATTCCCTCATCGTTCACAGCGCTCCATGCTTATTTCACGCATATACCACATTCTTACATACATACAATATACACATTCTAACATACATACATACTTACAATAAGTAAGCTATTTTTTGTCTACACTAGAAATTACTAGGAAATTATTTATATGGCAAAACAACGTTTGCCGGGTCAGCTAGTTTCTTTATATGTTATGATTGCTAACAACCTGCATCGTTGATGCGAACTTAAATATGAATAAAAAATGTTATAAAGCGTGCGAATTTGAAATTGCCACATTGCTTCCTCTGGATTATCGGCCACTCACAGATTCTCCTCTACGGGTAATGGTTTTCGCAATTCTGGATTCCTCATAAAGAAAGATTTGTGTTCTGAATGTACGGTTCATGAATCTCGATTCAGAGTACAACCATTGCGTCACAAGCATTTTAAAAATGTACGTTCAAGTTTCGCATCGATAGGTGGAAGTATCCGAGAGTTGGAAGAAAAAACTTCTAAAAATTTTCTAAAAACAATAAATTAAAAATTACAAATTTGATAAAATTTCAATTCCTCGAATGATTCTCACCAAATTCGAAACAAAATATTCCTGTCCCCTAGGTAATTTATATGCCAAGTGTCGCTTTATTGAGTGAAAATATACAAAAGTCGATGCAAAATTAAACTCTATGCGAAAAATGTTAAAAACCTATAATTGTATAAATTTTGGATACCTCAACCGAGGCTTGCCAAATTCAATACTGAACATTCTTGTGATTTACAAAAAATTCTAACTATCGTAAAATAAGTCATCCGATAGCAATTTCTACAATAATTGCAGCCAACTGACGGGGGTTTCGATCCGATTCGTGTGCACAGATTCAGGAAGATAGATCAACCTGTTTTCAAGATAGACCCTTTTCAATTTTAGAGAGAGAAAGAGACAGATTCTTTGATTAATGTATTCATGCATTGGCATACCTTGTGACATAGGCACAGGATAATTGATCATATCAGGCGTCGCAAAATATGAGATCGTTCGAAGATCTGATTCCACAGCCCGTAAGGATATTGAAGAAGACGGGAAGACGGGATTCCGCGGTATCGGGAAGCCAGACTAACGAAGATAAAGAATATCGTCGAACCATTGTCAGAATATGTAAAAGAGTTATCGGATAAGCATAAACGTAATTGACGCGGTAGTTTTGTAATAAATTTCGTCGTCGTATTATCCGGAAAATACCGCATACTACTGTTGCTCCGCAGTACGGCAAAAAAAGCTATCCTTGGAGCTCATATTTATCAAGGACGGTGATTCCAAACGCTCTTCCTGTTCTTCTCCTTCGTCTTCTCAGGTAAAGAAGGCACTCGTAATCGCGATAATTATATCTCGTAGAAAATACCGTCGATAGTCTCATTATTTAGATCGTGCAAATATAGACGAACAGTTTTGGATTCACTGATATTCGTTGAATCTTGAATAACTCGTTACTACGACCGCGCTCATATCCTTTCGCGAATGCGGCTTTAGCTGTACTGATACGCACTAAGTTACCGGCACTGTATTTAGGCTTTTTAGTTCTGTTCGAGTTACGCTCGTAACGCGGAGCTAAATTTTCTCAAGCAATACAGGCGATTTCTAGAGTCATATCGCTCGGAGGAATACGCGTTCCGCTGTGTCTAGTGTGATTATAAGCATATAAAAAATGTTGTAAAACATCGATGTAACGCTAATCTCGCATGTAGGTATATAAAGTAGCACCACATTCGATTCTTCATCGTGCGGTTAAGGCGTTCGGCAATCGAGGCTTTTATATCGAGATTACAAGCAGCCCGGAATCGATAATCTGTTTGTTTACAATTTGCTGAAATGGAGCTCCGATAAATTCTTTGCCTCGATCAGTTTGTGTAAAGCTAAGATAGAAAAAAACCCTCCATTCTACCACCTCGGACACCTCGGAATTGAGATAAGAGAGACCCCTCCACTCATGCATCTCGGACACCTCTGGGACTTGCGTGGAGCATCCTCCCTCGCACGACAGTCAGTCTACTCGGGACACTGCTCTTATGCACCTCCTTACATACGTAATATAAACCACGTGGTAAACTCCACGATTGTACGATTGTAAAACACTGTCTTTACTACGAATAAATAAACGAGTCACTACTCAAACTTTTTAAAAAGGCAAGAATCGGTATAATCCCCGTAACATTTTGGCGATCCCGCCAGGATAGTATTCGCGACTAATTAGAAAGTTATTCCACTTGTACGAACCACGTTAAATACTGGTCACGACTTGGACCCTGAACTTTCATCGAGTCACATCGAAACTATCTGGAAACGAACCCTGGGACGTTCTCCAACGCGAGACATCACCATTGAAAAGGGACCAAGGAGACGTCAAAACTCCTCGTCAAACGAAATTCACCGGTAAGCAAAAAAAAAAACCCATTCTGGCTTTTACGACGTACCGCGAACCGAACGAAGAGATTCCTACTAGCGAAGAAACAGACAGTGATACCGACATTATAGAGATAATACAGAACCCGTATTACACGGCACCGACCATGTCGAGGACGACATCACCTACGCGACCCATAGAGGATCGAAGCCTTACACTCATATTAGAAAAACTGGAAAGCATTTCCGCAAGAATGGAGAGAGTAGAAATCGGAATTGTGGGACTTGGAGAGGAAAACGAGAGACGAGCTCAAGAAATTAAAGATATATGGACACATTTTAAAGTAGACATCACGGAAGATGAAGCACCACCACTGCCCACGGTACCACCGGCATTCCCACGGGACGGACAAAATCGTTCGCGAACACGAGAACAGACGCGTGGGACATCCGAATCCACACCGGAAAGACAATGCAAGAAACCACATCCAACAAACGCTGAACCAGCAAAAGACGCTATCAAATACGTTCGCACGCTCAAAGGATACGATGATGTCGGAGTAGAAGAATTTATCCGCTCGGTCAAACGAGCATCCGCTGCGTGTGATAGGCCCGAGCGACTCCTGGATCTCATTATCAATGAGAAGGTAGTCGGAGAAGCCGAGCGCAGCATCCGAGGCATCGAGATAACAGCCGATGGGGTGAAACCAAACGCAAAAAAAAATCGAAGCAGTGCAAAATTTCAAGCAACCGAAAACGGTCACCGAAGTCAAAAGTTTTCTCGGACTCACAGGATATTATCGCAAATTTATCAAAGGTTTTTCAACCATCAGCAAACCTCTCACGATGTTGACAAAGAAAGGAGGATAATTCAATTGGACAGATAAAACAGAAGAGGCATTTCAAACTTTAAAAAACGCTCTCTGCACATCGCCTGTACTCAGGTATCCGAACTACGAAAGAGAATTTACTCTGACAACTGACGCCTCAAACGTAGGGCTAGGAGGGGTCCTATCGCAAGATGGACAACCCTGCTGCTACATATCACGCACACTCAACAAAGCTGAAGAGAATTACACCACCTCCGAAAAAGAACTGCTTGCCATCGTATGGTCAGTCAAAAGACTCCGACAATATTTACTCGGAAGAAAATTCAACATACAAACGGACCACAAAGCCTTGGTGTGGCTCTTCAACATCAAAGACCCCTCTTCGCGACTGATGAGATGGAGGCTCAAACTCGAAGAATATGAATTTCAAATCGAGTACAAAAAAGGGAAGGAAAACTGTGCAGCCGACGCCCTATCTCGATTATGCATTACACGAGAGATGCTACACAACGCAGGAGGGACAGACATCGCGTCACCGGAAGAAAGTATTCTGACACCGGAACGACTCTATTCAGACTACACCACTTGGTGCCTATTCGAGAATCACTTGAATAAAGTAAAAATACTACTCAACACCAACAAGGGGATATGGATGCCCATCGTCAAAGTATCCGACGACGATAACCACGAAAAAATCGAACTGGGACCATACGACGAAAATAAATGGCTAAACGAAATCTACCTAGGAGTCTAATATTTCAAGGAGAACAAGAAGGACCCTCGGTTCACCATCTCAGACGCCACCTTATCCACTTACGAAAAGGAAACTCTTACGGATATGCTAAATTTCCTAGCAAACAAAGATAACGTCGTAACCCGCATCTGCAGCAAAGAAAGAAAACTAACAGAAGAAGAGAAACGACAAATTCTCTCGGAAAACCACGGAGGATCACTGACACACCATCTGGGAGAAAATAAATCCATCGCGCGTATAAAAGAAAAATACGAATGGAAGGGAATGGAACAGGAAATGATCCAGTTCATCCGGGATTGCATCATTTGTCAACAAGCAAAACTAACCCGCATACGACCGAAAGCCCCCGCCATCGTCACCGATACACCCAGGGAAGCCAACGAGAAAATCGCAATGGACATCTTCGGCCCGTTACCAAAGACCGCTAAAGGAAACAAGTATCTCCTAACCATTCAGGATACATTCACTAAGTATCTACTGATGGTACCGCTACAACAAACTACTTCAGAGGACATTGCCGACGCTTTAATCCAACACTACATCTACACTTCCGGAACACCGAAGAACATCTTAACGGACCAAGGAACGAACTTTCTGTCCTACGTCATGCAGGAATTCGAAAGAAGCCTAGGGATACAGCCGATAAAAACCACGGCCTACCACCCTCAATCGAACGGCTCGCTCGAACGCACACATGCGGTTATAAAAGACCTCATTAGAACATCACTTGAAACGGCCGAGAGAAACCAACGCTGGGATGAGAACATCCAAACTATTGGATTCGCGTATAACACCTTAATCCACGAAGGGCACGGACACACGCCATTCGAACTGACGTTCGGACGAAAAGCGAGGCTCCCGTCATCCATCGATAGCACAAATAATCTAACGTACAACGAGCTGATCGAGAAATGGAAAAAAAGACACAACGAAACATTGGAAAGAGCTCGAAATAAACTCATCAGAGCAAAAGAAAAACGCAAGGAATATCACGACAGAAACATCTGTCGCACGCAACCCCTGTACCAGATCGGAGAACAAGTCTGGACAACGGACGGAGTACGAAAACGAAAGCTAGACAACGAATGGGAAGGCCCCTATACGATCACGGCCGTACTCGAAAATTAAAATCTAGGAATAGAGAAAAACGGTAAAAAACAGAGAATCCATATAGATCGAACTCAACCTTTTTTCAGACATGAGGAAAACAATACTCCTCGCAGTCCTGCTACTAGCAACTTGGATAACAGCAATCACAGTCCAGCCATTGAATGACACCACGTTCTTTCTCGAGGACCTCGAAAAAGCCAAAGTATATCATAAAACGTGGAGAGTCATCGGAACCATCGATCTAACCGAATTAAATACCCGCTACAATCAGTTATGGAACATGAACAACGATGCAGCACGCGCCTGCGAAGCAAAGTGCCACGAACAAACCGAAATTGATCTCATGAGAACACGCCTCAAACGAACTTACAATAACATACAACTGCTCGACCATCTTACCAACAAAACACGGGTCAGGAGAGGACTCATCAATGCCATCGGATCTTTGTCCAAATCCCTCTTCGGCACACTAAGCGATGAAGACCTCGACCACATCAATCAAGAGATCGACAGGATCTACGATGTCACTAATACACTGGAACAAGGATTATCAAATCAGACGAAAATCATCAAAATTCTTCTGAATAATGCAAACCACGATATGTATGCATTAGGCAAACGAGGAGACGAATATCTGAGACAAGCCAACAAAGCCGCAAACAAAATAAATAATAACACAGTAGACATATTTTTGGCCAACCAGCTATCAGGGGTACAAATTGAAAATGCGGGTTTGATAACAGATGGCGTTACTAACGCTATACGCATCAGGCAGTACTGTGACTATGTTCATGTCAAAGCTACGTCTTATAGCTTTAATTTTCAGTATGTGTCAATTTGTCGCAGTGTCAAATTCATAGTTTTTTTGAGCTCTCAATATGTCGAGTTTCGTGCCAACAAAACAGCATTTGCGGGAAGTTTTAATTTACTTCTTTAATTTGAAGAAAAGTGCTGCTGAAGCACATCGATTGGTCTCCGAGGCTTATCCGAGTCATGTTCCATCGGTTTCAACGTGCGAGAGATGGTTTGTGCGGTTTAGAAGTGGTGATTTTGACGTTGAGGACAAAGAGCGGCCGGGCCAAGTGAAAAAGTTTGAGAATGCTGAATTGGAGGGAATACTCAATGAAGACTCGTGTCAAACTCAACAAGAGCTCTCAGATTCATTGGGAGTGACACAACAAGCCATTTCCCATCGTATAAAAGCCCTCGGAATGATCCAAAAGCAAGGACATTGGGTGCCGTATGAGCTGAAGCCGAGAGACGTCGAGCGCCGTTTTTTTGCATGCGAACTGCTGCTCGAACGGCAAAAACGGAAGGGTTTTTTGCATCGCATTGTCACTGGTGATGAAAAGTGGATCCATTACGATAACCCGAAGCGCAAAAAATCATATGGTTACCCCGGCCATGCATCATCATCGACGGCCAAACCAAATATTCACGGCGCCAAGCTCATGCTCTGTATTTGGTGGGACCAGCTGGGTGTGGTGTATTATGAGCTATTGAAATCGAACGAAACCATCACAGGAGCACTATACCGAACTCAATTGATGCGTTTGAGCCGCGCACTCAAAGAAAAACGGCCACAATACGAGCAAAGACACGACAAAGTAATTTTGCAACATGACAACGCTCGGCCACATGTTGCAGCGCCGGTCAAAACATACCTACAAACGCTGAAATGGGAAGTCTTACCCCACCCGCCGTATAGCCCAGATATTGCTCCTTCCGATTACCACCTTTTCCGATCGATGACACATGGCCTAGCTGACCAGCGCTTCCATTCTTACGAAGAAGCCCAAAAATGGGTCGATGACTGGATAGCAGCCAAGCCGGCCGAATTTTTTCGCGACGGTATCCGTAAATTGCCAGAAAGATGGGAAAAAGTTGTGGCTAGCGATGGACAATACTTTGAATAATTCATTTGTTACCATTTTTTCAGAATAAACGTTCAAAAATATCATGATAGAAAAAAATCCCGCATTTTCAATTTGTACTCCTGATAACAATCAGCGGATTTCTTCTGGCTGACCTCCAAGAAGACACGAACACATTGCTTAACGCCATAGGGGACGCTAAACACGGCATAATTCATCCACAAGTTTTTGCTCCAGTAAATCTCGTGAACGGGATCGCATCTTTTGAAAAACGGACCAATACACCGTATAGTCTGGAAAACAAAATCGAGAATTACCACGACATCGTCGCTATGTCTCAAGTAAACATCATATTGACGAAAGGACGACTAACCTATATCATCGACATCCCCCTCTGGGAACAAGATACATTTGAAATTAAACACGTGATTCCCATCCCTAGGAAGCAAGGAGAAGCCTACACAGCGCTTATCCCAGAGTCACAATATATCCTAATCAATCAAGCTCACAGTTCCTACATACCAAGCTCATTAGAACAAATCAACCAGTGTCTCAAATCGGGAAGCCTAAAAATTTGTAAAAGAAACCAACCATCCTTTCTGCTAGCAGAAACAGAATCCTGCGACACTCAGATTTTAAACAGAAAAATCAAAACTATCACGCACCCAAAATGTAAAACAGCTCTTTTTACCGTACAAGACATAACATACATTCAGTTACAATCCAATCGAGGATATTTAATATTCCCGCAAGACAGTCAATATCTCGATGTTCTCTGCGGACACAGATTGGAGATGCTCAGGATCGAATTGCCAAGCTTGATCAACTCCGACGAGGACTGTACTATAACGACGAACGGCGCGCTAATTAAAATCGCACCAACACTCAACACTACCATGAACATCCTATACCACAAAGATTATGCATTCCCTATAAACGACTCAGATATCTCAATAATTCGACGACACCTTGTCCCCATACAACATCACATGGATACAAACGAAATTCGGGAGTTGGAGACCAACCTCGACGAAATACAACAACAGATCGACCTCACGAAGGGACGAAGAAGAGTCCAGTCATGGAGCGAACACGCCTTCAGCATACTCACCTTCTGTGGATATAGCGCACCCATACTCATCACGCTCTGGTCCCTTAACAAGGTCGGACTATTCGAATGCATAAAACGTTGTACACCCAAACTTTGCTTCAGACTCGGATGCAGTAAGATAGTTAACCACTACCGACCTAGTAGTGAGTATCAAGTTGAATATCGCCTACCAGCAACCGAACCAGCTCGGCCATCACCGTCCTATCAACAACCACTGGACCCGCTCTTCAGATCAGTGCGTCCACCGCGAGTAAAATAGGAACTTCCAGGGGAAAGTTCTATCTACTCCGGGGGGTGTAAAGCTAAGATAGAAAAAACCCCTCCATTCTACCACCTCGGACACCTCGGTATTGAGATAAGAGAGACCCCTCCACTCATGCATCTCGGACACCTCTGGGACTTGCGTGGAGCATCCTCCCTCGCACGACAGTCAGTCTACTCGGGACACTGCTCTTATGCACCTCCTTACATACGTAATATAAACCACGTTGTAAACTCTACGATTGTACGATTGTAAAACACTGTCTTTACTACGAATAAATAAACGAGTCACTACTCAAACTTTTCAAAAAGGCAAGAATCGGTATAATCCCCGTAACAGTTTGCAATTGCTGCGGGCGACGGTTGTTACTGCGTGTGAAAATGTGTGTCACGTTTGCGCTTGTTTTATTTGCTCAACACATCGATAATAACAAGCAGATATGCATCCGCATAGATATCCGCTGGGGTTACGTTGGCTCTCTACTCGTGGGTTGTTTTGCAACTGTTCGTCCTCTTCTTCCTTCCCCTCCACCACTTCGATGATGTCGTTGTCCGCCATGAGCATTAAATCTCTGTTTGAGTCTGCGGTCTCGGCCTTGTTGTTGCTGCTGCTGCTATCACTATCGCGTAGTAAAATAACAACGCCACTGCGGTGTCGAGGATAATGCAGGTGTAGGCTCGTACAGTAACTCTAGCGCGCATGGCATCATTAACAAGATTAATAATATTGGAATTTGAAATTCTTCTATCGTCTATGGAAACAACACCGTCACGATCCCATGCTATTTTTTACCGACTACAATGCGATGCAAACTGCGAAGCATCGATATTGCTTTAGATTAACATTTTTTTTTGGTACGCTATCGATATTTTGGTTTGACGGAATTATCGGTGCTATACTATCGTACTTGACCAAGTGAAGATAACGCTGTAGAACCTGCTGGTATGCTGTCCATTTCTTTTTCTCGCCCATCTCCTAAGCACCATCATTCTGGCATATTCCATGGTTTATGTAGGCCAAGATAGACACAAGAAGCAGCGTGAAAAATCCCACACAGTGCCCGACGATGATTTTCCTCTTACCACTCCAATTTCCCCTTTGGACGGCTAGTCGTCGAAGAATTGTCACGTGCGTCCGAAGAAGATTCTTTTGCACGTTGTTTAGGCACACGTTTCCCTGTGAAATATTTAGAGCACACTCGCATATACACCGTACGAACGCTAGATCTGCTTTGCGCAAAATTGCGCGACGCTACTCTTGCTTCAGATAACACAGTGCCTGCAATATAATTATTTACTTTGTATCGAGAGGTTCGTGCAACGCCATCACAAGCGCATTACTGATGCATCACGGGTCGCATAGCGAACGTTTATTGCTTTTTGAGGTACGTAAACGTAATGGTACTGGTTATCGGGGAATATACAGGGGCGAAATCAACAATTATCAAGCGTCGATTGTTTCAAGTCGAATAATAAATAGCTGTGCGGTGCAGCTGTTGCATCGAAAGAAACTTCCGGCAAAAATCTTGGATTCTCGGGACACACTGGCATGCTAAATAGTGAATTTGCGCGCGATCTCGCGGATGTTTTAAGACGACGATATAATTAGCGTTTAAGGAGATATCGCGCTGCCCATGAACCTGATGAAACTGATTTTGCGTAATGAAGATATCACTGAGATTTTTATGATGGCTACACTTCGTGAAAAGATCGACCACGGTATTGTTCGATGCCTCGCACATTAGATCGTCAACGAGCACAAGTTTGAGCCTCGTATCATTCGCGTAATCTGTTGCTTGGTGCAAACCCTCGCGAAATTCGATTTTATCACCGTACTTTGAATACCCGGACTGCCACTCTGAGCAATAAAAAAGTATACGCTCGAACGGGACATCCGTCATTTTGCGCATGTATTTTAAGAAATTTTTCACAAAATATATTTTACCACAGCCCGTAGGACTGCTTATCACGGCTATCCATGGATGTTTCCAACGTGTATCGATATCGATGTGTGTCTATCAAATCCAATCACCTGACTCTTAAATAAGCTTATACCGTGGTGACTGCGGCAGCCCCGCGGCATCAGCTATTTTCGCGGCCTTGATGAGCTGAAAAGACGCAACGCGCCTGTACTAGCTGATGAGGCGTGTGCTCCACGGTATAAGCTGATGTTGACTCCGTATGTAAATTAAATGACGATAGTTTTTAATTTCTCACAAATAAATCAATATTTTTATTTCACTATACATTGTGACGTAGTCACACGCCCCATCCAACATTATAATATGTAGGCGAGATAATAGGACGGATTATTTCCAAATGCGCTGAGGAATGCGGATCCTGGGTCGTCGAACCGGAGCAGAATTCGGCGAAAACATCTGACGTCCTCAGGTCGAAATCTTCGCGCTTTCACAAATAGCGGGTCAGCGGCCAGCTGACCTCGCTTGGCGGTGAGGGGAAGGCGAGGCAATCTGGGAAATTGAAATACAGCGTTAAATTAAAAAATTAGCAAGGAAATCTGGAACACGGGAATGAAGCCGGGAGACGGGTATAAAAGCCATGACGAGAGAGCAACAGCTCTCTCCGGTGAAAACCACGACAAGAACAAGTCAAATACTGTGAAGAAAAATATTCTTACCGGATACCAAGCCAGCTTCTCAGGAGTAGAGTTCGAGGGATTAGTTGGGTGAAAGAGCTAAAATGATTAGAGAATCTCAAAGAAAAAAAGGAGATTGACTAAGCGGATAGGCCAGGATAATTTAAAGAATATAAATTAAGAGAACCAACACTAGCATTTAGGTAGAAGATAGGAGCCGAAAATATCAGTTAACGGTTTTAATTCCGTCCAGCTGAACTATAGGAGAAGAATTAAGGGTTAAAGGAGTAGATTAATTATAAATTAAGCGAAATATTAGGAAATAAAAATTATTGGAGATGCGATAGATAGTAAGTTAGAGAAATAAGAGATCGCGACGCACCGGAAAGACATACTCTCACAGTAGAGAGAATCTTTTGGAGCGAACTTTGCAAGGGAGAAAATTACAAGAGGAGAGCTAGAGGCTTTACGACAAAGAGAATAGAAGAAAACAAATTGAGAAGAAATTGTGGATAGCAAGCCCATAGGAAAAAACCCGGTATGCGAGCCCCGGCGTGCGGAGCCTAAACTAGGAAGACAAGAGGGTAAAGAAAAAAACAACTTACCCAGTTCTGGAGATCCCATTGGAACGACTCAGGACATCGAGCAGTTTAGCGTATCCGCGGAGTTCCATGGAATTAATGGAAAAATAAATAAAACCACTATTAAACATAATCAACTGTGGATACATTGCGACACAACAAAAAGATAATTCGTGACACGCGAGTCGCTTTACGACAAAAAGGGACAGAGACGAACCACTGGGACGGCACAAACACTTTCGCGACTGGACACGGCGTTCGATGTCGGGGATGGTTGGATAACATCGCGGTTGCTTACATAGTTCACATACATGATCTTGTGATGAACCGGTAGCACAACCGTACCTCAATTTCCGGACGCGTTAGTAAATTCATTAGTTCCGAGCACGTGAAAACGATTACGTTTTTCGTCAGACATTCGTGTTGACCAAACTTTCCCCATTACGAATTAAGCGGTAATTTTGCAAGCGATCGTAAACCGGGATTTGACTACAAAGTATTTCGCTCGAGATGTTTCCCTCAGACTCCTCGTACAATGTGATGAAACGCTCTGTTGCTTCGGCGTCAACGTTACACGCAGCTGGCAGTCCACTCGCCTCCTGTTTTATATTTAGGAATGTGTCGATGTACTCGACAAAATGACCGCCTCGCCGTGTTGCGGAGTCATACTGCGTAACAACGTATTGCCAAATTGCATCGATACGCGTCACCTTATATCTGAGCGAGACGGCTTTTCTCAGCCCGTCCACGACCCACGGGCCGTCAAACGCTCGCTCAGTCGCATCATCGTGTGTGCAACCAGCGGATGTGTCCATGCCTGTACAGCATGTTCTATGCAGGGGGAACAGTAGCTTCCCATGCATGCGAACAGGCAGTACGGGCAGATGCAAATCGCGCGGTGCTACTACGAAGGATTTCGCGAGACCCTCGACGGCACTTAGATCGTTTTCAAGCCCTACGAGTTCTCGACACTCGTCACATACGTATAATTTTGGATGTCCAACGAGATATTTTCCGTTCTTACACAGCCATAGATACAGCGAGTACACATCCACATTGCGTATCTGCTTCCCATTCGCGACATCGTACGGACTCACAAAATTTTCCATTCGACCGGCAAAGAATGCAGCCTGTGTTTCTAGAGTCGTCTGCTTGACCATGGAGTGAATTCGTCTATATGTCTACGACAAAGCAATAAAAATGGCAAATAACGGTGCTACGTCTTACACGATATCGCCCTATGTAGCGAATCCCGTTATGTACGGTTAGAATGAACCATTCGGTAAAATAATCGTCGCTTGTCTCGAGTTGTACTCGGCGTGTCTTACTCCAGTTGTGAAAATATTGTCGAATATTTTTACCGGAATGACACTCAGTGCGGACGAGTGGAGAGCTGATGCCGAGAAAATGTGTAATAACCGCATAGAGCACACATTGCATTACACACTTCTAATCTCATGTTACATGCACAGAGTTGTCTCCTTTGGTAAAAATAAGCAGTAGTGCGAATTAGGAAAACGAGAATGAAGAGGAATCTGGAGAACCTATATGAAAACGCTTCGGAAAATACTCTCCAAACATCGTTTTGCAGCAGTCGTCATTTGATATGCTCGTCGAAATGAGTAGACGAATTGATATTTATATGCAAGCGCTAGGGCGCGGAATTGAAACGATTCAGCGGTGTATGAATAAAGTGGTATCGTACGTCCGTGAAAAGATAGGTGTCAGTGATTCGCCTCCTGCAACAGTGTATGAGATCATCGGTTCCAAGGAATTCTTTCAAGAAGCGCTTGAGCACATCACGACCTTGCTGGCGCCGAAGGATACCGATCTTATGAAAATTATTGTGTTCGAAATAATTGTGCTGGACCGTGGTTACATCGCTGATCATGCATCGGGTATTGCGTTACGAACGCAATAATTCCTCGTGGGTGCTATTTTTTGCAATAAAGACACAGTGTGTTATGCCGGTATCGCGTAATTGGATAACTCGGTAATCGGTATAATATTAAAAAGTTATTATTTTGGGATCGTTTGCCGATTAGGAGATGGATCTCGAGTAATTCATGTAAACGTGAATTTATGTAAAATGGAAGTATTTATGATAGGCAACGGTAACTTTCCGTTGTCTATTTAAAAGTCAATAAAACCATATTACAATAAATTGTGGTTTCGAGCCCGTACGAGGAACCAACCTCTTCCGTTTGAATCTACTAATAATAATGATATTTCGGGCGAGTCCGACTCGCGATCAACCGTTCAGGTTGATGTTAAACTTTTGACTGATTTCGGTAAAGCACATATTCACTCCTTTGACCGAAATCGAATGTCGCAATGAATTTCACAATAAACATCGCTTGCAAATTCTAGCAAGTCGTAGCTCGAGCTCGTAGCGGTCATGGCTCGCAGCTCGTTGCACATTTTTTCTACTTCGGTGAGTGGCCTCACGCGAAGAAGGAACAATGGCGAAATAATGTACAATTAATTATTTCGCGGCACAACAAGTGTAAATATTTGTATATAGTGTACATTTCGCTCGAGATATTATAAAGTATACGCTGAGGACGGTCATAGAGAGAAGAAGAAGAAATGTGAGCTGGCACAGTCCTAAAACCGAAGCATCAGCAAAGGTCTACAAAAGAAAGAAGGAGCTCTCGTTGTTTCATTAACACAGATCATGGAATACGTGCGATGTCGATGAGCCGCGAAGTAGCGGCGGTTGGTAAGTAAAAAAAATCGTAATTTAAAGGCATGTAATATTTATATTAAATTATAAAAAAATTTTTTTTTTGCAGAAAAAGCAGGCCCTGCATATAAATCGACACGGCAGACCCGTTATTCGTGTTATGGAGAACGAGAGGAGGATACATACACTGTACAATTAGATCTAGCTTCAGGAAAAAAAAGCGTCACTTGCCATCCTCATCCGCAGTTGACGTCGGTGGTAGCAGGTCATCAACGCTGCCAACTTTGTATAATGAGTCGAGGCATATCATGTAAGACAGTACCGATTGTTTTGTGCACGTTGTTTTTATTGACCCGTGCAATCAATTAAATTAAAGTATCAATCCTTTTTTTAGAAGTACGCTGTGATGACAAAGTCCTCAGCGAAAAGTAATTTAAAAATATATTAATATTACGAGTGATAATACAAATTAATCCCGGATAGTGAAGAAAATAAATTTATGGGTGGAGGAATCTCCGAGAGAGGATTACCGTGTTTGAAGGGACGCTCCATGCGATAGTAAATGTGTAAAGTGCTTTCCATAAAATATTGATTAATTAAAAAAAAAATACCTGATCTTACTGTGCCTCTTATTTTTATAGTGTAATAATGAGAGAATAACAATTGAGGTCTTTCTCTCTCTCTCTCTCTCTCTCTCTCTCTCTCTCTCTCTTTTTCTCTCGGAAGTTATTTCATCCTACCTAGATTAATTTTCATACGAAAACTTTTCAAAGTTAAAGTCCTATTTATTATAGTTTTCAGCAGTGGGGAGTTATAAAATTAATTATTTTTTTTATTTCATACTTCTTACAGCTAGTTTAATGTGGCTTTCTACAACATTTTTATAATTGTATATTTTTTTAAACTAAAACAGCGAAATAATTTTCAATAACTGAATTTTATTTAATCGCTCAATCATTTTTGCGCTCATGTATTTAGAAAGAAACTGGCATATTCGCGCAATGTCAGTGAAACGCATACTCCCGTCGGAAGTAATTACATCAACAGATGCGACTAGAAATTTATGTTGCGTTTTTATTAATTTCTAATTGTTAACAACATCTCTGATGTGCAACAAATTCGTTAAAACTTACATGCTGTTGAACAAAATATAAACAAATATTTACTAAATGGCCCACGTGCTTTTTCTCTCGCTCCACCGTGAGTGCTCTGAATGATTATAGTACGAACGGCGGCCATCTTGTGGCATTTCGACCTATACAACCGTGCTTCTCATACATTTTTTTTAAACGCTTTTATCTTTCTGAAATTTCATGTCATATATATTGGGTCTGGGAAAAAGTTCGTGGCGTTTTTTTAGTAAAATTCAACTGGTTTTCTTATAGTGTGAAAATGAATTTATTTAAACCAAATATGCTCCATTATTATCGACAATGTTTGGCCGCTTTTCGGGTAGAGCCATGATGCCATCGGTGAAGAACTTCTGTGGTTTTTGGTTGAAAAACTGCAGAGATCGGAATAAGTTATAGTCAGAGAGTGCTATGTCTGGACTATACGGTGGATGCATAAAAACTTCCCAACCAAGCTCTCGCAGTTTTTGACGGGTCATCAAAGAAGTGTGTGATCGGGCGTTGTCATGATGGAAGACAACACCTTTCCTATTAATCAATTCGGGCCGTTTTCTTTCAATTGCTTGGCGTTATCTTTCTAGTTGTCCACAGTAGAGCTGAGAATCAATCGTCTGACCAACTGGAAGTAGCTCATGGTGGACGATTCCCTTCCAGTCCCACCACACACACAGCATCACCTTTTTCGCCGTTAATCCTGGCTTCGCGAACGCTTGTGACGGCTCACCATCCCTTGTCCACGATCTTTGACGCTTCCAATTGTCGTACATGATCCATTGTTCATCACCGGTTATGACACGTTTCAGAAATGGCTCGATTTCATTGCGTTTCACCAGCGCATCACAGATGTTAATTCGGTCTATCATGTTTTTCGCGCTCAACTCATGAGGAACCCATACATAGAGCTTCTTTTTGTAGCCAGCTTTGTGTAAATGGTTTAAAACAGTTTTGTGGTCAGTGCCTAGCTCCATCCCAATATTGATACTGCTGATATGCTTATCTTGCTGGACTTTTTCAAGAATTTCATCAGCTTTTTCAGTGATTGGACGACAAGAGCGTGACTCATCTTTCACATTAAAATTACCAGAACGAAAGCGAGTGAACCATCCGCAACCATTCCGCGCAGCAGATTTTGATAAAGTACCTTCACCGTACACAGCACAATTTTTTTCACAAGTCTGCGCAGCGTTCTTCCCTTTGTCGTAATAATATTGTAAAATATAGCACAATTTTTCATTACTTTTCTCCATTTTCAAACGCAAACAACTTTCCAACCACTGCACCAATTTCGATGTTTATACACTCAAAGTAACGCTCGAAGTGTCACCTTTCCAACGAGCGTTTAGTGGTGTCGCTGCGATCTGTGTTTCCTGACTTATTTACAATTGTTGCCTTCTATCGGGAAAAACGCCACAAACTTTTTCCCAGACCCAATACAATATAGGACAAAAATAGAGGTTACGATGCACAGAATTTGTGAACCCAGTTTTGTTAAAACAGCTTTAGCTGATTCGGAGAACATCGCACGTATAGAGACTGGCATATTCGCGCCATGCCAGTGAAACACATATTTTGGTCGAAAGTAAAAATTGGCCAACAGTGTAAGTGTTTGACCGGTTCGTACGACAGGGAACGATTGAATAGGCAGGGACGTCGCAGCTTAAACAGCACAAAAGTAGCTCGCAGAATGGACCAAATCAAGCAGAACGAGTTTTACGAAGAAATAGAAGGTTTACTATACGGCTCGGGAATAGCGGATTAGCGATAAGTGTCCAAAAACTTTCGTTTTTTTTGTACTGCAAACTTCAAACGCATTTTTTTCGAAACCCGTTTTTTCAAATTGACATGCAGTACCAATTGTTATATATGCAATTTTATGAAATATTTTAAAACCCTCGAGATCGAGCACAGATTCAACATCTAGCTAGACAAGTATATCCTGAAGATCCAAGTTTTTTATCGGAGGCCTATCATGATGCTACTGCACAACCACATGGCTATCTGTTGTTGGACCTCAAGCACTCCATACCTGATATTTGTCGATATCGAACAAGCATATTTCCCGACGATCCTCAAATGCAGGTGTACGTGCCGAAAAAAGCAAGACAAAAACGGGGTGGGTATTTAGACTAACGTAAGTGCAGTTTTTACGCCAATAGTGAGAACGTGCGACATGTGCGAACAGCGGAACAACAACAACACAGGAGTAAAGAAAAAGAAGCGACTGCATTCTACACGACCACCGATTGGAAAACGACACACTGCGCTACTCAACGCTCTTTGTCACGCTAGTGAAGAACAGCAAAGAGCCTTGCTACGCACTGCCGATGAACCGCTAGTCAAATGTATATGCGAATGTGCCTTAAACGTTGTACATGGCAGAGTGCGTCTTAAACAAATCGTGAAAAATTGTTTTAAAAAATATAAGAATATTTTACGACAACTAGCACGGTGTCCTTTAACGCTTAAAACGAGACAGCTTGGGGGAGGATTACGCAGAGTCGGTGATGACACCAACCGAAAGTGACGAAAGTATAATTGGAGAGCGAAGAAACGTCTAATGATGCAGAAAGGCTGTGGATCATTTTCACCTCTTTTATTGGCACCCATTATTACAAGTCTGTTTAGTAGACTGTTTAGCGGCAACGGTGGAGGAACTAGTACTGATTAGAAGGGACAAATGGTTAAACGTGTGCTCGCCAAGACCCTTAAGATGGAGCACGCAAAAAAAAGATTTTAGTACCGGCAGAGGAGGCTGGCGAATGGAAAGAACCGATGATTGGTGGCGGCGGCGGAGGCGGCGGTGGAATTTACAAACAGACAACCGAGCAGACAAGTATACAAACACCAGGAGACCCTATATCGCGTCTCGAGACAAAGCTTGCAGATATTTCACACTCAAACAAATATCGTAACGGCGCAGACAAACGGGAACCACATATACAGGTGCAACAGCGATATGTGTTTCTCATCAAAACACGAAACGGTCCGTTAGATCCAACATTGTCTGGTACTGTGCCAATGAGTGAATAACAGCCAGTGACGAAGAATGAAGATTTGAACGACGCGCCGGTCATAAACTGTGTACCTCAAGCGAACAAACGTAGAGCTATTTCGCTAATACAACTACCTGCGTAACTCTCCGGTAGCATCACAACGTATTCAATGGGACAAAGAAGGACGGGTGACCTACACGGTGTGATCATATACAATTCTAACATTCTTGATCTCGTTAATAACGCTATACGGTATAGAAGAGGTTTCGAAGTCAGTGGAAGACTACAGTTTATCAAGAGTCTTCGTGCTGGCTCTATACCACGTGAATATATCAGAAACGATACATTATGGGGTATTGGAAACGACAGTTTTGCTGGTAAGCGGAAAATAAATGATTCTGGTAATTTAGACAACGACTACGACGTGGAGGAGGGGGGCGACAAAAGCATAGCAGGTAAAAAAAGGATCTGCTAAACCTGAGACGAGTGTGAAGGAGGAAAAAGAAGAAGAAGAAGAAGAAGGATACTACAGCTACTGCTATACATACTGAAAATCGGCTGAAGAAGAAAAACATTGAAATACCTCGAGGATTTAAGCACTGGCTTAAATTACGAATTGTACAGCGTAATACCTGTAGGCATATACGTGTATGAATAAGGTTGTTCAAAGTGAAAAAACAAAGTGTTCGAAAAAGTGTATTACGACCCCTCGCATTCTGCAGGTCATGCCGGTGCAAGACGTCTAACCGCCAATAATAAAAAGAAAGTAACCGATGTTTATGATTAGCTTGCGCAACAAGATTCATATATCCTTCATAAACTTCTTAGCAGTCTCTTTTCACGATTTCACTACAACGCTGGTAACATAGAAAAAGTTACAATAACAATATTTCCTACTGTTTGAGATTCCGTCCAATGGTGTTATTTGACAGATCTGCAATATATTGAAAATAATGAGTCTTCACTCACGACAGGGTGATAATGAACCAGACACATAGATGGTAATTTGAGACAGCGGTTTCTTATGCCTTCCGCATTTCACAAGCAAAATAATATAATTTGGGAAAATATAAAAGTTGAGAATAAATACAAAAATAGATTAAATTTAGAAAGAATAACAAACGATATGAAAATAAATACACCAAAAAATCAGAGAATTGTACAAATAAATAAATTGAATGTAAACTTGAGTTTGAGCCAGCACACAATTATATCAATTGTGTGCAGTATGTACTGAGAGCGTAGAGAGCGGTGTGCGTGCAGCAGTCAGTGCTGCGTAGCACGCCACGCTAGAGAGAATGAGTGCGTAAGGCGTTATAACAATTCACAGCAAGCTCTCAGCAGCTTAATAAAGAGAGGTTGCAGTGAACAAATAAGAGCACTTGCAATTGAAATTGCTTGAGTGCTCTACACGCATGAGACTAGCTACGCAGGCAGCACTGCGTAGCACAATACAACACATAATGAGGATGCACAAAATGAGCAGTGTATAGTCGCTGTACTCTTCCAGCAGATGTCCTGGGGAAAAGTACAGCGAATATAGTACACCTGCATAATTATATTAATTATACCGGCAAATTATGCTGAGAGAAAACGTGGCGTGACATGTGCTGCAATGCCGCCAAAAAGTGAGACCAAAAAAGTTGATGTACCGATGAGAATCCAACTCCTCATTGCCATTGAATTTATGGTAAATTATAACAATGTACTCGTACCTGATTTTGAGTCCTGTTGAGAGCTAGTGATGAGTTAATCCAGAGACAGAAGCCGACGAGAAAAGGTCCAAAAGTGCGCTGTGTGTGCTGTTCCTCGATGCCGTTGCGAAAGTGTCTAAATTTTCAACATGGCTGCGAGTATGAAAACGTCGTTGGGCGCTGAAGTCAGTTGAGCGAGATAGCCGGTGAGCGAAACCGAAGTCAAGCGAGAGAGACATCCTCTCGCTCGACGCGGCGTGCCAACGAGGCACAGCCTCGGCTCCGCGAAGCCCTGCTTCGGCCATCCTCGGCTCAACCGAGAGTCGTGTGCTCAGGCACAGCAACAGGTAGGCGCACGACGAATATCGATCGCCGTGCGCCAGCTGATTATCCAACACCTACCTAGTCACGGGTATTGATGTGCTGAGTAAATACGCATGGATCGAACCACTGCAAGACAAAACCATACATCAAGTTACAAAAGCTATTGGACGAATTTTTTACCATAGCGAGGGTCGCCTACCGGTCTGTCTGCACACCGATAAAGGAGAGGAATTTATCGGTAAGAACTACAGACATTAATCGAGCAGAATAATATCCTGTTTCGAGTTACCCGCAATCTCGATATAAAAGCGCTAATTGTCGAACGTTTTAATCGCACACTCAAAGAGCGAATATGGCATTATTTTACATATCGAAATACTCGTCTTTACGTCGATATACTTCAACAACTTGTTTACGCGTACAATCAAGCACAACACTCGTCAATTAAGATGCAACCGGCTGCCGTGACGGTGGACAATGTAGATACAGCACTGAAGAATATGACAAATGCCTCTATGAAGCAACGTGAAAAAAAGCGTTTCACTATAGTTAAATACGAGTGCGGTGAATACGTTAGGATTAGTAAAACAAAAGGCACCTTCGAGAAGGGTTACGAGCGAAATTGGAGTGAGGACAATTTTCGAATCGCCAAGATTGTAAACCATCAGAGAGTACGTACCTACGAACTATTGAATTTCGAGGGCGAGTCAATCGACGGTTTCTTTTACACCGAAGAAATAACACCTGTGTATGAGAAACGTATGGCACAAAAGCAAGACTTTAAAATTGATCGTATTTTACGTACAAAAGGCCGTGGTCCGAATAAATGACTTTTCGTCCGTTGGATTGGTCATTCCTCGAAATTCAACTCTTGGATACCTGCGTCTAACGCCTACGATCTCGACACAGCCACGCCTCATCCCTCTAGCATTAAGTACAACGATAAAAATTGTTTTCTCGTGCTGCCTAGCAACAGTAGCATGGACTACTATCCTGATAATACAACAAGCCATTTCATTACTCAACTCTCACGTGAAATAACCCTAAATGGATAGTGGTCTGTCGATTTATTGGAAAGTCACGTTCCCTGTACATGTGCAACGAGATGAGACCGAGATTTATTGAATACCATGTGACAAAAAATAGTACACGAGCGTTCTTATACCGTATGGTATATATAAAAGTCACGAAGAGCTGACAATGAATATAAATAATCTTCTTGGTATGCACGATGCAGGTATACAACTTGTCAATGCAAAAAATGCCAGTAGTGACACTAGTATTGTTAGTGTAAAGCGAAAAGATAAGTGTGGGCTTCATATTAAACGCAAAGACAAGCTGCAGAATCTGGAGAAAATTTTAAACGCAAAGCCAATGAGAAGAACACTTTACTTATGAATGGTTCTGCCTATAATAACGCGAGTGCTGCTAGAGCGATGCAGTCATGGTTCGGTCGTGCACCCATACGCACCTCTGTGAGGAAAAATGTTAATAGTACGAAAAGGAACATGCGAAATACCACTGCATCGAAGAAGAAGAAAAAGAAGCAACGTAAGATGACGAAGACGGGGAAAGTTACGAAGAGACAAAAAGAACAGCTGTGGATGTTTTTGGAAGTGCTTGAATATGTCTTTTTTACATTCTTACTCCTGTGAATGTATGAAGTTGGAGCTCGACTTATTCACCATACCACCGACGCAGACGTCCGTAGAAGGTTCATTACAAGGCTGTCTCCTCGTTGTCGGACGATGGGTCCATCGAATTTGTCATACCTGGACACGGCGAGGAATATCTGGATCTCGCACACACAATGATTTGTGTAAAGGCAAATTACTAGTTACTGCCAGTCCTCTATACAGAGTAGCGCCTATTAATAACTTTCTACACAGCCTCTTTAACCAGGTAGACGTGTTTTTCACCACCCAATAATGCTTATGGCTACCGTGCATACATTGGAAAATTACTGAATTATAGACCTGCCGCAAGGCAGTCATACCTAACGACCGCCAGGCTCGAAAACCAATCCGATCAATAAAGATCAAGAGACAAGATCAACGTTTGTCAAAGCCGAAAAAACCGTGGATATGATAGGACATTTGCACTGTGATGTATTCAATCAGGATACATTTTTGTTGAACGGCGTGGAAGTGTGTCTACGACTTGTACGTTCGAAAGACGAGTTTTGTCTTATGGAGACACCGATACAGGATGTTTCACACAAAGTGAAAATTACCGATATGACTCTACTGGTACGTCGAGCAAAAATTGATCCGGAGTACTTATAGCGCATGTTAAAACTTTGGCCAAAATGACTGCAAAGTATCCCATAACACGCGTAGAAGTTAAATCGTTCACGATGCATAGTGGCATTATCGGTGATACATTGGACAATGTAATCCTTGGACAATTACCGAAACGTATAATACTCGGTTTTATGCACAACAGAGCTTTCAACGGTGACAAAACGCTGAACGCCTTTAATTTCTAACACCATTCAATACATTTTCTTTCTCTTTACGTGGACGGTCAACAGATACCGGGAAATCCGCTTCAGCCCGAGTTTGGCGGCAACGACACATACATTCAGAGCTATCACACGCTCTTCTCTGATACAGGCATACACTTTCAAAATGACGGATAGATACTTCCCGTGAAGCATACGCTATCGGTTATTGTCTGTTTGCTTTTGACGTTTTTGCTTTTGACACCTGATTTATCGGCAAATTGCTTTACTCATTGGAATCTCGTACGAAATGGTAGTGTGAGGATCGAAGTGCGCTTCGCCAAAACTCTCACCACTACAATAAATTGCGTCGTTTATGGTGAATACGACAAGGTGATTGAAATTGACTCTGCTCGTCAGGTTATTACAGATTTTAATGCCTGAAGGTCAAGTGACAGCAGAGTCAAAAATATTTCCACTCTACCAGACACCGTTTATAACAGAGGGCGCTATCGAGGCAGACAGGTATTTAAGGCTCACCACGTATTCAACGACAGTCTACCTCAAGCCGCCTTCATGGACGCTATAATGGACATCCAGGCCCTGTACGGCAAACACGACGAGTTCCTACCAAAGGAGCTTGCCGTAACTACACTGCAAGGCGATAGTTTAGGCCATTGGGTGATCGAGGCACCATACGCGTTTAGCAATTTACTTAAAGGAGGGCGCGTCAGCAACAATCGTCTAACGTGTTTTCATCATGATCTCGAGTAGGTTGACGGCGATACAGCCTTGCGTAAAGTTTACGCTAGTCTGAAAGCTAAAATTTTCCGCTCTTTTCGAATCCGGTGTAAAAAATAGGGGTTCCCATTTTAAAAGACCACTATGACCTTCAAATAACCTTCACAAGTAATCTCAAGGTCAAAGCTAGTTACACAGATAGGTGACCCCATTATTTTGAACAACTTTTGTCTGAACCATTTTTCCGTATCTGTCTTAGGTACAAAGAAATTTGGGTGCATAGATTAAAATGGCCCACCCTGTAGATATAAAGATTTGGATCGGAGAACCCGATTAACCCTTTACAAGTCACACCGCCCGAAAACGTCCCGGGATGGGACTATGAAGAGCAGAGTGGGGGTAACGCGTTGTATGGTAGAGTTGAGGAGTGGGGATATGGAACTTATAAAGGGTTAGGAAAATGTCTATTTTATTTTTATGTAGGCTACTCTGCAATATACCAAACTTTTTTTACTTTAATTTTATAATATTTAAATGAAAATATTCTTTAAAAAAAAACCAACAATGTAAAATAAATAACTGTCAACACGCAAATTTGTTACATTAAAAATGTATTCTGAAGAGGACTCTGATCAGAGTTGGAACGTAAAAACGGATTTAAATTAAATTCTTATCTGAATGTCACCAGTGCTGCAAATGGCTCATCGACTGATAATGGGACATAGTTGCAATTTTTCCACCATCAAGCATCAAGTTCACATTTTGATGCAAATTATAAACACAAACTGTATACGTATTGCGTTGTCCAGCTACGGTACAATTTTTTTGGTCTCTTTATGACGATAAACGCATAAGCAGAGATGTACTGGTCATCGGTATAATATTATAAAGTTATTTTTCGTTGGTCATGTAGGAGTAGAAACTCGCATGTATGCAGGAAATACACGAAGGTTAAAATAAAATAAGTTGAATGAATTAATTTTAATTAATTGACAGTTGTCCAATAAATTAATGAATGGAAATATACAGTTTTTATAAGTTATGTCCGTTGTTCCAGTTCTTGAGTCTACACGATGAGAAACCTATCGTAAAGTTCGTAATTTAATCGAAAACTTGAAGATTTTATGCAAGTCCAACTCTTCTTTTTAAATTGGCCGACCTACCGCGTCTTTCGTTATAGCCATTCAGCGATACTCTATCCCCGACGCGAAATGTTAAATCTTTTGCGTCTTTGCTGAATTCGACCTTCGATTTCTCCTTAGCGAGCTGCAGGTTGTTCAGGGTGACAGTCCATCGGGGGGATGGGTCCATACCGATGTCCTCTTGATGCATTGGTAACCTCTAAGAGAGGCATCATGCCTTCATGGCTCTTATGACTCCATTGTGAGGCTGATTACATCATCACTGTAACTACGCTCCTTTTCCATGCGGCTTTCCTCTTCTATACCGTACAGTAAGTATATGCTTTCCCGCTCGAGGTTCCTGCAGCTTCGCTGAACTGTAAGCTAACCGGGGTGCTTTGCCTCACGTTGCACGTGGTCTCTTGCACTGCTGGGCTTGCCACTTTGTTGCTCTACAGTGCAGATGTACTGTCTTTCCTTTTGCGTCAACGCCTCGTGCGACACTTCACCTTATCTAACTCTTGTCATTCGGCTTGCCTGTGGGACTACGCTGATTTTGCGGTGAAATGGGGCTGTTGCCGTCTCCTTCTACGACACTCTCTTACTCTTCTTGCTGCTTCATTGCGCGAGAATTCGCGCTATCCGTACCCCAACCGCACGGTTTCACGCCGTTCTAATATTGATCATTAGCGTGGTCTTACTCACGTTCTCTCGCTGACGCGTATTTGCATCTAACTGCAAAAGTATTCGCAATAGTATTTTGCATTAGAGTTTTATACTCTTTACCGAAACCATGCCTCATTACGGTCTTCCCTGACAAAAGTAGAGAACCTTGGCCCATCGGTCTTGAGGAGTGTGCAATGTTGCACCGTAAGCGTGCGCTGTCCTTCGTAGGTGGGATACACCTATTCGTATTCACCACATGAGTCCCTCGTAGGTGGGATACACTACACGTATTCGTTAATTATTTTCGTGTGAGCTGTTCGCTCATCACTGCCGAGGTAATAAGTTGAGCTCCTGCGGCCGTTGCTCGAGATGCTTGACCCTCCTACTTATGCTTTCTGTGCTTACGCGCGGGGTATGGGCTTTGCTGTTACTTACGGAATTGACTATCGACGACAGCTCGAGTATCACCGTCAGCTGTTGCACTTTTTCCTCGTGCTTGATAACTTGTATTTTCAGCGTGCGACAATTGCCCTTTGACGGTGTAAACCATGATCCCATTAGGATACCCCAGTTGATCTCGTTCCTCGTGAGTAGCCTGGCGAAATTACGATTCGTTGCGGCGCACAGTGGACGCAGAGCCCGAAATCGTGGCAGTAAATACAAATAACCTCCGATCGGAATGAAAATTGGTATGCAGGGGTTTTTAAGGTCGCTGATTACGAATCTGAAAGCTAAATTATTGTAAACAAAATGGCCGATCCAATATGGCGGACATGGATGTTAAAAAGGTGTCCAATCTTGACAAAAATTGGTATATGCGGGTTTTTAGGGTCGCTTATTACGAATCCGAAAGCCAAATTATTGTAAACAAAATGGCCGATCCAATATGGCGGACATGGATGTTAAAAAGGTGTCCGATCTTGACAAAAATTGGTATATGCGGGTTTTTAGGGTCGCTTATTACGAATCCGAAAGCCAAATTATTGTAAACAAAATGGCTGATCCAATATGGCGGACAAGTATGTTAAAAAAAATTAAAAATTTTCAAAAAAACTCCCTCCTGCCGTACCACTCAAAAAAGGATGAAATAATTTACTTATTTAGTATGACGTTTTCGTATACAATGATATATAACTTGCATTAGTTATTTGAATTTTAATTATTATAATTGAATTGAACAAAATTGATATACGCGGGTTGTGAAAGTGACTGATTGCGAATCAGAAAGCCAAACAATAACGTAGCGAAATTATCGTTCAAATTATCCTTTATAATAAGATATAATTCTTTCCTCGTCAAATGTACTCCTTCGTAATGGGACCCTGTAATAAAGACATAAAATTGTATAGAATTTGTGTTGAAGGATCAGATCAAAATTTTAATGAATTTTATTTTTTTATTGTAACAAATAAGTAGCCGCAATAATTATTCGTATTTTTTTTTGAAAAGTACATAAAAAACAACAGTTATGAAAAAAAAATTGAATTTAGACTATTATGAAAGAAGTTATGAGCAAAAAAACATAAACAAATATTTTTTGAACGGGTGACCAAAAACATCTCAAAATGTACCAGAAGCCGATTTTTGATGAGTACATGAAAATATGACAAAATCAAGGGAAAAAAAATTGAACTGTCCGATTTGGCGTGGAATGCCCCATATATACCTATATATATAATAAAAATGTATCAAATATAAATAAAATGTGACGATTCAAATTAATTACTTTAGTATATACTTACATATATATGTATTGTTGTATGTCTACAAAAATAGATATATAAATGATTTACTTGAATTTGTATTTTGTATATATATATGTATATATATATATATATATATTATATATGGTATATGTATGGATATAGTCCTATTGCTCAAGTAGCAGCTGTTCAATGGCCCCATGGCATGGCGTATGGCGCCGCGCGCGCGTGCACGGTCGGCAACCGCCTGTTTTACGTTGCCAAAAACCATAACAGACAAAGTTAGGCAGCTCTAGGCAGCTAATTCCTGTTAATTTCGCAAGCTTATATAATAAACTAAAGGCCTAGACATTGGCTGTCGCAGAATATGGCAGAAAGTATAACTTTTCGGATAGTTGAAAATATAAGTTTACAAAATTCTTTCACTTTATTTATGCAGTAGTTTATACTACACTTCAATAATTTACATATTTATTTTAAACTCAACCAATGTAAAAATATCTTCTACATACCTCCAGAAGTCGTATCCATGTCTCCGGATTGATTTAAAACACTTCACTTTAAAGTTATCGATTTTATAAGTCACGGTAGTTTTCGCTCGTTCAGCGCGCGATGCGAACACTCGTCTCGAAGGCTAACTTCCAACTGACGCAGCGACGAAGGTATACGGTGAAAAAGGTTCCCCTTTTACAATTTAACGCAGCCATTAGTCCTCTACCTGACTGCCTGCTCAAATATCCCGATTGTAAAAATTTTTTTCTGACTTTTCTGCCACGATTTCGGGCTCTGCGTCTACTGTGCGGCGTACGTGTTAGTTCTGTCCCCATGAGAAAGCTTTGTTCCTTCCTTCTGCCGATATTGACATGCTGTGACCATATAGTTTGAAGAACTCTCCGCTGAGGATGTCCGCTTAATTCTTCTTAACCCCTTGCACTACTTTCACGAGTCTGACTCGTGATGAAAATTTTAGGCCAAACTTGAATATCACGAGTCAGGCTCGTTGTTTAATTTCATGTCAAATGTGAATATCACGAGTATGGCTCGTAATTGATATTTCAGTCCAAACATGAATATCACGAGCCGTACTCGTGGTCTTAATCTCGGGCTAAACAAGAACGTCTGAAGTTAGGCACGGCTTGTTCCGAATTTCACGGTAGTGCAAGGGGTTAATGAACTCCATCACCCGTAGCCCGTTTACGTCGAGTGGCTTTGTTCGATACCGCGTAGGACCAATGCTTGATCGCAACTGCCCGGACATCGTGAACGACCTCAGCCTTACATAAGGGCGTGAATCTGACACCTCCGGCGCCCTGTAGCTCGACGTCGCTGTCATTCATGACGGTGTGTGGGCGCAGGCAGCTTGTCTTAATTATGATGTACTACGCACTAATGTCTACCTTCAGGATTAGTACTTCCTAGACAGCGACCGGCGAAACTAATTACAAATCATTTACAGTCACGCTCGGTGCTACCAGAGTTACTCGAAGCACACACTGCGTCTTTTTCTTAGAAGCTACACTATTCGCTCCGAGTTTCGCGTTTTTTTTTAATCGCGAGCGTGTGTAGCCTTAATGTTCCCAGCGTACTCAGTTTCGCCAGACGTCCTTGTCGTTGCTCGACTTTGAGATCCCGAAATTTTGAATATTCCTCCCATGGCCAGCATATTGCCTACTGTTGTTGAACTGCTGCTGTAACTGCATCTGGCCTTGGCTACTTTTTAATTTCTGTGCAGCCTCTTCCTGCACTATTCCGAGAAGTGTTCTTTTTTCTTACAGTAATTGCAATCAACGTGAATTTTTTTTGACTGGTCGGTTTACGTCAGAATATGGCAAGCTTAGGCGTCCTGCCCCGGATGCACACTCTTACACAACATACCATGCATTCCGTAATCATAACAAGATCTTCCGCTTATTGAGCTGACAGGGATTTGCTCGAATTATGCAGATGTTCTCCTCCGCCTCCTCCTCTTGGCTGTACGATGTTGTTAATTTCTATGCCCTAGCCACTGAGTCATGCAGCGTCTGGTAGTTCTGTGCTCGTACCAAAACCTACATGTGTCCGTGTAGACCATTTTCGAAGTTCGCTTATGTACTCATCCGGGTAACCCCTTCAACCCTCCGCTTCTGGTCCTCGGTAACTAGTGGTTCGTAGAATATGCGGTGATATCCACCGTGATGCTCTTTGTCCACACTGAAGACGCAGCGATGTCCTCGCCCCGACCCTGCCGAAGATAGATAAACTTCATTTGTAGAGCAGCCAGTGATTTCCGGTGACCATACAGCGCTTCTAGCTCGCTCCCGACCTGCGCCATCGAGCATGCTAGTGACAACTAATTCCAGCAGGGTTTCGTGATCCGTATGTGCTACTCTCGAAATATCGTCTCACACGACATATTAAAATATAGGCAATGCTTTTACAGTACTTCTATCGAATGTTTCAATTATTTTATTACCTAGACTGATGCTCAGCACGCTCGACGAGGGAGGTGGCCTGGTACTGGGATTGCCTCACCGGTTGGTACTTACTGGCCGAAACTGCGCCGCGGATGAGACTGCCGTATCTGTTCGCGGAGTTTCAATCCTCTTAGTCATTCCTCGAGTTCCGCGTTCAGCTCTCGGAGAAGCCGAATGAGTACGTACTTATCAGCCTCTACTTCAGTCGTTGTGTCCACCAGATTCCTCCTGACGTGAGGAGTTTCCGCCCCCAAAGTCTGAGTTCCCTGCCGAGCTCGCGCTGCCTCCACTCGAACGCCTCATGTCATTCCTTTATCCGTTCTGGCACCCTGCACGTTGTGGTTCCCACACCTAGCGTGTATCCTGCGCGATCCAAAGACGCTTGATTACATCGTCAATCATCGAGTCTGAAACGAATGCGAGCGGGGTTTGCCCTTCGACAGCCATGTCGCGAGTTCGATATACCAAAGTGTCGTCGTAATTGTCGAATGACGTCCCCCTAGCGGAGTCACTCCGAACTACGTTTCTAGACGATCTGCGACAGTTGTCTGTCTGTCGACGGAAATTCGCCCCGACGGCGAGAGTTGTTGCAATGCTCTTCGAGTTCTAAACGTAATATCGTCAAACGCAGCTTTTAACACAGTCGCGATGTCTATACAGGTCGCTGACAGAGCGAGATGCCCCTATGCAACGGCCTCCCTCGGCATGAGTTGTTTCACCCAGGTGGCGTTAATTTATGTTAGCGAGCACCCGACTTTAAAACAAATATTTCACGAGAAAAATATGTGTAATTTTTCACGTTTTAGTGCGGCCTAACTGACGTTAAAAATTTACTAGGCTGTATAGATAAACATTAGTAACCTCCACGTACAATATTATGATTTCTTCTATGGCGTTGACCCGTAGGACGTATCTGCTTCGTAGTCAGCTGTCAGTCATTGACATCCTTCCTCGCGCCGTTGATCCTCCGCATCGGTTGTACTTGGTTTTTGTCCTTCGGTGGGTACTGCGCGTCACTAAACATACGCAACGGCTTCGTTGCAATGACACTTTACTGCTGTACTGCTGTTTGCGTCTCGACGTCCCTTGGCGAACCGAACTCTAGCAACACGATGACAGCGTGTCGAATTGTACCATATTATGTGCCCTGACTATTGCGTTGGGTTTAGCTGGATTTCCTCCACTAATATGAAGCCTCGAAGACGGCTTCCATGCGAGTTGAAAGTAGCACCCGCAACGGGATCACTCAACTGTCAATGAAACTTCACGTTTCACAAAATGACTTAATTGTTCGTTACATTCAACGCGTTTTGTTCAATTATAAATTCAAAGAAATTATTAGGTGTACAACTTTGCTTCCGCCGTTTTTTCCCGAAATTCGAGGCTTTATTGTAAAAAACTGGTTGTACATTTATGATTCAAAGTATTGTCCACCGCTGGCCACTACTTTCTCCCATCTTTCGGGCAGCGTACGAATCCCGCGTTGAAAAATTTGGTCATCTTTTGAAGCGATTTACGAATCGATCCAATTTTTTACTTCTTTAGAAGACCAGATTTGTTAGTCAGCCAGGTCGTGTGCCATTGATCGAAACAAGTGATAGTCAGAAGGAGCAACGTCTTGAGAATATGACGGGTCAGGTAGGACTTCCCATTTCAACGTTTCCAACTATGACCACTTTTACAATATGGGATCGAGCGTCGTATTGGGGACGTTTGTCCTCCAAAGTTCGGCTCAAACGCATTAATTGCGTTCGATAACGATCACCTGTGATTGTTTCAGTCGGTTTTAACAGATCATAATACACTACGTCAAGCTAGTTGCACCAAATACAGAGCATGGCCTTGGAGCTGTGAATATGCGGATTAGCCGTCGACATGGAAGCATGGCCGGGAAATCCCCATGATTTTCTGCGCTTGGGGTTATCGTAATGAACCCATTTTTCGTACCCATCTCAATGCGATGCAGAAATCCCTTCCGTCTTTGCCTTTCAAGCAATTGCTCACAAGCAAACAAACGCCGTTCAACATCTCTCGGTTTCAACTCGTACGGCACCCAATTTCCTTGCTACTGAATCATTTCCATGGCTTTGAGGCGTTTTGAAATTGCTTGTTGAGTCCCAACGATCGTGCCAATTCTTCTTGACTTTGACCCAAGTCGTGATCAAGTCATGCCTCCAATTCTGCATCTGCGAAAATCTCCTTTCTTCCACCGCCATGACTTCGACGTCAGAATCACCGTTTTTGAAACGTTGAAACCACTCACAACACGTTCTTTCACTAACAGCGGCCTCACCATAAATATTAGAGAGCATTCGATGAGCAGCAGCCGCAGATTTCTTCATATTGAAGCAGAAAATTAAAACATCCCGCAAATAACGAGAATTTGGCTCGTAAACTGATATTTTGAATCGAGAATAACTTTATGATGCAGACATAAATCGACTAATGTTTCTATGGAGTTCTGTTGACAAATGCCTAAATTTATTGCATGACGTCTATGATATATTTATTTCGACCACTACTTAACGTTAAAGCCATCTATAGGAAAACGGCGGAAGCAAAGTTGTACACCTAATAATTTATTTTAATTAATTGAAACATGTTTAATTAATTATGAATTAGACTGGAAAAATAGAATTTTCAGAAGTTATTTCCGTTGTTTCCTCACTCGTGTCTTCACAAAGAGAAAAGAACCGTTCAGTTTTGAATTTAATCGAAGATTTTTATATTTCGGGGGAGTCAAGACCTGAGATCAACCGTTGAGGATGATATAAAAACTTAGACTGATTCTCGTAAATGCAGTTGTTACCTGGGTTCAGTGATGCCAGATGAGGGAATTTTGCCCCTATCTCGCTGTCCTCACCACGCTGCCCGTGCGAGGCGCGTCAGGGGAAGGCTTGCGCCGCTCGTAACAAATCTCGTCTCGATTGCGCTTTACGTTGTCTCGCCCCACCCACTTCACAACAGCCACTGCGCGGGCTTTTATGAAATGAGTTATGGAAGATTTTTTAATGAATATATATAAATATTATATATATAAATAAATAAATGATAAAAGTAAAGAAATATATAAAACGCTTACTAATTTTGCAGCCGTCAGCAAATGAACAGTGCATTACAATATCCAACACCAAATTGTAGTCCTTTACACGAAAGGTTCATTACAATTTATTGAATAAAAAAGAATTGTAATGCTCTACTCACGTCCCAGGCTGCGTAGTGTGTGACGTCACACACTGCCTGACTGTTGATTGGTCGGTGCGCCGGCTGCGCGCGCAGTGGGCGCTAAAACAGACCCAGTGGAGAGGGTACCCAAAAGGGAACAAAATGCTCTCATCTGGCATCACTGCCTGGGTTTTCCGAAAATCGATGAATTTACATTCAACATTCTGCGTTGCTCAAGTGGCAATAGGGATGTCGATCTCTAGGCATTATGGTTGAGCGGCCTCGCGATCGCGCAATTGAGAAATTAAATTTATTTCGACAAAAATTCCGAATGCAAGTCTTTATTTAGAGAACTTACTGAAACTGAAATATTTTTATTCCGGAAATTGTTGCTTGAAATCGCTATATGCCTCGTTCAAGTTACATAACACCAATCATTTCTGCTTCTGGATTTTATTCCCATTTTAGTGAATTGTCGTCATAGGATATAGACATCATACGACTTATGTCATCGAACTCATAAAAGTGGACAATATTTTGTACACTGTACAAATATGAGCCAAGCGTTAGTCAAAAAGCAGCTTATAGAATGATTGGCATTTATTGGAACAACGGCAAATTGACAACATGATTGTGAATCATTGGCCGAATCTCAGGATTGTGCGCATCATAGCGTGATTTTATATTATTCCTAAGCAGTTACGTATTGATAGAATCCTGAAACATGATCAAGAAAAAAACTGTCAAATCCCTGGTAAAACAATGACACATTTTCAATACAATGTTAGCTATTTGTTGGTGGGGCATGGGTAAACATTGTTCGCGTCATAGCGAGACCATCGTCACTTGATATTTTTCCTTCACTGTTAAGGGACGATAAAACACTAGTGCTTGTCCAGGAGAAGAGTCGAATAGCCTTACTCAAAACAACGGTAAATTCACGATAAAATGCGATATCCTTGTATTGGCCGAATCGCGAAGCAGAATTGTTCGTATGATCGTGAAATCATCATCTTTTTATTTTTCCCTAACAGCCAGATGTCGGTAAGATACTGACTTATGTTCAAGAGAAGTACCATCTGATCTCTGGCAAAATACTGATACATTCTGAACATAACGTATTAACCGTCTGTTGGTTTACTCTCGGGGTAAGATTGAGTGTATCCCCGTGAAATAACCGTCATTTTTTATTATTCCCGAATTGTCCCATGTACGAAATTTGAATAATACCCGGATTACCAATATGGTCCAGTACCGAAATTAGCTTGATTGCCAATCATTATTGGTTACTCTTACAGCACTGATTAAACACTGACCTCATATTTAACAACTTCTGATGGCCAATACTTTAAAGATAACGTAGACAAGACTCACAGTAGATGAGATTCATCTATGTACACTGGGCTTGTACCAGGTCAAAATTTGTATTCTTGTCGGCCAGCAACCTTTGTTAGTATCAGCCAGACATACGGGGGCAACTACCCTGACACTTGTGTTTCGTACTGACTGACAAATATTATCTACGTACAGCTAACAATCATCTGAGTACATGGCTTGGATGCCACTTGTTATATTGTTGGCGAGCAAATGATTACGGTGTTAGCATAACACACCACTCAGTAATGCAGCCATACTAATGTGATGCGTGTTATTGGCACAGGCAAAAAAATGTAGTAAAAACATCGCTAAGATGCGTCATAGTACGTTTGCTTTCGTGAAACTCCCCTGATTATAGGCGATAAAATCCCGCAAGTATCGAGTTTCCACCACATCAAGTCGCTGTTCGCATTTTTATTTGCTGCATTAGACCCGACATTTTAACTTTCTAAATTTTGAGTTCAGATTCGTAATCTCTAAAGCCCCCAATTAACGAGTTTCACTATTTTTTTTAGATTTGCAACCAGCGACTTCAGAAACCTCAAAGTATCGTATTTCACCCAAATCAAGTTTTTTGCGTTTTGAACGTCCTCGATGCTGTTTTTATGGAATTAAAGTGACAAAAATCGATGTGGTCCATAACTGCTGTACAGAAAAGTCTATAGTTTTCTCAGTCCTCGAGAGGCTCTCAGTTGATAGGCAAACGTCTAGCCGATCTTTCTACACGTTCGGTCACTTTCGTCTTCCGCCCCACTTCACTGACGCTTCTTCTGGCTTCTTGTTCAAAAGGACACTTCGTTTTCTGGCTTTATACAGAACGCTTCTATTCGGTTATACGGATCTCGTAAACTGTTACGCTTCGGACTTCTGTTTTTCTATCGATAGTTCTTCAACGTGGGTCGCGGATCGTCCGATTTACGCCCGGACTACTCGCGTTCACTTGTGCAGATCTCTTCAGTGTTAAATAATAACAATTCGGGTAGTTCGGTTAACGAACTCTTCTCTCTAGGAAGTCATTGTGCCGGTTCGCTTGTCTCGAGGTGCGCTTCGCTAAGATTCGTAGACAAAGTGACTCTATTTCTCACCTCATCAACTATTACTTCGGCATTAATTTTTTATATTACCACTTCTCATTTTTATTTGCAATAATTTTATTCGCGTCGTTCGACCTGGACGTTAAACCAGTAATTTTCAAGTGATCAATTCGTTTTCATCTCATGCAAATTTCCTTACGTTAAATCTCCTCAAAACGAGAAGTTCCTTCGCCCTCCTCAAAGGCCGGATACGAAGAGATTTAATTCAGGAATTGGCGTATCTGAGCTTCCGATCTCGTAGGAAACTCTCGTTGTTCAATGGGCGTCATCCGTCTGTCTGTCTGTCTGTCTGTCTGTCTCTCTCTCTCTCTCTCTCGTGAACAGTATATACGCGGTCGCGTATTATCGGTCTCTTCTTTGTGCGAGTCTTCGTTCGATTGAGCTCGTGAGGTCTCACTCGCTCCGGTGGTATTCTCTCTCCCTTATATGCGTTCGTTCGGACTCTTCATCGGTAAGAGACGCGCTGTCGTTATCTCGCTCACTCGTCGTGCGTTCTCGCTTACTCGCATGTGTCCATTCAGAACTCTTGTCGTGAGTTCTCGCTTTATCACGTCTGCTTCATCGGACTCTTCGACGGTGTGAGATGTGCTTTTCTAAGGAAATTTCGGTGGACTGCTCGGTCTTGTTCACACGCGGTTGTTTCGTGACGCTCTTCGAACGAATTCGTGAGACGTTTCTTACTCTCGTACTAACATGACATCGAATGCTTCAAAAATAGAGTGACGTGTTGCTGGATTGATCAGCACTTACCAGTGCATCCGCAATATTGCTAACAAAACCCTCAACGCGACACATCCAACCATGTCACGCATGCACGTGACAACTCGGATAGCACTTCTCGATTCGAAATCGGAGCGCTTCCAACAGGAACATGTCCTGCTACTCGACATGGAGTGCGACAAACTCGCGGAACATGCCTACTTCATGGACGCTATCGAAGCTGCATGTAAACAGGTGTACGAAGAGGCGCAAGTTACCCTTTTCATATTAAAAGACCACTTCGAGATAATGGAACCTATCGGCGCTCTTCTAGCCGATATCTCTGCTGTCGCTCAATCATTTCGCACAATCAATGCATTTCCTTCGGACGTCTTTTCGGGGTGGCGCTGCGTAACTCATTGTAAATCGTCCGGCCTCCTCAGACCCCTTCGACTCCTTGTGGTACATTCTCATGACTTGATACGAGAACAAACGGCTGCTCATCAACGCTCAACGCGACAAGCTCTCCAACATTGAGTGCATCCCTCCTAGATCGGCCACGGCACTTAATGCCCTCATTAATACGAACGCAAAGGTGATGAACGTCCTTAGGAGTTGGAAGTATCAGTCGAGCATTGGGACGTCATACTCGTGCACTTCATCGTGTCCAGTTCTCAACTACTATCTCCGGGAGCAGTGGGAAGTAAAGAAAGGGGCTTCAAATTCTCCTACCACACTTGAAGACCTTCGGCATTTCCTCACGACTCGAGCGAGAGCGCTCGAGAGCATTGAACTCGGCTCTTCCGGTATTTCTCCGCGTTCTTCCGGCGCCACCTCAACTTCACGGACCTCTTCAAAACTAGTTGCTTCCCCTCCAGCAAGGAGTCTGAAGCACTTTCTCGAGCCTTTGCAGCTACGGTCAGCCACGCAGTACTATCACTTTTACCTAGGCGAGCACGACATTGCAGTCTGCCCGTTCTTCAAGCAGAATACGTCGAAGAAGATACGAGAAATCGTCAAACAGCGTCGGTTGTGCTTCGACTGCCTCGGACCCTATTCCGCAGTCACCTGTCGTGAACCAGTCGCTGTCGTGAATGCAACAACAAACACCACACGCTGATGCATATCCCAACCATTCTCCAATGGCTCCTGCACAGGGTAGGAGCGCATCGATCAAGCCATTCGCTTCTTCCTCAACATAGGAGCCCCATACATAAATTTCAAAACACATTCGCAATTCTTCAGAATCTCCTCTACTCGCTGTCGCAAACACAGACTCTTTCGACACGGACCACTATTCAGGAAGGCAAGTCAGCCGACCTTCAGTATTGCTTCGGGCTCTTCACATCGGATTCGCCTTCTCATCGGCCCTGGCGCAGAGTTATCCTTCCTCACGGAGCGTGTAGTTCAGTTCCTTCACGTCGAATGGGTCGCAACTTCCATTAACATCGTTGGCATTGGCAGTCATTCAGCTGGGCACACTCAGGGAGCAGTGACTATCAAACTGTCTTCAACTCTCGATGCGTCTCTAACGATGATGGTAACAGCCTACATTCTCGCAAAGTTTATCACTTCTCTTCCGTCTTCCACAGCTTTCGGACGATGACCGCATCTCGAAGGTCTCCCTCTAGCCGATCCAGATTTTCTCACGCCAGGGCCGATCGGCTTCATTCTCAGCGCCGACTCATACGGGCTCCTCATGGAATCAGAGGTTGTAAAAGGCCGACCTACCGACCCCATCGGTGAACGAACGCTTCTCGGATGGATCGTACGCGGTCCGGTTGACAACTCAACTCCTCCTTCAGTCCGGATTCTGGATTCAAGAGGAAATTCCCTCGGATTCAATTCCTACACTTGAACCCGAAGAGGCTGCTTACGAACAGGTCTTCAGAACAACGTACTCAAAAGACGGTAATGGGCGCTACACGGTTCGACTTCCGTTCAAAGCTCCAATCTGTTCTCTGGGCGAATCCTTCTCTGCAACGCGGCGCTTCCTTCGTCGTCTTCCAGGACGGCTCTCAACCAATCACACTTACCATGAGGTCTACACCGGCTTCCTTTAAGAATACGACTCACTTTCTCACATAGCTCGCGCTCCGATCACTTTAACTTCTAAGCCAGTATACTATCTACCACATCATGGCATTTTCCGCGAGCACAGTGTGACAACGAAACTCCGGGTTGTCTTCAACGGGTCATGTAAGACAAGTACTATTGTCTCTCTCAACGACATTCTTCACACGGGAGCCAAACTTCAACAGGACACTTCGGTTGTTCTTCTCTGGACCAAACGGCATCGCTTCAGCTTCGCTACGAATATTACAAAAATGTACCGGCAAATTCTCGTCCATCCCAATGACTGGGACCTTCAACGCATTCTATGGGTCGATCCTAATCAACAAATCGTCCCATATCATTTCACTACCGTCACCTATGGCATCAGCTGTGCGTCCTTCCTCGCCATTCAGGTAATGTGTCAGCTGGTTGAGGATGAGAGGCGCAATTTTTCTCTGGCCATCATTTCTCTAACAAAAAGATTATATGTCGCCTTCCCACTTAAAAATGGTCAGCTAATTCAACGAAAATTCTTCAAGATCTTCAAACTTTAACTTCACGGACAGATGCAGTCGTCATCTCGGCGGATGATGCAAGCGTCAAGCTTCTGGGATTGGTCTGGAATTCCAAAGAAGACCAATTTCGATTCACTCTTTAGCCTTCATTCAGTGACTCAGTCACAAAGCGGACAGTCCTCTCCGAAACAGCTCAATTATTCGATCAGTTGGGTTTTATCTCGCCAATCATTGTCACAGCGAAGATGTTTCTCTAAGAGTTGTAATTGGCCAAACTTCAATGGGATGATTCTCTTTCGGTCTCGCTACGAACCGATGGATTCAATTTCGGGAAAATTTAGCTGATCTCTCCCTTATTTCGCTTCCTCGATGGCTTCAATTAACACCCTCGTCAACGGTCGAACTTCACGGATTCTCGGACGCTTCACAATTGGCAATGTCGGTCGTAGTCTACTTTCGTGTGCTCAAAAACCAAGGTAGCACCTCTTAAACAGCTGACGATCCCTCGGCTTGAGTTAACGGTGGCTTATCTTCTCTCAGGTTCATGTCGTAAGATCAGAAATCCCTCGAACTTCAAGATGTTCCGGTATTCCTCTGGACAGATTCGTCGGTGTCACTTACACGGATCACCTCTCATCATTCACGGTGAAAGGACTTCATCCGAAATCGGATCTCTTCAATACAAGACCTCACATCAACGCCAATTCTCACAGCATTCTCTCTGGTGGTAGCGGCCGCCGTGGCTAGCCCAGCCCCCATTTAACTGGCCAGTCTTCTTATTCAATAATGACACCGAAAGTTATCTCGAGCAACGTCCAGGTCTCACCTTCACCGCCGCTTTAAGTCCTCTTCTGCCGATTTGGGACCTTCTCGATCGGTACTCTTCGCTCAACCGGCTTCTACGGATAACGGCTACATGCTAACGAGCAATCTGTCCGTTCAAACGGATTCCACAGTCCTCTCTAGCCATACCACTCACTCCGGGAGACCTGGAAGAGGCGAAACTTCTCTGGATACGCCTAATTCAACGGACATACTTCTCTACTGAGCTACGGATCATTTCAAGCGGAGCATCACTTCCACGGAACAACCCTTTGGCCGCCCTCACTTTCTTCATCGACCAAACCACTCTTCGGCACTCTTCGTGTGGGCGGGCGAAAACATTTTTCTCTCCCAAGTTGAAACATCCAGTAATCTTGCCTCGCGATTCCAGATTGACAACACTGGTTATTTTAGACGCGCACATTAGTACTCATCACGGTGGCACACAAATTACACTGGCATTGCTCCGCAGGTCGTATTGGATTCCGGGTGGCCGAGCTTCAATACGACTCTTCATTCTACGCTGCACCACTTACGTTCGATTCCAAGGACTTCAAGCTTAGCAGCTCATGGGACAACTGCCTTCGCCAAGAGTCACCCCTTCACGTGCCTTTCTTAATACCAGTATAGACTACGCAGGACCCTTCATCGTGAAAACTTGGCGAGGGCAAAAAGCGAAAACCTACAGAGGATATCTCGCTGTTTTTGTTTGTTCCAGTACCTCTGCGGTACACTTCGCCTTAGTCACCGACTATACCACGGAGGCTTCCATTGCAGCATATCGGCCGTTTTCTGGTCAATGGGGCATCTGCAATACTCTTTATAGCGGTTGTTGGACAAAATTTATCAGGGCAGATGCATCTCTAAAGGCGCTCTTCAAGGCAGGATCAGAAGAAATGAATGGCACGATCTCCTCACTGCCCAACCTCGGAATAACGTGGTCCTTCAATCCACCCGCTGCACCTCAAACGGGTGGAAAGTGGAAGGCTCCCGTGAAATCGGCGAAACACCATCTCCGCCGAGTTGTCGGAGAAACTTCGTTTACGTATGAAAGAATTTACGACTCTTCTAGCGCAAGTTGAAGCAATTCTGAAGTCTTGGCCACTTTGCCCTCACTCGGACGATTCAAAAGACAGTTCAGCTTTGACACCGGGTCACTTTATCATCGGCGAGGCACTCACCACCGTGCTGATACTAACTCTCACTTTAACGGCTTTGTACAGAATGCTTCTATTCGGTTATACGGATATCCTAAACTGTTACGCTTCAGGCCTCTTTTTTTCTATCGATAGTTCTTCAACGTTAGTCGCGGATCGTCCGATTTACGCCCGGGCTTCTCGCGTTCACTTGTGTGGATTTCTTCCGTATTAAATAAAAACAATTCGGACAATTTTGTTAACGGTCTCTTCTCTCTAGGAAGCCATTGTGCCGGTTCGCTACGATTCGTGGACAAAGTGACTATTTCTCGCCTCATCAACGATTACTCCAGCATTAATTCTGTATATTACCACTTCTGATTTTCATTTGCGACGAATAAATCTTCGCATCATCCAACCTGTACGTTGAACCAGTAATTTTTAAGTGTTCAATTCATTTTCAACTCATGCAAATTTCCTCACGTTAAAGCTCCTCAAAACCAGAAGTTTCTTCGCCTCCTTCTCAAAACCACAGCGTTACGGAAAAATCGTATCTGGAGACGGTTTTCTTCTTTAAGCACTCACTCTTTTAAAAGAGGGCCTACTATTTTTGCCTTCCTGAAAATGTTTGATCGGTTGCCTATCCGTAGGATTATCTCAAGAAATACTAAATCGATATTTTTTTCCTTGATACGGTTCCTTCGTTTAGTATAACCGCTATCGCAGATAAGCATATATGCTATCTCTTCTCTATCTATCGCTGTACATATACTGACTAATAATATAATACTAATAAGCAATACCACCATAAATTAATTCACATCAGGCATACGAAGAGCAAAAATCTAAATAATTCTCGCCAATGTTAGTAGGTCTTGCTATTCGAACTGTTCAGAAAAGTGACTAGTTTTCTGAGCGGCCGAAAGAGGCCCGTAATTAAAAGTCATTGTCTCTACAGATCCAACTAGACGCGCGGTCACTTCTGGCTTCCGCCCCCTTCACGCAGGCTTCTTCCAGGTTCTCTTTCTAACAACACTTCTCGATCTTCAAACAGCACGCTTCTAAAATTCGAGTTCTTCTAACTGTGCTTCTCGGTACAGTGACTAGAATGGTTTCTGCAGTGCATATAAATAGTTCGATTTACGCCAGGGATACTCGAGTGCACCGGTTCGAGATTTCTTCAAGAAGACTAATAGGCAGTTCGGACACCTCCATACACGGCTATTCTTCACGTAGATCGGCCATTGTGCTCACCGCGTTCCTCGTGGTGCGCTTCGTCAATACAAGTGGTCATCGCTAATTACAGTGAACAAAGTGACTTTATTTCTCACCTTATTAACTGTTATTTTCGTATTATTTCTGTTTGATATATTTGCTTTATGAAAAGTGATTCCAGCGAATAAATCTTGGCATCGTGCAGTTTATAGATCATTTACCCGGTGCTTCCAATCGTTTTTATTTCTTTCCGGTCAATGCAAATTCCTTTAACTAACCCTGCTCCCAACCAGAATTCCTTCGTGATTTTCAAAACACGAACGTTATGGACATTGTTTTGTCCCTGCGATGATCCCTCTTCATTAGTTACTCTTTATTAATCCGATAGTGGATGAAAAATACCGAAAAATAAAAAGTATACTATCAGTAATTTCTGCAATAAAAAAAAGTATCAACGGAACATTTTTTCAGTTTTACTGGGCTTGTTTTCTGTTTTCTTTGTAACCTTTCCTCATTTAATTATTTTCAACTTTTCTTCCTTATTTGCGTTGCGTTGCTACAATATTTGAATGCAAAAAAAAAGTTGTGTCGTCAATCTCGCTTTATTATCTGGTGCGGCGTGCCTTACCATGCACGACTTAGTACGGTAGGATCGTATTCTCGCTTTGCTGTGTCAGGATACTGCACCGAGATCCAGGATGTCAGGGCATCCTGGATCTCGAACGCAATGGAGAGAGAAAGAGAGAGAGAGAGAGAGAGAGAGAGAGAGAGAGAGAGAGAGAGAGATAGTAATGAACGTAGTCGGTACTTGACGCGCAACACAGCGTAACGTGATATTTATTTGCACGCGTACTCAACGCAAGAACGCTATCAAACGCGTACACAACGCAATAGATTTATAAAAGCGCACACAACGCTATCACTAATTTGTAAGAGCGTACACAACGCAATAAACTTTATCAAGGGCGTACTCAACGCAACAATTACTTTGTAAGAGCGTACACAACGCAATAACTTTATCAAACGCGTACACAACGCTACAATCTTAACAATCGTTTACTCAACACTCGTTAACGTTAATCTTTATTTCTATCTAGTCCTCGTACTCGACAACTACTTTTTACGCAGTACCACACGTGGCGTCGTGGCCACAAAGGGATCGTTCAACCACGGGGCTCGCACGATCGCCCTCGTGAGTAGTTGCTACCCGACTGTCCTATCGGCGTTCGGCGATCGTCCCGCCGGCAGTGGCAAGCGCGGGCTCGCGCATGCGTTGTTCGTTCGCGCCTTGTCGTACTTCCTCGTCCGTTTCCGTCGTATTCGGCCTACGTGACTGAATATCGACGTTCACAACAGTTGTGGGTTTGAACACGGAACCCTACGAATGGTGGTCTAACATTTAGCTGCCTCGGCTCTTTGACTATTTGTAAAATAATGAAGGTTTGTCGTAAATTAACATTGTGCCGCGTTTGGAATTCGTATCGGTTTATTTCGGGTTTTATTGTGTACCGCGCTTAGGATTGGTATCAGAGTATTTGGATTTCACTGCGCTTTTCTTCAGTTACGTGATCAATTTCATGATCGCGATTCGTAGCTCCAACGTTCGAGTGCGAGACAGATAGCGCTACATTTGCTGTAACGCACTGGCTATCTCATAACGCGCGGTGCACACACCAAGTCACCGCTACCGCGCGTTATGCACACCGACAAGACCGGCCTATATCTGACAACTCAAGACGCTCGGTACGCACACAACAAAGCACCGCTACCGAGCGTCACTCACACAAGATAGGCCGATACGTCGGAGACCAAGTCCCGTTACTCGTTTGAAAAGTACCAGTGAAAAATTAAAAACCAACGACCGATTTCAAAAAGACCAAGGCTACCAGTGGGCTACAGGAAGATGGGCTAAAGGACTGCCACCAGCTATAGTTATACCAAAAGCATGGGCCAGCCGGAGGGGAGACTGGTATAAAAAGATCAGAATTTCAGCATTCGGGGAACAGTTTTGTTCACAGGTCCCGCCAACGCAGAAGTCCAGTTACCAGGAAGGAAGAGCAAACGAGCCCTTGCTAGGTGCAGCCGCACTGATATCCGGAGAGCCCAGCTGTGGTACCTAACATACATCTTTGACGGGAAGCAGCTGAGTCGGTGCTGCGTTCAAGGCCAACGCACCGCAGACCCAAACATAAACAAAGCGGTCTCTCTCTCTCCGGTAGCCGAGGATCGAGCAAGCCAACAGTATACTCTCTCAGACACAAAATAATCTCTGCATATTTTAAATAACGAAAATATAATATCTCCATATTAGAGACTAAGAAATTATAATAGCATAGTAAGATAGGAATATAATCTAAAGGAAAATACACAGGGCGATAACTGAACAGGGTACTATCCTGATATAGCTGCGCATGCACTAAAAATGCATTCCACTGACGCCAGATCATAGCGGCGGTCAGGTGGACGAGCGAGTCGGCCTTCACAGGGTATCAGGCGGGAGCTTCGCTCCCCCAACGGGCCTGTGACGTAAGAAGCAAGAAACGAGCAACTCAATAGAAATCCAAGTCTAGTCTAGCGGCCGGTCACTTACCGACGGTACGCATGCTAAATAGCGTACCTAGGGAACGCGAAGCGTAGACAAATTTCTCGACCTACGTTTAACTTCACTATTATAAATCAGATTATCAACTAACAAATACTTTTGCATTAAGGATTGTATAATTATCAACGTCTTCTCACACATCAGAGCGCATATTAATAATTGAATGATATATCGCTATATTACATGTGCCCGGGAATAATCTATTGTAAGGCGTGGTAGCCATAATACCAGGAGAAAGGGTCAGACGATTGAAATTTCTATTTATTTTTTATGTATCATAAAATTCGATCTTTGTTTTTTTTTTTAATAAACCCTACTTTTACCTACTACAAAAGCCTAAAACTACTTTCCTCCCTGCTCGAGTCCGAACAAACCCTTTAAGGGTAAAGTTAACGTTTAATACCGTTACATTGCATGTCGTCACCACGTTCCGCTGCGCAGGCACGTGGCAATACCATGGTGCCATTGGACGTCGTTTTACTAGCTGAAAGTTTATCTGTAAGTCAGGGATAGGGAATACTGTTCTGTAGGCATCTGAATTTGTTTCGAAGGGGTAACACATTATTTTAAGACGAAAAAATTGTAAATCTCAGCTAGTTCTGACCTAAGAGGTCTCAATCGAAGCAGAAAGATGCAGAGTAATTGCAACATTTGGTGGTCATTAATTAGCGTATGCGATATTGAAAAAGCGTACCTGTGCAGTGAACGTAACTCATTACTTCTCTCATTTTTTGGCCGATCCCAGCCTTCGATGCTAGTTATACTGCACAAGTATAGTTTTTCAATATCCTGTGCGCTAATCAATGATCACCAAATATTGCAATTTACTAATCATTAGCGCACCTTTCTGCTTCGATTAAAACCTTATAAAGCACAACCGGTTGAGATTTACCATTTTTATCAAGCAGAACGTATCCCGCTCAGCCAGATCGCAAACTAGGTTTTTTCTTCTTTGCTTTTTTTTATTGATTCTTTATAGACAGAGCTTTGTGTTTGTAAAAAAAATATCCTCAAGATTTTGATGTCAGAGTACTGAAAATGTTCCGTGACGTCAAGAAATCATGATTAGAAAAATCGTGTGTCTCTCACAACACACACTTGCAATATAAAAAGGCTACAAAAGGCTACTTTTTTTATTGATTCTTTATAGACAGAGCTTTGTGTTTGTAAAAAAAATATCCTCAAGATTTTGATGTCAGAGTACTGAAAATGTTCCGTGACATCAAGAAATCATGATTAGAAAAATCGTGTGTCTCTCTCACAACACACACTTGCAATATAAAAAGGCTACATATTGCATCTTGAGAATGGGTTGATCAATCTTCCTGAAACTTTGCACACGAGTGAATTTTTGGAAAAAAGGGTGTGATCTCATCAATTTTCGTAAACTTTGAGCTATCGAGCTCAAATTGTTTACAATAATAGGTCAGGGGACTAATGTTCGGTATTGAGATTGGGAAGAAACGATCAAGACGTTGATTTTATAAAATGATGAATTATCGTATTTTTTCGAAAAAACTATTTTCGCTCTAGCTTTCGTAAATTTTTATCAAACCGAAACTTGACATACAAATTGGCTAAGTTACAAGGATTCTTAGTCTTGAATTTGGTAAGGACTGATTGAGGAGTTTAAACTTCATGAAATTTGCAATTTCACTAAGGTTTCGATTCTATTGAAAATTTTAGTATCACTGCCTCTATGAGGAAGCCAGAATTAAGACAACAATTAGCCATAGAAAAAGCATGTGTGGATGTGAGAAAATCACGAGGAACTAATATGCAACTTTCAAATTTGCACGCTTTTTTGTTTCATTATAATGTAACGGGTATTTAATTGCTTCTTCGTTTTCTTTCTGTTTTTCTGTTCCTGTTTAATTATTAATTATTTGCCTTTCATTCGCGTCTCATACATCTTCCTCATCAATCCTGTGTGTGCCTTCTAGAATGTCCCAATGGGACGTATGTTGGGATGTATGTAAATGTATCGTTTTACTCTAATTTTTTTTTCGGAATATCAATAAAATTATACTATTAAGATTATTGCTATTACATATATTATTATTTATATTATAATAATTATTATCATATGGTTTATACTCAATACTGAATATGGCAGCAGCTGTCGTCCTGACACTGGCTCGATTTGGTATGTCGAAAATTGCTCCGGGCATGGGATAATATAAAAATTTTAATTAAATGTTCCGTGATAATCGATGTGATTCTCGAATTTTTTTAGCGACATCTATCACATATAAGTAAAGCGACCAACATTAAATTCATTTTTTATCTGTGTATTGTAACAGATCTAAGGCACTTTTGGTTCCGAATTAAATGGTTTAACAAATGAAAAGGATTGAAACACTACGGATAAGCACTTGCGAGCGATTCCAAAAAATTTGTTGGAAATGTTCTGTTTTATGTTCCGCGTTTGTCGTAAATTAGAATGCAACTAACTCCAAAAACGGTGTTACGGCAAAATATGAGTACGATGAGCAGAGTTTCTATTATCTAATTAAATTATTAATCGCAGTTTGACTTTTTCAAGATTAAAAGTGCCCAAGTGGGGCAAAGTTCTTGCAGTACTGTTATCATAATATGGAAAAAGGGGCAGGTGCGAACGGTCAACTTGCTGTGACAGCTGTGAATGGTCAATTTGCTGTAAAAGCTGTAAACGGTCAATTCGTCGTGATTTATAGTTGTAAACGGCGTTCGATTTAAAAATCAAGTATTTCATTATTATGTGGTTCCTTCTTTGAGCTTATAGTTTAATCCATCATATGGTTTATGCTTTTAAACCAACTCGAAATGTCGACCTCAAGAGTTTGTCCTGTGGTAAAAATGAATCCTGCCATTGTCAATATATCTGTTGTAACACTGTCATTTATAATTCAAATTGCGCGCCCTGCCGCCGATCGGCGTGACGGGTCGCCACCACTGCGATACTAGTTCTCGAATGTTCGAGAGAATCACGCGGACAAGGGTTAGTGGCCCCCGGAGAATTGAGTGGTAGCCTAGCGACGATGCGTGTCGGAAGTCGCAAAATACCAACTTGTTGAAAATAACCTCAATCATCAGAGAGATTGAGAACAGCAACTGGACCGGCTTGTTGGAAGTACATCAGAAAACTACAGCATCGACAAGTAAAGATGCTGCCGAATCACCGGATAACGGAAGACCATTTTAACTAAAAGGATACGCATCACTTAAAGGGACTGCTCATTTACCGTTCTAATACATCCATTTCTGGAAATCCCTGGCCAGGGAAGTCTACAGTAAGGCTTGAATTTTCCATCATCGAACGAATTTTCATCTAAGGAAGTTTCAAGGGTATGAAATTCAGGCTTCAAAGTTAATACGTTCCACAGCTAGAGGTGAGCCAAAATTGTCTCTTATCATAAAACAAGGACCACAAATTCGAATAAATTCAAGTATTGGTGAGCTCTAACCTTGAGCGTGAGGAAAGCCACGCTCTGGCCTATAGTAATGGCTATTCGAGGAATCCGGGTGACGGTCATAACAAGTTTTTATCAACTAGTCGCTCGAACACTTGTTTTTGTACAAGCCAGGAATAACTTGTGGAAAGGCTACCAGAGACATCCTGTGATAATGGAGCTATCTACTTCTGACAATGCAAATAACTGTGTAATGTTTTCTTTTTTTGCTTACGTGAATATATTATATTAGAGACATACTGTGCTAAGAGAGCTATCTCAATCTGTCAATTTGAATACTGGCGTGATGTTTGTTGGTATGTATTTGTACCTATTATGATTAAGGCAGGCTGTGCCCAAAGAGCTATCAAAACCTGTCAATACCCAGAATCGTGTAAGGCATTGCCTATGTTGAAACATGTAATAATTGTGGCAGATTGTGCTGATAGAGATCTCGCGATCTGTCAAACTAAAAATAACTCTGTAAAAGGTTTTCACGCGAATGAGTATGTTATAATTAAAAATTGTGATAATAGAGCTATATTCGTGGGTCAATTCCAATATAGCTTGGTATGATGTATTATTTTGATGTAAATGAATATGTGAGAATTGAGGCTAATTGAACTGGTGGAGCTATTTAACTCGACAAATGTAAACATAACTCGGTGCTGTTTGTTCCTCTAAATCAAAAAATATAAGCGACAAATGATTTGACCAAATTTTTTGATGGAAAATTGCTGGCAGTTCGCAACCCGGTTAGAGTCAGCGGCACCTTAGATCCCTGTGTTATCGATCTCAGAAAGATCTCTAACAATCGAATCATTAATTATTTTTGTCAACTCTGATTGCCTTACTCATTCATTAAGAATTAATGAGGCAACCAGAACTGACGATTTTTTACTTTTTAAAGAAATCGTGAAAAAATATTGCCACAGCCCGGGTTCGAACCGGGAACTCCAGAATTCTAGCCTGGTACGTTACCAATTACGCCACCGCGGCTCTAGCAACATCAATTCACGATCTCAATTTTAATGTCAAATAATACACCTTTGTTATTTTATTATATGCGGTCATATGTTTCTTAAGAGTGATAAATCTAAGCGACAAATGATTGGACCAAATTTTTTGATGGAAAATTTGGTCAAATCATTTGTCGCTTAGATTTATCACTCTTAAGAAACATATGACCGCGTATAATAAAATAACAAAGGTCCTCTAAATGAATATATCGTAATGAAGGGGAGCTGCGCTATTCTAGCGATTCTTATCGATCAATGCATAATGAATGTAGCCTAACTGAAGCTGGATGTACCATTATACGTTGAACATTTCACGGAGTCGTGATTACGAACCGTTGTCAAATATTTAAGAGTTTATTTACTATGAAAGCGGTATGTTAAATAATCTATGTGATCCGTCGAGCACGCGAAGAAACTATCTCATTGGATAGTACAGTCCGTAGTCTGTCATCATTTGTGGACCTCTATAATAAATAATGATTTTCGACTGAACTAACCATCCGTTGTTTTGATTATTTCGGTTGAATATACCAATCTGGAGATTTCCTTTCTAGCATTCAAAGTAAATGCGGGAATAACCAGAGGAGAAAAAACGGAAACATTACACTGAAATTTTTCTGAATCGGCGGGACATCGTAAAGTGAAAGGACAAAGGTTGGCACACAAAATATAATTTTAGTTTTGGTCTATAGCATCGGACACCTCGCTCTAATTATAAATTTACAGATTTGCTTACATAAGCAGATCAACAAAACAAAACATTTTCTGACATATGTACCCTTCCTTGAATGTGTAAATAAAAATGCGGGAAAAAAAACATTTACTATTCATTAGAATTCATTTTTCCAACATGCTACGTTGAATAGTCGACGTCAGAGAACGCGAGACGGGCTTCATAAATTAAAAAATATATATAGAGCGAAATAAATAAATATAATCGGAGTTAATCCTTTTAGCTCAAAATCGGTTCTTGAAAAAAATGTCAACTCAAAACAAACATAAACGTTGTCGAACGAAAAAACACGTGGTTCAATTCTTTTTGAACATGCTTGACGAAAAATAATTTCATTCTTCAAAACAAAAAGATTGCACGTGGAATCTTCCATACAGATTTTGAATCAGGAGGAACATGTCAAATCAGATAACTTAACAAGAAATACAAGTACTTGTAAGACAAGGATGCAAAGCAGAACCTTACATACTGTTTTCTCATTGTGTTCCACCTTTACGAAGCAACCTATATGATGAAGTATGGTGATCGATTTTTGCTTCCTCATAGAGAAAGCTTTGTTGGGAATGTAAAAAATGACGAGAAAGCGCTTGAGCTAGAACATGCTGCTAGTAAGTATATAAACTGAAGTTGGACAAAATGTGATTGAAAATTTGACAAAGAAAAGTTGAGCAAAACAGAGAGAAACTGGATGAAGATGGAGAGATTGGCATACTGCAGTTATTACAAGAAAACAAAAAAGTGGGCCGAGAAGTAAGAACATTGGGAAAGTTAACAGAAAGAGTTACAAGGAATCGAAATGTAGAGTGTGAAAAGAAAAGAAAATTATCGAACAAGTAAATACAGGGTGTCCGCCGGGAAGGTATACTACTTTGTTTATAATTTTTGATTAAATGAAAGAGAATGGATCTTATATTCATAAATGTTTTATTTAATGTCGGCAATTATGTATGGAATACAATATCAGATAAATGTCCGCCTCTGTTATCCTCACAAATGCGAGCCCTTTTGAGCACATTTTTCATTACATTCTCACACATTTCACGCGGTATTTCATTAATTTCATCACGAATATTTTGTTTGAGTTGCTCAAGCGTTTCTGGTTTGTTTGCATAAGCCTTGCTTTTTAGATATCCCCACAAAAAGAAGTCCGGAGCAGTCAAATCAGGCGACCGTGGAGGCCAATCAACATCACCATTTTTTGAAATAACTTGTTGTGGAAAGAGGTCTCGCAGTAATTCCATTGTAATCCTGGCTGTATGCGATGTGGCACCATCTTGTTGATACCACATGTTAATCAAGCCCAAAGCATGCAGTTGTGGCGTTAAAAAGTTTTCAATCATATCACGATATCGCTCCCCATTCACAGTTACCGTTACGCCGTTTTGATTTTCAAAGAAGTAAGGTCCAATGATTCCTCCTGACCAAATTGCACACCAGACTGTCACTTTTAATGGATGTAAAGGTGACTGATGAATAATTTGAAGGTTTTCCATTGCCCAGAACCGACTATTCTGTTTATTCACATATCCATTTGTTTCTCCCAAAAATTTCACGTAACTTTCTCATCGTCACAGTAATCGATGATTGATTTTGATAAAATGTTTTTACGATTAAAACACGTTGGTTTATCGAATATTTTTCCATAATAAATTTGCCACGTGTCTACTTCACGACTGCCAAATATGAACTGTCAAGACTAACGTTTACCAAAATGGCGGCAAAACAAAGTAGTATACCTTCCCGGCGGACACCCTGTATATCAAGAATAGGTAAGGGAAATCGATACTTGCAGGGGCAATAGAAATTTATAGCATCCGAGAGAATTTCCGGATCGGAAACGAGTACAGGGGAAATCAGGCACAACACTTCGAGCGAATAGGTCAACAGCTAAGGGCCAGTTACCAATCAACAGAGGGTAAAAGATCAATACTGTCATGTAACGATAAGTTATCATTCATAAAAATCCATTGAAGAGAATGTATGAATACGAGTAAGTCATATAATGTAAATAAACACATTATTAGTATAGGGTCTGGGAAAAAGTTCGTATCGTTTTTCCCGATAAATGACATCAATTGCAAATAAGTCAGGAGACACAAATCGCAGCGACACCACTAAACGCTCGTTGGAAAGGTGACACTTCGAGCGTTACTTTCAGTGTATAAACATCGAAATTGGTGCAGTGGTTGGAAAGTTGTTTGCGTTTGAAAATGGAGAAAAGTAATGAAAAATTGCGCTATATTTTGCAATATTATTACGACAAAGGGAAGAACGCTGCGCAGGCTTGTGAAAAAATTTGTGTTGTGTACGGTGAAGGTACTTTATCAAAATCTGCTACGCGGAAATGGTTCGCTCGCTTTCGTTCTGGTAATTTTGATGTGAAAGATAAGTCACGCTCTGGTCGTCCAATCACTGAAAAAGCTGATGAAATTCTTGAAAAATCCAGCAAGATAAACATATCAGCAGTGTCGATATTGGTATAGAGCTAGGCATTGACCACAAACTGTTTTGAACCATTTACACAGAGCTGGCTACAAAAAGAAGCTCCATGTGTGGGTTCCTCATGAGTTGAGCGCGAAAAACATGATAGACCGAATTAACATCTGCGATGCGCTGCTGAAACGCAATGAAATCGAGCCATTTCTGAAACGTGTCATAACCGGTGATGAAAAATGGACCACATACGACAATCGGAAGCGTCAAAGATCGTGGACAAGGGATGGTGAGCCATCACAAGCGTTCGCGAAGCCAGGATTGACGGCGAAGAAGGTGATGCTGTGTGTGTGGTGGGACTGGAAGGGAATCGTCCACTATGAGCTACTTCCAGTTGGTCAGACGATTGATTCTCAACTCTACTGTGGACAGCTAGAGAGATTACGCCAAGCAATTGAAAGAAAACGGCCCGAATTGATTAATAGGAAAGGTGTTGTCTTCCATCATGACAACGCCCGACCACACACTTCTTTGATGACCCGTCAAAGATTCCAAGAGTTTGGTTGGGAAGTTTTTATGCACGCACCGTACAGTCCAGACATAGCACCCTCTGACTATGACTTATTCCGATCTCTGCAGAACTCTCTCAATGGAATTAAGCTGCTTTCAAAAGAAGCCTGTGAAAACCACTTGATTCAGTTTTTCAACCAGAAACCACAGAAGTTCTTCACCGATGGCATCATGGCTCTACCCGAAAAATGGCGAAACATTGTCGATAATAATGGAGCATATTTGGTTTAAATAGATTCATTTTCACACCATAAGAAAACCAGTTGAATTTTACTAAAAAAAACGCCACGAACTTTTTCCCAGACCCAATATTTAGAAATAAGAGTAAATTATTTGTATAGATTCTTTGTATAAAAATAACCAATTTTGCAACAATGAGACCCATGTATACGCTTCAGTGGCGTCATAACTTAACTGCATGGAAGTAAAGGTACTCTCTTTCAAGCTTTACTCAATCACCCTTGTATAGATGTTCGTTTACCAAATCAAGACTCCATCATTTGTTACGCAACTTGCCTGCAAACATTGGTAATATCAGCTCCAGAGTATCCTTGAAGTTTTCTCGCTACTCCCGAAAGATTGACGGATGAATCCACTTTCACCTCCCGGAGATTGATCTTGAGTAGTGCTTCTCGCCCTTCGTCTGCAACCAACATAAGTTGGTATTTCATTAGTATTTCTAGAATATAATCAATTGGATTTCTGTCGCCACTATTAACGAATAACACATTTTGTTTGACACTAAAAGTAGATGAAGAAAGGCGTTACAATATTCTAAATTATATAAACCTTTAAATTACGGGAGCCTAGTCACTGAACAATCATGAATATGAAATTATGTTGCAATTGCACATATGAAATCATGCAACATTATAAAAAATACTACTGATTTTTTTTTGCATATCACTTCATTTATGTAATTTTTGTTCACCTTCAATCTTTTATAGGGTTCTCTGTACAAGATCTCATTCTATACATAAGAAGACTCTGCCTTCTTATGAAGCCCGAGTATAGGAATTTCCATTTGAAGCTCTTACGCAGATGTTACAGAGGAAATTTGGTAAAAATGAAATTCGGAACAAAATATTTACTTAACAAGATACCTATTTTGGATAAATTAGTTCAAATATTTTCGGAGACCTATTTAAAAGTTTGTCAAACTTACGATTGGGTAGAGGAATGTAAATTCGCTTCTCCAAACGTCTTCGGAGAGCTTCGTCGATATCCCATGGAAAATTAGTAGCAGCAAGGACCATGACGACTTTACTTGGATCATCACTGTTAACAAGACCATCTAATCAGAGGTATATTCAATAATGAATAGTCAATGCAGCATATATGGTTTGTTTCAGATACCTGTTTGAGCTTATGCCATCCATTTGCACGAGTAATTCAGATTTCACTCTTCTCGAAGCTTCATGCTCCGATTCAGACCCTCGTCTGGAGCACAAGGAGTCGATTTCATCAATGAAAATCGTGCTGGGTGCATAGAATGTGGCCTGTGCAAATACATACAAGGCTTGAGCCCGAAATACAATGCAATAGTAACAGTATTTCCCCGACTAATTCGAGGATGAACCGCAAAGTGTTGTATTTGATAATAACGGCGAGAGGGTCGACGGTAATGGCGAGAGAAGCAGGCAAACAGCTGCCAAGACTTTTGGAGCGAGCAAGCCGCTACCAAGGGTGTGGAACGAACAAACCACGACCAGGCACTCATAGCGAGCAAGTCGCTACCAGTCATATCGTGCTATAAGCAACAAACAAAGACTCAGGACGTTAGGACATTACAAACTAGAACAAGATTTATATTCTATTCTCGAATGCACAAGAAAACGTAGGTCTCACTTATAAATCAGACTCAACATATCTGCTACCAGTCATCGTTTCACTTGCAAAAATAGCTTTGACGGATTAGCCACCTGTTGGAGTAGTTTTAACTGTGGTTGCCACGTTTGTCACCTGGTGGTTGTTCATTCTGCCAGTTTGGTCTAGCACAGAGTCAGAAGTGAAACCATTACCAATTTGATCGCATAGCCAAAAATTGACTTAAGTGGAGGTTCAAGTTCCGTGATCTATGGTCGGAGAATCCGCAAGTGCGAGAGAGACAGAGCTTAGAATTTCAAATCCATTTTTTCAGACTCAGATTTTCTAATAAAAGTCTGAAGAGTGGTGCTCACTTCGTGTCACATTTACGCGGTGAGCCCCACTCTTCTGACGTCCCCACCAAAACCTGGATTCGAGAAAAATGTGTTGAAAGTTTTGAGGCGAATGGTCAGTACCGAGAGCCTTACTTTAAGACGATGAGCGATCCCTTGACCGGTAACAAAAACTGTGATGCATATTTCTCCACCACGATTAATTTTTCGAATGACAGACAGCAGTATACTGCGTCTCACAATTCTACAATTTGCCATTCATGTCTTTTTCCGGAATGATCAATCGCGAAGGAGTAAGTGACGACAGACAACGTATTGAACATCACCTTAACACTCGAACTTTCCTTAATATGTTGTTGTGTTAGCATCAGTGAGGACAACCTCCTTGATATGAACCAAAATATTTTCAAATGACAATATCGCATGAATGTCTTCTCACCATTTCAAATAAAAGTCGGACAAGCTTCTCTGACTCGCCTCTGTACTTCGAAGTCAATGTAGACGATGATACGTTGAAAAACGTGGTTTCGCATTCGGTAGCTACAGCTTTAGCTAGCATAGTTTTACCTGTGCCAGGTGGCCCAACCATAAGTACACCTTTCCATGGACGACGTATTCCCTTTAAAAAATAAGAACTGCGAATAATTTTTTGGTTGGTTGCATACAAGGTAAATTTGAAGATAAATGGTGTAATCTAGAACATTGCGCATTTCATTCTCATTCATTTCCATTTATCCGATAATAGCCACCGCTATGAGGAAGTATGTTGATAGATTTTGGCTTCTCCGTAGACCAAGTTTTGAGAAAAATGTAAATTAAGGAGGAAGCAACATGCAAATCTTTACTTTTGACCCTTTTGTCAAGAAAGTTTGAACTTCTCCATTAGTTTGCACAAGATTAAGTCCCAGTTGACCTATACTTTTTGTACTTGCGTACTTGTTTTTTCAAATATAATTATTTGATGGAAACTCAATGGTCCGACCCACCTACTCTGTCTTGAATGGCTGCAGTTAGTCTAGACCAGGGGTCTCCAAACTTTCCAGCCTTAGAGCCATACTGATTACTCCAGTAAGTTCCGAGGGCCAAAACCATATTATCATTGTTGCCGGTGGTAAAAAGTGAAATAGTCCAAAATCTGTCCGCGGGCCGAATGTGGCCCGCGGGCCGTAGTTTGGAGACCCCTGGTCTAGACTGAGACTCGTCTTAAACATCGTTATTTTCCCCCAGCGCGTAAGTGCCTGGGGCCCAGGTCATATGCGCGAAATGAAAGTGAGGAATAGCTAAAACGATCTTTAGGTACCGTGTGGTAAGTTAGAGGTTAAATTTACGTTTCAAATTTGGCACTTATACAAAGGGTTTAAGTCTCGTAAACCTTCGTGCAAAACTTCCATTTGATTGCCTCATGATTTGTTAGAATGAAAATCTCGGTCCTGAGTTTGCGTAAAATTAAAAAAATTCTGATTCTCATATAATTTGCACCACTTGATCAATTCTCTTCAAATTCAATAGCAAGCATCTTATTCTATTTTTGCTCCAAATGTAAACCTAATAGCTTTAAGGTTACAAGAGCTAGAGCGTTTCGACATTTTTTTTCAGAAAATTAAAATTCACGTAAAATCCGAATATGGTTCAATTTCCTCAAAAATGTCAGCCTGATAATGCAAGCAACTCCGGAATTAGAGAGCATTTTTTGTCAGGGTCTCATTACACATACACACACAAATGCCAGACATTTTCTAAACTTCTCTGGACATTTCAGAGAATTTGGAATCAGATTCCAGATTTTGAATAAAAATCTTTTTTAAAAAAACACTATTTTCATGAAAACCAAGCTTCCATTATGAGAAAGAAAAATTACTAATTTAGCAATTTCAGTTGGGTTTGAAGAAAACTCAACCAACTGCGACTGCATAGGATCTGTTAGAACACAAAGAATATTCAAAATTGCAAGGAAATTATCACCCGAATGTTTTTTATAAGAAGCCTGATATTATTATTAAAATACGTCGAAAGGATGGCAAGCTTTCTCGGGTATATGAGTAGTAACCACAATAAATGTCTCTAACTATACTTCAAGTTTTAATATTTAGATTTATAATTATGTAAGATACTTTGAAAAAGTCCGGCATCCACATTGGCAGAACTACTGCCTCTTCCAATAAACGTTTTGCTTCATGAAGATCTGCTATATCATCCCAGCGAATGTTTGGGTTTTTCTGTACGATGTCTCTCTCTGCAAAGTAAAATAGTAGGGTATTAGCTGATTTCGAATTGCGATAGTTAGTTATGTAACGCAGCAGCCAGCACATAAATGAAGTTGCAGAACATACAGTAAACGATTTTTTTTTTTCCGAACGGTTTATCCAATCTTTTTTATATTATATCGTGTTCCAACGTACACTTTTCATGGTTTCTGCGTATGACCTATCACAATTGTAAATTCCTCCTAGCACTCTCTACGGGCACTGCTAAGCTAACCGAATTTCCGATGCGTCCGCAGCCGACTAAGCTACACTATACCTCATTCGCCGTGGGAAACTGGGGAAACCCCATGCCAGTACAGCCAGCTTTATATCCTTCTGACTCTCGGGCGTTTACACGAAAGTTACTTAAGTGCTGACACCAAGGCCTCAGAAAAACTGACCTCCCCCTTACTAATTGAAGCGCGACCCAGCGCACGGAATACTGCTTAACTCGGAAGATAGCCGGAGTCGCACACCAACAGCTCAACCACCAGTGTCGGATTTTTATCAAATCATTTTTATTGTATTTTATTTTTCAATTTACCCAATAAATCGGCTAAATCTCGGTCGTTTCCAGATGGTTCAAATTTTCGATCCTCTATTTCTTCATCTCTCTTTTCTGGTTCCGCCTTTTCCTGAAAAATTATAATCATTTTTTGAAGGACCAATCAAATTTGTTAATCAAGATAAAGGATCATTCAAGAATAGTTTCATGAATATTTACGATGCATGACTGTACTTGGCAATTATCTCAGTTGTAGCTCGGATCTGTAGACCTTTTTATATACCTTGATAAGATCCTCTAGTTTTGAATTTTTCTTTTCTTCCTTTCTGAAAGTAGCTTTTCTATCTGGCTTTTTTCCTGTTGATACCCTCTTCATTCCAGGACGGACCTGGGGTTTATGTTGATATTTTTGGATCTTTGTGGTCCTAATGAAAACGAAAAAATAGCATATTAATTTTGCCAATGTGGCGATTGTATGATTTATACATGTAAGCTTATGAAGGGTTATTTGAATAATTATTTTCTTGTATACTTTTGTTCAAGGGGTCCTAGTGGAGGCCAAACATCAGGATCACGCGGGAGATGATGACTCCATGTAGCTCCAGGATTTCCACATGACCATAATGTAGGATCGCGAGTCGGCTCTTCGAATGACAAGCAAGAAGGACCTAAAAGGACTTTACTCTGTACAATAGATAACCCTTCAACCAACTTAAGCTCTAATAGCATTCTATCAGAATTATAAGACATTAGTGAGTTGTTATTATCATAAAGTTAATCACATTTAAAAAAATGTATTTGTTTATGAGAAATCAATGAGAAATATCCCTAATATTTATAGAAATATAGAAATTATATTTCTATAAATTTACTGCATATGTTAATAATAGTAATTACATTAATTTATTTATTAATTTATGAAAAAGCATAGATGGTTTTACCTATTAATCTTTCACTATGAGAATCAACTTTAAAGAGCTGCAAGGTGTTTGATGTTACTTTTACTTTTTCAAACTCTTCGACAATCTGATGTTGGACTAATTGCCATTTTGCTTTCCTTGTAGCATCAGCGATACTGGTCAACAGCCGATGAATTTGTTGAACAACCCCTTGGTAATAAACCCCGGCGGTATCATAATTTCCAATTAATGCCATTTCTCGAGCAAGCTTGGTGTTTTCACATATCTCACTTATAGAAACAGCCATCATTCTGAAAAGATAAAATTCCCAATCACAGATGTTTATACATGCAAGAAAAGACAAAAGTGGATAATTCAATGAAGACTACGAGAAGCTAAGCTAACCTTGAATTAAATTTGAAGGTTATAAGTCATATGTACTTTCCTTGCTAGGTCAACACCTATATTCCTAATTTTTAGTACTTCAAGACTGAGCCGTACGGTTTTTCATAGCACCAACTCCATAAATTCGTAACTATAAAACATTTACTTCTTCTATAATAAACAGATTGAAATTACCGTATTCCTCAAATTTTTGCTGATGCTCCTGTCAACAGTGTCAACTACCAGCAGTACCAGCACCGACAGAGCCAGAGAACAGTCACAGTACACTGTACACTACATGAACATGGCAGTGATGCCAGCCGGCGAGATAGGGGTATTCTCTCGCTACTCCCACCTATAGCCTTAAGCCGGATGCACACCAAAGCGGCGCGCTGCGACGCGCAGAGCATCGGGCTTTATACTCAGCCGAGCATCCTGCGAGCAGTGACCAGAAAGCGGCCGCCACAGCATGACGCACACAAGCGCACGCCCGTGTACGTGTGACCGCCCGAGCTCGTGGAACATCGGACAATAGAAGGAGACAGACATACGACTGTCTGTCTCTTTCGCTCTCGCTCGGCTCGAGCTGCACGCGCTGCTACTGCTGCTAGTGCTCGGGCTGTCGCGCGTTACATTTAACTCAGACTGACAAGGGGACCTCCAGGTACGTGGAACACCGATTCGGACCAAATTTTTTTTACAGGTAGGTCGCACCCAAGGGTGCAATAGGTGAAAGTAATAGGATGCAATACTCAGCCGTTTTCGAGATATAATATATTAAAAATTTCCGTGCGTTCATATACTCTCTATATACTCTTTGTGTTGAATCATATTCAACAAGAGCGCGTAGCATAGTCGGCAACGTCTCCGCTTTGTTTTTTTTTTTTAAAATAAATGTTTATTGCTTAAGTTGAGTACATTATGGTTGTATAGGTGCAATTACATAATAAAAAAAACCTAATAACTATATTCACATGTAGAGATATTAGTAACATGTACGTATATTAACGTATCTCCGTTACTAAAAAATTATATAATAAATTTCGATTGAACCGTATGTTGTAGGTAATCATGTTGATTAAAGTATTTGGCCGTTGGTCAGGTGGCTCGTGAGTGCATGGGGGAAAAAACTCTTTCCATTAGGGGAAAGAGGAAAACCCCTACTAATGGGTGGAGGGAGTGAGGGGGGGGGGGGGGAGCAGCTCAGTCTCATCCCGCCCTCCCCTCTCCTCGTCCCCGTAATTGATGACCAAGTATGATTTATAATGTACAATTTATAATAAATAAGCTAAGACTAACATAAATAACACTTCTTAAATAACATGGTACTATATAATAAAACTTAATATACCTAAGTGCGCGCAATGGAAAGAAGAATGCTATATATAGAGTACTGACTAGAGGGCGGGGTGATGAAATGGCGTCTCGCAAAGGAAAATCGCATTATGTATAGTCGTGTGATTAATGATTGACGGTTTTTTTTTCTTTTTTTTCTTCTCTTTTTCTTTCTTCTTTTTTTTTTTCTTTTTTAGAATATAGTCGTAGGCGGGTGTTTATCGGTCCTATTATAGGTGTGAAAAAAAAAGAAAAAGAAAAAATGATTATTGTCTGTTTTGGATGAGTCGAGCCCTGAGCTGTACCATGTGTGCGTCGTTAGGTGTGAGCCATCGATATTTCTTAAGGTTGAGTCGTGCCGAGTTATTGTGATCGCATTTAGGGAGGGTCGTATTAAATTTAAATGCTGGGTTGTTATCGGTCCTCAGAGTAGGGTCAAAGCCAATTCTCTTATTAGCCCTGTTTCTTCGCCAATGGTAAAGAGTTGGTATATTATTTTCGTTTTGAATGTATCCTTTTTTGTCACATAGCATGAATGCTTCAGGGGTGACATACCCATTTGCTAATTCAATTTGGATTTGCGCTGCGTTAAATGTTGATAATGATTTGATGATGGGGTTAGTGTGGGTGAAAAGTTTTTGAAAATAGTCTCTTGTTAGTTTGATGGTGAATGAATCAATGCGGGTGATGTTGGCAGTATTGTAAATGATGTAATTGCTTGTAAAATGTTGGTAGTCTGAGGAGGGGGATCGGTTTAATTTAGTACAGGTGCGTAAGCAGCTACGCTCGAATGCACGTAGGAGTTCCATCATTGTGTGGTTTATATTCCACCGAATGGGCGCCGCATAGGTGAGGATCGGCCGGATTAATAGTAGGTATAATATAATTTTTGTTCTGGTGGTTAAGTTGTTGTTATAAAATATGCGGCTGTTGTGAAAAAAGGCTGCCCTAGCTTTGGCCAGCTGGACCAATACGTGGGAGTTGCCTCTCAGCAGAGCGTCCACCTGAACTCCCAGATATTTAACGGTGTTTTTATGGGGAATAGGTGTGAGTTGGTCGGTGCCCGGTATGTATGTTTGTATTGAGAAGTTTTTGTAAAGGATGCGATTGGATTTGGATAGGAAGGATCTGGGTTTCCTGAAGAGGATAGTTTCGCATTTAGCCGGATTTATACGTAGATTCCAAGAGGCTAGATATTTATTTATTTTGTTGACCGTGGTTGATAATTCAGTGTGTATTTTTGTTATGTGGTTTCCATGAGTATATATGATGTAATCGTCTGCAAAGGCTATGGCTGAGGTGTTACTATTGTGAGTATTGAGGTTGAATAGAGTGAGTAAATCGCTAGTAAAGATGTTAAATAAAATAGGCGAGTTGACTGTTCCTTGTTGGAGTCCTTCAGTCGATTGAAAAGTTAATGAAGAAGTGTTAAGTGTATCCCATGTGATAAATTTCTTATTAGTGATCATATCCCAGGTCAGATGTATTAGCCAATCGGGGAAGTTTTTTTTATGCAATTTGAAGAGGAGCCCATCGAGCCACACCGAATCAAAAGCTTTTTCTAGATCCAATAGGGCTGCCGCCACTAGATGGCAGCTGCCCACTTTTCTTGTAATGTCTGATAATAGTTTATGTATGGCGTGTGTGTGGAGTGTTCATGTTTAAATCCAAATTGAGTATGAGGTATGATGTTGTGTGTCGTGCAAAAAGTATTAATGGAAGTGTTGATGATAGATTCGTAAAGTTTAGAGAGGCTGGGAGTGAGGCTAATAGGGCGGTAGCTTGCTGGGTCGGTTGGGTCTTTGTTTTTTTTTAAGATTGGGAGGATTTTGGTTAGTTTCCATGCTTTGGGGAAATATTTGAGGTTAATGGCATTGTTAAATATGATTGTGAGAGCTGTGATAGTTATCGGGGTTAGATGTTTTAAAATGAGGGGGGGGATATTGTCGATTCCGCATGAAGTTTTATTAGGGAGTTTCGAGATGAGAAGTGTTAATTTGTGAGTATTGGTGAATGGAAATGGATGAAGAGTTAGATTATTAGTGGGATTAGTTGCTGGGTTTGTCGGATTAAAATGAGTGATGAGGTTGTCATGTGTGCGTGTAGAGTTGAATGAAGTTTTAAGTGTTGAGGTGGTGCGTTGAACAATTGAAGCTATTCTAGTTTGTGTATTAATGTGACGGGGTGAATTAATGCTTTCGTAATGGGCTCCAATTATGTTCAGGATATCTTTAGGATCAGTGAATATATATTTGTGGTTAATGATGGGTGTATTGTGGAGGGAACAGGAGCTGCGTTGAAGTATAGGTAGGTTATGTTGGTGGATTTGTATATTATCTATGTTGTAATGGTGGGTATTTCTAAGCAATCTTTTTATTTTAGGGAAAAAGGATGATGAATCCCGATGGCTAATGGATCTGACCTGGTTATTCCAATAATTTTCCGTGATTGTGCGGAATTTATTTTTTATTTGACAAGTGAGTGTTTTGAGGAGTTCCTTAGTATTCATTACAAGGTGATTGGTGTTAGGAATACGTAGCCTGTGAAATGTGTGCAGAGCACTAAGTAATTTGCTTTTCCTCTTCAGGAGTGAGAGGATATTATTATTAATACAGTTTAGGATGTGGTAGGTGGGTTTGAAGGAGGGGACCGCTACCGCGATGGATGCCTGCACCGCCCCGGTAAGGGCGGCCAAGTGGTCGTCAACTTCAGAGACACTCAGGGTGCGAGACGAATCTGGTGGCACTCGGTATAGTCTATTTAGAGTTCGTTGGAACTTTTTCCACTTAGTGCCTCTGAAGTTAGGACGACCCTCTGTTGGTTGCACTCCATGTAGATTTAGGCCGCCCATTACCAGGGGGAATGACAGTTCGATCGCGGTATGGTCGCTATCGTAGGGTAAAGTGTGGGAGGTATAGGAGGGATTAGTTGAGAGTAGTAATCTAGTGTCTGTGAGGAATATATCAAGGTAAGAATTACTGGGTTTAAAGGTGGGCGCGTCTGGAGGGCAGATAGTTAGTTTATATCTGATTTCGTTTATATTGGTCCAGCGGGCCAAGTGGGAGCCCCGCTGATTATTTACAGAGTCACCCCATACTGTGCGGCGCGCATTTAGGTCTCCAGCCATAATATAATAATTATTATTATTGTCGAGGTGAAGATTAATGAAGAGAGTTTCTAGTTCAGTTAAGAAGTGGGTCCGATTGTCGTGTCGAGCGTAGATGCTAACGATGAAGAGGGATCTGTTATTAGAGAGGGTAAGTTTAATTATGGTGTATTCCACTATTTCATTTAGTGACGATGAAGGTGATCTTATGATTTCGAATTGAATATTTTTTTTTATGAGGATAGCGGTGCCTCCTCCTTGGGTAGCATTAGGGCAATCTGAGCGAATAATATGGTGAGTTTTAAAACATGGGTTATGTCGGTGAGATAATTTAGTTTCAGATAATAATAAAATATCGTGTTTGTGGGTTTCTATGAAATTGATGAGGTCGAGTCGACGATGGTTTGTGATGATTGAGTTGACATTGATGGCCGCAATGTTTAATATTTTGTGGTTGGAGGTTGTATTATCCATAGAGAGAGTTGTAAATAAAATCGATCCTGCTGGAGTTATTGGCTATTTGGGCCGATAAGGCGTTGTATTGAGTGGTTATTAGACTTGTTATTTCGTTTTTGAATGTTGTGAGCCATTCCGGTGCTTGCGATGGGTAGTGCTCTCGCAAGTGAGGGATTTGAGTCCCTTGCTGGTTGTACAAATATTGAGAGGTAGTAGGGGCTCGGTGGTCTGATAGATGTTGTGCGGTGATAATGACTGGTTCGCTGTGGGGCCGCATTAGAGAGTGCTTGAGCGTAGGAGAAATCCGAGGTTGTAGCTTTAGCAATGTTTGTAATATTGCGGTGGAGCGTTGCATTTTTAGTAGTGAGACTTTCTTTTTTAATTGATATTGCTAGTTTAATATAAGGGCAGCCTTTATAGGATGCAGGGTGACCTTGTCCGTTGCAGTTAGCGCATTTAAGATTAGCTTTGTCTGTGATTTGTGTGATGGTGCATTTGCCGGGGTCGTGGGAGAGGGAGCATTTTACACATCTATATAAGAGATTGCAGTTGGCACTCGTATGCCCTACCCTCTGGCATTTGCGACATTGATATATGTTTTTTTTCTTAAGGGGTTCCCATTTAGCTTTTTGGTACGCTAAGGTTTTGATATTATATAGTTCTTTTGGTGAACTATCGTGAGAAATGTGTACGAGGTAGTGGTATCGATTTGGATTTATTTTATCGAAAATTCGTTTATTTATTTTCAAGATGTTTAAGGTAGGTATACTGAGGCTATTTATTTCGTCTAAAATGTCCGATTCGGAAAAATTACCTTTAATTCCTTTTAAGACATATATTTTTGTTTTCAGGTTTTTTGGAGTGAATGTGTAGTATTCAATGTTATCAGCTTTGGCTTGGGTGCATAGCTTCTCAAAATCTTCGAAGTTGTCAAGATAGATGGTATGTTGTTTTGAATCTGTTTCATTAATTGTTACGTGTTTCTTATTGATCGAGAGACTGGAAATTAGATTTATCAGTGTTGGCAGTTCAGTGTTGGATGTAAAAAGTGGGGGTGGCCGGTATTGTTTGGCTTTTGGTGGAGGTTGCTCTGTGGTAGATGTGTTTTGATCTTCTTCGTCTAGATCTGTTATATTGTCGAATTGATTTGAAGTGTCTAGTTGAGGCTGCTCAGATGTATTTACGCGGCGAGCTTTTATGGTCCGCTTAGGTAGTGTTCACTCTTGGTTTAATGTATCCTTTTGAGGATCGGGGGGGATAGGCTCCTGAGCGCTCTGAGTAATTTTCCGTTTTCTTGCGGCTGAGAGATTTGGTTTTATATTGGACATTTTGGGTTTAGCAGAGTCTTTGACGAGTTTTTTATAAAGAGAGTCGAGATTATTTGTAGTGAATCTAAAATTCTGGGGGATATTGGTAGCATTAGATATTATGTTAAGCGATGAGACGGGCCGTGGGGTTGTTACTATAGAGGGTCCGGCCATCGGATGATTGGCATAGATGGGTTGCTCGGGAGACCCCTCAGAGAGCCTGTCATTGTCGGTAGACGTAATTAAATGTGTATAGGCTACTTACTGCGACGGTGTAAATAGTTATAATCCGTTGGGTGATAGTTGTGGTGTTGTTTGGATCGAGTATGACTTCCGAGCGGTGACGGTTAATTGCCACTTGGATACACTGGGTGTGGTTTGGGGCACTTTATGTGAGCGAACGATGCTTAGATAGGATGAGAAATTAATTTGGAATATTTTAACGGAATATGAGTAAAGAATAGCCAGTGCAAGGGGGGTGTAGCGATGAAACTATGAAATTGAGTAAAGGGTTGGTTGAATGAGCAGCTCGGGTGGGGGGTAAGGATTTTGTTGTTAATAAATCAGACACTATGTATTCCAAGGTGATGAGTCATCTGCGAGTATTGGTCTTGATACAGTTGTTAACTGTTAATTTATTGCGAATTTAAGCCGAGTAGTACAATGATAGATAAGATAGACGGTACACGAACAGAGCGGGTTTTACGTGTTGCCGGTCTGGTGTCTCGGCTCAGACCCGTCTCCGCTTTGTAACCGCTGGATCGCCGGGTCAAATCCCGGCTCGGACTTTTTTTTTTATTTTAAATTATTATTCTTATTATTATTATTAAATCATTTCTACGGCAACTACTTTGCGATTATATTAATATTTCCGTAAAGGAATGAATAAATATTTTTTATTGTGGATCATTTTGGTGTTATAAGGAAAAACGAGCAGTTTTATTTATTTATTTATTTTTTGGTTGAAAGGTAGGGAAAGAATTGTGGCAAATGATCGCGCGCACCCGGCGCACCGACCAATCAGCAGTCAGGCAGCGTGTGACGTCACATACTACGCCGTGCGCAGACTCGGCTCACCGACCAATCAACAGTCAGGCAGCGTGTGACGTCACACACTACGCAGACCCGGCTATTAAATTAAATTGTAATGAACCTTTCGTGTAAAGGACTACAATTTGGTGTTGGATATTGTAATGCACTATTCATTTGCTTACGGCTGCAAAATTAGTGAGCGTTTTATATATTTCTTCACTTTCATCATTTATTTATTTATATATATAATATTTATATATATTCATTAAAAAATCTTCCATAACTCATTTCATAAAAGCCCGCATTGTGAAGTGGGTGGGGCGAGACAACGTGAAGCGCAATCGAGACGAGATTTGTTACGAGCGGCGCAAGCCTTCCCCTGACGCGCCTAGCACGGGCAGCGTGGTGAGGGCAGCGAGATAGGGGCAAAAATCCCTCATCTGGCATCACTGGGCAGGGGAGAAGAGAAGATACGTTTCGGTATTTGTAACGTCTTGTGAACCCTAACCTAAATCGCATTAACGTGATATAAACAGACTTTAATAATTGTAATAGAATTTAAAAAATGGTGAGATATTGTTCCATATGTAAGGTGGAATATGGCAGAAATTAGGATGTTTCTATTCATAAGTAAGTAATTTGAAATGTGTAATATAAACTTAAACATTTTAGATTGAAACTATTTAAGTTGATATATTTTTAGTCTCCCCAAAAGTGAAGATGTGAAAAAAAAATGGTTTGTAAATATCGGCAGAAAAGTTAATAAATGCTATGGAGTTTATAGCAAACATTTTGAAGAAACATATTTCCGCTATAAAGTAGTTGGAGATACTGTTAAAAGATTTTTAATATCTGGAGCTGTTGCAACTTTATTATTACCTTCATCTAATCGGTACAATTTTATTTAATAGAAATATTTTCTGCTTATTATTGTATCTTTTTATTTATTAAAATATGTATATTTCAGTGAAAATATATTAATCAACAACATAAAACTAACAAGTAGCCCAAAGCAAACGCTTTTGTCATCAAAAACTAGTGATGAGACATCAGTTTTACATTCACATCAATTACAGGCTAAGAGGTACAGTAGTGATTATTTTTATTATATAATCATCTCGTTTTCAATGTAATAGTAATAATAATATGTTCAAGGGATAATTCAAATGCAATTTTGGCTAATGTCGCCAATACTAACATACAAGACGTTTCATATTGTTGTATTGAAGTTGCTGAGAGTGAAAATGTTACATCGACTGTACATGTTGAAACGTAATATTAAAAAATTGTTATAGTTACAATAATGTAGCCTAGAGGATCAAATAATGTACATTGAAATTTATAGCGAAGACAACATTAAGCAATCAAGTGCAATCACTGAACATGAATTTCATTACGAAATTACACATGATCAGTGCAGGGAACCAAGTATGCCCATGGATTCTGAATCTAGTAATAATGTGAAGCAGACAACTACATTGACAAGGTTTGATTACAGATATTAATACCATATTTTGCATTATGTCTTTTACAAAGTACTTTAAATTTATAATGTTATGTTTTTCTTCATGGAGGGTCCTAAACGTTTCTGCAATCCTCGGTATATTGGAGACCTCCGAAGAGAAGACTTTATAAGCGAAACAAGTTGGAAAATTGTTCAAGAGTATGTTAAAACATCGAAATCCCAGGCAAAGGTTTTGAATCAAAAAATAAAGTGCCTGAACGAGAAAGTTGAAACTTGTAAGTTATCATTAGATCACTTGAAGAAGAATGACTTATTATCTAGTGAAGTTTGTAATGCATTGGAAGTGAGTTTTAAATTTAAACAATTGCAAATTATTCCGTCTACCTACAATTGTGGTATGTGTCTTAAGAAATTGATTTTCAATAATCATAAACTAGATTTAATTAAGGGGTTATACGCAGTTATGATTTTCAAAAAATCGATTTTTTTTATTGCATGTTTGTAATGTACATATATTCAAAAGTATACACACAAAATTTCAAGTCGATCCGAGCAATACTTTCGGAGTTATACCTATATATGTAGAGACGCCTCGGCGCGTTTGAAAGTAGGTGGGGCAGAGGCTCAAGCGGCAACTGTTTACCTGGACCGTTGCCCCTTTTATATACCTGTGTATTGTATTCTTATACATTGTATGAGAGTGTAGTAGTGTTGGTTATTACACTTGAAAAATTATTGACATTGTGGTGAAAAGTGCATACTGCAAACAGTGTGAAGTATGGAGAAAAAATATGAACACTGAAGAATATAATGAGTGGTACGAAAGCCATAAAGAAAGTTGCTGTGCAAATCATTCCGGTTCCTCAGGAAAAATGGAGGTCGATTCAGTCATCGAGATGTTCAAGCGTTCGATAGAAAAATACGGAGTTGTGTACAAAAATTACATCGGCAACGGTGATTCGAAAACTTGGAGATTTTAAAAGCTTTACCGTATGGTAATAATGAAGTTATAAAAAAAGAGTATTGGACATGTACAGAAGAGAATGGGCACACGGCTTCGAGAACTTGTAAAAAAACTGTTGAAACCGTCAACAAAGCCGGAAAAAAAATTCAAAAAAAAGTTCTCGGTGGCAAAAGAAAACTTACGGGCAAAACAATCGACAAACTTAAAGTTTATTACGGTTTAGCAATTCGGAGAAATTGCGAATCTGTTGAAGATATGCGCAATGCCATATGGGCAACGTATTTCCATTACTGTTCCACTGACGAAAATCCACAACACGAGAAGTGCCCGGTTAAGCCGGAGTCATGGTGTTCTTGGCAGCGAGCAGCAGCAGCAGACAAACTGACCGAATTTGAGCACGATTACCAGCCATTACCCACGGATGTTGCTGAAGCTGTGCGTCCAATTTACGAAGACCTCAGCAGCGAGACATTATTGGAGCGATGTGTAGGCGGCGTTACACAAAATAATAACGAGAGTTACAACCAAATCATCTGGAAAATTACGCCGAAAATCATTCCGAGTGGCTCAAAAATTGTTAAAATGGCCGCAAATATCGCCGCCGCTATGTTTAATGAAGGTTCATTTTCACTTTTGTACCATATGAATGCAATGGGACTGTCTTTGGGGCCCAATGCGCATGCATATGTACAAAAGGAGGATAAAGAGCGCGTTACGCTATCCGAGCGCAGAGCGCACGAAACGACACGAGAGGGAAGGATGGCTCGAAGACAGCACCAAATTGAATTGCTGGAGGCTGCTGAAGGAATGGAGGGTTTATTATATGGCCCTGGAATAGACGACACCATGTAAGTTGAAAAAAAAATTTTTTTTCTATGTGTGAACCGGTTTTGAAACTTTAACCCCTTGCACTATTTTCAAGAGTCTGACTCGTGATGAAAATTTCACGCCAAACTTAAATATCACGAGTCAGGCTCGTTGTTTAATTTCATGTCAAACGTGAATATCACGAGTATGGCTCGTAATTGATATTTCAGTCCAAACATGAATATCACGAGCCGTACTCGTGGTCTTAATCTCGGGCTAAACAAGAACGTCTGAAGTTAGGCACGGCTTGTTCCGAATTTCCCGGTAGTGCAAGGGGTTAAACGCGTTTTTCTCAAAACAGCATTTTTCAAGTCGGTGTACACGATATCTCAAAAACGGCTTGTTCGATCGGTCTAAAATTTTAACACAATCTTCTTAGATACATTTTCTAGTAATTAATCGTTCCTTTTGTCAATCCGATACTTATTTTCCATTTTATAAACAATTTAAGGCCAAATTTTACATAAAAAATAGAAACCATTTTTTTGAGAAGCTGCAATTTTGTGAAAATTCAATATTTTGATTAGCCGAACGATTAATTACTAGATAATCTAATATATTAACGAAATTTGTTTGGTTTTTTGATTTCAGATAATCCAATCTTGAGTTACGATGTACACCGTAAATCGTCTTTTTTTAGAAAAGGTTCCGGAACTTGCCTGCAGCGCCCTCTATAATCAACATTTTTATAAATAAAAAATTTGTTTACGTTCTTGAAGGATGGTTTTATAGCCACAAAAATTTTCAAATTAATAAATTCAAAAGTCTCTTCAGGATGAATCCTTGAAAAACCGTCTTTTTTGCCTCATAACTGCGTATAACCCCTTAATCAAATTTTGAATAGATATTTCAAAATCCGTCTTCATCATGACGCTAAATCTTCACAAGATTTAGTACAATGCGTTAGAACTTTCCATAGTCAAATGGTTGTATTTAAAAATCAATAAGTACAATAATAGATACGATCTATAAGCGAGATTATTAGATATAGAATTTTTTGCACTTAAAAATATTAATTTCCAATAAAATATGATGTATAAATTTCTTTTTCTCCCTTTCCCTTTTTTAGCGCTTTAATAGCACATTGTTCAAGTTGGCTTGATAAAGTATTTACTTTTTGCTTTCGTAATGAGTTTTGCACGTGTACTGATGTTATAGCGTAACGAAATATAAATTTTGCTCTCTTGACAGAACTTATTTACAAACATCAAACACTATTTTATGGTTTTCATAGGTTATTTTTATTGCTATATATATATTTCCAAACAATATACTGAAACGTTTCGCGATTTAATGCACTTTATTTTTATCCCTATTTCGCTTGTCTTTGAAGCGGCTCAGTGAAATCGCGTAGTTTTTATTTTATTTCGAGCGAGATCCTTCCTAGATCGTAGGGAGAGGATGGGTTGCTCGAAATCGGTTCGTGCCCTGGGCTGGATGGTACGAGAAGTGTGTTTTGGTTTTGTTGATTTTATAAGTGGTTGATTCTGTTGTTATTTTTCTTTAATTGGTTTTATTGTCAGACCTAAGTCTTGAGTTTATTGATTCGCATGTGTCCGTGATGGACGTGCGGTTCGTTACCCTTTCATCATTGGTCTTGTGTTTGTAGGGTATTTTTTGTATGTTTGTTTGTGTGTAACGCACTGACTGTTTGTTAATTATGAAGAGGATGAGAGGAAGTTCGTAGGACGATCTGGTCGTTCGTATGGTTTTCTAACTTTCGCTCGCGTTTGGGTGTTATGTGAGGGTCTCCTTACATCTACGTATGCGGAATTGCTTCCGGTATTCTGGGTTGTTGACTCGACTGTTCGTATGGTGATGAGATATCGCCTATACGGAGCTCAACACTCAATTTATTTATGTTGGGTCATCGCGTTTGCTAATACGCGACTTACTAAAATTACGTATGTGGAATGATTTCCAATTATTTTCGGGGTTGTCTCGATTGTTCGTATGGGGATGAGATATCCCCTGTACGGAGCTTAACACTCAATTTATCTAATTTGGTTATCGCGTTTGCTTGTACGCGATTTATATAATTACAAATGCAGCTTATTACTGGTTAATGCGTGAACGCTCGATTGTGATTGATGTGCTGCGTGTCTCTATTTGATTTTACAAGGTGTGGTCTAGTTGTTCTTACTGCCTGTGTTTTGGTCCTCATACGGGGCGTTCCTTAGTATATTCGTTAGACATACCGGTCAGCCTTGTTTAATCATTGGACGTCTAGTTGGTAGCCTATTATGTTGATATGTTATTGTTTTGGCCTAACCGTTCGTGTGGTTTGTCTAGAGACTCCGCCCTGCTAGTGTTCCCGAGGTGAGCCTATTGTGTGGTCGCGAGTGTCGTACTGTTAGATGGGGGGGATTGAATTTACCTACCTATCTTACTCGTCTTTGTTATTGTTTGGGTCCCTAGCTATAGCTCGCTGTTCGCACAAGATACCGGGTTCGCAGCTATGACCAACTAGCTCTTCCTGCACCCCGGATACTGAGGCCTTTATTCACGCTTACTTAAGCTACCTTATCGCGCCGTTAAGAGGCTTGCGATTCGGTCTCTTAATTAGCATGAACAGCCGAGGTATCCGTACGTAACAGGTAGTAGTTGGTGCTGGCCCTAACGTGGTCTCACCCACACAGGTACACCCTACGAACCTAGTGCGCGCGGTGCAGCAAGTCGGGATGCCACTCCCTTGACCTGGAGACACGCGTACTTCTCCACTCCTCAGAAGACATGTAGCCACGGCGCTATGCGTGGGGACACGTTAATGAGAGAGTGCCCTGACGCTGTGATTGGGGGCGGCCAAGGCGCAGTGCAGGGGAGCCTTTTCCTCACAGAGTATCCTATTGAGTTCTTTTTCTCAACCGACGGACCAGCTTTTCGGGAATCGGCCCCACTGTGCGTCGTCGGGTATTTTCGCTTGAACTTGATTTATTGTGTGTGACACGCGATCATCTTCGGCCCTACAATTTCTCTCTCGGTGCCCAACGGTGTTGCACCGTCGACATCGTATTTCGGCCCTTGGCTCGGGGCATTCATGCGATACGTGTCCGAGTTTTCCGCAGTTGTAGCACTTCCATCCGCTGTTGTCAAATCTAGGTGGTTGGTTAGGCTCTGCATTCTTGTTGGTTGTTATATATCTTTGGGCGGTGGGTCTCGAAACTTGTGTACCCCCTTCTCGCCCATTCCGCTGACCGTAGCTGTTATTTTCTCGTGCGTATCGCTTTTCTCGCGATTGACGCGCCTTGACCAAAATTCTCCTGTTGTTTGGTGCGGAATTGACGCTAATCCGAGACCGTCCTGCGGATGGCGCAGGCCTTCCAAAATTTCCTGTTTAATTTCTTTAACGGCCATCTTCAAACCCGCATACAGACTTAATTTTGCGTGAAAATAGTCTTGGATGGACTCTGACGTGCCCTGATAGCGTTTCGTCATCGTCCTCCATCGATCGCCATAGGTTTCCGTTGCGTTGTACATTTCGCTGAATTTTTTTTCGAAGTCGTCCCACGTGATGACGTCGGCAGATTCGAAACGTAACCAACCTCTCGCTGGTCCCTTTAGCTTCATTTTCGCAATTTCCAATTGGTAATTTTTGGACCACCGTTGGATCCGGCCCATTTGGATAATACTTCGCAGCCACTCCCTTGGTGACAACGAGTCATCGCTTCCTGAGAATGTCTCCATATTCCTAATTAGCTCGGACGACATGTGGTGTGCAGGCCCGCTTGTATATCGGTCGTCGATATATTCATGGCGTATTCTTTCTTCGTTGTTTGACGGTAGGTGGCGCGCGCGTCGCGGTCCGTCCCGTTCGACGTGGTCGTAATAGTCTGTGTTACCACGGATTGCTTCACTCGCATCGCGGATCGATGCGTTCGCGAATCGTGTCGCGTTCCTCGTATGCCCTGTCATCGTAAATATATCGAGGCGCGTATCGCGACGTGTGCCGATCGATCTCGTCCCGCACATATTCGTTAGCTTCGCGCACTGTACGCGTTTTTTGCAGGATATCGGGTTCGTACCCGTCCCTTCGCCGGTTGTAACCCGTTTCAACATTCGGCGCTGCATCTCCACGCGTGTCTCGTTCGTATTCTTCACCGAGTCGTTCGCGACGCTCGATTCGAATGTTCGGGCGTAGTGACATTTCGTCAAATTTATCTCGTAAAAAATTGTCGCGTTGTCTCACGTTATCGTTATTGACGCACCACTCACGGTTTCCAACTGAGTCGCCCGGTCCACGTACGTACCGCGGAAAATATTCGGGTGGCTCAACCCAGCCTTCGCGATCACTCGTGTATGCTTGTATATCTCGATTATCCGCGCCGGCATTACGCACTGCCGTCTCTCTATCGTGAATCGCGTATCGACGTATATTAACGTATGTGTCGCGTTCTCGCTCCCGCTCATTGTCCCTGTCGTACCGCGTGTTCGTTTCAGCCGGTACTTCGCGCGCCGTGTACCACTCAACGATATTCTGTCTCTTAGTGAGGGGAGGCGGGACCTCCCACGGTCCGCCCCGCTCTCGTAGGTGATGGTTTTCGCGATGCATAGGTGTGCTACCTACGGGTGGTATAGTTGTCTCGACTCGTCGCCTCGCGCCATCGTTTTCCTGGGCGGTGTTGCTTGAGTCTCGTAGGGGAAGGTCTCCCTCAACCGGTCGATTCTCTCCCGCCATCTCTAGGATCGTATTCTCGAGTATTGACTGGTCGTCTTCCCCCGATTGGCTGCCTGTAGGTGGGGTTGTGTACTTCTCTACGTGTTTCTGCTGAAATCGATCGAACGCGTCGGCGTTTGCCTTTGTGTGCGTCGTCGTTGGTTTTCACTTACACAAACTGATTGCCCGCGTAAACTCGTAGCGCGTGTTTGCGCGCGTCTCTGGCCGTTACTTATTTTCCGGCGCGCTCTACCGTCCTTAAAGTGTATCACTTTGTTTTTATGACCTTTATACGCTTTGTCTTTGTCTAACCTATACACTTTGTCTTTTCACAGTTTATACACCTTGTCTTTGTTTAATTTATACACCTTGTCTTTGTTTAATTTATACACTTTGTCTTTATACACTTTGTCCTTTCGTAGTTTATACACCTTGTCTTCGTTTAAGTTATACACTTTGTCTTTATACACTGTCTTTTATAGTTCATACACTTTGTCCTTGTTTTGGTTTATCGCGCGAGTCCGTGTCGCGTCTCTCTCTCGGTTAGCGCGCGTAGTATCCCACTTCTGATTTGTTGTAACCCGTAATATATTACCGGCTTACCGATGGACGCACGTTACTAACCTTGACGAACGACTCTTTGTTGGCACGAACAGACGCCTCTCGGCGTAGGCCGGGAGTCCAAGAACGCGAATAACAGCGAGAGAGAGATAGCATATATGAACAGGAACGTATTTATTCGAATTACAGGTTATAGATGTATTATGAACAGGTAAGTAATGCGTAGGAACAATAAAATAATGCGAATGGTTCTGTTTGAGATTCCGTCCGATGGTGTTGTTTGACAGATCTGCGAATGTATTGAAATTAATGAAGCTTGACTCAAGAAAGGGTGGAAATAAAACCAGACTCGTAGATGGAATTTGGAGAAAGTAGTTTATTTCTTTCCGCACAAACAATGTAATAATACATTTCAAAACAATTATTTTAAATATGAAAAGAAACACAAAATATACTAAATTTAGAATAATACAAAATAATGAAAATAAATGCACCAAAAATTTGAGAATTAGAAAACTAAATTTAATTAAATAGGCTAAGTTTGATTTTACTATTTGGACTGAGAACCAGCACACAATTATATTAATTAAACGGGCTACGGGTGATGGAGTTCATTAACCCCTTGCACTACCGTGAAATTCGGAACAAGCCGTGCCTAACTTCAGACGTTCTTGTTTAGCCCGAGATTAAGACCACGAGTACGGCTCGTGATATTCATGTTTGGACTGAAATATCAATTACGAGCCATACTCGTGATATTCACATTTGACATGAAATTAAACAACGAGCCTGACTCGTGATATTCAAGTTTGGCCTAAAATTTTCATCACGAGTCAGACTCGTGAAAGTAGTGCAAGGGGTTAAGAAGAATTAAGCGGACATCCTCAGCGGAGAGTTCTTCAAACTATATGGTCACAGCATGTCAATATCGGCAGAAGGAAGGAACAAAGCTTTCTCATGGGGACAGAACTAACACGTACGCCGCACAGTAGACGCAGAGCCCGAAATCGTGGCAGAAAAGTCAGAAAAAAATTTTTACAATCGGGATATTTGAGCAGGCAGTCAGGTAGAGGACTAATGGCTGCGTTAAATTGTAAAAGGGGAACATTTTTCATCGTATACCTTCGTCGCTGCGTCAGTTGGAAGTTAGCCTTCGAGACGAGTGTTCGCATCGCGCGCTGAACGAGCGAAAACTACCGTGACTTATAAAATCGATAACTTTAAAGTGAAGTGTTTTAAATCAATCCGGAGACATGGATACGACTTCTGGAGGTATGTAGAAGATATTTTTACATTGGTTGAGTTTAAAATAAATATGTAAATTATTGAAGTGTAGTATAAACTACTGCATAAATAAAGTGAAAGAATTTTGTAAACTTATATTTTCAACTATCCGAAAAGTTATACTTTCTGCCATATTCTGCGACAGCCAATGTCTAGGCCTTTAGTTTATTATATAAGCTTGCGAAATTAACAGGAATTAGCTGCCTAGAGCTGCCTAACTTTGTCTGTTATGGTTTTTGGCAACGTAAAACAGGCGGTTGCCGACCGTGCACGCGCGCGCGGCGCCATACGCCATGCCATGGGGCCATTGAACAGCAGCTACTTGAGCAATAGGACTATATCCATACATATACCATATATAATATATATATATATATACATATATATATACAAAATACAAATTCAAGTAAATCATTTATATATCTATTTTTGTAGACATACAACAATACATATATATGTAAGTATATACTAAAGTAATTAATTTGAATCGTCACATTTTATTTATATTTGATACATTTTTATTATATATATATAGGTATATATGGGGCATTCCACGCCAAATCGGACAGTTCAATTTTTTTTCCCTTGATTTTGTCATATTTTCATGTACTCATCAAAAATCGGCTTCTGGTACATTTTGAGATGTTTTTGGTCACCCGTTCAAAAAATATTTGTTTATGTTTTTTTGCTCATAACTTCTTTCATAATAGTCTAAATTCAATTTTTTTTTCATAACTGTTGTTTTTTATGTACTTTTCAAAAAAAAAATACGAATAATTATTGCGGCTACTTATTTGTTACAATAATTAAAATTCATTAAAATTTTGATCTGATCCTTCAACACAAATTCTATACAATTTTATGTTTTTATTACAGGGTCCCATTACGAAGGAGTACATTTGACGAGGAAAGAATTATATCTTATTATAAAGGATAATTTGAACGATAATTTCGCTACGTTATTGTTTGGCTTTCTGATTCGCAATCAGTCACTTTCACAACCCGCGTATATCAATTTTGTTCAATTCAATTATAATAATTAAAATTCAAATAACTAATGCAAGTTATATATCATTGTATACGAAAACGTCATACTAAATAAGTAAATTATTTCATCCTTTTTTGAGTGGTACGGCAGGAGGGAGTTTTTTTGAAAATTTTTAATTTTTTTTAACATACTTGTCCGCCATATTGGATCAGCCATTTTGTTTACAATAATTTGGCTTTCGGATTCGTAATAAGCGACCCTAAAAACCCGCATATACCAATTTTTGTCAAGATCGGACACCTTTTTAACATCCATGTCCGCCATATTGGATCGGCCATTTTGTTTACAATAATTTAGCTTTCAGATTCGTAATCAGCGACCTTAAAAACCCCTGCATACCAATTTTCATTCCGATCGGAGGTTATTTGTATTTACTGCCACGATTTCGGGCTCTGCGTCCACTGTGCGGCGTGCCAACGAGGCACATCCTCGGCTTCGCGAAGCCCTGCCTCGGCTATCTTCGGCTCAACCGAACGACGTGTGCTTGAGCACAGCAACAGGTCGACGCACGGCGAATATCGATCGCCGTGCGCCAGCTGATTATCCAACAGGGATACACCTTCCGACCTCAAGAATTTTAGTTGTATATTACATAGATCATCACTTTGAGTAATGCTGTGAAGGTTTTATCCGGTGGTCTCTCTTTGTTAAAAAGTTATTAACAAACAAAGATTGAAAATTGGAATATAATTTTTCGACGCTATATGCGTAGTTTGTCCTTTCAAACTCGTATCGTTCATTGAACGTAAGTTGACTTTGTTTACTTTCGTGCCTAGTGTTCATGTCGAAATTTAAATAAACGTAATTAAATAAAGAACTTGAAGAACCTAATGAATCCTTATTTAAAAATTACAAATTGATCTTTTGCGTTTATGATTTTTCGTTTGTTTGCAATAATTTCCGTATAATGGAATTTGTGCACAGACAGGTTAACACCTGATCGTATTTTGTTGTTAATACGATAAACTCATAAAATTTCATATTTTACAGTTGAGATATTATCTGTACAAAAACTCGTCGGATACTGCAACATTCAGTTTCGAGTGCGCGATCTTGTGTATAGAAAGTACAGTGATCATGCTGAAATGAAAATATCCGAAAAATCGCGTTAGTACGAAATAATAATTCTTCATATTATATGTGTTACGTCAAAATCGCGGCCTATCTTACGATCCCACGAATTTAACATAGATTTCACGTTTCGGTGTATCTTTTCCGTGCTCTGGTCAAGGAGAATAAATTCTCCCTTTACCACACCCGACGAGAAAATACCGAAGACGCAAGCCCGTTTTTGAGTCTAACCTCGCGGAAAATTACTCGGGATAGGGCTGGAGTGCGTTTTGTTCTTGGTTGGGGATAATCACTTCACGAATAATGGGGAGGGACTTGAATGACAATTTCACGCGGAGCAAGATTTCACTTTAATTGGTAATTGAAAATTATACCTACGGTTGTTTGTTGCTGTGGTTCTTACTGTTGAACGTTGGTTGGGCGTAGATTAGTGTAGTCAGACAGACTAAAAATCGAACGTAGGCGTTGGTGCGTATTAATAATTATTTATTGAAATAAACTACATGAGTAGTTGAATGTTGCACGTTCAATATTCCCGATTTTACAAGCGTTAATAATTATAAGTACTGTACTCTTACTCTGTACTACTTGAAACTATACTTTGTGAAAATTAAGCCGTGGTGAAAAATTATCGTTCTGTACTGCTTTATTTCCCGGCAAACAGTACTACTTGTTGCCTTGGAAAAATTCTAATTCACTGCCGGCGACTTATTTACTGCCAGGCTAGTGATTAGTCCTCTACTTGACCCCCCGTGAAACTGTCGGTCGAAGTTGACTCCCCGTGAAACTGTGTTACTTGACTCCCCGTGAAAAAGTGTCGACGGCCGATTTTCGCGGCCTTTTATAGGGCTCCTGAGCGTCGAAAATTCTTGTCGTCAAGCGCGTTAAAGAAGAGAAGGGATAAAACCCTATCCTGATTATAAGAATTTCCCCGTGGTCTATCTCGACCATACACGTATTCATTCCCCTTACCCCGCAGAGTAGCTTCTCGACATGCAGAGCCACAGATCTATGCAAGTGCATCGGTATGGTGCGCTCCGATTTGTCAGCGCGATGTGCTACACAGAGGACCATGCGATTAGGTGAGGGAACGCGTTCAAGGCGTTTTTCCCCTGAAAATGAGACGATTTTTACCACCCCGCTTCTTGGCCTACTTTCGATAGAGTTTCCTAGTCTAGGTAATATCCTTATGCTCGCTTCTATGTAGATGTGTCTATGGTAAGAGTTTAGTTTTTCAGCGTTTGTACGGAACTTAATTAAATCCTTCACATGAAACCACTAGTAGTAATTTTGTTACAGATTCTGTAGTTAACCTCGACGTATGCAACCTGATTTCTGCGTTAATCTCTTATTAGTATGAATGGTTTTGTTGAGTTATGGCTTGTTCCAAGCATCATTGGTTATTCGTTAAATTAGTGATTACTCTACTTGTAGCTAATAAGTTTTCTTACATAATTTGTTAGTTAGACGTTAGATTTCTTATAGTTAATAAGTTTTCTTAAATAATTTGCTAGTTAGACGATTATTCTCGTACTATAGAAACGAGAGCGAGAGAGAGAGAGAAAAGGATTTTTCTTGAGAACGACTCGTCTAACTTGGTTACTCGTACATTTCGTTCGTACGCAAGTCGGCTAGATCGCCGTTCAGCCCTAGCGATAAGGCGTTCGTCGTGGCGCAGAGAGTCGCCCCAGCCTCGCTTTCCTGCAAGGGAAGCTCTATTGAAACGCGTGACCGTTTTCTCTCTTTCTCGATTCGTTTTACTTTCAGTACTTAGCTGTAAAACAATCTTAACATTTCATTTTATCCTGTCCGTATATGTGTAATGTATTCCATATATATAATTTACTAGTAAAACAAGTAATTTTATACATGAAAACGAGAGAGAGCGAGAGAGTTCTTCTCTTGAGAATGACTCGCCTAGCTTGGTTACTCGTACATTTCGTTCGTACGCAAGTCAGCTAGATCGCTGTTCAGACCTCGCGCAAGGCGTTTTCGTTGCGCGGAGAGTCGGCCAGCCTCGCTTTCCTGCAGCAGAAGCTTCATTGCAACTCAATTTTAGTCTCGTCTCTTTCTCGTTTTTCTGTCTATTTTTCGCTATTTCACCATAAATTAATCCTAATATTTCCTTTATCCTTTCTATATAAGCATAACATGTTCTATATATTTATGATGGTGTTTTTACTATAAATTCCAATATTTTACGAGAGACATGTTAATATATAGGCATAACACGTTTTATATATTTATGATGGTGTTTTTACTATAAATTCCAATATTTTACGAGAGACTCATTAATATATAGGCATAACATGTTTTATATCAGGAGTACAAATTGAAAATGCGGGATTTTTTTCTATTTTTGAACGTTTATTCTGAAAAAATGGTAACAAATGAATTATTCAAAGTATTGTCCATCGCTAGCCACAACTTTTTCCCATCTTTCTGGCAATTTACGGATACCGTCGCGAAAAAATTCGGCCGGCTTGGCTGCTATCCAGTCATCGACCCATTTTTGGGCTTCTTCGTAAGAATGGAAGCGCTGGTCAGCTAGGCCATGTGTCATCGATCGGAAAAGGTGGTAATCGGAAGGAGCAATATCTGGGCTATACGGCGGGTGGGGTAAGACTTCCCATTTCAGCGTTTGTAGGTATGTTTTGACCGGCGCTGCAACATGTGGCCGAGCGTTGTCATGTTGCAAAATTACTTTGTCGTGTCTTTGCTCGTATTGTGGCCGTTTTTCTTTGAGTGCGCGGCTCAAACGCATCAATTGAGTTCGGTATAGTGCTCCTGTGATGGTTTCGTTCGATTTCAATAGCTCATAATACACCACACCCAGCTGGTCCCACCAAATACAGAGCATGAGCTTGGCGCCGTGAATATTTGGTTTGGCCGTCGATGATGATGCATGGCCGGGGTAACCATATGATTTTTTGCGCTTCGGGTTATCGTAATGGATCCACTTTTCATCACCAGTGACAATGCGATGCAAAAAACCCTTCCGTTTTTGCCGTTCGAGCAGCAGTTCGCATGCAAAAAAACGGCGCTCGACGTCTCTCGGCTTCAGCTCATACGGCACCCAATGTCCTTGCTTTTGGATCATTCCGAGGGCTTTTATACGATGGGAAATGGCTTGTTGTGTCACTCCCAATGAATCTGCGAGCTCTTGTTGAGTTTGACACGAGTCTTCATTGAGTATTGCCTCCAATTCAGCATTCTCAAACTTTTTCACTTGGCCCGGCCGCTCTTTGTCCTCAACGTCAAAATCACCACTTCTAAACCGCACAAACCATCTCTCGCACGTTGAAACCGATGGAACATGACTCGGATAAGCCTCGGAGACCAATCGATGTGCTTCAGCAGCACTTTTCTTCAAATTAAAGAAGTAAATTAAAACTTCCCGCAAATGCTGTTTTGTTGGCACGAAACTCGACATATTGAGAGCTCAAAAAAACTATGAATTTGACACTGCGACAAATTGACACATACTGAAAATTAAAGCTATAAGACGTAGCTTTGACATGAACATAGTCACAGTACTGCCTGATGCGTATAGCGTTAGTAACGCCATCTGTTATCAAACCCGCATTTTCAATTTGTACCCCTGATATATAGATTCGCGTTTCCATCGATAACTCGAGATTCATCTCCTTATCGGCAAACGATCCCAAAAATAATAACTTTTTAATATTATACCGAATACCGAATAATCCAATTACGCGGTACCGGCATAACATTTGGTGGCAGCGGTGGGATCTGCTGAAGTTAAGTGATTTGTAATTTATTTGGACAAAAGTGTTTTGGACAAAGTTAAGAGTGACTCTGAAGCGACGACTACGACGCGTGTAAGGACACCAGTGTAGTTCGTGAAAACCCGACTAATCTAACGCGAAGACGCGAAGTGAACGTCGGTGCGGTGTGACATCGGTCAACCGTTTAAATTCCCGATTGACGGTGTTACGTCAAGTCGTGGAAAAACGCACAAAGTGTGCAAGCGAGTACGCGAAGCGGCTACTCGAGAAGAAGCCGTCGTGCAGCCATCGGCGACGTGCTAAGGAACCAACGAAGATACGGGTCAACGGTACCAGGGAGGATAACTGGACTAGCCTTCGAGGGAAGCTACGAGACAACAGGTCTACAGCACCGGAGGAACTGCACCCGAGAACAACGCCTTGGAAAGGACCGTTTACCAGATCATCTTTTTGTAAGTGGCGGTTACATTACTATTACATATTGCCGTGATAAAAAAAAAAAAAAAAAAAAAAAAAATTTGCCAAAGCCAGAGTAGAACCGATATTTGGAAAAATATTCCACTAGATATATATTTCTCTTGAGATTTTGTGGGAATATCTTAAAAGAGAGTTCGCCGCGAAATTAGCAAACATGTCAGAGTCTAAAGGAGCCCGATCAAGACATAGGGGCAACTCGCTAGAGACGACATTGCCTGGCGCAGGGGTAGACCCCACAGCCGGATTGGCCGCGGCCGTAGGGGACATCGCTTACGAAGCGCACAGGGCGGTATTCGAGCTCTCGCCGTCGGGGCGAATCCCCTCGACCATTAGCGACGTTAGCGACGACGTTTTTAATATGGCAACTGGCGAACGAACGCCCGAGCGCGTCACCGAAAACATGGTTGACCAGGAAATAGAGAATATGCGAACTATAGATCGAGTAGGTTTCTCTGCAGCTACCGGTACGACAGCCCGGTCGGTACCAGCAAGAGTACGCGATCGGTTGGAGGCGGTCGACCGAAGCGAACGCGAAATGGAAAGAGCGCGACGCCAGTATGAAAGGCTGCAGCGCGAGCACGATCGAGGCCAACGCGAACTCGATCGCGAACTCAGAGAGGCTGAAACACCGTCGGCAAGACGGAATTTGGCAAATACGCTAAATGAGGTTGGTGTGGACGAGTACGAACTCATCCACTCTTTACGAGAGCAAATTGCCAAGATCCAGCGACGGTTAGGAAGAGCAGGGATGCAGGACATTCCGCCCCCCGCACTGCCCCCGAGGCGCACGCGGTTCAAGGAGACGCAGAGGCCCTCAAATATGCTCAGTCTCAGTCTCGGTATAAAAATGGTAAAAACGTTTGACGGCAAGGATTCGAAGGCATTGCCGCTCTTCTTAAAGTCCTGCGAGACGATATTCCGCAGGGTAGCAGAGGAGGAGTATGACACCCTCCGGGAGTTGATAGTCATGAGTAAGCTACAGGGTGCGGCAGCAAGGCAACTGCAGCACAAAACCATCAGTAGCATGGCACAACTCAGGAGTGAGTTGGAAGCGTTGTACAGACAACGGAAGTCCCTGGCCGCGCTGCAAATGGAGTTCAGCTCCCTCCGGCAGGGACAGAACGAGGACATCGCTGCCTACGCGGCGAGGACGGAGAGGATCACGGTAGACATCGCCGAAATACTCTGCGAACCATTGCAGCCAGAGGATCAAAAGATCACCGTCGAGAGCGTCACACGACGAAGCGCACAGGCCAACTTCGAAAACGGCCTGCACGGTCAGGTGCAAGTGCTGGTGCGTGCTAGAAATTACCAATCGCTGCATGACTCTGTGGCAGGGGCCATAGAGATAACCAACATGGTGCAGCCAAAGGGATGGGTAGGTGGAGCACCAAGCCACCCCAGAAGGTCCCTAGGCGCACCATCCCGGCAGGGAGAAAATTGTTTCACCTGCGGGAAAGCTGGATACATGGAACGAGACTGCACCCAGAGATCGGGAAGAGTGAGCCTGCCAATGCCCAGTGAAAACAAGTCAATACACAACGTAGACATCGTGTGCAACTACTGCCAAAAGAAGGGCCACGTGTGGAGGGACTGCAGAAAAAGATTGTCACAAAATAAGAACGAGCCAGCACAGACGCCACAGCATAATCGACGTCCTAGGAACACTGGGGGTCAGAGTGAAAAGTCTACAGTCAATGCCGGAACGAGTCGATTAGAGACCGATGCCAGCCCGCTGGGAACGATGAGAATATACACGCTCACGGCCCAGCAGAAACCTGCATGCAGAAAGAGGAAAACAACGCAGCAGTTACTGCAACTAACGCTGCCGGCGTCGGGTGCAACGGCCGGCGACTTTCACATCATTGCATCATTGGCTGTGACCGGTGTACTCACCCTTAAAGCGGACACCGGGGCCCAGTGCAGTATACTGAAAGAGGGATGCCCCAAGCCCGAGACCATGGTGAGCAGGTGCTCCGTGGAATTACAGGGTGTGGCAGGCGAAAAATGCACCCCCCCTTGGTATAGCAAAAATTGTGCTGGAGACACCAGCGCTAAATGTGGAGCATTGGTTCTACATAGTCCCGAATAACGTGCCGCTAGAGGTCAATGGGCTGCTGGGCATGGATTTTATCAAGTATCACAAGGCCGATATCCTGCACGGAGAGACACTGAAACTGTACGGGCATTGCATGCCGCTGCTGGACGGCACGACGAAGGTATCTCTGCCGCCACGCAGCGAGACAATCACCTATGCCGCAACAACGAGCAAATTCGTTGGGCTACTCTCAAAAGAGGAACTCGGAAACGGAGTGATTATGGGAGTCTGCATCACGCCGCCGCACGGTAGTAGCTGTGCAGTAAGTCTTATAAACACCACCGAGCAGGCTGTTGAGGTACAACGCCCCGTGGTGGAATTCGAGCCATTAGAGATAACGGCAGTGGGTCACGGCCTCGAAGCCGCGACGGCCGAAGTATGCACCGTCAGCGCAGAGCGAGGGGCAGACCGCCTCGCACGACTAGCTCAAGAGCTAGACACGGGAAATCTCAATAAGGACGAGCGCGAAGCTCTCGATGAGATTACGAGGGAATACCAAGATGTGTTCCACCTATCGGGGGACACGCTGCCGTGCACGCCTATGGTAGAACGTGTGATACCCCTTAAGTATGGGGTGCAGCCTATTAAGGTGCACCCATACAGGCTGCCCGAAACCTGCAAAAGAGAAGTGGAGAGGCAGACCAGCCAAATGCTGGCGGAAGGTATTGTCCAACCCAGCCGGAGTCAATGGAACGCGCCGCTGTTGGTTGTAGCGAAGAAACCTGACGCAGCCGGAGTGAGAAAAATGCACGTAGTAGTGGATTTTCGAAAGTTAAACGAAGCCACCATCGGGGATTCATACCCACTGCCCAACATCACGGAGATATTGGACCAGCTGGGATGAGCCCGATATTACACGACCCTGGACCTCGCCTCAGGATTTCACCAAATTCCGATGGCACAGCAAGACAAGGAAAAAAATGCATTTTCCACTCCGCAGGGCCATTTTGAGTATAACCGATGCCTTTCGGACTCAAAAACGCACCACCGACTTTCCAGAGACTGATGAACTCGGCGCTGGCCGGACTACAAGGAGTCAAGTGCTACGTGTACCTCGACGACATCGTGATACATGGAAAAACCTTTAAGGAGCATAACGACCGGCTGCGGGAAGTGCTACAGCGGCTGAGAGAGGCAAAATTGGCTGTGCAACCCAGCAAATGCCAATTCCTGCAGAAAGAAACGCAGTACCTCGGCCACATAATTTCCGAAGAAGGAGTGCGAGTGGATCCCCGGAAACTAGAAGCGGTAAAGGAATTCCCGGTGCCGAGAGACGTAAAAGAAGTTCAATCCTTCCTCGGACTAGCCGGTTATTACCGAAAATTCATCAGAGATTTCTCGAAAACCGGTAAGCCGCTCACGGAATTAATCCAGAAAGGGGTTAAATTCGAGTGGACCGCAGTAAGGGACTCCGCGTTGGAAGAATTAAAGACGGCACTTACCACGGCGCCGATACTGCAGTACCCCGACTTCACGAACCCTTTCGTCGTAATAACAGACGCCTCAAACAGAGCACTCGGTGCTATCCTCTCGCAAGGCAAAATCGGAGACGATTTACCAATATGCTACGCTAGCCGCACCATGTCGAAGGCCGAACTGAATTACACGACTACAGAAAAGGAATTACTCGCAATAGTTTGGGCTAACGCTCAATTTCGGCCATACATTTATGGTACTCGCTTCACAGTAGTGACCGACCACCAACCGCTCACCTGGTTGTTCGGAGTAAAGGACCCAGGATCAAGACTAATGAGGTGGAAAATAAAATTGGCGGAACATGAGTTCAACGTTGAGTACAAGGTGGGAAAGCGCAATACGAATGCAGATGCGCTAAGTCGAAAATGCCTTACTACGAGGGCCCAAGCGAGAGCGAAGAGCGAAGTCCGTGTGTCGGAAGAGGACAGCACGACGGGGCAAGTAGGCACAACGAATGACCGCACAAAGCGGACAGCCGAAGATACCCCGTATAGCCATAGTAGCTCGCTGGAGCGAGAGGTCGAGCCCGCCCGCGAGAGAGACGAGGACAGCAAGCGCCTAAGTACGGACAGCCGCACAAAGCGGAGAGCCAAGAATACAGCGGGCCAGCAGAGCAACGCGGCAGAGAGAGAGGCCGCGCTGGCCAATGTGCCAGAAGAAGATAGAGAGATCCGCAGCGTGCATGCAGATCGCTCTACTGAACCCCACAGCCCCGCCGAAAAGCCGTGCGGTCGGGGAAGGGGCAGACCACGCAAGCAAGCAACGCAAGAAACTGGTAAGACTGCGAGCACCGCTGACAAGGCCGGAGCGGGCCCAGCACAGCATGGCGGACCCGCGAAGCGCGGAAGGCCGCGAAAAGCAAACACAGCAAGGCCGCTCGAGACAGAGAGCGACCCAACGGCGGAGCTAACGATGGGCACACCGAGCGACGAAACTGCGGACAGAGCACCGCAAAGGCCTGCTGAGGAAGTGAGGCACGGCGGGGCCCGTAGCCCACGAGCTTCCAGCAGCACGGACGAAGACAGCGTTATAAAAGAGTATAGCGACTGCCGCAGTGGCGTAGCCACTCCTGCCGATGACCGCCAGAAAATAATTAGAAAATACCACGACACCCCCATAGGAGGGCATCAGGGTATACGGCGTACGTTACATCGGATTTGGACCAAATACGACTGGCCCGGCCTGAGAAGAGATTTAGAAAATTATATATCGTCATGTGAATCCTGTCAAAAGAATAAAATCTGGAAAAACGAACGAGTGCCGATGGTGGTAACGGACACCCCATCGAGGTCATTTGATAAAGTCGCGGTCGACATCGTCGGACCGCTACCGTAAAGCGCTTCCGGGAATAAATACATACTTACGTTTCAGGACGCGATTACCAAATACAGTATTGCAATATCACTGCCAAACGAAGAGGCTTCGACAATCACTAGAGCGCTCGTAGAAGAATTGATCTGCCGGCACGGAACGCCGGAAATAATATTATCAGATCAGGGCACGAACTTCCTCACCTCGACCTTCAAAGAAATGTGTCGACTGCTGCGAATCAAGAAGATACAAACGACGGCCTACCATCCGGAATCAAACGGCGCATCAGAAAGATCGCATCGCACCCTCGCTGAATACCTAAAAAATTTCATAGATGAGGATCAAGGAAATTGGGACAAGTGGCTGCCGTATGCGATGTTCACATACAACACCACTCCTTATACGGGGACTGGATTGTCGCCCCATGTATAAGTGTACGGACGCGAAGCCGAGTTGCCGACCGCCGTGAAACAGGAGCCCCGTGGCACCTATGCATACGACGACTACGTTCAAGAGCTACGCGAGCGACTACGCTCCGCATGGACGGTAGCTCGCGATAACCTAGAAGGCGCGAAAAGACGGTCGAAGTCTACGTACGACTATGGCGCACAGGTGCAGGAGTACCGCGTCGGCGAACGCGTACTGCTCCGTGACGAGACGGTGCGTAGGGGGCGGACAACCAAGCTGACCCCCAAGTGGACGGGGCCCCACGAGATAGTGGAAAGAAGGCCCCCCGTCAACTACGTTGTCCAGAAGGGACGGAAAACTCAGGCGGTACAGCTAACCGCCTGAAGCTCTTTATAGAGCACTAGAACTAAGTAAGACTAAGTAAATACGGGTAGGGAGCTCCTAGGAGCACAAGGAAAGGAACTCCAATAATTAACGAGTTAAGATAAAACCTTGTTTAATTTATAAGGAAACATATATAGAAAAACATGGTAAATTAAAAAAAAACCCGTCTACAAAATAGGCAGGCATAACGATTAGATGGTGCGTCCTGCCGGAAGAGACGCTCTACCCCGAGCGTATCCTCGGGGAAATCCTCGCCGGCGTAGTGGCCGTCACGCCACAAAGCGTCCACACGTTGGCTGCCGGCCTCCCGACGGCGACGGACTCCTAGGGCCTGAGAGATAAAAGTACTCTCGTAATCCGGGCGACGCTGAGCGGGAACGCTCGGGAAATACGCTTGCTGGAACAAAAGAGTACCCGCTATCAAAAAAGGGGGAAAAGGAAAAGAAGAGATCAACACTTCTCCCAACCAAAATAAAAAATCTTACCTCACTCCTCAGCAGTCCGGGCGTGAGGTCGCCCCCACGGCAGATTAATACGCCATTCACGGCATCTTTCACCAAAAAGGCCATAGCAAAAAGAACGATGCGGTAGAGCAGACAGTTAGAATAAGAATGAGCCAAAGAGCCCTCGCTCAACGGAACCCGCAATACCGCTAGCGAAAGGGAGAATTAACGCAGTAAGCATTCACACGCTCTCTCATCCCCCCTCGTTACAGGTTGATCGCAGCAGGGGGTAGACGAACCATAGCCACGCAGCCTAATCCAGACTACATCGTCAGAGCGTTTACCAGCACTCCGGGCATCTACTATGAAGAAATAGGAAGCCTCAAGATAATCCAATCGACATGGCGGTTGATTGTCAGGCTGGACCTCGCCGCTCTAATGCACCGAGAAGCAGAGATCAGCAAAAGTCTACAACGCCTCACAGAGCTTTGCAAAGACGAAACCCGCGTCAATGATATATGCCCCATCCTCAGCGATTTTGTACTAAGAATAAAGAGAAGGATAGAGATGGGGGTATCGACCATATTCGACCTCCTCGGGACGCGCCCCGTTCGAGAACACAAAGGGTTAGTAGATAGCCTTGAAAGCATAATCAAGGCTATCACGGGAAACATGGACGCCGCCGACGCACGGGAGCTCCACGATGAGATAACGCACCTTAAGGCGTCCCACCAGACCCTGAAGGAAGGGCTGAAAATCAAATACAGGTCATCAAAACCACTCTCAGCCTATTTAATGAAAGCGCACATCACATACGTGCCAACGAACGGACTCTACAGGCCCAAACGCAGCATATGAACAGCACACTCAACAGAGACATATACTACCTGAAGAGACGCTAACACTAAGACGAGACGCTCGACGCAATGAGTATTGCGGTCAAAGCATTACTCAGCGACGTACAGGAGTTAGTGCGGCTGGTGGACGATATAGCTAGCGGTAAGCCCAGAGCAACGTCCCTACCGCCACGCACACTCGTAACGCACCTCGTCGACGCACTACCACACCTACCATCAGGCTGTAGTTTCCCAGTCGCAATAACGCACGACCGAAGTGCCAACACTTATGCGACTGGCAGATACCAGGGCCTACAGCGAAGGCAATTTTCTACATTTAGCGCTGGTGTCTCCAGCCCAATTCTAGCTATACCGAGGGGGGTGAATTTTTGACCTGCTACACCCTGCAACTCCACGGAGCACCTGCTAACCATGGTCTCGGGCTTGAGGCATCCCTCCTTCAGTATACTGCACTGAGCCCCTGTGTCCACCTTAAAGGTGAGTACCCCGGTCACGGCTAATGATGCGACGATGTCAAAGTCGCTGGCCGTAGCGCTGGACGCCGGCAGCATTACCTGCAATAATTGCTGCGTCGTTTTACTCGTTTTGCGCGCGGGTCTCTGCTGGACCGTGAGTGTATTTAATCTCATCGTACCCAGCTGGCGGGCATCGGTATTTGACTGACTTGTACCTGCATTCACCGTGGATTTTTCGCTCTGGCTCCCTGAGTCCCTCGGATGTCAGGGATGCTGTGAGGACTGCGCAGGCTTGCTTTTGTTTTGCGACAATCTCTTTCTGCAGTCTTTCCACAAGTGGCCCTTCTTCTGGCAGTAATTTCAGACAATGTCGACATGATGTATGGATTTGGTATCACTGGGCATCGGTAGGCTCACTCTTCCTGATCTGCGGTTACAGTCTCGAGCCACGTGCCCTGGTCCTCCGCAGGTAAAGCAATTTTCTCCCTGCCGGGATGGCGAGCTTTGGGACCTTCTGGGGTGGCTTAATGCTCCACCTACCCCTCCCTTCTACTGCACCATGCTGGTCATCTCTATGGCCCCTGCCACAGAGTCATGCAGCGTTTGGTAATTTCTCACACGCACCAGCACTTGCACCTGGCCGTGCAGGCCGTTTTCGAAGTTAGCCTGTGCACTTCGTCGGGTGACACTCTCTACGGTGATCTTCTGATCCTCTGTTCTTAACGGTTCACAGAGTACTTCGGTTATGTCTACTGTAATTCTCTCAGTTCTTGCCGCGTAGGCGGCGATGTCCTTATCCTGTCCCTGCCGGAGGGCGCTGAACTCCATCTGCAGCGCAGCCAAGGACTTCCGTTGTCCATACAATGCTTCCAACTCGCTCCTGAGTTGCGCCATGGTAGTGATGGTTTTGTGCTGCAGTTGTCTTGCTGCCGCACCCTCTAACTTACTCATGACTATCAACTCCAGGTCGGTGTCCTGCTCCTCCTCTGCTACTGTTGAGAATCCGTCCGGATGACACTTGACCGATCTGTGAATGTATTGAAACGGGATGAGAACTCACTCAAGGCAAGAGGAAAATAACCAGACACATAGATGTTATGTTGAGAAAGTGGTTAATTCCACCTTCCATTATTAGGTATACAAAATATTATTTAAATTTAGAAAACTGTTCAAAATATAAATTTAGAAAACAAATACAAATTATAAATAAATAAACAAATTGAATTTTGAATCTAAATGTGAGCAGCACACAATTATATTAATTGTGTGCTGAATTTGAACTTGAGACAGCGGTGCGTGCAACGTAGCGAGAGCTACGCAGCACGACACGCTGATACCATTGAGTGCGAAAATGTTTGTGTGTAATTCACTGCAACCACTCAGCAGTGTATTGCAAGGTGGTTGCAGTGAATTAATGAGAGGATTTGCAATAACCTTTGCTTGAGTGCAGTAATTTTGTGAGACCAGCTACGCAGTCAACACTGCGTAGCACAATACAACATAGAATGAGGCTGTACGGTTGAGCAAAAATATTCACTGTACTTTCCCAGCAGATTTACTGGGGGAAAATACAGTGAATATGAGGCACATGCTTAATTATATTAATTAAGCCGGCAAAATAACATGAGGAGAACGTGGTACAGCATGTGCTGCAACGCACGCCACAAGTGAGACCCAGTGCTGATGTACCATTTTCTCCTCTCTGACAGTGAATTAATACATAATTATGCCAGAGCACTCTTACCTTGAGCAATGAGTCCTGAAGAGCGAGAGGTTGAGCGAGTCCGATGAATAATGTCCGTGGAAAAGGCCTGAGAGTCCTATGGATGCGCGTGCTGTCCAGTGGATGTGTAGCGAAAAAGTGCCAAATTCTCAAGATGGCTGCGAGTATGAAAGTTTCGTTGGGCGCTGGAGTCAGTTGAGCGAGATAACCGGTGAGCGAAACCGAAGTCAAGCGAGAGAGACATCCTCTCGCTCGACGCGGCTTGCCAACGAGGCGCATCCTCGGCTTCGCGAAGCCCATGCCTCGGCTATCTTCGACTCAACCGAACAACGCGTCGTAGAGCAGCGCAACAGGTAGGCGCACGACGATTATCGATCGCCGTGCGCCAGCTGATTTTCCAACAGCTACCATGCAGAAAATCGTTTCGCAGGACTTTAAGAAGCGCGGCAACGCCTTTGAATCCATGCCGTCAAATGTTTTCACTATTTTTATTCCTAGGCTGAGGCTGAGCTTATTTGAGGGCCTCCGCGTCTCCTCGAACCGCGTGCGTCTCAGGGGCTGTACGGGGGGCGGATAGTCCTCCATCCCTGCTCCTCCTAACCGTCGCTGGAGCTCGGCAATTTGCTCTCTTAAGGAGTGGATGAGCCCGTACTCGTCCGCACCTACCTCGTTTAGCGTATCCGCAAGTTCCGTCTTGCCGACGGTGTTTCAGCCTCCCTGAATTCGCGATTGAGTTTGCGTTGGCCTCGTTCATGCTGGCGCTGCTGTCTTCATACTGTCGTCGAGCTCGTTCCATTTCACGGTGGCTCCGGTCCACTGCCTCTAGCCGATCTCGTACTTGTGCAGGTACCGTCAGGTCTGTTGTACCAGCAGCTGCAGGGAAACCTACGCGATCTATGGTTCGCATGTTTTCGATTTCCCGCTTGACTATATCCTCGGTGATGGGCTCAGGCATTCGTTCGCCAGTAGCCATGTTGAATATGTCGTCGCTATCGATATTGTGGTGATCTCCGAACAACGCACCCCTAAGTGGGTTCACGCCAAACTGGTCTGTCAGACGGCCTGCAAGGGCCTCTCATTTGGCCGCGGGGATTCGTCCCGACGGCGAGAGCTCCGATAGCCCCCTGCGCGCTTCGTAAACGATGTCCCCTATAGCGGCAGCTAATTCGGCTGTGGAGTCTACCCCTGCGCCAAGCAACGTCGTGTCTACCGAGTTGCCCCTACGTCTTGATCGGGCTCCTCTAGATTCTAATATGTTGCTTATTTCGCGATGGGCTTTACTTTAATATTTCCAAGAAAATCTCACGAGAGAACAGATATATATCTATGGGAATATTTTCCCAATTTACGGCTTTGAATCGACTGGCTTTGAATCTACAAGGCTAAATGTATATATATATATAGTGTAACCGCCACTTACAGGAAGATGATCTTGCTGATGGTCCTCTCCATGGCGATATTCCTTGGGTGCTGTTCCTTCGGTGCTGTAGACCAGCTATCTCGTAGCTTTCCTCGAAGGTTGGTCCAGTTGTCCTCCCTGGCACCGTTGACCCATCTGTTGATGGTTCCTGGGATCGTCTTCTATGCGTCGGCAATGACTGCGCGACGGCTTCGTCACAAGTAGCCGCTTCGGGTACTTGGTTGCACACTTTGTGCGGTTTGCCACGACTTGACGTGACACCGTCAATCGGGACTTTAAACGGTTAACCGATGACAGACCGCACCGACGTTCACTTCGCGTCTCCGCGTTAGATTAGTCGGCTTTTCATGAACTACACTGGCGCCCTTTGCACGAGTCGTAGTCGTCACTTCAAAGTCACTCTTATTACTCTGTCCAAAACACTTTTTGTCCAAATAAATTACATAGCACTTATCACTTCAGCAGATCCCACCGCTGCCACCAAATGTTATGCCGGTACCGCGTAATTGGAGTACACGGTAATCGGTATAATATTAAAAAGTTATTATTTTGGGATCGTTTGCCGACTAGGAGATGGAACTCGAGTAATTCGTGTAAAGTGAATTTATGTAAAATGGAAGTGTTTACTATAGGCAACGCTAACGTTCCGTTGTCTATTTAAAAGCCAATAAAAGTATAATACAATAAATCGTGGTTTCGAGCCGGTACGAGGAACCAACCTCTCGCATTTAAATCTACTAATAGAATGATTCCGGCAAAAGCTGTTATTCACCCCTTTGACGGAAATTCCAGCAAGTCGTTGCTCGAGCTCGTAGCGGTCATTGCTCGCAGCTCGTTGCTTACGTTTGCACATTTTTTCTACTTCGGTGACGATGCATGTAATAAGAATCCTGTGTCTCGAGCCGTGGTAAAGCATTTTTTCGCGCTATTCTTCAATCCACCTGGGCCAAATTTTTTGCTCGAGGATAGGAGGCAGGATGAGCGGTGTCATAATGGATTTTTTGAAGAATTTTCATAGTTTCATTGATGACCACTTTAATGGATTCTTTTTCGCTTTCGTTTCTAGCTGTGTAGGGGATCGATATTTACTGGGGTGTCGATGGCTCTCTACTTGTGCGATGTTTTGCGATTGTTCGTCCTCTTCTTCCTCCCCCTCCTCTCCTCGATGATGTCGTTGTCCGCCGTGAGCATTAAATCTCTGTTTAAGTGTGCGGTCTCGGCCTCGTTGTTGCTACTGTTGCTGCTGCTACTATCACTATCGCGTGATAAAATAAGACGCCGCTGCGGTGTCGAGGAAGATCTCGGTGTAGGCTCGTGTAGTAACTCAGGATTGCCGATAAATGGCATTGCCGCGTGGCATCTGTGTCGTTCGCAGGAGTTTCGGAAAGTGAGATCGACCGTTGGGTTTCTTGCATTTTCTAGCTCGCATAGCATCCTTAACAAGATTACTCTCTCGCTCTTGTACGAGTGAGAGTGTAGAATTTCACTCAGCTCAGAGTGGAGGTGCGATAATGGCGTACCGGTAGTATGTACGAAGGGCGACAGGTTTGTAGTAGTAGTAGTAGTAGTAGTAGTAGTAGTAGTAGTAGTGGCGGATCCAGCGAGACGATGTATGTTATCATGAGGAATAAGCACCATCTTTCTGGTATATTCCATGGCTCGTGTAGACCAAGACAGGCACAAGAAACAACTTGAGAAATCCGACATAGTGCTCGACGACGATCTTCCTCTTATCGCTCCAATTTCCCCTTCTGGCAGCTAGTCGTCGAAGAATTATCGCGTGCCTCCAAAGATAATTTTTTTGCACGTTGTTCAGACTTACGTTTCCCTGTCAACGTTTGGAGCACACTCGCAAATACACCGTACGAGCGCTACATCTGCTTTGCGCAAAATTGCACGTCGTTGCTTTTGCTTCGATAACACAGCGCTTGCAATATAATTATTTGCTTTCTATCAAGAGGTACGCCCAACGCCATTACAAGCGCATTACTGGTACATCGCGCGTTGCACCGCGAACGTTTATTCCTTTTTGAGGCACGTAAACGTAATAGTATTGGTCATCGAGAAATATACAGGCCGGAAATTGACAATTATCAGGCGTCGATTGTTTCAAGTCGAATAATAGATAGCCGTGCGGTGCAGCCGTTGCATCGAAATATACCTCCTGCAAAAATCTCGGATTCTCGGGACATACCTGGCGTGCTAGATGTTGAATTTGCGCGCGATTTCGCGGATTCTTGAAGACAACGATATAATTAACGTCAAAGGAGATATCGCGCTGCCCATGACCCAGTCGGAAGAGACTTTGCGTGATGAAGATGACACTAAGATTTTTATGATGGCTACCTTCAGTGAAAAGGTCGACCATGGTATTGTTGGATGCCTCGTGCATTAGAACGTCAATGACCACAAGTTTAGGTCTTGTATCATCCGAGTAGTCTGCTGCTTGCGGTAAACCCTCGCGAAATTCGATTGTATCACCGTACTCTGAATACCTGGACTGCCACTCTGAGTTATAAAAAATATACGTTCGAACGGGACATCTGTCATTTCGCGCATGTATTTAAAGAATTTTTTGACATAATGAGTTTTACCACAACCCGTAGGACCGCTTATCACGGCTGTCCATGGATGTTTTTAATGTGTATCCATATCGATGAGTGTCTATCAAAATCAATCAGCTGACTCTTAAATAAGCTTATGGCGCGACGGCAGCGGCGGCGGCGGCGATCCCGCGGCATCAGCTATTTTCGCGGCCTTGACGAGCTGATAAGGAGCAGCGCGCCTGTACTACTTGATGAGGTGCGGGCCCGCGGTATAAGCTGGTGTTTACGTCGTATGTAAATTAAATAACGATAGTTTTTATATTTCTCACAAATAAAGCAATATTTTTATTTCACTATGCATACATCTCTATATGCAAATTTTACGAATCATCAAATTCTAAACAGCAATATTATATCCACGGATGTAGCACGAGAAAGTCAGAACAAAAGGAAACACTCGATAAGAAAGACGGGACAAAAGGAATCAACGATGAGAAAGTCAGAACAAAAGGGAACGGTAGAGAGATAGCAGCTACTGCTACGAATAGCAGCACAAATAGAACGAGCCGACAACGGTTTTATACATAATAAATCAATTTTTTTTTTCAATGTATTGTACACAGTAAATATGATACATGAAATTAGACAAAAAGATTATTTTAAAATATCGCGAATTCAACCGTACAACTATATACTTTTTTGCGTTATACTAATTAGCGTATTTCACAATAGCCGTACGGTACAGTAGAGTACAACCCGTGCCGCTTTCGCTTCGTGTTAACAGGTTCGCATGATTTCGTTTCTTTACGCGTTACTACATGATGAAATTCCGTACGTCGAATAGCGTCGAATTTTAAAATAATAGGTACACTCCTTGCTCCTGTCACGAAAGATCGTAATGCGTTATAATTTACGTGACGGCTATTCACAAAGTTTAGCGTGATAACCTTTACTTTACATTTTTCAATAATCGTACCGTCGGGTTTACGAACAAGGTATGCGTAAAATTTTGGTCCTCCCGAAACGAACGAAGTTATATAACTACCAGGCCCGTATTCGCTTAATTCATCCGTAAGATCGCCTAGAAATTGACCGATTGGCGGCTCATACTCGTTACCACCGGGGTGGCTCACGTAAATACAGGAGTCCGTATCGCAGTACAATATTCGTCGCCCGAGCCCCTCAAGATAACTGTATAATTTTAGCCGTGCCTGTGCCATCGTGTATGCTGCAATCACGGCATTTGATGTCGGGGATGGTTGGATAGCATCGCGGTTGCTCACATAGTTTACATACATAATCTTGTGATTAACCGGTAGCATCCCCGTCACCTCAATCTCCGGACGCGTTAGTAAATTCATTAGCTCCGCACGCGTGAAAACGATAACGGTTTTCGTGAGATTCTCTCGTTGACCAAACTTTCCCCGGAATTAATTAAGAGCCAATTTTGCGAGTGAACGTAAACCCGGATTTGGCTGCAAAACACTTCGCTCGAGATATACACCCTCAGACTCCTTGTACAATGCTATAAAACGCTCTATTGCTTCCTCGTCATCGTTACACTCTGTCGGCGGTCCACTCGCCTCCTGTTTTATTTTTAGAATGTATCGATGTACTCGGAAAAATGACCGCTTCGTCGCGTTGTCGAGTCATACTGCGTAACAACGTATGGCCAAATTTCATAGATACACGTCACCTTATATCCGAGCGACACAGCTTTTCTCAGTTCGTCCACGACCCATGTGCCGTCAAACGCTCGCTCAGTCGTGTCATCGTGTGTACAAACCTCACATGTGTCCATATCTGTACAGCACGTTCTACACAGGGGGAACAGTAGTTTCCCATGCATTCCACGGTACACTTCACGAGACCCTCGACGACACTTAGATCGTTTTCAAGTCCTACGAGTTCTCGACACTCGTCGCCTACGTACAATTTCGGGTGTCCAACGGGATATTTTCCGTTTTTACACACCCATGGATACAGCGAGCAAACATCCACGTAGCGTATCTGCTCCCCATTCGCGACGTCGTACAAGCTTACAAAATTTTCCGTTCGACCGCCAAAGAATGCATCGCGTGGTTCGAGAGGCGCCTGCTTGACCACGGCGTGATTTTTCACGTATATCGACATTTCCTCGTTATTCTCGAGTAATCTGTCAAAATCGCATTCCCATATTTCGGTTAGAGTGTACCCTTTCGATCTGATTCGCCCGGAAATAAGAACGGTACGCTCGTATCGCTCATCCATCGTATCGCCGAATTTAGTTCGAGTATCTCTATTCACGCGATAACATCGAGGACAACCATGCCGAAAGCAGCCGTGAAATTGAAGAACGCGATGGACTCATGCACCCACGTAGTATCCGTCGACAGCCGGTAGGCCGGTCGGAGAGCGATACTCTCTCGTGTGCCCAGCATGCACGATAACGCAGTTGCGCTCACGCTCGAGCCATACGAGCCATACGACGGCCTTGCGCGATTGCTTATCGCCCCGGCGATACCCCCTTGGTGGTAGCACTGCAATGCGATCTTTTTGTAGAAAATTCTTTCGAAATACTCTCATACATGCTGATGCTATCGTGCATGCTTCTGTAAAGGGGCACACGCTCCCACAACGTATAAGTAACTCTCGAAAAGGTAAACACGCTCGTCTCAAAACCGTAACATCTGTACGACAATATTGCACAAATTGCGTCGCAAAATCAAATTTATAATCTACGCGACTCGATTCTTCTTCATACCATTTTAAAAAGCGCTCGCAATCCGCTGAGATTATGGTATCGGGTGAGTAAAAATGCAAACCCGGCAGAGGACTTGAGTAATTCTGATATTTCGGTGTGTTGAATAAATGGGGAAATGTACCTTTTGCCACCTCATCAGCGAAACCAAAGGCCTTAGGTAAAGCGCTAAGAGCCATGGGTAAATAGTTTAGACTATCGAGAAAAACGACATCGCCAATTTTCGTACCATTCATAATCAGAGAGGGCTGCTGTGTTTTTTGCACCTCGATTAAATACCGTAGAATGAATTATGCGTCGAAACCTCTAGCAATATGGGCGATGCAGATAGTCTTTTTAAATTTTTGCGATAATGCCAATTTCACGAGCTCCCCAACAGGATCATCGATAAACACGAATTCACGTTTATTACAGTTAGCACAATTGGTCTCTATATCTGTGATATCCAGACATGCCATACATACGCATTGTGCAACACATAAATTCGGCACGTGAATTCGTATCGATTTATCATCATGCAATTGCTCGTGTTGTTGCGTCTCAAAATCATAAAATAAAAATCTCGTGGAAGACTTGTCTTTTTTGTTCTCCTTTTGCGCCTCTGGTTTCTTAAGAGGTGCTATAAAACACGCATGCGTAGTCGGTCACGTTTGTTTGCATGTAATACAAAACGATATACCACATACATTGTAACGTAAATTTGTGCCTCAACGCACCACGCTACCTATAGCTGGCCCAAGATATTTTTCCTTCCTTTTTTATTTTCTCTTACGAGATGGGCGCCAGGCGCTTACGCGCCGGAAGGAAAAATAACGAGATGTTCGGCCAGTCTCAACCCAGGCTCGCTACAGCTGTTCGAGGCAGAGTGGGTGGTTCGGACTGTCAAGTCAAGAATTATCCTCGAATAGAAGGCGAATAAAATTATTAAAAAAAAAAGAATGTGTCACTAACGTCGATGAATAAAGTAAATCAATGAAATATAGTCAATAAATACTTCTGGGCAGAACACTAAACCAAGTCAAACTAATAAAATAACACCGATAAATAATTTAGACAACGATAGCAGGTACGGAACTTACAAAGGCCCCTCGGGCAACTTCTTTATTTCGTAACAAACAATTACGAATTTTCAATAAACATTGATAATGAATCCAAACAGAATGTCCCGTAGACCTAATGTAGACCTAGTTCGATGTCCTAATTTTAATCATTAATTCGGCGGTGCCAATTATCCCGTCCTCTCTCTCTCTCACTCGCATACTTCGGTAGTCGCTATAACGCCTATCTCGCTCGCTTCTTCCTCAACACAACAGAGACAATATCCGTTACTAAATTGCTCTAACCAACAGCCCGCGATACGGCCTATTCCGAGCTCATCCCAGGTATACTGAAAAACCCACAACAACGGGACGTCGGAAGGTTACCTACGCACAGCTACCCACGGCACGCTACTTCCAACTTGAAATTTATCGGCCATATGCCAGACAGAGAAAGGAATCTTCAGCAATTCATACGGGATCAATGTACGAACAAACAACGACTATTAATTAAATCATAACTAGAAAATAAATAATAAATTATAATCATTAATAAATAAGCCAATAAATAATAATTAAAGTCGAAATAATAAGACCGGTTGATGACTAACTCGTCGAATAAAATATAATCGAATCCAATAAATAATACAACTACGCGGGATACGCCTTGGACCGTACACGTCCCTCAAATCCACGTACAAAACACGGGACGACGGCCGATTACGCTCTCCGCGATGCTGAAATTACATTAGAACCAGGCCCAATAAATAATAAAGCAATAAATAGTCAAATAAGACCGACAAACGCCAATTAATTCAAAGGATACGCGACGCGGTTTATAACGTGCCAGACCCTTTTACATCCGGATTACAACGGGACGACGGACGAACTCGCGCACGACCTTCTAAATTCAAACGAAAGAAAACTCAAACCAAATCGTGTACCTCCAAAACCCACAATCCGACAAAATCCGTGACACGGTCTATCTCGTTCCAATCCCACACAAACTAATTAACAAATTCCAAAGCACTCCGGGATAACGGCTTAACGCGCGCACGATTTAATCGTCAACAGAAACAATTAACTATTACAATGACTTTTCCCCGCCTTCTATCCGTTGCACGATCTCGAGGTTACATGCTACAGACGCCGCAGTTCCCGATACAAATTAATACTCTGCACGTAGTGTACAAGAGTCGCAGGTGTGTCTAAGTTTGAATCGAATTTTCCAGAGAATTAAAAATAATAATAATCAAATAATGGCGAAAGACCGTAGAAGGGAAGAGAGCTCACTGGGACGATGACGATGCGATGTTCCTTGCGAATCCTCCTTAATCCAAAATCGTCTCGAAATTCTCTCCTCTCGATACAATCCTTTTTATTCCAAGTGAAATGCTCCGGTATCGGTGACTTGCGGCAATAGATTAAAATCAGGCCTCCCGTACAACGGGACAATTTAACGCTCGACGCTACGTCCTTCTTACTTGACGATCACCGGGAAAAAAGCCTCGAGGTCCTACCGGCACGCTTGCCCGTGAACTATGATCCCCACTTAACCCGCTAAACTCGGTTAATTGGGGGAACCTGTGTCGCACGATGACCGCGACTAGCGCCTCAGCTGGACGATGTATAAATTAGCAACAGACAATACCAGCGTTGCGTAGTCTAGCAGATGACCCCCTGAGATATATACATTTGAGTGGGTCGACGGTGGCTGAGAATAGAAAGCCGCGTATCCTTTAGTACTTCGAGCGGGATAACGATCCCGACCGGGAAAGGTGTGAAATGTCGGTCCAGATAAAAGGGCAGAATCCCGAAGCTCTCCTCTTCTTGGTGCTCTCCCATCGTTCCTCCGGTCGTATCAATCGCATCACGCATATATATAAAAAAAATACAACAAAAAAAAATAAAAATAAAGAATAAATAAATTCCGAAAATCCCCCTTACAACCCTGAGCGATCGTGCTGGTAGCCGTCGAGCGAGGAGGACGTAGCCCGAATATTCTGCCACGTTACAACATGCATCTTTTTATCTGTGGTTTTAATCATACGCGAGCAGCCTCTACAGATTTTCAATGCGTTACAGACGCTGTACCGTCTATATTTACGAGACGTTGTAATAATTTTCATCCAAGTGGGGGGGATACCGGCGAATCCGTAGATTTTTCGCGCGATTCCTCATCATTAAAATTGTTATCATCATGAGATCTCCTTATCTGCACAGGAATTGGTGGAACTTTGCTGCATTTATTATTATCCAAATCAGGTCCAATCAGGACTTTTATACGTCCTACGAAGGACATGGTGGCTCCTTTGTCGAGAACACCGATGCACAAATTGTTTATCACGAATAAAGCTGGATTATTATCTGCTTGGAACCAGACTTTAGCAGGCCAAACGATTGACATTTTACGCGGAACAGTAGAAATAATGAAAATTCCAGAGTTATAACAAATTCGGCCGTTACCGCCATAAAGTTTTACTTGCACAGATGCGTGGTCGGTCTTCGCAGCACAAAACTCGAAGTCCAATTCAAGTGGTCGGTAACACCTTTCCTTAAATTCCAAACAGTTATCGTTTTTGTAGGTGACTGCAGTATTCTTCTCTATTGCTGCGGTAAATTCATCAGTGAATGGAGTAGTACCACTGGGAGATATCTTCTTGAAAGTACGCCTGCGAGCGCGACGTTGTTTCTTTGGAGCCATGGTTCAGACTGAGCTCTGCACACACATACATATATATTAATACCGGTTGCTAGGAGGAAGCGGGAGTGGGAGGATATTTGTGACAAGCCCCACCACCACGACAAGGTTTCCTCCGCGGTGGGGACACCTCCCCTCTTCCGCTCAGGGTCAAGAGCTCGTCACTTGGCTTTTAGTTGAAAGTTAAAGCCGTTTAAAATTATCCGGTTATCCCCACTCCTACAACGTGATACCCGCGGAGCCCTTACCCTTGTGATGAGCGAGGCAAAAAGCACCAAAAAACGAACGATTACAGTCGGCGCAATACTCAGGCTGAGAGTCTCTATTGCCGTTGCAATAAGTGGATTTACATCGAGCACATTGATAGCTACATCGATGCTCGAGTACTCGAATATACTTGGAATTACATTGTGTGCAGAACCCTCGACTACCTAGCGCACCGGCGAGATTTAATATCGGTTGATAGTGATGAGAACGCTTGTAATAGAGAATAAAGAGTGTATGATTTTTACTTGTTGCGGTGAGTACGTATTTTCGCCCATCCTACAGAGCCGGAACGCGTTTTCCGAAGGTGAGAAATTCATAAACAACAATCGCTATACCCTCGTGAACCAAGTACTCCTGAAAGAGCTGAATTTCGCGGGCACTACACCCCCTAGACGGTGTCGTTACCCCTGCATTACGCGCGAGCTCTATCGCTGCTGTATATTGCGCTCCTCGAAGCCCGTTCCGAATTTAAGACCATCGTTTGTGTAGCTCGCCCGCACGTATTTGACCGCGTTCGGCATGCGCGCGGGCAGTGACAAGGGATCGTTGTAGACACAAATTATCGCGATTACTTATGCGTAAAATTGACTTTTTTGCTATGGACTCGTGTGTGAGCCTAGTGCCCACACCAGCTCCTTCGACGCCTCGTACTATACATGTCGTCTTTCTACATGTACCAGCGTCTATTCGAAATTCGCGCGCGCTCTGAGCTACACTATTAATTAGTCGCCAGATATCGTCGGGAACGATGTCACGAGCTGGTCGAAATGATAACCATACAGGTCCTTGCGCGAAAGACGGTACGCTCAGAGTCATACCCACATAATCATGTCCTTCGCACGATTCTGCAAGGCGCGTAAGAACATCTCGTATACTTCCCTCGAACCATGTCAGATGATCGATACCGTCCGGTGGCTGGCGAAAATAAAAATCTGTCTCTCGACCCTGCATCCTAAAGCGTGGAAAATAGCGTCTCTGCTCATTGTCGATACCGAAACGTTCACCAGGAGGCAAAATATCACCACCCTTTCAGCAGTCCTTCCATCCCCAGTCTGTCCACCTGCAAACATAATTAAACCATTTATTAGAATTTTTATTTCATTTAATTAAAATTTTTGTTTGTCGCTAGCTATATACTATGTATATAATTTGTGTAACGTAAGAATTACAAACTTATATTTGCTTCTAGTCCTCGAATCCGTCGACTGCACCCGGGAACCGCTGACGCATTTCGTAAACCAACTCGATTGTCGGCGGTCTCGGCACAGTGAATCGTGAAAAGCGAAAAACGCTTGGGTCCGTCTCATACCCTGTTTTTTCATTTTACTATTATTATCCGCGTAATTTTTTTATTTTTGTCAGCGTAGTTGTATTATTAAAAGCTTACCTGAATCTACAGGGTCCTCCTCCTCCTCGTCGTTATCATCTACGTCTTGCTCCTCCTCCTCCTCCTCCTCCTCCTCCTCTTCTTCTTCTTCTTCTTCTTCTTCTTCTTCTTCTTCCTCGTTGTCTGTATTGCCGTTGGTATCATCGCTTGAACTTTATTGTCGCGATGGGCCTGCGACGGCTTTATCTGGTTCTCTCGAAGGGCCTGCCATGAAAAGACCGTTTGTAGGTATATAGCCGCAGAATGGCTGGGTAAAATGTATCCAACGATTTCCTGCGGAGCTGTCGCCATCGTTGTCCCTGCTATGGTCATCTGAATCGGTTCTACCCTCCTCATCGAAATCATAGGTGTCGGATCCCATTTCTTCGTCTTCATACCGTCGAACTATATAAAAATCTTATGAAATAAAGGAAATAAAATAAAAGTAATTAGCGCTGTATATTACTTACGTCTTTCATTGAGTATGGGTTACAGAGTAGGCTCATTCATCCAACCGCGCCGACGAACAACGCGCACCACCGAATCAATAATTATTTGATTATCAAACAATCCAATATTATACGCGTCAACTAAATCGCGCTGATGACACTCGCACAGCATACCGCGAATTTTACGAACAACCGCCTGTGTCGGAAGTTTCCATAGGGTGATCTGTAAATTTCTTCTCCCCCACCGCGAACGCAACGATGGTCTACGCTTCAATATAAACTCTATCAATTTTCTTATCAATGAGCGCTTTACCACTCTGACCATGATTAAGCTGTTAGAATAGTAGTAGTAGTAACCACAGTAAATCAGACAATTAACTAGAGAATTTTCAAAGCGGCTCACTTTTATATATATTCCTTTAACAAGCTCTTTCTCTCTTTCTCTCTCTCTCTCTCTCTCTGCATATACTGCAGCGATGTAACGAATACATTTAACCAAGAAAATGGCCGCACGCGATCACTTCACAAAAGCAGGACCTAGGGACATATTTAGCGATGGTGATGTACTTAGTTATCGAGTTTCGCTGATGAAAGTCATATTGTTTTCATCTAATTTCAAGGCACTCGGCCATGAGGAACATCATCAAATTTCGTCGACGAATATTATTTAGTTTTCATGACACATATTATCTGTATGTCGAGGTGTGCGTGTGCACCTACGTGTGCGAGAGTATGCAAGAGTTTTGGGATATATTTGCTGCTGCTGCTGTTACTAGGCTGTTGAGGAGAATGCGACAAATATCAAAGGATATTGGCTAGCAATTTTCAGTCGTATGATTTGCAATATCAAAAAAAGATTCGATGCATCTAGATGGTGGGGAAAATCTGTATAAAACGGAGTATGAACACCACCGACGATTCATTCGAAAAGTTACAGTCTACACGAAAGCAATAAAAATGGCAAATAACGGTGCTACGTCTCACGCGATATCGCCATATATAGCGAACCCCGTCATGTACGGTTTAAATAAATCATTTGGTAAAATAATTATAGCTGGGCTCGAGTTGAACTCTACGTGTACTCTTACACCAGTGGTGAAAATATTGTCGAATACTTTTACCGGAATTACATTCGGTGCGGACGAGTGGCGAGTGTTTAAA